>CM062809.1:1225248576-1225848576 GCA_031772625.1 Pinus tabuliformis
TACCCCTACAAAACTTGACTGACTTGTAACTGTATTAAAATCATTTAAATGGTCTGCAAAAAATCCACCTTCCGATATCTTCATAATAAATAAACGCTTCATAAGAATTACCTTATTTGAGGCCAAGGGTTTTTCATATAGTTTGGCCAATGCCGACATTAAACCCTGTTTTGTCATTTCCTTTGAAATATTAAATGCTACCGACGCCGCTAGGCACAACCGTATTGTTCCAAGTGCCTTTCTGTCAAGAATATCCCATTCGATGTCTGTCATACTCGTTGGATTCTTTGTCTTTAAGCTCAGTGGTAGGTACAAATCTCTCTGATATAGATAATCTTCCATCTGCATCTTCCACAGCTGGTAGTTTTGGCCATTGAATTTTTCGACCCTAAACCTACCATCTTTTGCCATTTCTCCCACTCGAACCAGGAAACCTTCTCTCCTACGAGTTTATCAGCCAAATAGACCTTCGGCTCTAATAACAGTTGTTAGAAAATTATATATATTACAAAGCAATGGAACACCTAAAACATTGTAGAAATATTTACGAAGAAAATGCATAAAACAAGAGAGACATAGATATATGTTGTTCACCCAGTTTGGGCTACATCCATGGAGAAATAGCCAGTCCTTCTTTTATTATATTATCCAGCAAACTAAAGAGATACAACCTACAACAGATCCGCTGTAATTCGCTCTCAATCTCCTCTCTCTTCCTCACTCAGACTACAGATATACATAAATGCAATACAATTCCCTCATATATAGTGAGGGGTTGCCTTCTAGGGAAAAAAACCCTAAATAGAACATAACTTCTATCATCAGATCATCCGCCTAATGAACGGCCTAGATTGACTAGAAATTACTAGACTTTTACAAGGAAATTTTACATCTATTTTTTAGCTTCAGGGGTGCTACCCCCGAATCCCCATCGGGGGATCATTGGCCCCTAGACCCTCGCGGGGGACAAGTCCCCCCTGTACCCCCCTTCGTGGAGGGGTGTACAGTCTTCCTCGGGTATACATCCAGCTGAGACCTTTGAAGACAGAAGATAATTAGGCTCCACACCAAACATTTTGAACTAGTTCTCCCTTGTGTTTCTGTGGTACTCCCTAACACTCCCTAACATGCATTGGCACACCTTGGTACTTGGTACATCTTGGCATGTTTCCTTGGTACTTGGCACATCTTAGCATGTTTCCCTGGTACTCTGGCATTCCTTGTCACTACCTAGCATACCTTGTCACTCCCTCCTTATCACACCTAGAACTCACTGATACTCCTTGTCACATACTCTTATTCATTCATTTCCATGCATTTGAAACTAGTGATCCCTTGTTTTTCTCTGGCACTCGATAACACTCCTTGGCACGCATTGACACACCCTAGCATGTGACACATCTTGGCATGTTTCCCTGGCCTCTAACACTACCTAGCATACGTTGTCACTCCCTCCTTAGCACACCTGGAACTCACTGACATTTCCTGTCACAAACTCTTAATCGTTCATTTGCATGCATTATTTTGACCTAGTGCTCCCTTGTGTTTCCCTGGCACTCCCTAAATTGATGCCTACTGAGGTAATTTTATTCCTAGGTCAGTACTTTGAATACTTTCTCCTTAGAGAGATCTGTAATCTCTCCTCTTCATGGATGACTTCTTTGTGTTTTTACATCCACAATAGCATTCCAGACTTAATTGTCAATTTCCTTTGTAATTTCGAATTTTCTTAATAAATATAAAAGCCTGAAATCTCCTTTTCCCTTCGCACAAATCCTGAAACCAAATGGTAAAATATAGAATATACATATCTAGATGTCTACTTCAACACTCTTTAATCTAGAGTCTTAGAGACCTAGATACCTTTTTCTCTCATGTTAGATATGGAGATATAGATGATTCTATTAGTTACCATATTGTGCACTTCGACAAGGGTCACATATGTTTGAACCCATATTTACTTGTTAACCAAATAACTCGTTGGGCCCAGATAACATTTGGGCATGAGTCTCAAAATATGCTCCTTGTTGTAATTTGTAGTTGCTAGAGTATGTACACCTTCATAGATTTTAATTTTTATAATTTAACTATGGTGATTCAATAACACGTTGGAGTAATATGGGCGAGGCCCAAGATCAAATCTTCCACTTGCCACTATATCACCAAGAGTATATCCAACAATGTGTAATCCATATGCCAATATCCTATTACTTAGCAACAATTGAGACGTCGTGTGGGTGGAGGCACCTACTCTTTGAGCATTATCACAATAGACCAAACATGTCCCTTGGAATTGAACCCAGGTGGATGAGAGAGAAAATTGTTCTCTCAACCACTCTAGCCTCCACCCTGAGACTGCACCTTCATAGATATTTGCAATCAAATCACTATGCACAAGGGAGTCCCTTGTACCACGAATAAGGGGGTCTCATACACTGATTTGGTTTTTGGTTTGGATGTGACCTTAAAGTTAGAATATTATTATTTAATTTGGGGTGGTTATGGAGGTTGCTATTGGAAGACTTGTGGCACATGAGGAGGGCCACACATGTGACTTAACATGCTCTTGTACTTAGTCTTCTTCCTATTTTTGGGAGATTATTCTTGTAGGGTGAACTTGCAAAGGGTCTCTTCTTGCTATTTTTATATATTCTAGGAGGGCACACTCGTGGAGACATTTCTTACTATTCTTGGACACACACACACACAATCTCATGGAGTTTTGGCATGGTAAAAACCCTAATTCACCCTCATCTCCTTGGATTTGCTTTGGGGAGATGAACCACTTTATATTTTAGTATTTTGAGCATTTATCTTCTCATGGAGTGCTCTATTTACTTGGCATATTGCACATTTATCTATGTAGTTAGCCCATCGGGACAGGGAAAATGGTGGATGTATATCCTGCACTAGAAGGCATTTGCCAACCAATATAGGGGCCCAACCAGGTTCAAAACTTGGTTTACATGTCTAGTGAGGCTTGTGGGCATTTGCGCTAGGCTTAGGAGTATAATGGAAATTCCATTGACTTGTTCCCATGTCTCCTCGGTGACAGGTGACAAGTTTATCAACTTTCGTGATTAAAAAAAATCTATGGTGTTGATTACCTTGGAATTCAGAGATGCATAGTGGTTGGATGCATGCATAGCTTTAGAGGGTGCATTCTATGTGGACACATGTATTTGACTTGGTTTGATGCCTATATGTGGTGGTGCATCCCCTTAAAGAGCATTATTTGGGGCATATTACTACTATTTTTGGATGGGAGCTAATTGTGAGGAAGGGCTAGTTT
Source organism: Pinus tabuliformis (assembly GCA_031772625.1). Taxonomy (NCBI): domain Eukaryota; kingdom Viridiplantae; phylum Streptophyta; class Pinopsida; order Pinales; family Pinaceae; genus Pinus; species Pinus tabuliformis. Next base: position 1,225,251,869 of record CM062809.1, read on the forward strand.
CCACATGTTGTAATGTGGTCCACCACAAATTTAGGAGGGATCTAATTACTCCATCACTATTATATTTTTTTGTTACTCCAGCTTATATGCGTATCTATTCAGTCGTTAATGCAGAAAACTTGAGACTATATGAGCATTCATTGATTGAAGATCCCGAAGAGAAAATTCAGTTGACTTCTATTGATGATCTGTTGCCTGAATATCTCAATGAGTTGTAGCAAGACACAGTTCTTGATAGGAAGATGAGAACTACGCAACGAGGGGATGTTGAGTACATGAGAATCGAACTCAAAGGTTCAAAACCAAGCAGTGCACGATGGATAGAAATTGGACAAGTGAGGAAGCTGTATCCTCACTTGATCGATGCCTAAAAACCAACTTTTGGTGGTCCAAAAGCTTTTCAGTGGGAAGGCGTGATCCAAAATGGATCCTAAAACCCTCTAAGTCTTCATATACTTAAACACTATTGCAAGGGAAAAACATTAACAAATGGTGGAAAACACTATCGCACGGGAAAAACATGAAGAAATGGCGAAAACAGAGTTAAGCGGAGGCTAAAGAAACATTGCACAGGAGCCGTCAGATCAGACCGATCAACAGTCCAGATCTAATCGGCATATCGCAATCGAAGGTGGCAACTGGAGTCTATTGGAAGCGGCCTTATGGAAATCGCGATAGTGATCAGCACGGTTAAACGAGGGCCATTGATCAAGTGCACAGATCAATGGTCCAGATCTACTCGCACCATCGCATCGCTAATATACACACAGGGAAGTACTTAACCCATGGCTCGAAGGTTTGGTGATATGTGATTGCGATATATCGCATCGCAACTGTGTAAGGGCTGATGCCAAGACACCAACGATCATGGGATAACGATGCACCGATAGCCGATAAGGCCGTTCGGCACAATCAGAGATTGGAGAACAAGGAGGATATGTGATATGCAATATAGCCACACCTGATGGGGTTTATGGATAAAAATACATATATTTTGAAGTCTAATATGAAGCCATTTGTCGGGTTTTCCATTATAAACCCAAATACAAAGGAAAATCGTGGCTTGCGACTTGCGATAGCGATATAAAGGTGGACCCGATGGAGTTTTAGGGTGGATTCGATATTATTTGAAGTCCGATAAGAGGCGTTTAGGCGGATTTTTCAGCGTTTTCTGTGTATTTCTCTGTGTAAACAGAGAAACAATATTTCAATGCACTAGTGGTCCTTTCTGTTGCAAAACAGGTGGCCACCATACCTGAAGGCGTTTCACAATGATTGTTTAACGCTCAGAGGGGATTTGAACGGACAGAGGCCGGGAGCCAGAGAGCTGAAAGGGAAAACGAACAGACAAGCGCCGATAGGCTTAAAAGCCACTCAGTGTCAGAGACAGGGTAGGTAGTGCTGAGACAGAGAGAAAACAGAAGACAGAGAGCGAGAGGGAGAGTCTGTGTACTCAGAAAGACTTGAGGGATTCAAGTAAAACCCTGTTGTTTATTCCTGTTGTGTTGAGACTCGATTTGAGCTCACACTTGTAAAAACTCTGCTCTTGAAGACATAATAGAGAGGTCACCACTGAAAGCTGGACCAAGAGACGTAGCCCAAGAGTTTTGGGTGAACTCCTTGATTATTTGCTGTGTTGATGTGTGTTTGTCTATTATGTTTCTATAACTGCTCATTGTCTATATTATTCGCAATCTTTTTAATCCATTGCACTAAGTAATATAGGCATTCCTGCACATGAGTTTGTAATACCTTAATATTAATCTAAGATCTCATTTTCAGATCAAGTTTTATTTTCAAGCATTGTTTTTAGTATTTGATTTTCAGAATAGTTTCACTTTCAAGCATGGTTTTTAGTATTTGATTTTCAAAATAGTTTCATTTTAAAGCATGGTTTTTAGTATTTGATTTCATCTTTGACTTTATGCAATAATTGATAGAACCATAGCTCAAAAATTCATTTCTTAGAACATCAATGTTAGTTTATAAGAGTTTTTGCTTCAATGTAGTCTTACAATAGGAAACATCTTGATTTCAGTAGAAGTAAGAGAGGATCCTAGATTTAAACTTACTAATTTCATTTGGAACATAAAAATGTAAACATCCTTAGAAGTAATCTCTACAAACTCAATCATCACATTGATAAACTGATTTAAAAAAAAGAGGCTCCTAGCATATATAGTGCACTTGCACTACGCAAGTTTACCAACTCTGGTCGATAATTTATGTAAGCAATTTAAGTCAATTAAATTGACAAACATTTTGGCATTGTTTCTAGGGAAGTGTAAATATGATTCTTTTCCCTTTGCATTCTAATAAAAAAAAATGCACTTTTCATTATGGTTATTCATGCTTAAACATATAAATTGGAAAGAAATATCCCCAAAACAAAACCCCCAACCACTAAAAAAAACTCACTAAATCCATTTGAAAAACAAGATCTAAAAAACATGATGTTAAAGAAGTCATTTAGAGAAGGAGGGTATTCCACCACAAGGAACTTCTCAAATCCTTGTCCACAATTTAGAATGGTAACTAGGGATGAATCTTCATTTCAAAGGATAGAAGAGGAATGAGGCATCCATGAAGAGGATCCACAAGAAGAGAATCTAGAAGCTTCTTTTAGTTATCTTTGTAAGGAGATCAATTAGTTATCGGTCACATGCGATGAAGTTCAAACAATAGAGCTAGAAATTCAAAAATATCTAGCATATGTATCACAAGATCCCTTGTGCATTCATGATTTTGAACAAATTTCACAAGAAGGACTTTGTGATATGACAATCAAGGAGAGCCAAGTAAATAAAGATTTCAAAACTTGGTTTAAACTAGTCATTAGGCCACAACACCGCTCCATTTTTAAACATTCCTTAGCATCAAATATTTATGATCAATTAATTTTTCATGTCCAAACATTCATTAAGAGATATTTTTCAAACTTGGATATGAGTCTACTTATGATCCTGTTACGCAAATGGATGCATTGGAAATTATCGTATTCTTGAGAGAATAACTTATTTTTCTACAATAGAGTAGGATAGAATAGAATAGAATAAATAAATAAATAGGTAAAATGAGTTCACAACAAGAATTTTGGTTCAAACCTCATGAATAAGTTTTCAAATCATTGTTCAATACTCATTTGGAAGGATTTTATGGAAAAATTCACTAAGAACAATCCTATTTTGGGTAACCACATAATATCATTTTCAAAACATGTTTTTTAACAAATAATATCTTGAAATATAGTTTTTAAACCCATTAAAATTTTTCAACTTGGATCACAAATAAAAAATATGGTTGAAATAAACACTCGATTTCAAGACAAATTTTGAGGACAAAGTTAGTACAACATTGATTTGAGGGGTCTAATAGAAATATGTTTAAATGATATATATAGGGAATATATTCCTTGGAGTCTACCTTACAAATGCATTTGAATCACTTAAATGTGACATCATATGAAAATTTATGCTCAAAATACTAACTTCTTGTTGAATTGAGGCTTCTGTGATCCATATCAAGTTTATGAGATATTTTTCGGCATAAATCACATGACATTTCATTTGTCGACGTGTTTCGAATCAACTAGTGTGGTTCATCGTCAGGACAAGTTGAATGAACAGATCAAGCTTTGCATGTTAAATAGATAGAACAGAAGCTCCAATAGCTATATTTAGGTAACGGCTATATTGACAATGGCTAGATTTGACTGGTTAGTTAGGACAAGATAATAACCATTATTTAATTAGAAAAGTTACCCCAGTTAGTTAGAAAATAGACCCTTTTTATACACTTACAATTATAAATATGTGTTAAGAAATTAATACACTTACAATTAATACATATTTATAATTGTAAGTGTATAAAAAGGGTCTGTTTTGTAACTAACCGGGGTAACTTTTCTAATTAAATAATGGTTATTATCCCGTCCTAACTAACTAGTCAAATCTAGCTGTTGTCAATATAACCGTTACCTGAATATAGCTGTTGGAGGTTCTGCTCTATATATTTAACATGTAAAGCCTGATCTGTTCATTCAAATTGTCCTGACGATGAACCACACTAGTTGGATCGAAACATGTTGACAAATGAAATATCATGTGATTTACGCCGAAAAATCTCTCATATACTAACTGCTTGTCGAAAAATCTGCATGGTGACAATTTTAGGTCTTGACTTTTCATTGGCATATTGCACATATGAAATCATCTTATTTTTAAATTTTTTTTCTAAGGGAGATGTTTATTCAAGTCTAGTTCAATACACATTTTGAATCATCCCATTTGGAGGTCAAATGAAAAATCTATGCCACATTTAGTGACTGTATGTCTTAAAATCAGAAAAGCAAAACTCTGCCTCTTAGGTCTGTTCATCATAAATTTTGTGACATCAAACCTAAGAATTTTAAAAACCTATTTCTAATGGATAGACAAAACTAAATCTAATTTAATATCCAAGTTGAATCATATCGATCTGATATTTAACAAAAAATTTATACTCCAAATAGCGACTGTTGGTCTAGTAAAAAATTCACAAGCAACTCTATCAAACAGGGTACTCTTAATTATTTTTTACATATCATTATTAAAGATTTTGAATTTATAATGGAAGACTACATACGAATTCAATCCAACTTGGATTTGGAATCACTCTAATTGGACATAAAACAAATATTTTTCAAACAAAATACCACTAGGAGGTCTAGGTTGACCACCATTCCTCAAGGGGTAGACAAATGCATCTTCATTGTATATCATATTTGGACTTGTTTTTCAAGAATTTCTTGTAATTATTTTACATATTTCTTGGAATAAGAGAGACTGTACACCTCTCTTCCTCCATCATCTAATATTGTATTGCAGGTAAGTGCTATGTTTTTGCAGGTCCCAGGAAGATTTGAGGGGTCAACTCCATGGATGAAGGATTTTCAAAGTCAATATTTAAAAATCATATATGAGGATATGAAATGAAAATATTCAAGTCAAAGAAAAGTGGAATTCATAGGATGTTGAGTTATTCCAAAACTCAAAACTCTTGAAGCTTTCTTTCATTTGCTGACCAACAACACCAACAACCCTACAACATGAATTGAAATCGAGGCAAAGGACATGAAGAACAACAACCAGAAGAAGAAGATTCAGATAAGGTCCAAGAATCATGGATTCTTGTTGATAAAGAGCAGTTGTTGGAACCTGAGATTGAAAATTTTCTTGCATGCTTATCACCAGATTTTATGAATAGAGATCACATCTCTGAAGAGTTGCATAGCATGATAGCAAGAAGCCAAGGAAGACAAGATTACATTGAATCTTGGTTCAAGACAGTCATTGGATCCCAGTACCCAATTCTTCAGTATTTTCTGACATTATCTCAATCAAGGCAATTGGTCTCTCATATACTGGTACATATCAATGCATATCTTTCAAACTTGCATATGAGTTTATCTATTATCTTGCTACGCATAGGATTCCATTGGAAGTATTCATATACTTGAGTGAGAAATATTTTTCAAGTAGAGAAGGACATATAAAATAAAAATAAATAAAAAAAGTAAAGAGAAAAATAAGTCCTATTGTGAAAACCAGTTTGCTGGCGCAATTGGACATGAGCTTTTCTTGAAAACCAGGCAATTGGCGAGCAAAGTTCACAATATGTTCTACAATTTTATGATTGATTCAATCTTTTATTATGGTTCTTCAAATAATTTTTGGTTCTGTGCTTGAGTTGACTAATGTGGGATTCCTTAAAGCCCACCTTCCAAAAGATCTTGTCCAATCAACCTCAACATCTTATTTGGGATCAAGATCAAAGATTATTTGGAGTGCCTTAGAACTTGCATACATCAAAGGCAAGCTTCCTCGTTACCAAAAATGGGAGTACAACAATGTCTCTTGATTGTTAGATATTTCAAATGACTAGACTTCAACACATTCATCCATCCCTGTCAAGATACACTCGGGTACCTTGACACTCATTTACATTATTGGTGAGGTGTCTCGCATTGGTTAACAATTTTCATCAATAATTGGTAATTCAATGATTTCTTTCCATGCTCGACTTCAACACATTCATTCGCATGGTAAGAATTGTACCATGAATTTTGGTTTTGGATGAAGAATAATGGTTTTATGGAATCAACAATAACTTGCAGCAATACATTTTATTGGTTTCTTGTAGCAACATGTTCATCTTATTTTTTAATAACAGCATGATGGCACCACTACAACACTTTTTCATTCATTTAATTTTCAAGCAAAACAATAAAATTGGGCCTATTTCAGTCAATATGCATTATGTTTCATGGTTTCTACTTTAGCATGTAGTACACAATCCAAATCAGCAGTTCAAACTCAGAGAAAACAACTCTCTACAAAAATTGACATTTTCTGCAATAACTACAAAAAGTTGCAGTTTCTATAGCTATCATTGTAACAGGTTGTTTTTGCTGTAGCAGCTTGTTCAAGACGCAGTTTTGGCACAAATATTTAAAGATATTGGAGCATAAATAAAAAAAATTGGAGCTTCTTGGCTTTCTCAAAATATGGTAAATTGAGTAAGACGGAGGTTGAATTCCAAAAAAATGCAATTTTCTAGGACTTTCAACGGTTTTTTAAGGTGGATTTTCATTTTTCACCATTGTGTACATATTAGGACAGAATTTGATATTTTTGCACAATAGCATCTTTTCTTCTTCAAAATGGGATTTTTAAGGCATGTGGTAGTAAAAATTGTAAAAATACACCATTTCCCTTTTGAAGCACTCAATTTGGCCTTAAAATGAGTTCATGGCATATGTTTTTGTGCAATATTGGATGGCATGAAAAGTCATTTTCAGAATTTTCAAAAGCTCAAGATTCAAGAATCTATTTTCCGGTAGAATGATTTTATTACAACATCTACAACCCCTACTTCAACATTTCAAGTTCTTTAAAAGGTAAACTTGAAGTAAAAACTTGCATATGTTTTTTTTAGTTTATTAAAAATTTAGGAAAATGTGATAAATAACCACTTCAATTACCATTCTTACAAACTATCTTCTCCATCATTGACCTAGCCCTCAACCATGATTTTCGTCATTGACTTAATCCTCAACTATCTTTTCCATCATTGATCTATCCCTCATACCAAATTCATGCCCTATCCACAAGCCTTATCATCAAGAAATAGTGTGCAATATATTCAAAAGTCATCATGCAAATATCATGAGTATGATATCACAAGAATGCTACCTTGCAAGAATATATGCAGCAAACAAGAACAAGAGTTGAGCACAAGGTAAAAAAAATTGGCAGTAGGTTCTTTTCATATCATAAAGCAAATGCAACAAGAGTTTAGCAACAACACAAAATGATTTCTTTTCTTTACATATTCAGCACATATTCATCAAGACTCATGCAGAGGACATTGATACCCTATTTCAACATGAAGGCACACCTCCAAAAGTATGACAATGAACACGATTCACATTGCAAAGAATTGAGTTAAGCATTGGATATGATTTAGGCATCAAAAGAGGGGGTGCTGGAAATTAGCTTTATTCCATGGAGATGAGGCTTTGTTTGGACTTCAGTAAAGTGTTAAAAAAATTAAAAATTAAAAATAAAAATCTTTACTTTATGGAATCAATCAAGAAATTATCAAGGTTTCATTTTCTTGTGATGTTAGCAAGGAGAAAGGGCATGTGATATAAGAAGAAATTCATTGATAAGATTAACCAACATCTTTTAAAGAAATACTCTCCAACAATGAAATAGGACAACCTTGTGTGGATAAAAGAAATAGGTATATGAGTTCATTTTTGAGACTCAATTTACATGAGGGAATTCAAAGATCTCAGTGTGGGGGAATTGTTGGGTCACTGATTTGTCATCATTTTCACTTGTCTTTGTCATTCATTAAGCCATTACTTCCAACCATCCATTGCACCATTTCACTCACTTGCCACCATTTTTACCATAATTCTTCATGACATGTATCTATATGTCTAAGTGGTTAATTAACATAGTTTTCCTTTATTTTTAGTAGATTAAGAAGAATTTTGCATGGTTTTAACTAATGACAGTTTAACAAGCTGCAGATTTGTCAAGTTTCCATAGCTACCTCCATGGTTGAGGTAGTAGCACCACTCTAAAATGAAATCCGACACTTGGACATTATTTCTAGAAGCTCCAATATGGATTTGTATTGGTCAAATTCCACCTAGCTCACACATGTGGACCTCCAGGCAAAGATCAAGGGAAAATTGCAGTTTTGACCAGTCAACTTCAAACACATTTTTTGAGCAAATGAAAGCGAATATAGGAAAAAAAATCATGAGTTTTGTTCAGAATGGGCCCAATTAAGTTCTCAATGAGAAGTTTTCCCGAATTTGTTACCATTTGGGAGATATTTGAGGTTCTTTGGAGCCCTATTTTGTAGGTTGCATGAGCAAATAGTGCACCCATGTGTCAATAAATGCCTAGTCAAGCAAACAGAGGTTGGAATGGATTGTGCTTCATCAAATTTGTGGCAACTAGGTGTCCATTCAGTTCTGATCTTTAGCCATATGAATCTCCATGAAGTTACATTGTAACCCCTATATAAACACTCCATTGAAGCAAAGGAGGAAGGTGTAATTTTGAGGTGACTGTGACATTTTTAAAAACTTTGTTTTTCATTCCTTTTTAATGAAGAAGTACCTTGAAGACTTGATGCACAACTAGCTGTTGGAGTAAAGCTTTGATACTGCCTGTTTGTGGAGGGCCCCTACAAACAGTGAAGGTTTTGCATTTGCTTGTTTTTTGTTTATTAATTGTTGTAGTTTTTGTTAAGTTTCTTTATCATTTGATGTAGTTTCATCTAAACATTTGATATAGCTTCAATTGTCTTTCAATTCAGTCATTTACATGCTTGCTCTGATCACTAGATTTAGTCATTTATATGCTTTCTTAGACACAGTCATTTACATGCTTTCCTTCCATCAATTGTTACAGTCATTTAAATTATGTTCACATGTTTTTCCTTCATCATTCTCAGGTAGATAGGATTGATAGATGCAGAGTAATAACTTTTATCATAGAATGCTTCATAGTTTCCTTTCAGCATAATGAGTGAATTTCCTTTTTAGCATATGAGTGTGTTTGTGTGTGTGTTTTTTTAATTTTCATTCCTAGAATAGTTTCATTTTCAAGCATGGTTTTCAGTATTTGATTTTCAGAATAGTTTCATTTTCAAGCATGGTTTTTAGTATTTGATTTCATCTTTGACTTTATGCAATAATTGATAGAACCATAGCTCAAAAATTATTTTCTTAGAACATCAATGTTAGTTTATAAGAGTTTTTGCTTCAATGTAGTCTTACAAGAATAGGAAACATCCTGATTTCAGTAGAAGTAAGAGAGAATCCTAGATTTAAACTTACTAATTTCATTTAGAACGTAAAAATAAAAACATCCTTAGAAGTAATCTATACAAACTCAATTATCATATTGATAAATTGATTTAATAAAAGAGGCTCCTAGCATATATAGTGCACTTGCACTTCACAAGTTTACCAACTCCGGTCGATAATTTATGTAAGCAATTTAAGACAATTAAATTGACAAACAGGGTTCACTGTATTTTTTCTGGAATTTTATGCTTGAGTTTCACTATAATTTTTGCGAGGTTTTTCTGCTTATATGTCACTGTAAATTTGAGAGACCCTCAAAAAACAAAGATATAAAACAAAGATATAAAAGTGTTACTTTCTTTGGAGGTTTATATATTGCTCAGAAAACAAAGATATAAAAGTGTTACTTTCTTTGGAGGTTTATATATTGCTCAAGGTTTTTCATTTTATCTTTCAAAAGTAATCAAATCCCCCACCTGTAGGTAGTAATTGGGCCCCAATCTAGTGCACATTTTATGATTTCTTCCATCTCACTAGGAATATTTTGGGGTTCACCTTTGTCTGTCATCTTGGGTTGCTTATATTTCAGCAAGGGTAGTATTTTTTACCATCTTTTTCCATATACAAAGATGCATTACAATATGGATAGGTATGCTTATATAACGACCTCTGCCCCAACCTTCCTATTAGAGGTATTAGAATTTTTGAAGATCCATGTTGCAATATATTGGTGTGTTGTGCAGAGTGGTTGATTTGAAAGAACTCAATGAGACAACTGAGGGGAGATATAACATCAGTAACTCACAAGCCTCCCACCTGAAGATCTCTCGCCCACTCTAGAATTTATGACTTGGTCTTTCAACAGTTTCACAATGTATTTTTTTTGTGATATATGTTTCTCTGGTGAAATTTTCCCATGAAGGAAGACTTAAGATAGAAATTAGTCTCTCTAATATTGGAAATCTGATCTATGTTACTTGTAACCTCTTTTGTTTTAAGTAATGAAAGTAAGGTCATTTTTTTCTTCTTGATAAAAAGGGTGGAGTATAGCCGTCTTTCTCAATTTTCATTTACATAAATCTCGTTTTGATTCGATCTAAGGCATAATCATCAAATCTGTTAAGAAAAAGTATCACAGTTGTTTGGAAGCTTCATAGTTTCTATCTCCTTGTTGAGGACCTGTATTTGAAAAAATAGCCTTAGAGAGGGGCCTTGATATTAAACCTCCTTATAGTTAACATATGCCTGAAAAGATAGAAATTTATACAGACAAGGTGTAGCTCAAATTAGGTTGTAGCCTTGCTCAATAATTTAATCTACATTTGATACTCATATTTAATCCACTTGTTTATCTCAATGTTGAATCATGATATACATTTTAGTTGACTATTAAGTATTGACATGAGTTGTGGAGTTAGAAACACCTTGGGATAAGAAAATTTTCTTAATTTGTAATACTAAGGAAGTTGAAGATGAGTTTGATTTTGAGTTTGTGACTTTTCAACATGCCCCGATGCTTCTATGATTCTTTCTTGTTATCCACTACGTTTTTCCCACATTTTATTCTCTTTTCATAACAAGACAGTTGTGAATTTGTTTGATTAAAAAAATTTGAGTCTGTTTGATTCAATGGAGTCATGGCAAATCATGTTTCTAATAGATTGTGTGTTATTATTTCTTGTCATCCATTGTGTTTTGATCACATTTTCTTCACTAGACATAACAAGATAGTTGTGAATTTTTTTGATTAAAAAATGTTGAATTTGTTTGATTCAATGTAGTCATGATAGATCAACAAAATTGATTTTAATTGTGGTATTCTTTCTTTTCATCCATTGAATTTTCCTCACAGTTTCTTCTTCAGTCTTAATAGGACAATTGTGAATTTGTTTGATTAACGAATTTTGTTTTTTTGATTCAAATGGACTCGTGATGTTTATAATTAGCCCAATTGCAAGGGAAGCATAGCTATCCCCTGTAAGCATTGTCAAATGGAATTGAATGCATTTTCAATTTGTAATAGTGAGAGAGAAATTCGAAGGTTGAGAATGACCACCAAAATAAATGGAGTCATGATGTTTGCACTAACCAAAATTGTTTACTATTACTATTCACTGTTTTATGGATTTCTCAACTTATAAAAAGTAAGTTTTTCGTGATTCCATTATTCCCTTGTTTGTCATTTATTTAACAACTCAAAGAAAAATGTGATGTTGTGGATCATTTGTTATGTAAAGGCAGAACAAGAATTCCATTCTCATTCTCAACTAGGATTTCTTCTTTTGGATAGACTATGAATGTTGCTTCTAAAATGGATTTTGATTACAATGTTGCAAACAATATGGAATAAAATGACCTAGATTATAAGCCAAAAATCCTCACGTGACAAGAAAAAGAGGCAATCCATCCAAAGTCCACATCATAATTTGGTTACAACAAAAAAGATATCATACCCATATTCTTGATGGCCTCCAGAATCTTCAGATATGAAAATTTTCGGGTTCCCTACTTGATCCAAGTAGGTTGGTGTACCTAATAGTGTCTTATTAGGATGTGTTGCATTGTTGCCATATAATTGATTCCAATTTTCCCCTTGTAGCCATGGAGGAATTGAGTACCCATAAATAAAACTTGTGTTACTAACCCCTGCATTAAGTGGAGGTGTTTGATAAACATACAAAGGATTGGCACCTGCATTGGTAGGAATATATCAAGTGGGTAAACCCCCATTCTGATATTGAGGCACTTGAATGTTTATGTGGTTTTGGAATAATGGTGTATTATCTGAAACTTGGTCCAATGTGGTTGAAATCATCCTGGTTCCATTAACTGTGCTTGCATCATTGTCAACTGTCATCCCTCTTTCTATTTGAAGCATTTGTTGAGCCTTTCTTTCTTCCTTTTCCTACCTTGCTATTTGTTTTTTATGGTCCTTCTCTTGCCTTACTTTCTCTCTTTCAAGCCTTTCCTTTGCTTGAAGTTGTCCTACAACAATCCTTGTTGCCTTCTTTTCCTTGGCTAAATCCTTCTTTTTCTGTTTTAATTCTTAAATGTCAAGTTTATTTTTTTAGACTCAACTAATAAGGCTATATAGTTGTTGAGTCAAATTATAGACTTATAATTTTTCAACATAAATCATCAACCCAGGGTAGGTAATCTTGTGAGATGCTGCACAAAATATATGCAGGCTTAATACCTTGAGTGATTACTAATCAAACTAGTTAGTCTTACACAGAACTAATGCCTCTTTTCTACATCAAAATTTGGCAACAAAAGGCTATGGAGTGGATTGAAACATCCCTCTATAGCTCTTAGTATTGCTGATGTTGATTAGAAAATATAAGAAATCAAACTTACAACAATTAAAGAAATCATTTAACAATGTAATTCAAATATTGAGTAAATTAAATCTACACATTAACATGAAAATTAATCATTCAATCATTTGTTGTTGATATATCAGAAAGAGTACATTAGCTGTGTAAATAAGTTATTACTGGATAACAGAATTAAAACACACACACTACATTAAGGGAGTTGTGAGCAAAGGGGGCCCTCCCTCACTCACAACCCCTTCAAAATTAGAAGAGATTTCTCAGTAGAATAGACAAAACATAAAATATTATATTAGTTTGGAAATATTACAACCAAGTACAATCTGATATATGCTATCAGCAAACCCAACGCAACAACCCCTTACAATGTAAAATATAGTCAAATTTATACAAGTTCAAAATCCCATATTTGAATCGAATAATGAAAACTACTAATCTAAGCTATTAGCTAACAATATTGGTAAAAACTATCAAAATTAGCTCTACTAAGTCTAATCCATGACTGAAAGCATGGATTAGATGAAATTCATTACATAGTTGGAGTTTTCCTTCATATGACCAATGAGAAGAGGTTTGCAAATCTGGGCAGTTTTGATGGAGGATTTGTAATAGCCGATAGGAAAACATCCATGTATGACGAATTCCCCACAAAACCCATGTTCTTGTTTGATTTGGAAATGAGTGGAACATAGCTAACCACCAATTTTTCTACAGGAAATCCGTGTCTGTAGGAATTTCGGAGCGTCTGAAGGAAATATGGCCACACGAGCTGTCTACAAGAAATTGCGGGGTTGTTTCGAACCAAAAAAAATATGCATAAGAACTCTAGATTAGTTGGCATGATAATTCAATAAGGAGACAACTAGCTTAAGGAATGCTTAAGATTAAGGTAAAAGACACTTTTTTATGTTAATTTTCATACCTCAAGCATATAACACCCTTTTGGCCAAAACCTAGATGTTATAACCGAAATAAGCATAATAGGGGTCAAGGATAGTTCAAAATGGGAGAGGTAAAGTCTAGAAAAGGTGTCAAAATTAGGCAAAACTGAGCCTCAACAATAGTCTTTTGAGGTGAATAAATGTGAACTTTTTCCCAAATGAAGATTACCTAGTTTTCCATGTTTTTTTCTTCATTGATGCTATCTATATTGGTAGCTTTAGGAACCGGCTAACTAACTTCTCATTCCCTGAATCCTGCATGTCATTGGTTGAAACTTGCCTTCCAATATCTGGGACAACTGATTGAAATATATATATATTGTTCTCTTCATATGATTCCTCATTATGTGCACTATCTTCTTCCATTGATCTATTATCCACAAAAAAACGAACAATTTCATTGTTCAATTCTATTGGTTGTGAAGGCATGTTCATGCTTTCTTCATTTGTTCTTGATACACTATTTTTGTTTATATTCATCATGGATTTTACTAGCCATGATGGTGTTGGAAATAATACTGAGAGGGGGGGTGAATCAGTATTATCTAGCAATTTACCAAATCTTCCTTATTTGATCTTTTGAAATATTCTTGCATATCAGTACCATAAAACAATGAGCATGAATAAAGAAAATAGACAGTCACACCAAAGAACACAAGATGTAAGGTGGAAACCCAATGCGGGAGAAAAACCACCTGCTGCAATATGTCTCTATCTTCTTTCAAGAAATTCTTTTTACAATGATTTTGTACTGGTGCAGTCCTTTACCAGCACGCAGGCTGCAACCTGCAGAGAGCTACAACTCTCTCTCGTTTTCCAGTCTCTCCTGGAAGGGAGCTACAACCCCCTACTTCTTTTCATGAAGAATCAAATGATCAACAAGTATACAACAGATACAGTCTACTACAGATATCAGATCAGTAATTACAGAAACAACCCAGAACACCTTATGGACAGAAATATACAGTCAACAGATCATCTTAAGACAGGGACGCATATTTTCTTTCTGTGGCCTGTGACTGGACGCAGTGTACCTTATGCTGTTCTGCGTGCAGACGCACTGTTCCTCTTTGTTTTTCTGCGACCGACGCACCCAGCAACACTATCACGCCGCGTCTTTCGCTTCCGAGACGCACCTGAGCCTTTACTGTACTGCGTCCCGGCGCACTTTCCCTTCACTGAATCTGCGTCCCTTCAGATATAGAAGATAAGAGGACTTCAGAACCAACCCAAACACTCAGATCCACAGATCTGATCATGCGCCATATAGATCGTAGTCCATTAGAAGATTCGCCCTTATAGATTTGGACTAGATCTCACCAAGAGATATTCAACCAAGATGATGCTCAATCCAAATGAACTCCTTTGCTTTATATAGGCAAGCTTCTCCCCAAAGCGTGGAACAATACCACGAGCCGACACCATAGAAACACAAAACCGTCGGCTAGATACCACACAAGAAACCCCCACGTGCTTTTCTCTGCCTTGAAATGGGTGCACTGGGCGGACGCACCTCCTGAACGGCTGGCCTGCGTCCCTGGACGCGGGTTCTGCATGGTCTACCTGCGGGGACGCACTTGCTGAACATATTTTCTGCGTCCTTCTTGATTTATCACCTGAATGAGTTTGCCATCAAGGACAACACCTGAATCATAATGCCAACAAACTCCCCCTTTGGACTTGATGGCAACCACATAATCTTCAGCTTCATCATTCTCCCCCTTTGACATCAAGGGCAAAGGGTATGCTCCCCCTATGCTCATGCTTCTCCAGATCTGTAACCAGAAATCCATCATGAAGGAGACAGAGACATATTGCAGCTATTTCCAAGATCTCCTTCTCCATAATGCCAACAATGCATTATGTGCTCCCCCTGAGCCTATACCATCAATAGGAAGAGGATCAATAGTGAGATGATGCATCAACAACCCCCAGTTTTTGCCTGAGGTATTCAAAAGTGTCCCTGGGCAACGGTTTGGTGAAAATATCAGCAACTTGTTCCTTAGAAGGAACATACTCCAACTTGACCTTCTGTTCAAGTACTTGTTCCCGGAGAAAATGGTACTTGATTGGTATGTGCTTGGTTTTTGAATGCATAACCGGATTCTTTGAGATGCTGATTGCACTTGTGTTGTCACATAAGATAGGAATAGGAGGTGTACAAGTGATTTGATAATCCTGCAAAGTCTGCATCATCCAAAGAAGTTGGGTGCAACAAGATGCAGCAGCAACATATTCCGCTTCAGCTGTAGACAAGGCAATTGAACTCTGTTTCTTGCTGAACCAAGATACCAGTCTGGGACCCATAAAGAATGCACCACCACTTGTGCTTTTCCTGTCATCCACGCTTCCGGCCCAATCTGCATCTGTATAAGCATGAAGAGTGAGATCTGTATCTCTAGGATACCATAGGCCATAATTTTGAGTCCCTTGAAGATATTTGAAGATTCTCTTCACTGCTTGAAGATGAGTCTCCTTTGGATTTGCCTGAAACCTTCCAACTATTCCAACTGCATGCATGATGTCTGGTCGGGTACCTGTCAAATATAGTAAACTTCCAATCATAGATCTGTAGGTTGGTTGATGTACTGCTGCAGATTCATCATTTGCACTGAGACTACATCCTGTGACCATGGGTGTACATACTGGTTTTGCATCTTCCATGCCATATTTCTTCAAAATCTGCTTGAGATACTTGGTTTGAGATAAAAAGATTCCTCCTTTCTTTTGTTGGATTTGCAAACCAAGGAAGTATGTCAGTTCTCCTAGCAAGGACATCTCAAATTCTTTCTGCATGACCGAGGCAAAGCTTTGACTCATAGCTTCTTCATTACTGCCAAAAATAATGTCATCTACATACACAACAAGTATTAGTAATTTGTCATTTTCAACTTTTATATAAAGATTGCTATCTGCTGAACCTTTTGAAAAACCTTGTTGATGAAGATATTTGTCCAACCGGTAGTACCAAGCCCTTGGAGCTTGTTTGAGACCATAGAGAGCCTTTTTTAATCGGCATACAAGATTTGGATCGTTTCCAAGAATGAAACCATCTGGCTGTTCAATGTACACTTCTTCATCCAAGTCTCCATTCAGAAAGGCTGATTTCACATCCATTTGAAATACTTTGAAGTTCTGACAACTTGAGAGAGCAAGAAACATTCGGATGGCCTCAAGTCTTGCAACAGGAGCAAAAGTTTCTTCAAAGTCTATTCCTTCTTGCTGTGCATACCCTTTACAAACAAGTCTGGCTTTGTTTCTAATTACTTCTCCATTTTCATTCAATTTATTTTTGAAAACCCATTTTGTTCCGATAACATTCTTATCCTTTGGTCTAGGAACCAGCTCCCAAGTGTTGTTCTTTTCGATTTGCTCAAGTTCTTCATCCATTGCTTTCACCCAACATTCATCTTTGCATGCCTCTTTCACATTTTGTGGTTCAGTAGAGGAGAGTAATGCCAAATAACTTGAAGCTTCTGCAACTGTTCTTCTAGTTTGTATACCTGCTTCTTTTTGTCCCATGATCTGAGATTCTGGATGGTTCTTTTGAACATATCTGGATGGAGTCTTTTCTTCTATTCTTGTTCTTTCTTCTGCTTCTTCGTGAGGTCCTTCTTGAGATTGTTCTTGCGGTTCTTCTTCTTCATCATTCTGGCTTTGAGGGTAGCTTTCATCTTCTTCAATGTCTTCACGATGTATTTGCCTAGGAATGTATCCCTTCTCATCAACCACTACATCAATGCTGTCAACAATTCTGCCAAGTCTTTTATTGTAGCATTTGTATGCTTTGCTATGTGGAGAGTAGCCAAGAAGAATTCCTTCATCTGCTCTAGGATCAAGTTTGCCAAGCTGCTCCTCAGTATTCTTGATATAGCATTTGCTCCCAAAGATTTTGAAGTGCTTTACCGAAGGAGTTTTACCACTCCAGAGCTCATGAGGAGTTTGAGTGCTGTTCACTCGGACATTTGTCTTGTTGAGAATAATAACTGCCGCATGTGCAGCTTCACCCCAGAAGGTTGCAGGAGTTCCTGATTCATCAAGCATAGCACGAGCCATTTGCTGGATTGTTCTGTTCATTCTTTCCACTACTCCATTTTGCTGAGGAGTTCTAGCTGTAGAAAATTCTCTCCTTATCCCATGTTCATCACAGAAATCGAAAAATTCATTTGAAGTAAATTCTCCACCTCTGTCGGATCTGAGGCACTTAATTTTGTGACCTGATTCATTTTCAACCAAAGCTTTGAAGGATTTGAATTTTTCGAAAGCTTCATCTTTGTGCTTCATAAGTCCTAACCAAACAAACCTGGAGAAATCGTCAATAAATAATATCAAGTATTCCTCTCCTCTAGGTGTTCTTTTTCTGAATGGTCCACATACATCTGTATGTACTAGCTCAAGAGGCATGCTGGCTGATCCTTCTTTCTCTGGAAAGTTAGTTCTGGTCTGTTTTCCAAACTGACATGATCTGCATATGGTGTTGTCAGGAATTTTGATATCTGGAAGATCGCGAACTGCCTGATATTTGCAAGCTTTCCTTATTTGTGAGAAGCTTAGATGTCCCAACCTTCGATGCCATAACCAGTGCTCTTCCTCCTTGCTTAGATAGCATTGTTGTTGTCCTTCATCAAATATGTATAGATTATTTGGAGTTCTTTTTCCTTTGAGAACTGTTTTACCTGTATCAAGATCACGAACAAGACATCCATTTGATCTGAATATAACCTCGGTTCTTTGATCACACATCTGGCTTACACTTAGAAGATTATGCTTTAGTCCATCAACAAACAAAACATTTCCAGCCTTAACATCTTCTTTTAAAGGAGCAATACCTTTTCCTTTTATAGTTGCAGGAGTATCATTTCCAAAAGAGACTTTCTTTCCCTTTTCTAAATTAGAATAAGATTCAAGTTTTTCTTTATCACCTGTCATATGCTTTGAACATCCACTGTCAATGTACCATAGATTTTCTTGTCCTTCTGCATAGAATGCTATCCCACATCTTTCTGTTTGAGGTTCCTTTATTTTCCATGTTTTGGTGCCTGAGGCTTGTTCCTTTTTTTGTTCTTGTACCTTTCTTTCCGGAAACCTGCTTCTGCATTCAAAGTCTTCATGTCCAAAATTATTGCAAATAGAGCATTCAACTTCATTTTCAAGAGCTGAAAAGTTGTTATAGGTCCTTTTTGTAATCCCTGTCATACTTCTTTGTTTTTGAGCTTCCCTAGTCATGATTGTTTTATACGCAACACATTGAGCTGCTTTGTGACCAAAGTTATGGCAAGAAAAGCATTGTCCATTGAAGAAGTTTCTGCGATTATTGAATCTACCAGCCAACTGATTGTAATTTCTATTTTCATCTATTCTTGAACCAAATGGGGAAGATTTTACCTGTGGCTGGTTGTGGCTTTTGTTCACCCTTAAGCTGGATTGCCCCTGATAGTTTCTGTTTGACGTTTGTCCCTGCTTTACCTGATGATCTTCCTTGTGCTCTTGCTCATTTCTTCTTGCTGCATCAAGATAACTTTTTGAAGTGGATGCTTGAGAAGTTTCTCCATTATAGCCCAGACCTGTCTTATTTAGTGGAGACCGTTGCACACTGATAATCTCATTCAAAGTTTCAGATCCTTTGACAAACTTGAGATTAATAGTTTTTGTTTTCTCAATTTCTTTTCTAAGACCAACAATTTCACCTTCTAATTTTTCAAGATGTTTTTCCTTTTCATCAATTTGAAATTGTAGAGTATCAATAATCATGTTCTTTTCTTCTATACATCTCTTGAGTCTAGTAATTTCATCATAAAGGTTATCCACATCTACAGCATCCTCATAATCATCATCTTCAAATGCCATTAACAATCTATATTTGTTACCTTGTTCATCTTCATCACTGTTTGATAAGCCATCACTATCTTCATGGGTGTAGTAGCTTTTCTTATTTGCACTCTGTTTCTTGTTCCATCTAACTGGTTCCTTTCCTTTATCCTTATAAGAGCATTTTGCAGCATAATGACCTACTCTTCCACAAGCAAAACATTTGAAAGGTAGCTTACCTCTGAATCTTCCAGAACCCCTTTGAAGATTTCTGACAAAATTTGATTCTTCTTCCTCTTCTTCTGGAACATGACTTGCTTCATAGTGATCTTCTTTGCCTGATGCTTTAAAAGCAGCTTCCCTTCTGTCTGATGGACCTCCCTTTCTCATTTCATAAGCAGTTAGAATTCCATGCAGCTGAGACATAGTGAGAACACGGAGATTTTCCTTTTCTTCTACTGCAGATACTTTAGATTCAAACTTGGGGGATAAAGATCTTAGAATCTTTTGAACTACTATAGTTTCTTTTATTTCTTCACCCAAATTTTTCATACAATTAACAATCTCATCTACCCGAAGAAAATAATTAGCCACACTTTCATCATTATACATCTTGAGAGTCTCATATTGAATCCTGAGAGTTTGAAGTTTAGCTTCTTTTACCTGTTCATCTCCTTCATAGCTAGTGATCATTTTGTCCCATATCTCTTTTGCTGATTTGAAGTGCATGACCTTCATGAACTCTGTTTGAGATATACTTCCTAATAGAGTACTGACTGCTTTTGCATTTGTTTCATACTGCTTTTTCTCAGCTGGATCTGTAGGAGTAGCTGAAGGAAAGGCATAGCCTGATTCTACAATGTTCCAAACTTCTGTACCAAGAGATTGAAGATATGCAGTAACTCTTACCTTCCAATAATTGAAGTTTGTCCCATCGAAGACGGGTGGCCTGATTGATGCTTCTCTCTCGTAGTTGCTCATGATGAACGATCTACCTTCAAGCGATCAAGCTTTTCTGAAGGACCTGCTCTGATACCAATTGTTGGAAATAATACTGAGAGGGGGGGTGAATCAGTATTATCTAGCAATTTACCAAATCTTCCTTATTTGATCTTTTGAAATATTCTTGCATATCAGTACCATAAAACAATGAGCATGAATAAAGAAAATAGACAGTCACACCAAAGAACACAAGATGTAAGGTGGAAACCCAATGCGGGAGAAAAACCACCTGCTGCAATATGTCTCTATCTTCTTTCAAGAAATTCTTTTTACAATGATTTTGTACTGGTGCAGTCCTTTACCAGCACGCAGGCTGCAACCTGCAGAGAGCTACAACTCTCTCTCGTTTTCCAGTCTCTCCTGGAAGGGAGCTACAACCCCCTACTTCTTTTCATGAAGAATCAAATGATCAACAAGTATACAACAGATACAGTCTACTACAGATATCAGATCAGTAATTACAGAAACAACCCAGAACACCTTATGGACAGAAATATACAGTCAACAGATCATCTTAAGACAGGGACGCATATTTTCTTTCTGTGGCCTGCGACTGGACGCAGTGTACCTTATGCTGTTCTGCGTGCAGACGCACTGTTCCTCTTTGCTTTTCTGCGACCGACGCACCCAGCAACACTATCGCGCCGCGTCTTTCGCTTCCGAGACGCACCTGAGCCTTTACTGTACTGCGTCCCGGCGCACTTTCCCTTCACTGAATCTGCGTCCCTTCAGATATAGAAGATAAGAGGACTTCAGAACCAACCCAAACACTCAGATCCACAGATCTGATCATGCGCCATATAGATCGTAGTCCATTAGAAGATTCGCCCTTATCGATTTGGACTAGATCTCACCAAGAGATATTCAACCAAGATGATGCTCAATCCAAATGAACTCCTTTGCTTTATATAGGCAAGCTTCTCCCCAAAGCGTGGAACAATACCACGAGCCGACACCATAGAAACACAAAACCGTCGGCTAGATACCACACAAGAAACCCCCACATGCTTTTCTCTGCCTTGAAATGTGTGCACTGGGCGGACGCACCTCCTGAACGGCTGGCCTGCGTCCCTGGACGCGGGTTCTGCATGGTCTACCTGCGGGGACGCACTTGCTGAACATATTTTCTGCGTCCTTCTTGATTTATCACCTGAATGAGTTTGCCATCAAGGACAACACCTGAATCATAATGCCAACAGATGGTGGGGTTACTTGGCTTGGCAATGTCAATTGGTCATTGTTGCTTCCTAGTGTAATATCAACAATATCTTTTTTAGCCACATTATCATTGTCAGTTGCATGATCAACAAAGTCATTAAGAATATTAGTAGTTGAAATTCCATGTGCTTCAATTGGTAAAAAAACATCCATATTACTGCCAATTGGTTCATTATTGTATTGTGTTTCACTAACTTGTTCTTCATCATCACCATATAACTGTACTTGAGAGAGGGAAATTATATTAGCAACTGCAACTACATCTTCTTGTTCATCCACTTCTTATTTCGTTTCAACATCTTCTTGGACATGCCCTTCTTCTTGACCATTTACATGAAACACTTTACTACAACCAGTATCATACATAAGAGCATCATAGTTCAGTGGCCATATTCCAGTCCTCCTAAAGCCAGTGTTGGTATTTGATGGCGTGAGAGCCCTTTTAAAGGCTTTACTTCCAAGCTTTGCTAGCTCAAACCTTTTCACCTCAAACCCTAGATTATTTGCCATCCATGCAACTTGCTTTGACCTAAAATAGTTCTTGAGAGGGCCAAACACACTAAAATCAAGGGCTTGCAACTTGTGAGTGATATGAGAGAGAAATGTTAACAAGTCGATGCCCAAATTGTTTTCCTCCTTAATTGTTTACACAACAATGTGGCTTCCATGATCATCTAAAATCAATAGGTGTATTTTCTCAGGTGAGACACCACCTGGAATAGATGCAACAAAGTGACAAAGCCAATTTAAAAAAATTTCCTTAGTCATCCATGCATGGGGATGTGCAACCATGCATGCACCTGGTTCACAATTTTGTATATACTTTTTTAGTTGATTTTTACCTTTGAATAGATAAAATCTTGGGATTGGATCCAATTTCATTAACATAACATAGAATAGTTATCCACTCCCTAATATTAAAAAAAATCTTGGGCACATTTCGGTTTCATCTCTTGGAAATTACCCACATGCCACAATTCCTTCCTGCCTGTAAACCTATTACGTCATAGTTCCATATATGGTCTGCAACATATGAATACTTATTATATGCACTAGAAAGACTTTCATAAAACTTAGACACAATTGCAGTGCATAAATTTAAATATTTGTCTTTGTTAAGACCCTCAGCTATAGGCAATACACGGTATGGATGCCTTTTTTTAAACCCAAATTTCCATGATTTACCAGGAAACCCATCTTTGAAAGGATCTGGCCTCCCCTGAAATATTTGAGCAACTGTGGATTTGAGTTGTATCAACTCTATCCCATGTCCCAATTGGGCCATCTCCTTACACCACTCAACCACCTTGGCCTCCTCTTCTTAAGTGATAACTGCAAGAGGCCCTCTACATTTTGTATGAGTCATCGTGTTTATCCAATAATGTATTGATAAGGGAGGAATACCATGTTTTTTGGTAGATGCCCGAACTGAATATCCATTAAACTCTATGTCATCAATTGCAACTAACATGTCTTCTTTTTTCCAACCTCTTATAACATTGATCTTCTTAGTTAAACTTGCCCCTTGGACTGTGGCTGGTGGTGGCTCTATGGTTGATGGTGGGACAACATCAACCTCTGTCGTATGTCCATCCTCAACAACATTGTTGGGAGCATTTTTTACATTCACATTGCTTGTTCCTTCCTCATCTGATGTAGAGAATCATAGCTGGGAACACCTGTTCACTCGCCTACCACTTCTCCTTGTACAAGAAACATAACTAACTCTTGCCATAGATGCAACTACCTACATATTTATTGCATGCATTTAGTTAACAATAATTGAAATTCTACTTTCCTATAGGCTATTAGTAATTATGCTTGTCACTGATCATGGCAGTCATGTGAAAATTCGAGAAACCCTGAATCACTACTGCAACAAACTGATATTACTTCTCCTACTTGTTAATCCATGCAAGTTATTTTGTGTGTTCTACTGTGAATATCAAAGTAAATACAACTGTAGCCTTCACAACTTTAAATAATATGCAAAAACAAGAATATGAGAAAGAAAGAAGTAACACACACAAGTGACACTGTTATTTTTGGACCAATTTCCCAGGAAAAACCCAACGTGGGAAAACCAGTGCAACAAATGAGGGTTTGTATTATTAAGTAGTAATTTTTAAATACAGTCTTTGGATTCCTTTTTGGCTATCAAATACAGAGAGTCTGATTGACAGAGAGATGAGTGAGATATACCTCACACTATCATTGGCGATCCAATACTGATATAGTCATTAATTGGCTAGCCCTAGTTGCCTCTACGCGGTTTCTGCATAATCACTGCACTACTCTACATCATAGATTCTAGGAATTGTGTCACTCTTTCAGGATGATCGATTTGCCTTTGGAACTTTGAATCTCTACCCTTCTAGTCTTGCACCCTAGCTTCTTGCTTTGGAACTAAATTCTACAACAAATTTTGGATCTCCTCTCAGGCTCTGCGCTACCTTAGCATGGTCCTACACTACCTAATGTGGCTCCGTGCTGCCTCTTTTGGATCTCTCTCTGCCTCCTCTACAATGTATCCCTAGATTAGGAAGTATTCCTCCGGAAGCTATCCCCACCACTCACTATAAGAAATCACCTCGATCACTTCTCTGACAACTATTGTGCCACACTCTTAAGAAAATCGATCTTTGCTCTCTCACTCGATGTGATTTCCAAATTCCCATCAAGCCTCTTCTTATAATCCTCTTTTTGATCAATCAACGACCCATATTAGATTCTAATCAATGGTTCATATCATTTTTGCTTGATCCTCATCTTCTTATAGAAGTTTCACCTCCATCTTAAGTAATACCCTTTAATTATTTTAATTTCCTAAGTTTAGACTTAGGCCTCCATTAAAAATAATTAATTATTTTAATAAAACTGTCTTCGTGTGGAATTTCCAAAAACGATTTTTGGGTATTCCGGAATACATGTGCCCTAGCCTCCCTGCAAATTTTGAGGCTTAGAGAACATCCGACGACACTAGAAATCGACACTCCTTCTTAGCGAGGAATGTGCTTTGGTAATGCAACATGCTGAAGCATCACCCCAAATCTTTAACATCTCCATCTGTGTTGTTGACGTTTGACATCACTCCCCACCAACTACAACGTAAATGTTACATCAGTGTTGCTGCTGGCCATGTTATTGCCAACACTACATCTACACTGCGGCCCTTGCAAATGTTGCATCTGTGTTGTTGCTGGCCCTGCCACTACCAATACTACATCTGCACTACAACCCTCTCCAACTGTCGCTATTTCTACAACAACAACGGAAAAAGCATCCAAAATATTGAACCAAGGGTGTTTAGCATGATGCTTCTGCTTCTAGAGTTCTGACTACTGCTAGTCTCTATGTTGTCACTGAAGCCACTACGCTATTTTTGTCTCTGCTCTGTGCCAACTGCACTACTACCAATAGTATCTATGCGCTGCTCAGACTCTAGCGCTCCTAGCCACTGTGGCTGTCACTCCGGCACTCCTCTACACCTACACCAACTGACCCAATCCATCCTGCTACTTTTGATATGGGCTCCCGTAGCAAGGTGTTGATCTAAGAGGTGGATTCCTCAAGGATCCTTCCCATCTATAGTTCTTTTGAACTACAATACTAGATCACCCCACCTCTCCCCTAGAGGTATCTGGACAACAATGGAGAAATCCTCTTCCTCGACCTTTGCAGTAGCATTCTGCGGATCATGTTTCTCATCCTTATCCTTCTTCTTGAGAGGACACTACATATTGTAGTGACCAAATTCACCACACTGGAAACATTTGATATTTGAGGCATCTTTCTTCTTCTTCTGCTACTCCTGTTACCCTTTGATGCAAGGGTTGCATTCTCTTCCTCCTCCTTGGACTTCATTCCACTATTGCTGCTGCCATCAAATTTTCACTTGACTAAGTCTCACCTCATATCTTCCCACTAAAGATTAGCCCACATTCCCTCCCAATCCAGAAATCTCTCTCTACCCAGGATACTCTGGACAAACACTTGCCATTCTTCTAAAATTGAATTCAGGGTCAACCTCACCGTCTTTATAGGTTGAGGTGTTGATCCTACAGATGCCAACTGATCTCGAACTTCCTGAAGCTTTGACAGGAATGGATCAATGAGTTCCCCTTTCTCCATCCTTGCTAATCTCAGCTTCTCCTCCAAGTACATCTTCTGCTGCTCAAAAGATCCTTGATACAACCTAGTCAAGGAATCCCACATCTCTTTGTGATCCAGGTGGATGTTGGTGGCCACCCACCTATCCCATTTGGACCCCCACAACTGTCTCTTTCAGCTTTTTCAGTTTCCTAAATTGTAGCACAGTTTACTATTTTTAGCAGTTTTTCGGGTCCTGAACTTCCGGAGCTGTTTTGAGGCCCTAAACGACGTTTTTTTGGGAATCTGGGGCAACATGGGTCGATGGACCGATGTTGCCTCCCAAAGTGGTAGTACTCGGATAGATCTTTCTAACGAGCTATCATACGCGTCAAACGGAGATCGTATGCCAAAGTTACGACCTCAGGAAATTGATGTACCAATTTACCCAAACGGGGCCCACAATTTGGCGTTTCATCTTCTAGGGTTAGGTTTTGGGATGTGAAGGGTTTTCCATTGTTTCTCAACAATAAATAGGCCTTCGAGCCTCATTGTAACACAATTCGAAACAGTTCAGAGGCATGTAGTCGACACATCTCTTCTCAGAGATAAGCTACCATCGCCCTAGCTGGGTTATTTCTATTTGTAAGCATATTTCAGTATTCTCCATTAATGAAATGAAGTATTATTTCCGCTGCATCTCTATTTTTATGGTTATCGCATCTCTGTATTTATGGTTATCTCTGTAATCTATTGCGTTCCTGCTTAAATCCGGATCACTTTGGCTGTCCCTTTGCCAGCAATGTGACATACAACGTGATCCCTCACTCCATCGATGATCAATCTCTTGGCCTTTGCCATCTCAATTTTGTACTTTTTGAGTGGATCTGCATCACTAGATAAAGCTACCACACTATCGACATACATCTTGAGATCATGCTTATCCAAAAGGCATGAGATCCTAGCCTTCTAGATCACATAATTGGATGCTCCATCCAACCAATCTTGATCTCACAGCCTATTAGCTCCCATCTTTTCCAATAAAAATGTTGAATTTCCTCCTCTCTCCTCTATGTTGCTACTAAGCTGGCCTACGCACTCCCTACTAGAGTTAGTAGATCTTCTCCTCTCTACTACTACTCAGCAAATGAGGAATTGAATTCCCTGGCTAGGAATTCTCTGAAGAAGAAATTCCCTCAAATAATGTCTCCTTCCTTCTTCTGATATTTTTATGCCCCAACAGCAGTTGTAGAAAGCTGCATCTCACCAGAAAAGTGCTCTATGCTAAATCTGCTGCTGCGCTTCTCCCTCTGCCACTGAAAAATCTCAATCTAGAAATCTTACCTCTCTATCAACTCAACCAGATAGAGATTTTCCTTGAGAATCTTGCCCTCCTGGATTGGACTGCGCAATCCCTCTGGGGGATTAGATCTTCCACCTAAGAAACACTTCAATCTCCCTCCTTCTCTTCAACACTGCACTCTTATGGTCTGCTCTCTTGCTTCACCTACGCTCTGATACCATGTGAAACTTCAAGAAGCCTTGAATCACTACTGCAACAAACTGATATTACTTCTCCTACTTGTTAATCCATGCAAGTTATTTACTATGTTTTGTTGTAAATATTGAAGTAAATACAACTACAATATTCACAACTTTAAATAATATGCGAAAACAAGAACTTGATTAAGGAATAAATAACACACACAAGTGACACCGTTATTTTTGGACCAATGTCCCTGGAAAAACCTAATGTGGGAAAACTGGTGCAATATCTAAGGGTTTGTATTATTAAGCAGTAATTTCTGAATAAAATCTTTGGATGCCTTACTGGCTATCCAATACAGAGAATCTCACTAATAGAGATATGAGTGAGATATATCTCACACTATAACTGGCGATCCAATACTGATATAGCCATTGAATGGCTGGCCCCTAGCTACCTCTGCACAATTTCTGCACAATCACTACCCTGCTCTATGTCACAGCTTCTGGGAACTACAACACTCGTTTAGGCTGATCGATTTGCCTCTAGAAGTTCAACTTTCTGCCCTTCCGATCTCACACCCTGGCTTCTAGCTATGGAACTCGATTCTCTAACAAATTTTGGATCTCCTCTTAGGCTCTAAGTTACCTTAGCGTGGCTTTCCACTTCCTCGTCTAGATCTCTCTCTACCTCATCTACAATGAATCCCTGGATTAGGAAATCTTCTGCCGGAAACTATCCCCACCCCTCACTACAATAAATCAATTCGATCACCTCTCCAGCAATTGTTGCACTGCACTCTTGAGAAAATGGATATCTGATCTCTCACTCGATGTGATTTCCAAATGCCCATGAAACCTCTTCTTATAGTCCTCTCGTTGATCAATCAACAACCCAGATTAGATTCTAATCAATGGCTTAGATCATTTTGGCTTGATCCTCAACTTCTTCTAGAATTTTCACCCCCAATTTAATTAATACCCTTTAATTATTTTAGTTTCATAAGTTTAGACTTACGTCTCCATTAAAAATAATTAATTATTTTAATAAAATTACCTCTGGGTGGAATTTCCCAAAACAATTTCCAGGTATTCTAGAATATATGTGTCTTAGCATCCCTGCAAATTTTAAGGCTTAGAGAACATCTGATGCTACCAAAAATCAACAAGTCACTTTTAGAATAAGATGATGTTTGAGTTGGCTTCAAAACTATGATTTCAATAGGAGCATTCCTCTCCTTGTTATCCTCAAGTTAATAGACATGTTGAAGCCATTAACAAGTCCCTTAAGACTATCCTGCAAAGGACGATTAATCAAGTTAATTCCAACTGGCATATCATGCTATATCGTACGTTATGGACATACCAAATGTCTGTTAATATTGTTTTGAGATTCACTCCTTTTTAGTTGGTTTATGGTTTGGAAATGATCTTTCCTATAGAATGTGAGATTCCATCTCTCAAGTTAGCAGTCTAGTTTCTTCTAGACACCTCAAGTTTGGAAGAGCACCTTATTCATTTGGAACATATTGATGAGCAATGTTAGGATGCTGCCACAATGAATGTGGCAAATAAGAAGAGAGTCAATGCTCAATATGACAAGTCCGTGCAACCTAGGGTTTTCTCTGAAGGTGACCTTGTCTTGGTCTATGACCAAGATAAAGACACCTTGGGGGGAAGGTAAATTCAAACCTATGTGGTACAGTCCTTTCATTATTAAAAGGGTCTTGAAGAAAGGTTCTTATGAATTGATTGATTTTGAAGGGAATGTGGTGTCGAAGCCCAAAAATGGGCTCTATCTCAAGAAGTATTATGCCTAGGCTCTTGCCTAGCATCTGCTTTATTTTTGAAATATCATACATTGTTTTAGTTTTTGTCTATAGATGTCGTGGTGATGATGGTGTTTTCGATCTGCTTTGGCAGTTTTGGATGGGTGATTCGGTGTACTTAGGATTCACAGATGATGCTAGTAGACATACACGAAATTTAACTTCCATCGCTTGGGTAATACATTATCCAGCTGGTCAGTTATTGGTCACACAAGGCATATTTATCGGTCGTGCTTCTAATAATATGGCTGAGTACAATGTCGTTATTAATTTACTTTTTGAAGTAATATCTTATGTTATTTAATCATTAGTGGTTTACTTGGACTAACAATTGGTTGTATCTCAATTGAATAATGTTTATCGTTTTAGGGATCCTTTATTACATTGTTAATATTTGAGAGTGATATTATTGAAAAGATCATTTAATTTTATTACTTTCATTCACATTCCATAATCATATAATGCGTTTGTTGATTCTACAACTAACCAAGCATTGGATTGGCATAAAAAGCATTCATCACATTAAATCAAAACATCAAATAATCATTTATACAAATGATTAAGTCATCACAAAATCTTTGTATATAAGTGTGTCAAAATACTACAAAATGTGGGTAAATATTTGTCTTGCAAAATTAGGGCTTACGCCTGATCATGCCCATATCAAAGAATACCAGTTATCTAAAAACTAAGTATGTGGGCCCTACCCTGGATGAGCATCCCGGTAGAAGACAATGGCATTTTCCACTCGTCGAAAGAGTCACACCCACTCATGTGGTACTCCGACCACTCGCCTTTGTATAGCCTTGGGTAGGTCCTCTACCGCTAGCATTGGAACCTAGCGAGTTAGACCATCCAAGTTCCTTTGTACAGTTTGGAGGAATCTTTCAGACTCAGCTGTTGTTCTCTCCGCGTCTCTGTCGTGACGCCTATGCCTTGGTAGACCCTCAGGTCTCACTAGTCCCACATCTGTATCATGATCATTTAATCTTGTAAGGATTTTTATTTCACGGAAAAATATTTTAAATTTATTGAGATTATATTCAAAAAAAATAAAAAATCAAATATGCTAAAAATAAAAAAACTTACCAATATTTCCCCATGTCGCTCCTTCAGGTAGTGCTAACTTCGGGTCCCTGCGAAAGTCTAGTCTGACATACGGGCAATCCTCTATGGCCATGACTTGTTTCTCCCACCAACAGAAGAACTCATCATCAAAGGTCGCCTGAGTGACTTCGCCTTTGCCAAGTCTCTTGATCAGATCTGCCCATCTGGATGCAACCAACTCACAAAATAGAAGAAAAGATAGATGAACGCCTTCAAAATCAACCTCTTCAAGGGGGCAACCTCCTTTACATTACACAAATGAACAATTCTTGGATGATACAAATGACTAAACCTCATTTCTATATATAGGAGTGTAAGGGGTCTCAATATAATCAAAGCTGACATAGCAATAATATCATAAGGGCACAACAATAACAATAGTGGGTTTCTATGGGGCACACTAATAACAATATGGGGACAATAGGGGTACAATAATAAAAATAAGGGCTACAATGACAATATTAATGGGGGAATCACTAGTATAATAGGGACCTACCATGCCCCTCTCCTTCAGAAAAGTGTTGTCCTCAACGTTTGAGTAGTTCTGGATGCTTCTGTA
Organism: Pinus tabuliformis; assembly: GCA_031772625.1. Taxonomy (NCBI): domain Eukaryota; kingdom Viridiplantae; phylum Streptophyta; class Pinopsida; order Pinales; family Pinaceae; genus Pinus; species Pinus tabuliformis. The sequence goes on from CM062809.1 coordinate 1,225,282,615, forward strand.
TAAAATTCTCATCCTCCCATGTGGAATCTTCAATGGGTAAGTTCTTCCACTTGATGAGATACTCTGAAATTGATCGATTACGTAGCTATTGATTTCTTGTTTATGTGATTGCTTCAGGTTCCAATATGATTTCTCCTTCCTCATCAAGTTCTGGCAATATTGTTTGAACTGGGAGCTTGTCACCTATAGCCTTCTTTAAACATGAAACATGGAAAACTAGGTGCACTCGGGAAGCTGCAGGAAGCTCCAATTTGTATGCCATAGTACCAATCTTTTGCAACACCTTGTACGGACGATAATACTTTGGTGATAATTTATTATCCTTCTTAGCTTGCTTGAGGGACATTTTTTTATATGTTTGTAGCCGTAGGAATACCCAGTCACCTACATCAAAACTTCTTTCGCTACGATGTTAATCTTCCTGTTGTTTCATTCTATTTTGTGTCAATGTGAGGTTATCCTTTAAGAGTTGGAGAACTTGTTGTTGATGCTCGATGTGATCTTCCACTTCTTAAACCTTAGAATTTTCTCTTAAATATGGTGTGATGGATGGTGGATGATATCAATAAAGTTCCATAAATGGGGTCATTTTTTCTTCAATATGGAAGGAAGTGTTATACCACCATTTAGCCAGAGGCAACCATTTGACCCATTGTTTTTGTTTATCAGATACAAAGCAATGAAGATATCCTTCCAAACATTTGTTTACTAACTCAGTTTTCCCATCAGATTGAGGATGATAAGATGAGCTATGAGCTAACTGAGTACCGAGACAAGAAAATAATTCTTTCCAAAAATTTCCAGTGAAAATGGGCTCTCTGTCGCTTACAATAATCTTTGGGTTTCCATGTAGCTTTTGAATTGTTTCCATAAATGCAGTAGAAACTGTACTGGCTTTAAATGGACGCGATAATGCACAAAAGTGTGCATACTTGGTCAGTTTGTCAACTACCACCATAATGACACTCTTTCCTTCGGTCTTGGGTAAACTTGTGATAAAATCCATTGAAACCTCCTCCCAAAGTTGGCTTGGAATGGATAAAGGTTGTAATAGACCTGGGTTCTTAATTTTTTCAACTTTATTTTGTTGGCAAACCAAACATTCCACCACAAACTTTTGAATCCTAAGGGAGAAGTTTGCAATTCCATAAGAATCTTTTGTTTGAGTTGGGAATTGTTACAAGGTATAAGCGATCTTTGTACCATAACGAATCATTTTTCCAGCTAAATGTATCAGATGTACTGGTATCTTGTTGTAACTTTTGAATGAGTGCCCACACTTCTTCATCATTATTCCATTCATCCCTTTCTTCATTTATCCAATCTGGTTGGATAATAGAAATGGCACAAAGCAATGCTTCCACATCCTCATCCTTTCGTGAGAGTGTAGTTGCCACAACATTTTGCTTCCCTTTTTTGTAGATGATTTCAAAGTCATAGCCCAACATCTTTGTGACCCATTTTTGCTGCTCTTCAGAGGATAATCTTTGTTCTAAAAGGTATTTAAGACTATCATGATCCGTTTTTACCTTGAAGTGTCCTCCCATTAGGTAGGGTTGCCATTTCTTAAGTGAATGTAGTATTGCCAACAATTCCTTCTCATAAATAGTTGTGTAAATACTTTCCTTTGATTTGACGACTTTCAAAAGAAATGGGTCTTTCTTCTTGCATTAAAACAACACCAATTCCATTTCCTGAAGCATCGCATTCCACAATAAAGGTTTTTGTGAAGTCCGACGTAGCTAAGGCTGGTGCTTGGAACATTGCCTCTTTAATATGTTCGAAGGCCTTTGTTTCTTCTAGAGTCCATGAAAATGCATATTTCTTCAATAATGTTGTTAGAGGTGTTTCTATTCTCCCATAATTCTTAACAAACTTGTGATAATACCTGTCAACCTAAGAAATCCTCACATATGCTCTATGGATGTGGGGATTTTCCATTCCTTAATGGCTTTAATTTTCCTAGGGTCTACCTTAACACCTTCATGAGATACATATGACCCGGATATTCCACCTCTTGTACTCCAAAGAAACATTGGAGCTTTTTGCATATAATTGTTTCTCTTCCAATAGTTTGACCACCCTATCAACATATTGAACATGATCCTTCCAAGACTTGTTGAAGATTAGTATATCATCAAAAATTACTAACACAAATTTTCTAAGGAAGGGTTTGAAAACGGAATTCATCAAACCTTGAAATGTAGAAGGTCCACTGGTAAGGCCAAAAGGCATGACCAAAAATTCATAATGACCCTCATGAGTTCTAAATGATTTTTTCAGAATGTCTTCAGTCTTCACTGTGATTTGATGCTATCCTGAACGAAGATCCAACTTGGTGAAGTAATTTGATCCATGCAATTCATCCAATAATTCATCAATGAAAAGAATGGGAAATTTATCTTTAATAGTGAACTTGTTGAGACCCCTATAATCCGGACACATGTGCCATGATCCATCCTTCTTGTGCACCAATACTACTAGAGTAGAGAAAGAACTTTGACTAGGTTGAATTATAGCAGCCTCTAGCATTTCTGTAGCCATACGTTCAATTTCACTCTTTTGGGCATAGGGATATCTGTAAGGCCTGATGTTTGGAGGAACACTTCCTAGAATCAAATGAATAGCGTGATCATGATCATGACTAGGTGGGAGGCCTTTTGGAGTCTCAAATACCTTGGAATGATTGTCCAATACTTTTTGGAGATATGGAGAAATAGATGATTTCTATGTGGGAAACTCTAGTGAAAATAATTGTGCAATTACACCTCGTTGTTCCTTCTTTAGAAGCTTTGTCATACTGTTAGATCTGATTATCTTTCCCAGTTTCCCTGCAATACCCCTTACTTCAACTTCCTTTCCTTCCATACAAAATTTCATGAAAATTTCTTGAAAATTAAAAGCTATTGTACCCAAGGATTGTAGTCATTGGACTCCTAGTACAACATCAGCACCACCCATCGTAATGTAAAGCATTGGGCTATTCAATACATATTCTCCCATGGATAGCTTGATATTATGGCACTTTCTAGAAAAATTTATGGTTCCTCCACTTGCAACCATCACTTGACACTCTGGTGCTGGATATAGGAAGCAATTAAATTCCTTGGTTATCTTATAATGAATAAAATTATGGGTACTTCCCTAATCAATCAACACTATTACCTTTTTCTTCTTGATATGTCCTTCTATCTTGATAGTTTGAGGAGTGGTAATTCTAACCAATGCATTACAAGATATGGCCGTTTTCATTTCTTCTTTCTCTTAGGTTTGTTCCTGGTGTATATCCTCTTCTTTTTACATTTCTTGTTCCTTTTCTTCCTCCTCTTCACAATCTATGTAGAATAATTTCTTCTCAACACACTTATGACCTTTAGTGTATTTTCTATCACAACTGTAACAAATCCCTTTTGCTCTTTTTTATTCCAATTTTTTTGGTGTCAACCTTGTATGTTGTGGAAGGATAGGGGCAACAAAACTTCCATATTTATAGTTGTGAGTGGTAGGCTTCCTGGTTTCCATAATTTTCCTTTCCATTTTTCTTGCCAACCTGAATGCCTTCTCCAATGAATCAGGTTCCCAAAGGTGAACCTCATGTTGTATGTTATCCTTTAAAGTCCATATGAACACATCAATCCTATGCTCCTCTGGAATATCTTTTACCCTTATGTTCAATTTTTGGAAGTCCTCAATGTGCTCCATCATTGAACCCTTTTGTTTGAGATTTATCAATTGGCTAAAAAAGGTGTTGCTTTTTGTATCCTCATAATGTGCTATCATTTCTTCCATAAAAATTGCCCAAGTAACAATTTTTTTACGAGAGCAAAGCCATCGATACCATATAGACTGATTTGGTTCCAAATATAAATTTGAAATACGTACCTTTTGTGTGTTTTGTACATGATGGAGATTGAAAAATTGCTCCATTTGTAGTATCCATGTTACGGGATCCTTGCCACCAAACTTCCTCATATCGATCTTTGGAACATGGTGGGTCTTCAATACAATGTTAGAGTCTATGAAATCATGATTAACATTTACTTTGTTATCATCATGAGTTTCCTTTACTACCCTTTATCCGTTCGTAAACATTTATTGTAGCAACTTTGTCAAATTTGTCTTCAAATCGTCCATTTTTCCTTCCATCTTATCTTCCACGTCATTCATCTTAGCTTCCAAACCATCCATCTTAGATTCCACAATATTCATCTTAGCTTCCATGCCTTTCTTTAAACCATCCATTTTATCTTCCATACCTTTCTTTAAACCATCCATTTTATCTTCCACGCCTTTCTTTAAACCATCCATTTTATCTTCCATGCCTTTCTTTAAACCATCCATCTTAGCTTCTCTTACTTTTTGTGAGAGTGAATTTTTTTTCACTTGGTCTCATAATTTTGATATATCATGTTGCATTTCTTCCTCTTCTTCATGACTCATGCTAGAGCTTTCAGGTTGCTTACTAGGTGTTTTCAATTTCTTTCTTCGAGGCATCAATTAATGCTAATAATGCTTCACTGTGATGTTTGAATTCCTTCAAACTAATTTTTCAAACCAATCATATGCAAAATTAAAAAAAAAACTACACATGTTTGTTTCACTTTGTAGGAGCTCGATATTGAATCTGTTGTATCTCTGTAATTGTGGATCTCCGAGATATGAAATTTTGTCCTGATATATCCCTCTGAGTTCTCTTTCTAAACCGCAAGTCTGATCAAGATTGGATTCTCCAAGAAAGACTTGTGCCAAATCTCCCACGTGACTTGACTATAGACTGGTTCAGTAGAGCGAACTTGTAGCAAGTTCCATGTATCACCATTTCGACCTTAGTACCTGAAACTGATACAAAAACAACTTTAGACCATTTTCGTTCTGAAACATCTTACTAAATTTTAATCTGATTCTTAGAACAAAAGTTATGACTATTTTCCCTAGGTCACCTGTTTGAGATATAATTCGGGATCCTGCAAAAACCCTAACTTCCTTGGATCATATGTATGGAACTATAGCAAGAAAATATATGAAATTCAGACCCAAGGTTTAGAGGGATTTCAGCTCAATTGGATTTTCTTTTTAGCTTCTGAAACATCACAGAAAAAAGTTATAACACAAATGCCATGATGACCGATTTGGAGCAATGAAACCTTAGGACTCAAAGCTTTGATACCAAATTTTATGCAACCAGCTCACAAAATAGAAGAAAAGATAGATGAACGCCTTCAAAATCATCCTCTTCGAGGGGGGAACTTCCTTTACATTACAAAAATGAACAATTCTTGGATGATACAAATGACTAAACCTCCTTTCTATATATAGGAGTCTAAGGAGTCACAATATAATCAAAGCCGACATAACAATAAAAACATAAAGGCACAACAATAACAATAGTGGGTTTCTATGGGGCACACTAATAACAATATGGGCACAATAGGGGAAAAATAATAACAATAAGGGCTACAATGACAATAGTAATGGGGGAATCACTAGTATTATAGGGACCTAACATGATCCTTGGATCTCTAGGACTGCTGATGGAAAATGCTACTCTGAGTCGTAGCGCAAGAGTCCTCTCAAAGAAAAATCAACATAGGATGGTGCCATAGTAGAAGATCTTTGTCTTCCCCTGTCTCACTGATGTCAGTGGTTTCTTCATGTTGACTAGGAGCATTCTGCACTAGTCATATACTACTGGTTTTAGGAATTCTACTACTAAGAACATAGTTGGTCATGAGGCCTGATGCAATGAAACTGAGCCTGATATCCTAGAAATGGTGAAAAGGATTATCTTGATGGGCATGCTTGTGATTTGTTTTATCGGGACTTGTGAACTGACTTTGCTAGTTTCTGGGCACAATACACAACAACGTAATCAGTAATATTAAGGCTTCCATGGGACTTCCCCTTCAGATCTACTACTTCTCCCCTTCGGGAGAGTCCTGTAATGAAGTAGATATATTCTACTTTGATCTATAAAGGCATTTGATCTATGATGAATTTCTCTTGCTTCGGGTCCCAATAATGAATCAACATTTCCAATAATTGAGTTTGAGCTCTGATATTTGGCATCATGAAGAATATGAGCAATCCACGGCTTTTCTATCCATCCAATGATTCTTGATCTTCTAAAAACTCATTATCCACATCATTGTGCTCTCTTTCCCTCCAAATGATCGACATCCTGAAAAATTGAGAGATTTCATCCATTAGAATTTGTTTTTTAAACTTTACTATGCGCATACACGCTTTCTGTAAGAGACAATCATGTATGTACACGACTTTCCCTTTATTAACTTGTGTATAGGGCATTCTATATGTGACTTTAAAATCCCAGACCTGCGTACACACAGAGTATTTTTGAAATTAAAAAAAAAATCTCTCAAAATTTCGATCTAATATATAATTTTTATGATCAAATGGAAGATTTTAATTTCATGGACTACCCGGAGTTTGTGTTTGTCGGATTTGTTGGTGGAATTGGTCCGATTGGTGTGCATAAATTCACTCCAAAAGCCCTCTTCTCAAAACTTGGATGGTGAAAATGAAATTGGGTAAGTCCAAAACTCTATTTTATATTCAAAATTTAAAACCCACTTTCCTAAAGTTCATTTTGTAACTTTATTGTTTTATTTTTATGAAATTTTGACCTTTGCTTGAAGTGTTGGGAAAGTTCCTTTCCAAGGAAATGAAGACTTTTCATCACTTTGTGATATTTATTTATTTTTCCCTCTGTTTCTTCGACTCCATGATCACTGACCTATCGTGGTATGTATCATATTCTAAAATGACATATAGGTTAAGAGATATCACTTTTTTGTTGCATTATGCTTCTTGACCTCATACTATGATATTTAGCCACAAGGTTGACCCCATTATGTTGCAATTTTTTAACCTCTCTCACACGTCATCTTATGAAATCGTAATATAGTAGTAGAGACTTTCCTTCCATGGGATTCCTTCTTAGAACCTCACTGGCATATGTTTCCCATGTTGCAAGTATTGAGTAGGCTCGAGAGTCCTCTTTCGTTCCACCATGAATTTGCGTTGAAGCCTGGTTCTTCTTCTTCTTTGCTAATATTCTTGATTTATACCCTTGAGGCTCCCATGTGTTGAGTTGTACTATTGCATTGCATATTGACCACTTGCATCCATTTTGGCCTTAAGTTGGCTTCAATTGGACTAGTGTATAAGCCAATTTTGACCATGACTTTTTTGCAAGTTCAAACCATGTATTCATTAGCCTTTGTGACTTGACACCCTTTTCCATGGAGGGAACATCCCCTGAGTGTCGATGACCAACATCTGCCACCTTGCATTGAGCATAGGAATGTTCCAGTCCCAGGAACTAGTGCACTTTCCCTTGACACTCGTTCTCTCCACTGTACTATAGGCATTCTTTTATTCTTTTTCAGGCTTTAAATATGAAAAAGACAAAAAGATTAAATATTCCAAAAAAGAAGAAGAGGGAATAGGACAATTTATTCATTATTTGATGGTAGCAAGAGTCAATCGTGTCACCCTTGAACAAAGCACTTAAAATGAGTCTTTCCTCCATTAGGATGGGACTTAGTTTGACTTTAGGGAAGCCATAACCTTGTTCTTGAGTCAATCCTCCACCGGTTGGTTATCTCTTCCAATCATATGGAGAGTTTGTTAATGCCTCCTACATTGCAAACTTATACAAAGTTATTTTATGCTTCCATAAAGTCACATCAAGTCGTGCTTTTGTTCAAGGGAAGTAAACCTGTTGTTGGCCATTCTGCGGTGTCTCTTGACTCATTTCTATCGGCCATACCCAATCTGTCAAGTTATTCTCAACATCACATCAGCGACATGGTCCTTTACTCATGTTGGTTAAGAAGGTCCCCATTGACTTCTTACTAGCGGGTTTGCTCTTATTGACTTTGACAAATTGCTCTGAGAGTAGACCTAGAGTTGCACCTTGACCCTATTTACATCATTGATAGGTGACCTTGTGCTCAACATCGATCAACATTATGGGTCTTTTACTGAGTGGTTTCCCTTGTGTTTGACGTTAGCTTACATTATCACACATTGGGATTCGTGTAGTACCTTGGTTTCCATTTGACCCTATTGGTGGATTCCTCGCCTCTGTGTCATCTTTCATTATTGGTTGGTTCAGAGGATTTCTATCATGTGCTAGCTACATCTTGTGTACACCAGAAATGTACTTTGGAATGGTTACTTCATCTCTCTTCATCCAAGTTCTTCCAAATTATTGGCATATGAGTTACACTCGCGCTAGTTTATGTGGGGTTCCTTAATGCCTTCCTTCCAACATATATTTTTCCATCGAATCCAACTCATTGCAGTGGGAACAAGGTATAGAGTCCCTTTTCAACACCTTAGGGTTTGCAGTGATCAATGATAGACTCCTTCACTATCGACAGTGAGAATACATCAATGTCTCCTGATTTATAGATTCTTTCAAGTGTTAGATTAAACACATCTATTCAAACTTGTTATTTTTTACTGGGGTATCTTAACACTGATTACCATTATTGATGAGTTGTCTTGTGTTTGTTAACGATATACATCAATGACTGATAATCAAATGATTTCTCACATGGTCGACTTCAGCTCATCTATTCCCATAGTGTAGAAATGTACCATTTGTGGTCGGTGAAGACCTCGAGTTGTGTCAACATCTTGGTTCACTTGAAAACTCCTTCAATTTTCTACTAGTGACACCTCTCAACTCTATATGTTGCAGTCTTTCACAACATCATCTTATATGTTGGCACCCGAGTTTATGCAGTACCACTATTCCACCTATATGACTTGGTACTTTTATGAGGATCAATTATGCAACATCATTGATGAGACAATATTATAGCATCCTTGATCAAACATTCTTTTATATGTGATATTGGGACATAGCTCCGTTGTGTTCTTTTGCAACTATGATTTGATGATCCACTATGTATTCTTCAACTTCTTCTGTACACTTATGTATACATTTTGGATCCACTTTATACTTGATCAGTAGACATGCTTTAATACTTCTAAGCATGGGTATGCCTGCCTCAGACATAAGTTTTCTTTCTGACTCATTCCATAGTTATTTGATAGGCTAGAATACGGTGATCTCCTCCTGAGTTTGCAGATGGATCCTCTCTCTATACTTAATATATTTCAGGGATCATGTTCCACTTATAACCTCATACATTAGGGGGCATCTGTTATAGCATCATTCAACACTCTTGTAGAATTGATGCTCTTTTATGGCCCTGGGCAGTCCCTTCTCTTCTTCTTTACGAGTGATCTACCCTTCTCTACGGCTTTACGGGTGATTTGCGGCTTCATCCCTTCTCTGTTTTCGCTTAAGCGGGATTCTGTTTTCGCAGGCATGTGAAACTTCCACCCGATGTTGCGCGGCTACTTCTGAGGGATCGCCTTTTGAGTGAGGGATAACTGCGGCTTTTAGATCTGTGGTGAAGATTTTTGATGCAGTGATCTGCGGCTTTCAGATCTGCAGTTATTTACGGCTTTCATTCCATTCTAGTGCTGCTTTGTTTGAGTAAAAGATTCGATTTGGGCTTTTCTTGACTCATCGATTTCCAGTCCATATTGCTGCTTTGCTCGTTTGCTTTCAGGACATCATCCATTGGTGGATATTATATTACGCGCTCTCTTCAAAGATATGCGGTGATCTGCAGTGATCTGTGGTGATCTACGGCTTTCAGATCTGCCATGATATGATCTGCGGCTCTGCGGCACATTTAATATACATTCCTGGTCTTGCTTCCCTCGCCTGCTAAGGTGTTTTGCTGGTGATCTGCGGCTTTCAGATCTACCATGATATGATCTGCGGCTCTGCGGCACATTTAATATACATTCTCGGTCTTGCTTCCCTCGCCTGCTAAGGAGAACATTCTCTAGATGGCTCCCTGCTTCGCGAAAATAGTTGTTGGCTCAGTTTCGTCCGCCTTTGGGGGGTAAGCTCCTGCCCATATCGTCAGTGAAGCCCTAGCTCCAACTGTCCAGGTGGTCCAGGTTTCACTCGATGAGGCTTTGAAGTTTTCTGAAAGTGCCCTAATATGTCGATTCAATGGTTTTTGGCCACGACTGACAGCTCTCCACAGCTGGATCTCAGAGGTATGGAAGCCTCTAATTCCTAATGCAATTAATATCTAACCCTGTGCTAGGGGTTTCTTTATAGTAGATTTTGAAAACCATGAAAGCAGACAATGTATTCTAGATTCCGGCCCTTGGTTTTGGGATAAATCAAGCCTATTCATGAGGCCATGGAACCCGTCATTCGATCCCTCAACAACAGTCATAACCTCACCACCAGTTTGGGTGAGATTGCTAAACCTACCCTTGCATCTCTGGAATTTCTCTTCACTAGAAGCCATTGGAAATGCAATTGGGAAATTTTACTACAGGTGCCCAGAAATAGAGGAATATGCCAGAACCATGTATGCATGCATTTGTGTGTAAATGGACTTCAACGTCGGATTCCCAGCTGAAATACACCTAACAAGTAAAGACTATGTGTGGAACCAGAAACTTGATTACAAAAGTGTCCTCTTCAGGTGTCGATCCTGCTTTGAGACAGGCCACCTAGCCAAAAATTGCCCAAAAGCCTCCTATAAAAATTCTTCTAGAAAAAATCACCACAGATCTACATGGTGGGAAGGAGCACAAAAAGAACACTACACTGTCATCCAAGAAGAATACTCTCGAGAAAACTCTGAAATACAAGAAATCGGGTACGTTAGAAACAAATCTCAAGACAAGCAAGGGGGAAGTCCCCCCCAACAACAAAAAAGTGAACTCAACAACCCCTCAAGCATCGACAGTTATAAGGTTTCGAATAACGCGCAAAATAAATCTTCATTTAATAGCAAAGCAGATCTCCTAGACCAAACTTCTTCTCCAACTATCTCCAAAAGGACGAACATAATAGATCGTGAAGCGAAGACACCAATGTCCCAAGAACCAGAAGAGATGAAGGAGATGCAAGATAAAGAAAGCTGGAAGACCGTAGAGAAGAAAAAGAAAGATACATCACCAATCTCGCCAGGAAAGACGAGGAGCCAAACAATTAGAAATTAAGAAATTATAGGTCCGATAGACCAATTTGGTCTCAGTGGATGTTAACCATCATCATCATCATCATCACCATATACTAAGAAACAATATCTCAAAATCCATACGTGACTCTGCCCATACTAAAATGCATACATATGCGGGTCCCATAACACTATACCCATGTGTACCTTTTAAAATATGAAAAAATAAAATAAAATGTTATTATTTGTGTGGGGTTTATGGGTTTTACAAGAGCTTATGGCCTAACTAAAATAACAAATTTGAGGTGGCATATATACACCCCTTGGGTAGGCCCAATTCATACAAGAAGAGGGATATTGACATTATACTTGATTTCTCCCAGATTAATTTTTCTTTTCCTGTGCCTCCTGCACTTCGAGTCTCTAGGAAACTATGGTTTCCTTTGCATATATGCTTAGCATCCTTATCTAGCATCTATTTACAATTATTAGAGAGGTTGTATTTGTGGCTTGAGCTGGATGGATCCAAAGGAAGGCTTCATCTGTGCCTTTGGCTTGGATCAGGTTATATCTTTCCTATACTTACTATTGTTAATAAATAAAGAAGTTCATGTCTTGTTCCTGATATATGTTGTCATGTTATGAATGATAGTTTATATGTTTATATATGATGATCTAACATATCACTGTGTATGCACATTGAATTATCTATTATGTATATGCTTCTATGATTGCTTTGTAGGCCTACACATCTTGGAGGAATCAGAGGGTTTGGACCCTATAGGAACATCTTCAAAAGTAGGACCCTAGGTATGTGTCCAAATCTAATTTTGATCATTTTTATGTTTGTCATTCTTGTTTGAGTGTTCTTTGTTGATTACCTTACCCTGCACTGTTGAGGCTTTCAACCCTTGCCTTAGGGAACTTTTCCGCCAATAGCTAGAGGGCCATGTCTATGTCGAAGAAGGTGATGGTAAGGTTGATAATCATCTCCTACAATGGTTACATTAGAAGCTAAACAAAATCTATGTTCCTAAAGGTTAAATCTTGTAGCTTAGTATAAAGGATCAAACCTCTAAAGTTGTAGGGAATTTTGGTGTTGGGAAGATATTTTCCAAAATACAAAGGCATGTGTGTTATCCTAGAATGAAAGAATATGTAGATTGATTATTAGAGGATGAATAAATTGTTGTATTATCAAGTCCACTGATACAAATTAGGGCTTATACTGTCCCATATGTATACGTAGTATACCCTAGAATAACATTTCCATGGATTTCATGGGCGATTTGTTAAGAATTGTGAAGGGACATGATTATTTATTTTTGGTAGTTGATAGGTTTAGTAATATGTGCATTCTTATGTTTTGTAAAAATACTATCATGACACAAAATGAAAGAAAAATATTATGTGAAAAGTTTTGGGTGGTTTTTGGGATACTGAGCATCATCATATATAAAGATTCTAGATTTTGTAGTGCATTTTAGACTATAATTTGGGAGAAAATAAACACCAAACTGAAGAGATCAATAACTTTCTATCCATAGAAAAACAGATAGACATAAGTAGTGAACATGATATTGGTTCAAATTTTAAGGTGTTTAATTAGAAGCATCCAAGAACATATCATGAAAAATTGGCTTATATTCAATAGTATTATAACAGAGTATTCCATACGTCTACTAGTATGTCATCTTTTGAAACTTGTTTTTGGGTATTTTCCATCTTCATCCTCAAATGGTGAATTGTATAAGGACAATAATGGGAAGTGAGGGAAGAAACCATCGGAGAAGCACTTAAGGATAATACTTTTGTTGATAAGATACTTTTTCAAGTATAAATAATATTGAAGAAGTCATAAGAAAGTACAAGGTTTATCATGGGCAAGACGATAATGAGGAAATGTTCAAGGTAGGAGATAGACTTTGGCTAATATTTTTAAATAAATAAACAAACCAATGTATCAATAATAAATTAAATGCTTTGTGATATGGTTCTTTCAAAGTGTTGGAAAAGGTGGGTGATAAGGTCTATAGATTAAGTCTATTGGCATGCATGCACATTTACTTAGTAGTGAACATGGAGAATCAGAAACCATATGATCATTCCATGTTATATTATAAAACTAATAAACAAATATTACCTACCATAGAGGAATTAGCACGAAAATTTTAGTTAAAGTTGGTAGAAGATATAACTTATAGAAGACGTCTAGAGTAGCTGGACAGAGACATTTTGAACACTTATAGGTTAGGATGAGAGGACCACTTCCAAGCATGTCCAATTAGTACTATAGGGAGAAGGTTGAGGAAAAAATTCCCCACTTTTGTTAGTAATTCTTTTTGGGGCCAAAAGCATACCAAAATGGGGAGATATGAAATTCAATGGATATTAATATAATTTTTCATCAATTTTCACACTTTCTAGGTGGAAAAATTATGGCTATTAACTTGTAGGGCCTAATTTAGGAGAAATTTCGACTTTCGAGATTTGGGGCCCAAGATATTTTAGAGCTCATATGAGGCCTTAAATGACCATCATTGTGTTGAAATTTTTTTGGTAATAGCTATAGCCTCTTAACATTGTTCTACACTTTAAGATCATTCCCATGGTGTAAAAATGACCTCAATTAAATTTCATATGCAAAATTTATGCCTCCTATAAGTTAATCTACCATGTTGATCACCATGGTACTAAGTATATGCCACATTAGGGTTAATAGGGATGTTAAGGATTCCATTATTATTGTATTAAGTATTACTCCATAGGAGAGTAGAGCATTTAAGATGGGATACTGAAGAATAATAGAGGAAAAAGAAGTTCCTATAGTGAACATATTAGCCATAGTGTCCATGACATCTCCATAATGAGTGCTCCTTCCTTGGTCTTAATTTTTCATAATAGAGAATAAAAGAAAAGCATATGCTACACCTTTTGGCATACTCCTATGGTAAATATTGTGTTCATTATATTTATGGTGTATTATTGCTTATCTCTTTCATTTTAGTTTCCAATTCATTTCAATCATTTTTAGTGTTAAAGTTAATACTATTAATTCAACAATTCCCAGCATTACATAGTAAAAGATTTTAGAATATTATAAAAAAAATTGTGACAAATTGTTGTTGTGAAATATCTATGCTACTTAATAGGTCATATTCATCTTAACATGATTATGCCTCTTTACCTATCATATTTATATTAACATGTCCATATATCCTCCATGTAACTATTATATCCAACAATCTAGGGTGATGATCCAAGTGGATATTGGTGGTTGTCACACTCTCCTCCCACACTTACCAAAGCTAACTGGTCTGCCAGGGTAAATATGTGACAAAGAGCTATTATGATGTGATTCAACTCCCCAAGTACAATTAAGGAAGTCAAATTAACAAACGAAAACCAAACTGACCTTCCTCAGGAGCTACAAGACTCCTAGAGGCTAACTAACCACTCCAAGTGCCAAACCCTTGAGTTAAATTTCTTTTTAACTGAACTAGACCCTAATTCACTCCCATGACAAGCCCACCATGCAATTGAAACCCTACAGTTGCTCCCACAACAAGGCCTACATGCGACTGTAGACTTTTTCATCCAATTCTGTGCTAGCGACCACAACATTTAAGCCATTTTTTCAAGGCTATGATCTAGACCTTTGTCGAGAGATTTGTAGCATCCCTAGGTTAAAATTTCATGTAATAAAGGTTAATAAAGGAAAAATAAGACCAAGTTCATGGAAAATGTATTCCAAGTTGAATGTTTTGAAAATGATCCTAGTGGGCATCACTTGTTATTTATTATGGCTAAGGGAAATTGGCAAAGGCAATGACAAAGGATTTGAAAAGGAAAAAAGGCATTATTGGAATTTATTAATGAAAATAAAGGAAAATAGGAGAAAAGGGAGGTGAAAGGTCACAAGTTGCATGTGAGGAATAAATTGAAGGAAAATAATGGAAATTGAAGAAAATAGATGCCTCAATAATAAAATAGCTTTTGAGGATTAGTTCACAACCTTTTCTCAGTTTTGTTTTGGAATTAGTCTCAGAGAGGAGAAGAGCACCAAGAGGAGAAGGAAAGAAATAAAGAAAAGGAAGGACAATTAAATAAAGGGAAGCAAAGGAAGTACAAGGAAAACAAGGGAAGTAAAGGAATGAGAAGGAAAGCAAAGGAAAGTAAGGATCAAGCAAGGAAAGGTTGGATCAAGCAGCTTCAACGGGAATACTTGTAGGTAACAGGTCGCATGTGTGATTTCCTAGCTAGTTTTGGTATGCATGGTATATGCGTGTGTGTATTTGGTTCATTTGTTATCATTGGTATCAGTTCTGTTGGGTTTCGACAATGGTTTTATCCCTGCCTTGCCATTTACAAATAACCATGGTGTGATGGGATTATTTCTTGGTTGAGATTTCGATTTCCAGAAATTTTTGGATCCGAGTGAGGTGCTATTAGGAAAATCCCAAGGGTTTGGGGTGGAGTTAGTTTTCTCTAGGAAACCCTAACGAGGTGGGTGGAGATAAGAAAATTCCTCAAGGGATGGTGAAGTAATTCTAAGGCATCTAACACAGTTTGGTTTTGTGATCTCGAGACCAATTTAGGTGAGCTCACAATATCGTGAGGATGGAGGTGGTTTAAACTCTAGATTTACTTGGTGGTTAATGGATTGGGTTATCCCATGAGATCCCACATTCATGCTTCGAATATGGAACATGGGTGATTGGCTGAAAGAATGGTTCAACTCAATCTATGGTTGGGTGGTACGTGGAAGTCCCTAACTTGGTTGGCTTTTGCATATGAATGATAAAAGATCTTACCCCTTGTAATTCATGAGTAGTTATACTTGTCATTATGTGGCTTTAATAGTTGTTCTATCATTGTTATTTATTTGGTTATATGATGGTTATAAGAATGGCTTTATGGCATATTCAAGTTATGGATCTTATCATGTTTTACTTGTAAATGACTGGTTAATGAATACATGACCTAATAGAGGTTATTTCAGCTATTATGAGAGGGCATTAGACCTTCTTGATGTTTCTCAGATAAGTTTTAGATATCTATGTTCAGATATGCATTCATGATTAGTAGATTTCATGTTCATCATGTGTTTGGCGAAATGTTTGTCATGGTTAGGCTTGGCTAGGTCAATTCCTTGATCAAGTTTTGTGTTAGAGGATTTGTCTTGGTGTCATTTATTGTCTTGGAAAGTATCATCAAGTTTTGGGCAGTGGTATGGAGACTAGCCCTGAAAAAGTGGCTCAAATCTTGTAGTAGTAGGCACAAAACTAGCTGAAAAAAAATTGCAGTCTCTCCCTTGCAAGCTTATGGGAGCGACTAGAGGCCTACAGTAACATGGATGTAGGCTTGTGCATATGACTGAGAGTTTTTTTCGTGAAAGAGTAATTTTACTCTGGGTTTGGGCACTTGGAGGGTTGGTTTGGCTCGTGTGGGTCGTGCAGACCTTGAGGAAGGTCAGTAAGGTTTTGGTTTGTCGCTTCCACTTCCTTAAGGTGATCTAGGAGTTTGATTCATGTCATAGTAGCGCTTGGCTCATGTTTACCTTAAAGTTGGTGAAAGTGGGTAGATATGGGAGGTGGCTTTATAGAGTGCTATTAGAGCACGGTTCAACTCTTGGACTGGATGGGTGGAATGTGTTTGTTTTGCATGCATCTAGCTTGTGTATGTGCTTTTTTTGTATGCATGGTAATGGTCATTGTTACAGTTGTGTTTTCATGTAGAAGTTGATGATGTTGATGTTGGGATGTGTTTTTCATGAATGCATGTCATTTGTATATGCATTTGTTATGCACGTCATTGTCTATATGTTGTTATGCATGCATTTCTATGGTTATGGTTATGTATGCATAGTAGACTAGATATGCATCATGAGGTCATTGTATGTAGTTAAATCACCATGATGATATTGATAAGATATGATATTGATATGTTGGCTAAGATAGAGTAGGGGATGTAGACTATTAGAGCAAGGTTGTAGCACTGGACCTCGGGGTAAGAGCATATCGCCATACAAGTTTGTATGTTTGGCATGCAAGCATGTTGGTTAATAGTTGTTATAAGCATTATGGTTATGTACATGTCTATCATTCTATTGTTTCTATTGTTACATGCATGATAGATGTTAGCTGATCAGTGTGGTCATATGCATATGCATCAGAGAGTCATGAAAGGTAGCAACTTCTTGTTATATGAATTGCAGTCACATGCATGGAAGTCATGTTATTGTTATTGTGGTCATATGCATTAGGATTATTGTCATGATGGTGCATGTGACAATTAGTTATTTATATTATCATGTATCGTGCTTATTTGGATTGACTTGTGCATTCCCTGAGAGACATTGAGGTGTGTGTTGGATTATGTTGTCTATTTGGTTTAGCTAACATGGTATGGTTATAGGTTGTTTGAATATTTATTAAATGCATGATATGGGTATGTGTCTATAATATTGCATGAAGGAATGATCTTGCTTTAAGATGGTTTTACTAACATAATATGTGTTGAGATAGTTGATATGTGTTTGAGTGTAAGTGGCTGCTAGTTGTAGTATTATGATTGATGATTGTGAGTTGACAGTTAATTATGACATGGTCGTTAGTCTTGGTATGGCATGATTTCAAGTTCATAGATATGATTTCTTGGTTTTTGGAACAAGTGAATGACATGTGTGAATAGTTGTAGGGAAACATGCTTGGTATTATTGTGACAAGATAACAATTGATTTGTTTATATAACTAATAGTTGGGTGTTGTGATAGTACATAGGAAGACTCGATCACAGCAAGGTAAAATTTAAAAGAAAGAAATTGGGTGAGAATTCATGTGGCTATGTTTGGAAACCACAATTCCAATCGAATGTGTGCTTTGCATGAATATAGGAATTTTTCTTAACCTTGATTTCGTCTAACATTATGTGGATATGTGTTATATTCATGTACATGTACTTGACAGGTCTTTTAGCTAGTTTCTAGTTATAGATGGATCTGTCAAAGGAATTGGAATCCCTTGAGAGATGGCATGGATGTGTTCAATTACAAGGTTGCGTGCTTGGCATAACAAGGTAAGGTAATTGGTATATTATATTTCTTTATGCACTGACAGTTATGTGTTTATGGTAGTATGGTGTAGGAGATTGCATGGAAAAGGGACTGCTATGGAATCTTGAAGAAGGCTCGGGTTCAGCTTTCCTTTGGAAGAATTGGGAACTATGGGGTTGAGTCATGGTGTATGTTTCTATTTTTGTGCTTTTGGTTTTCTTGGTTTTTTTGTGCTTGATTTTTGGTTTTGATTGCGTCTGGTGCATGGCCATGCCATATTGTTTGTGGTGTCGTATTTTCATTGGTTTTCTTTTTTTCTTTCCTTTTTGAGGGCCTTGGGAACTAGTTGGGGAAAGAGGAAATTTGATGGAGGTCGGGAAGAGCTTAATGAAACCCAATAGGTAATTAAGACCCAGATGAAGCACATTGCATGAGTAAGGGGAAGTGGAAGGTAAGAATATGACAACTAGTTGGATTGGTTAGGTCAATTGGGATAAATGGACGGTGGCAGGAAAGTCATGAGAAAGGTAAAATAAAGGTAAAGTAAATGGATTTGAGGCATGAGATGCCTTGACCATGTTGGGAATTATTGTTCTCAATATTTTGCATGTTGTGTATGGATACAAGAATTTCTCTTAACATTGACCTTGTGATATATGGCAATTGTGTTGTGATGATGATTATGTTGATGTCTATATATGTATAGATATATGTATGTATGTTGTTGTCTAACAAGCTCGTCGGAGATCATGCTTTCTTTATGATATATATGTGTGTGTGTGTGTGTGCGTTGTTGTCTAACAAGGTCGTCAGGTATCATGCTTGTGGAAGAATGATTACTTATACAGGTAAATGGCATGAAGAGGTTCCTGGTTTCATGAGGAATCAAGTGGGAAGAGTATCCCTGAAAGATCTATGAGTTTAGTATCATGTGGATATGATTGATACTACATGTTTATACTATGCCTATGTTTATGTTATAGCAGGTAATGTTGAGGGATACATCAACAGAATGAAAGAAGTTTCATATGCAAGATGTCTGGACAAGCATAGATAGTGGAAAGACACTAGAAGTAAGGTTGTATGGTAGAGACAATGTGGTTTCTGCATGTGCAATACTACTATTGTGTATCTGTTGTACATGATGTACCAATGGGGTTGTGTGCATGTTGCATATATAGTGTTGTGTGCCCGTTGCATTTGTTGTACTGTGTACATATAGTGTTGTGTATGTGTTGTATATGTGGTGCTATGTATGTGTTGTATAGCAGTGATATGTACATATGGTGTTGTGTACGAGTTGTATAGCGATGATATGTGCATATGGTGTTGTGTACATTTTGTATATGTAGTGCTGTGCACCTATGGTGTTGTGTACATGTTTTATATGTGGTGTTGTGTACATATGGTGTCGTGGACATGTTGTATATGTGGTGTTGTGTACATATGGTGTCGTAGGCATGTGGATATGCAATGCTATGTACATATGGTGTTGTGTGCATGTGGTTTTGTGTACATGTTGTACATGTGGCATTGTGTGCATGTGGTGTTGTGTACACATTGTGCAGATGGTGTTGTGTACATTGGGTCTTGTGTACACATTGTGTAGGTGGTGCTATGTACATTGGGTGTTGTGTACACATTATGTAGGTGATGTTGTGTACATGTGGTATTGTGTAAATGTCATACATGTTGTGTTGTGTATATTTGGTATGGTGTTATAGGCATTGTGTAGTCATTGTATCGCAACATGTATATTTGTTGTGTTGTACTTTGTGTACGTATATGTATTGTGTTATACAATAGGTGTAGTTGTATGTGTTTTGTTGTACATCAAGTGTAGGTGTATGTGTTGTGTTGTGCACCAAGTGTAGGTGTATGTATTGTGTTGTACACGGGTGTAGGTGTATGTGTTGTGTTGTACACCGGTCATAGGTGTATGTGTCTTGTTGTGGGGCCAGGTGTTGGTGTATGTGTTTTGTTGTACATTATGTATGTGTATGCATTGTATAGTGCGATGGGACAAACATGTATGGGACTCTCTGGGCCGTTTTTGTTTCTATTGAGGGTTGAGGCGATTTAGTCTCTAGACGCCCTTGTTGATTGATATTGAGGGTTGAGGCGGTTTAGTCTCAAGATACCCTTGTTGCTATTGAGGGTTGAGGTGGTTTAGCCTCGGGATACCCTTGTTGCTGATATTAAGGGAGGAGGTGGTTTAGTCTTTTGATTCCCTTGTTGCTTAAAGAGAAGACATTGGGTGCTTGCTAGGTTTGGAAACCGATTCAGTGCGTGTACGGAAAGGATAAAGAACGAGGACAAAATTAAAGAACCATTTGAAAGATAAGTATCAATATTTTATTTCAATTTTAATTATGCATGTGATCTATGATTATGATTTATGATGGTTGCGGGTTGAGCTAATCAGATGTGATATGTCTATACATGATGATTTGATCAAAGAAATAATTTGAATTGTTGTGAGAGGAAGTAAACATAATTGAAAGTGTACCTTATTGATGGGCCACCAATGAGGTATGATTTGAATTTATTTTGAATCTAGTGACAATTATGTACTTGGTATAGGAAAGCATGGAAATGCTCAGTTTGGGTGGTTGAAAATGCTTAGTGTGGGTGGTTGAAACTAACTGTAATAAGAAGCAGTGGGAAAAGGAATTGGAATAGGAAGAAGTATGCTAGTAAAGCACTTCAGGAGTAGGGCCATTGCGGGACACTATTACCCAATAACGTCCATTGATTGCCATGAGCATGCTATGAGTGGTATGATGGTTTTAAGGTAGGGATATGCCTTGGTTTTTGTATCTTTCCATGCGAGGAAGCCTTTCCAAGGGATTGATATTCTGGGAAAGGGGATGTCAGGGACTTGGAAGGTGAGTGACTACATTGAAGGGGGTGACCAGATTGCTTGCAAGACTATGTAGCAGAGAAGGGAAGGCCATGGAATAGATTTTTTTTGGTCATTAGAATTCCTAGCTAGAATCGAATTCACATTGGGAGTGTACCCTGGAACAATGAGACGATAATTGTTCACCGAGAGAACATGTAACACATGAATCATAGCACTGGACATTGGATGCAGGTTTGAATTTTGGTAGTGGATTCTGGACTTCTTGTGAAGGAGGCGAGTCCTAGAATTACATTTGCAAGTGGAGGTGTGAGCCTCTAGATTACCTTTTTGCGAATGCATGCATATTATCATTCTATTGGTTGGTTAGAGAAAATGTCATATGTATATGTGTATTTTATTGTAAATATTGTATCGAGGTGTATTTATAAAGCTCTATATACAATATGATTAGTTTTTGGTTTAAGAAAATGTGCATAAGTATATGTGGTTTTAATTGTAAATACCGTATTGAGATGTGTTAAAAATATTTAGTACACGATATGATTGTCATGTTTTCAACAAGTTGTTCATTGTAAATATTGCAACGAGCTAAGTTATAAAGATCCCTGGGCAATATTTTTTGGTTTTCATTGGTCTTGTTGATTATAGTTGTCATAGAACACTGAGGACAATGTTCCCCTAAGGGGGAGGAATCTATAAAAGCCTTAGGTTAAATTCTCATGTAATAAAGGTTAATAAAGGCAAAATAAGACCAAGGTCAAGGGACACGTTTTCCAAGTTGAATGTTGGGCAAATAATCCTAGTCAACATCACTTGTTGTTTATCATGGCTAAGGGAATTTGGCAAAGAAAATGATAAAGGCTTTGAAAATGAAAAAAGGCATTATTGGCATTTTATTTATGAAAATAGGAGAAAAGGGAGGTGAAAGGTCATAGGTTTCATGTGAGGAGGAAATTAAAGGAAACTAATGGAAATTGAAGAAAATAGAGGCCTCAATAATAAAAAGGCTCCTGAGGATTAGTTCATAGCCTTTTGTCAGTTTTGTTTTGGAATTAGTATCAAAGAGGAGAAGAGCACCAAGAAGAGAAGGAAAGAAGGAAAGAAAAGGAAGGAAAAGGAAAGCAAGGGAAGCAAATTAAGGACAAGGAAAGCAAGGGAATCAAAGGAAGGAAAAAAAAGCAAAGGAAAATAAGGGTTAAGAAAGGAAAGGTTGGATCAAGCAGCTTCGGTGGGAATACTTTTAGCTAGAAAGTTGCATACATGTTTTTCTAGTTGGTTTTGGCATGCATGGTATATGCATGTGTGTATTTGGTTCAGTTGTTGTCATTGGCATGCATTTTGTCGGGTTGTGACAATGTTTTTATCCTTTCCTTGCCATTTCTAGATAGCCATGGTGTGATGGGATTCATTCTTGGTTGAGCTTTAGATTTCTGAAAGGTTTTGGATTCGAGTGAGATGGTCTCAGGAAAATCCCAAGGGTTGGGCATGGAGATGGTTTTCTTCTGGAAGCCCTAAATAGGTGGGTGGAGACAAAAAAATTCCTCAAGAGATGATGAAGCAATGATGAGGCATCCAAGCTCAGTTTGGCTTTGTGATCTCGAGACAGTTTAGGTGAGATCATGGTATTGTGAGGGTGGAGGTGGTTTAAACTCTGGATTCCCTTGGTGGTTATGGATTGGTTTATCCCATGATATACCACATTTATGCTTAGAATATGGCACAAGGGTGATTGGCTGAAAAAATATTTGGTTTAGCTAAATCTATGATCAAGTGGTACGTGGCAATACCTCACTTGGTTGGGTTTTGCATATGAATGATAAGAGCTATTTCCCCTTGTAATTCATGAGTAATTATACTTTTTATTATGTGGATTTAATGGTTTTTCTATCATTGTTATTAATTTGGTTATAAGCATGATTTTATGGCAGATTCAAATTATCGCTCTTATCATGTTTTACTTGTAAATGACTAGTTAATGAATTCATGACCTAATAAATGTTATTGCAGCTATTGTGAGAGGGAATTAGACCTTATTAATGTTTCTCAGATAAGTTTCAGATCTGTATTTTCTGATATGCATTCATGACCTGTATATTTCATGTTCATCAGGTCTTTGATGGAATTTTTATCATGGTTAGGATTGGTTAGGTCAAGTCCTTCATCAAGTTTTGTGTTAGAGGCCTTGACTTGGTTTTGGGCAGTGGCATGGAGACTAGCCCTCAAAACGTGGCTCAACTAGTTTGGTATCAGGCACATAACTAGCTGAAAAAGACTGTAGTCTCTCCCTTGTAGGCTTATGGGAGCGAATGGAGGCCTACAGTCACATGGATGCAGGCTTTTGCATGTGACTGAGAGTTTTGTTAGTGAAAAAGCAATTTGACTCAGGGTTTGGGAACTTGGAGGGGTGTTTTGGCTCCTATGGGTCTTGTAGCTACTGAGGAAGGTTAGTAAAGTTTATATTTGTCAATTCCACTTTCTTAAGGTGATCTAGGAGGTCACTTCATGCCATAGTAACCCTTCACTCATGTTTACCCTGAGCAATCTAGTGAAAGTTGGTAGATATGGGAGGTGGCATTACAAACATGATGAAACACTCATAAGTGGTAAATAACAATAATTCAATGCCTCTAGTGCAAAAACGAACAAGGACCTGACCTGACTCATCCTAACCCTGACATGAATTTCGTCAAACACATCATGAACATGTAATGTACAAGTCATAAATACACATCTGAACATAGGGGCCTCATACTTATCTAAGATTCGTCAAGAAGGTTGGATGCCCTATCATAATAGTTGCATTATCATCTATTAGGTCATTCATTCATTAACATTTCACATACTAACCAAAAAATGATGAGAGATATAACTCAAGTCTATCACAAACCATTCTTATACTATAGTGTTAGAATCCTATACTATAGTAATCAAAGTCAATTTGGTATTTCTATGTATTTTGGTCAAGTTGTCAAGTTTAGTCATGATCTTATAAAGATCAAGTCTAAAGTGTCATTTGGAGAAATAAGTGGTGTCACATCATGAGTTAGTGGTCATGAATTATAGTGTGTATTGTAAAATCAAATGTATCATCAAGTCCTTATCATCACAAAATGTGCTTTTCACAACTGTGTTGTGCTTCTGTTGCAAGAAAAGATTTTAAAGTTTGAAGGTTTATGTTTGCCCTAGAAGCTTTATCACAGGCTTAAAAACATTGTATGGAAAATTTCACTCTAGCCTAGTTCTTTCAGCGGTTTGGAGGATGGTTGAAGGTAGTACAAACTTGGATTGTTGCGCTTTTGGAGAAATGTAGCGAATGCGCTGCGCTTTCAGACATTCAACATATTTTCACCATATCTCTTAAACCCTATACCTATTTTCCATGAAATTTTTCCAGGATATGGATGGGGGTTAGATGAATAAACCCACTTAATTTTAGGTGAAAAATATTCACGGTTTTCGAGAAAGAAGCCACCATCATCTACAACCATTTTTTGATTTTCTCAAAAACCGTGAGTGGAATTTAGCTAAAAATTTTTGTGGAGAAGAAATATGACGATATTAACTTGTTGAAAAAAAATAAGCTCAATCCCTTTCTCCATTTAGGAGTTATTCAAAAAATATTAGTCATTGTGCTTTGGCATTGCACTTTTGCTGCAGGGGAGTTGTTACGCTTTTGGATAGTTTCACTTCAAAATCTGTTTCTAACATAATGGAGATGAATTTTAAAGAAGTGAAAGAGGTTTATTTAAAACACAAGATATATTACAATAAACTCCTTCATTTTTGTAAAAAGTGCTATATATTGGAATATTCAAATGAATCTTTAGAACCTATTTTTCAGATTTTGTCATTTCCTATTTTAGTCACGATATTTGGGTGCAGGTTCCGAGGATATGGAGAATAATTTTCTAAAAATGAGAGAGTTTCTCTCAATAATAAGCTCATAAACAAAAAACCCTTTGGTTTTGTAACAACTATCATGAATCAAGAGATGTGATCTAATCTTTGACCCCTATTTTCGAAAAATTTGGTCCCTATTCCTAGCAGGCAATTCCAAATTTAATGTAATTGATTCTATCTTTGGGAAAATGGTTGATCTTGATGCTGTAATTCAAAAGATTTGCTATTTATATATATTTCATGAGCTTTAGTGTGAAAAACATTTGTTGGCTAGGGTTTATAAGGAGAGACATTGTGTATTGCATATTTCTGATACATTTTTCAATTGAATGAAAAGACAAAGGTCTGGTTTTATAGCGATTCCTGTGTTAGTTTCTATGGAAATGTGATTATTTGTATTGTAATTTGTCCTTTGTTATCAAGCATGCTTTGAATGTGTGTCTTCTTATTTATATAAACAAATATTTATCTCAAAATTCACTTTAATTGTGCTATGATATAGTTTGCTAAACAATTTATGTTTTCTTCTTAAATGGCATTTAGAATTCATCCCATAGTTTGATGCTCTATATTGCATTTCCATCTTTCTTCTAGTCACCCTCCTACAATGAATTTGACTGAAAAAATCTAAAAAAACTGCCTACCCTTCCCCTATAGAAGATCCCTCTTTCTCTTCATCCTATCACTGGAAAAGAACCAATTTTTATGATTGTATTTCCCATTGCATCTATCTTCTCTCCTACCACAAACCTTTAAAATTTATTCCTTTTTGAGCACCATACCTAGCCTAAAACCTAAATGTTTAATGTTTTAGACAAAGAGAGACATTTGTGAAGCTGTAAGGGCTAGGTTCCGAGTTTCCAAGTGGTTTTTGGTTACCTTTGGGTTCCTCTCCTTAGCCTGGAGAAATTACGAATCGCTAACATAGTGACATCGTTGCCAGGGAGAAAAAGGTTCCATCTTCCTCAGGAAGAAATCCTAAAGATCACATATGATTATTGATGGTGAGCAATGATCAGACACATGAATGTTGTACCATTCCCCTGATGACTCCAATCAAGTTTCAACTTGATCTAAAGAGTCAACTGGTAGTAGGATCCAGAAATTAGGGTTTTACTAGCAACTCCACTAGTCAAATATGAATTCACAATCCGTAAGGTATCCTCCCATGAATCAAGATCACATTTCAAGTTTCTTGAACTGCACGCTTCATGTAGATTGGAAAAATTATCTGCCGTGATTTAAAGATGGAAAATGAGACGAGGTTGCTCTTCATTAGTCAAATTTCACATGCATGTACGCAAGCTGAGGGTTCAATTTCATGAAGACTACTCGATGAAGATGTTTATGGTTACTTTGGAAGAAAATGTGAGATATTGGTATGAAGGTTTGCCACCTAGTAGCTTGTATTCCCTTAAATATTTTCATTTAGTATTTTTTGAGAAATACAAATAATCTCATCCTTCTTTGTCATTGGTTGAGAATTGTTGTGACCATTTTGAGGATTTCATTCAAAATCTAGAAAATTCTTATGGCGATGAAGAGTTCATGGATGAAGAAATCCTGGAAGCTTTGTATGAGAACCCTTTTCATCACCAAGAAGAAATGGTAACTTCTCTCTTACTTGAAAATGAAGTAGATCAACATCCTAATTTAGACAATTATGATTCATCTCCTGAGTTTGAAGAAAATTTGCAACAGTCTTGTCATATGTTAAGTCACCATGAGAAAGAAGATAGTCAATCAAATTTTTCATCGGCCCTTTTATTTCTTGGGTCTTGATTCCAAGAAAAATCAAATTCTTAGTTTTGAAATTGCATGTATAGAAACTCAAAACAGTGAGCTCACTTTAAATGAAGATGAAGGTGTTATTCATGAAAGCAGTGAGCTAAATAATGACAACTATACTCCACAATTACAAGAGGATAATGAAGAGAAAGTTGTTTTAGACCCTTTGGAAAATAAAGAAATAATTCAAGATTTTATGTCTCTTGAATCATGTGAAGGGTTAATTTTGGACATTCTAGTTGTCCATGATGTGATTGTTTATTTTGAAGCCTTTCAAGAACATTCAAAATTTTTTCTTGTAGATGGAAAATATGCTAAGCAAACTTATGTTTTTTCATTTGAAAATGATCATGAGGATTGTAGTGAAATTGAAGATATGAAACGAGAGCATGAAGCTTGTCTTCTTCCTTTTGCCCATCAATAAGAAATGAACATAATGAACATTCCTATTCTTAAAGATTCTTTCACCTGCTTATTGAAATTATCAAGGGAGTTCATGTTGCTCACCAATACATGAATTGGATTTAGGATGGATTTTGAGTTTCCATTCTCCAAATTTTTCTTTTTGCTTGAGGAAAATATGAGCATAAAGTGATCAAATAACCATTTTCTTTTATGATTACACTGGGCATTTTCTATTATCGGATCTAGTAAATGTTTCCAGTAATTTTGAATAGGTAGGTGTGATGAATAAGCTCATTACGCTAAGAATTATTTCCAGTTTCAGTTTGCAGCAGAGTTTTTAGTGTACAGTTTAGGTTTCAGTTTGAAAAATGGATTTGGTTCAATTTGAGGATTGAAACAAGTTGCTAGTTTGGTTTCAGTTGTGGTGGTTTCAGAGCAAAAATAGGTTGCAGGAATGATGATGGTCACACACATGATCTATGGTGTTATTGTCACCTCATAGGGAGGATTACATCCCCATTGGAGCTGCCGTTAGAATCCTATACTATAGTAATCAAAGTCAATTTGGTCTTTCTATGTATTTTGGTCAAGTTATGAAGTTTAGTCATGATCTTATAAAGATCAAGTCTAAAGTGTCATATGAAGAAATAAGTGGCATCCCATAATGAGTTAGTGGTTATTAATTATAGTGTCTATTGTAAAATCAAATGTGTCATCAGGTCCTTATCATCACATAAGGTGCGTTGCACAACTGTGTTGCGCTTTTGCTGCAAGAAGACATTTTGGAGTTTGAATATTTGTGTTTGGCCTAAAAGGTTTCTCAGAGGTTTGCAATGTTGTATGGACCATTTCACACCAACCCAGTGCTTTTAGCAGTTCATAGGATAGGTGGAGATAATATAAACTTGGATCGCTGCGCTTTTGGATAAATGCAACGAATGCGTTGTGCTTTTACACAATCAACAATTTTCACCATATATCTTAAACCATGTACCCGTTTTCCATGAAATTTTTATAGGATATGCATGGGGGTGATATGAATAAACCCACTTAATTTCATGTCAAAATTATTCATGGTTTTTGAGAAAAAAATCCACTGTCATCTATAGCCATTTTTGGATTTTCTTGAAAATCATGAGTCAGATTTAGCCCAAATATTTTGGGGAATGAGTTACAATGATATTAACCTGATAAAAAACAATACGCTCAATATGGTTCACATTTTAGAAGATAATCGAAAAATATCAGTCGTTTCACTTTTTGCTGCAGGGGAGTTGTTGCACTTTTGGACAATTGTTGTGCTTTTGGACAATTTCGCTTAAAAAATTGTTTCTGGCCTAACGGAGATGAATTTTTAAAAAGTGAAAGAGGATTTTGCAAACTAGAGATAAATTATAATAACCTCCTTCATTTTTGTAACAGGTTTCATAGATTGGAAGATTCAAATGAATCTTTACAACCTATTTTTTAGATTTCATCATTTCCTATTTTAGTCATGATATTTGGGTGTGGCTTATGAGAAGATGGAGAAGATATTTTGAAAACTGAGAGAGGTTTGGCTCAAGAAAAAATTAATCAACAAAAATCATGTTTTGTTTTGTAACAACTATCATGAATCAAGATATGTGATCTAATCTTTGACCCATATTTTCCCGAAATTTGGTCCCTATTCCTAGCAAGCAGTTCCAAATTTAATGTAACTGATTCTATCTTTGGGAAAATGGTTGATATCGACCCACTAAGTCCAAGGATGATATAGTTGTATATATTTCATGAATTTAAGTGTGCAAAAGGTTGGTTGGTTAGGGTTTAGAAGAAGGGACACTATGTATTGCATATTTCTGATACATTTTTCTAGTGAATAAAAAGACAAAGGTTTGATTTTACAGGGATTCCTGTGTTAGTTTCTATGGATATGTGATTAGTTTTATTGTAAGTTAAATCTTACTATCAAATAATGCTTTGAATGTGTGTCTTCTTATTTAGATAAATAAATATTTATCTCAGACTTCATTTTAAAAGTGCTCTGATATAGTTTGCTAAACAATTTATGTTTTATTCTTAAATGGAATTTAAAATTCATCCCATAGTTTGGTGCTCTATATGTCATTTCCACCTTTCTTCTACTCACCCTCCTACAATGAATTTAATTGTAAACTGTAGAAGAACTATGTACCTTTCCCCTCTAGAAGATTCCTCATCTCTTTATCTTTTACTGGAAAATCGTCAACTTAACATGATTCCATGCCCAATGGATTTGTCTTCTCCCCTACCAGCAAACTTTTGAAACCTATTTCCCTCTGAGAATCATAACTAGCATAATATCTAAGTGACTGAAACATTTGAATAAGAGAAAGCCCTCTCTAAAGCCGGAAGGACTAGATTCCAGCCTCTAAGTGGTTTGTGGTTACATTTCGATTCCTCGCTTCAACTTGGACGAATCACAAAGTACTAATAGATAGAATATAAATTAAAGCCACATATAACAAGTAGATTTACACAAAATACATAAGAAGAAAATATATCTTATTAAGATATGAAAATCCAACCAAGTTAGGGACTTCCACGTACCACCTGACCATATATTGGGCTGAACCAAATATTTCTTTCAGCCAATCAAACCTGTGCCATATTCCAAGCATGAATGTGGGACTCGCAACAAAACAACCGGGGATTCCTTAGGATTTATCACAATCCCACCATATATCGGTCAAGGATTCCTATACCCAAACCGTCATCTTTATAACCATGTATTGCTCAAGCTTTACGCAATCCCTCCATATACTAGTCAAAGATTCCTTGGCCCAAACCCTCATTTATACAACTAGGATTTACTGTATATCTATTTCCGGGAAAAATAGTGTCTATTCAGAGCTGCTAGTCCCACTAAGACAGGTAGCTATCTTAGAAACAAATAATTCAAAGTAACTTGTGTTTTCTTTTATGAGAGATAGATGAGAGAGAAGTAGAGAGTACCAACCTCAATCTTCGCTTGGCTCCTTACTTGTTTCCTCTCTCATTTGATAGAGCTTCGCCACTCCTTTCTCACTTGTCTTGCTTCAAAGAACACCTATAGAGTCAAAGAAGAAAATACCATCAAAGCATAGATATCTATAACCATAAAAAATGTAGAATTAGATGTACATTAACCATACAAATGCATACACAAATACAAGATTCAAAAATATACAAGTATATGGAGGAAAAGTCAAATAGCTTTATTGATAGAAGTAGTAGAAGAGAGGATTACAACCTAACTGTCTGATCCAGCATCATCCTCCCAGCATGAAAGCCCTCTTCACCTCATGAAAAGCTAGATCACCCAACAATACAATGTCTCAAAGAGAAACCAATAGCACTTCCTTACAAATTACAAAATTCCAGCCTCTGGATCTCTAGGATGAGGGATTTATATATAGATGTTTGCAAGGGAGTGAGTCAACTTATGGGATTTTGATTAGTGTCATTTCACTGATAGTTATTGGTTGCACTTGGATATTTCATGAGCTCTTACTCATCCTTGGGTGAATTCAGAGAGGCAAGTGTCATATGAGCAGTTTCTAGAAGATTCTTTGAGTTTCCACCTAGCAAACTACCTCTACCATTTGTTTGCTCTTGCTAATTGCACCCTACAGAAGGGATTTTCAGTATGTAGCGCACCCTTTGTGTGTAGCAGGTGAGATGCATCACACCCTCAGCATGGAGCAGTCTGTATGGTCCAGTTTTGACCAATTCTGAGCAGTTTTTCAGGGAGAACTTCTGGGAAATGATGTAATCTGTTGACCTTGATCCTTTAGGGTATGAAACAACAATTTTAGGGGTTTGAAAGCCCTTGGTTTATCGACATATGTGATTGGGGTTGCAGTGCCCAAATATGTCTATAACAATATCCCACCAAGGGATTCCTAGGCCCAAACAAGAAACATACACTACTAGGCTTTACCGCAATCCCACCACATACTGGTCCAGAGATCACTATGCCTATACAACCCTGGATGCATTTGGATATTTTCACCTAAACCATGAGGCATTTTTTGGTCTCCACCCTCATGATTTACTGTATATCCCTCCATTTATCGGTTAAGGATTCCTAGGCCCAATGAGGGTATACACAACCAATATTTAATCCTACCTTTACCAGTCTAGGGATTCCTAGGCCTTGTGACTTTTCCTCAGACCACCTCATTCAGTTTGGAAACCATCCAACAATCCAACTAACTTAAATGAAAGAACCCCATCACACCATGGCTATTCGGAAATAGCAAGGAAATATTGAAACCACTATCACACCTGGAAAAACCCATGCTAATGACAGCAAGAGAACCAAACACACACATACATATACCACGCATGCCAAAACTAGCAAGGAAATCATACATGCAACTCAATACCTGCAAGAGAGAGAGAGAGAATAGAGAGAAAACTCCAAAACTGAACTAACAAAATGTTGTGAAATTGTCCTTAAAAGCCTTTTTATTTATGAGGCCTCTATTTTCTTCATTTTCCATTATTTTCCTTCATTTTCCTCCTCATATGGAACCTGTGACCTTTCACCTTCCTTTTCTTTTAATTTCCATTATTTCCATAAATAAAATGCCAATTAATGCCTTTCTACTTTCCAAAGCCTTTGCCATTGCCTCTGCTAATTTCCCCTTAGCCATAATAAACCAAATGAACACCCGCTAGGATGTTTTTCCCAACATTCAACTTGGAATACGTGTCCCACAACCTTGGTATTATTTTTTCTTTCTTAACTTTATTGCATGTATTTTTAACCTGGGGATGCTACAAACCCCTACCCCTCAAGGAACATCATCCTTGGTGTTCTATGACACTTAAAACCAGCAAAAACCATTGAAAATCAAAATATACTGCTTATGGAGCATTATAACCTAGCTTGATGCAATATTTACAATGATCAACCCACTGAAAATCATAACCAACATGACTAACATGACAACGTAGCAACCATACTGTTTATTGGAGCTTTATAACATAGCTTATAGTGTTATTTACATACATATACATATATGCATATACCAAAACTACATTGCCTCAACCAACAAATAATGAAGGATACAGAGCTTGCATTTGATCATCCATCTCCCATGTAGTTTCATTAGGTCCAAAGTGCTTCCGCTGCACTTTAACCTACTTGATTTCTCAGTTCTGAAGCATGAGAATATTTCTTTGCAAATTGCACTGAAGTTTCGATTGGAGTTCTCCATGAGGCTCCATTTGCAATATAGACCAATCGATAACATGATCCAATGAAACATGGAAAACATCATGGTCTTTCACTGTCAGAGGCAGTGCAAGTCTATAGGGCATTGGTCCAATCTTGTCAAGGATATCGAAAGGCCCGCAATACTAAGGTGCTAGCTTCAGACATGACCCAATCCTCAAGGAGCTTTTCTTGGGCTTGATGTGAAAATACACATGTTCCCCAACCTGAAACTCCTTAAATTCCCTATGCAGATCTGCATAGCTCTTCTACATGTCATGTGATTCCTTTAGATTCTTCTTGATAACCTCCATTTCTTATTCCACTTCTACCGACATGTTCGGTCGTATCAACACCTTGTTCACTGGATCACTCCAACTGATGGAATTATTACAACTCCACCCATAAAGTCCCTCAAACGAAATCAACCTTAGTGACTCCTAGTATCTATTATTGTAAGAAAACTCAACCAATGGTAGATACTTTTCCCACTTCTGCTACTGGTGCATAACATACATACTAAACATGTCATCCAAAATCCTGTTGACCATATTTGTCTCTCCATTTTTCTGCGGATGATAAGTTGCGGGGAAGGCCAACTCGGTACCCAAACCTACAAATAACTCTTTCCATAACCTAGAAGTGAACTTAACATCTCTGTCTTGACACAATCTTCTTCGGAACACCATGCAACCTCAGTATCTCCCTGATGAATACTTGTGCTACATCATTGGTTGTATAAGTAAACTTCACTGGAATGAAGAGTGTTAAATTTGTCTCTCCATGTCAAATACAACCATAATAGAATCATGTTATCTAGATGTCCCCGGAAAATTTTTAATGAAATCCATGGGAATGACCTCCCTTTTCCACTCCAAAATTAGAATCGCATGTAGTAGACCACCTGGTTGCTTTCACTCTTTTTGACCTATTGAGAATCCAAGAATCTAGCCATAAACTATGCCACTTACTTCTTCAGATTCATCCAATAATATAAAGTCCTCACCATTGTCAATGTCTTATGATATCCCCGATGACATGAATACGACTTAACATGAAATTCTCTCAAGATAATCTTCTTGAGTTCATTGTTATCCGAAACATAGATCCTGTCCCTAAATCTAACCAAACCATTCGTTGTAAGACGATAATCTGCATTCTGATCACCTATACCATGTTGTTGTAACCTATGCCTAAGCTCCTTATACCTACCATCCTATCATCCTACCTATAAGATCTGATCTTGTAAATTTGTCCCATATGAACTCATAACTGCTATTTGATTTACTTATACTCTTCTGCTAAGAGCATATGCAACCTTGTTTTCCTTTCCCTTAATGTACTTGATCTTGAAGTCAAATTCATTGGTCGTGGTCAACCATCTAGCTTGCCTAGAATTTAGATTTAGTTAGTCAAATAGGTATCTCAGGCAGTGTCTCCGCATATTCAATGCATGGACTATCGCTGCCAACTCAAGATCATGTGTAACATAGTTCTTTTCATGCGCATTTAGTTTCCTTGACTCATAACATACTACATGTCCCTCATGCATCAATAGTCCACCAAGTCCTCTCTTGCAAGCATCTATACACACCGAAAACTCTTTTTCTGGATCTGAAATCTTTAGAACTAGAGCATTTGTAAGCAATTGCTTCAACTGCTCAAAACTTGTTGCACATTCCTCTGCCACTTCAAATTTCTTCCCTTTCCTTTGAAATGATGTAATAGGATAAGTAATATGTAATAATATCCCGATGAAACTCCTATAGTAACTTTCTAACCCTATAAATGACCTTACCTCATCGACATTTCTAGGAGCTTCCCATTCCATTATTGCTTTGATCTTTCTTGGATCCACTGCTATGCCTTCCTTGGAAACCACATGCTACTTTTGTTTGAAAGGAATTGCATTTTCTAAGCTTGGCATACAACTGATGCTCTCTTAGCAATCTCAATATTGCTGCTAATTGTTCGACATGCTCTTCCTCATTATTAGAATATATCAATATATCATCAATGAATGAAATAACAAACTTATCTAGATAAGGATGCAACACATTATTCATCAAGCACATAAAAATAGTTGTAGAATTAGTCAAACAAAATGGAACTATAACAAACTCATAATGCCCATACCTAGTCTAGAAAGAAATCTTGTAGATGTCCTCTTCTTTGATGCATACTTGATGGTATCCTTATCTCAGATGAATCTTCAAGAACGCTACTACTCCCTTCAATTGGTCAAACAAATCATTGATCCCAGGAAACTGATACATATTCTTGATGGTTACCTTGTTTAGCTGTGTGTAATTAATGAAAATTCTAAGAGTACCATCCTTCTTCTTCCCAAACAATACTGGTGCACCCCAAGGTGATACACTTGGCTAGATGTATCCCTTCACCTTTGCTTGCGTCTCCTACACCTAAATGATCCTATCATTATCTGCTTTTCAACTTCTTCTTTCTGCCTTCAAACTTCTCAATGTGTCTGATATGTCAGGAGAGTACCAATCACCATATTGCTAGTAATATTTGTTATTCTTCTTCTTCCCGCAAGCATATCATGTTAGCTAAACCAAATTATCAACATAACCAACATACCTCAGTATAGTTCAAGAGAGGATACCTCATCTGCAAGATCATCTGGATTAGCACAATACATGTATAATCATAATCATAACAATATATAGAGATCATCTCAATCATCATCCAGTTACCATGCATGATGTCACAAACTATAACACCAACTAGACAAGATGCATGCATTACAACAATATATAAATACTAACATGCATAACCAATCCATATACAACTGTCATGCATTTGTAACAAACACATACCAACAACAACGTCATCAACTTCTACATGAAAACACAACTGTAACAATGATTACCACCAGGCATACACATCAAGCACATATACTACCTACATGCATGCATGACAAACCCATTACACCCATCTAATCTAAGGTGCGAACCATGCTCTGATACCACTCTGTGGTATCATATATCACCCAAAGAGAACAGAAACCATACATCACCTAAAGAGAACGAAACCTTCTCTGATACCACTCTATAACACCCTCCTCCCACACTTACTCAAGATAACTGGTCCATCGGGGTAAATATGTGACAAAGAGTTAATATGATTTGATTCAACTCCCCAGGTATAGTTAACTAAGTGGAATCGACAAACCAAAACTAAACGGAGCTTCCTTAGGGGCTACCGGACTCCTAGAGGATAACCAACCACTCCAGGTGCCCAACCCCTAAGTTAACTTGATTTTTAACTAAACTAGACCCCTAGTCGCTCCCATGACAAGTCCTCCATGCGACTCAAACCCTCCAGTCACTCCCACAACAAGACATCCATGCGACTGTATACTTTTTGAGCTAGTTTTGTGCGAGTGACGATGAAATTTAGGCCACTTTTTCAAGGCTAGGATCTAGACCTCTGCCAAAATCTTGATGAAATACTCAAAAGTGATAAATAACATGAAGACAAGGCTTCTAATGTGAAACTTGAAAAAGGACTAGACCCGACTCATCCTAACCATGATATGTGTTTCTTCAAACACATCATGAACATGTAATGTACAATTCATAAATACATATATGAATATAGGGGGCTCATACTTATCTGAGATTCGTCAAGAAGGTCAAATGCCCTCTCACAATAGCTAGATTATCATCTATTAGGTCATTCCTTCATTAAGATTTCATATACTAACCAAAACATGATGAGAGCCATAACTCAGGTTTTTCATAAACCATGCTTATAACCAACATATAACCAGAGAAATATCAGTGATATAACAAACATTAAAGCCACTTAATAACAAGTACATTTAACCATAATACACAAGAGGAAAAGTGATCTTATTAACATATGCAAATCCAACCAAGTCAGGGGCTTCCACATACCACCCAACCATAGATTGGTCTTGTCGACCGGATAAATCGCTCTTGCGGACAAGTCCAATCTCACTAGTATCTACATATATCTAGAGACAAGAAAGACAAGCAAATTCTACCTTTCTCTAAATATTGCGATTTATAAATAAAAGCCAAGAGGTGTTTTAGACCCTACCTTAAGTCCAATGCTAGTTTGTGGCAGCCACGCTTCGACCGTCCAAATGAGTTTCCTTTTGAGAACCTGCAAACACAAACAAGCACACATCAAATAATACCTGCATAGCCAATATAATAAATCATATTCATCATGATGATCAAGGAATTCATGAAATAAACCATAGAAGACAGCTTATTGAGAAAAATAAACTTGATTGTATTAACTTTAAACAAAGAATAACTTTACAACCTTGGTGCCTTGATGTTGTACAAGCTCCTCCCAGGGTCCAACAAGAATCTCCTCTACTTTGACAAGCTTCACACTCTTCCCAAAGAGATCAAAAGGTATGTAATCTCTCCTCTCAAGCTCAATTAGGAAGTCTAAATTCCAACAACATTTACCCTCAAAAATATTTACCTTTCAACCTCCTTAGTAACTAGCCCAATGCCTCATTTTATAGTGTAGAGGAAGGAAGTTACCAGGTCCACCTTCAAAGGGATAGAGTCCTCTTTCAAAGGGATAAGCTCCTCACATCAAGGGGTTAGCTCCTTTAGTTATGGGATGCATGAACCACCTAGGAGTGAACTTGCAACCTCAAGATTCCTTCTAGAAGCATCCAGAATTAACCCAAAGTGAGTTTTTAAGAACAAACTTGCACCTTTTTTACTTTTACAGGGGTCTGCACCCTTTCCTTTAGAGACAAAGTGGGCAGGTCCGCAAGGAACATGACCAAGGAGTGAGGGACCGCAGGTAATGCTAAGAGAAAGTTCGGAACCAGAGTTTTAAAGATTTTTAAGGACTTTCTCTCATTTTTCAAGGCTTGACATTAAGAGTTGAGGTTTAAGACTTGCATAGGAGGAAAGTATGAGTGGTGATAGACTCACACTGATTGCAGAATGTCATGGTGACAATATTTTGTGCAACAGATTGCCCCCTAAAGTGTGAAGTCTGTAATAGATAATATTTTTCATCTAAGAAGAGTAAAGTACTTTATCATTTCGAGGATCATCCTGTGGAGAGCCTGGTTGGAACCTGTAAAAAATATTCAATACAAAATATATATATGAGATCATATCGTCGCTGAGGTAGGCATTCCCATACTCAGATCAAAACTGACTAGAAAACTAACTAAACTGCTT
Organism: Pinus tabuliformis; assembly: GCA_031772625.1. NCBI lineage: Eukaryota > Viridiplantae > Streptophyta > Pinopsida > Pinales > Pinaceae > Pinus > Pinus tabuliformis. The sequence continues at coordinate 1,225,320,098 of CM062809.1, forward strand.
TTATATAGGAATGATCTTGTAATACATCACAAGTATAGACATATGTAGACACAGTATGGGCGTAGCCATCTATTTATGAATAGTCCACTGTATAATGAATAACAAAATTCCTCGCAGCCTGGATGGTGGAAACTAGATCCAGGGTCTTGATTTCTGCTTCCCGAACTGGTACAATTCTATCCATGTGAATGAATGTGTCGAAGTCGAACATGGTAGAAACCACTTGATTACCAGTCAATGATGTAAACTGTTAACAAGTGTGAGAGAAACCACCAGTAATGTCAATGGCTCTCAAAGTACTCAGTACAATCCATGAAATTTGAATAGATGAGTTGATGTCGAACATGTCATGGAATCCTTTGATCGAAGGTCAATGATGCAACCTGTTGTCAAAGGCGAGAAACCTGCCATTGAGGCATGCAGATTCCAAGGTACTGACAATTTCTAGATCATCTTTCTAGATAATGAGCTGAAGTCGATAGAAAGCGATCCGTCGTAGGCAAGCCCACAACACGAAATCATAGATCAAGTTTGAAGAAATATGTTTGCAAGGACTGACTCAGGGATGGTCAAGATGGATGATAGATATTTTGCAGATGAATGGTTTATTTGCATTGACCTCTTGAACACATAACAACACTGCAGATGGTTTGGTGACAATTGACCCAAAGCTAATACCCAGAAACCGGCTAAAGTCTTTCAATATGGTTTCATTAACTGTTAGGAAAAGGATTTCCCAACCCAGATGAACAAAAAGTGTCGTGTTCAAGAGTGGTTGAATGCTTTTCTGAGACACAAAGTATAACAAATAGGTTCATTTTTCTCTCTTTTCCCCCACCATTTCTGGCAAGTACCTCTTTATTTTTTAACAAGCTTGAGGAGGATAACATTTGCTTGGTTATAAGCTCATCCTTCGGATGAGTCCAACTTAATTTAAAATTCGCACCCTAAGAAGGAGTGGTTCGTTCCTGTTTGTAATTGAATAGGTCCTTTACTGTTAAATTTTAACGAGTCCAGTATAGGAGAAACTCGACGTTTTTCAATTTTAGGGAGTCAGAAGAAAAACTTAAGAAAACTCCATGGTTGTCCTTTTTCATAAATTTGTGTCTCCCAAGCTCGAAAAAGTATAAAATGATACTTGAGAGAACCAATTGACCATTACGATCAAGGAGTACTTTTCATAATTAGTGTCTTCGATCCGAAAAAGTAAAAAAGCGATCAATGTCACGTTGTTTTATAACCAATATCGAATTTGAAACAACAAAAATCTGGCAACCTTTCCATGTTTATATGGTTAGAAAAGAGCTGTAAGTGGACCGTCTTTTTAATTTCATTTTAACGAGCTTAAAAAGAAAAACTCGGAAATATTTTCATATTTTAGGAGTCAAAAAAGAGCTTAAAGATGACTCTAATGTTTTTGTTGAAAATGATCAATTTTTCCTGAAAAATCCAATGTTCTGCACAAAAACTCAAACATTACTCATACCTGTTTAAAATAGATAAAAATGCATCAAAAAGTTACCTCTTTAAAGTGAAAAATAAACAAATTAAAAATTCATTTATTCAAAAAAGATTATAAAAAGGGCTTTTGTAAATTCATTTTTACCGTTTGACTTCAGAGTGAGAAAAGAGAGCTTTTGGGTAAGAAACTTCCCGTGAAGATTGTGGAAAATCCGTCTGTTGGAATCGAAAACCGTCACCTCCAGGTAATCCACATCACTTTAATCTTGTATTTCAACCATTTGAATTTCGTTTTTAGGTTTCTATTTTGATTTTTAGGAAGAATTTTGTTTAAAAGACCGCTCGCAGAGGTCCGCAGGTGCAACATACGAAACCTGCGGACCCTGACTTTTTCCTACACGGGAAAGAGCCAGGGGCCCACACCTATTGTTTGGGCAGAGTGCGGACCTATGCACTGTCTCTAACTAGAGAGTGCGGTCCCTACGACATAGGTTTTACAATTTCAAATTATTCAATTTCCGCCCAAAAGCTTTGATTTAAAATGTTCTAATCTTCCTTTTCTTTCAATGTAGGCTATACACCATGCTTAGTTGGCGAGAATGGGAGCAAGAAGATGTGGAACTTTCCGCAATTAATCATCAACCTTCGATAGATGCATTGAAGGAATGCGGGTTATTTAAATTCTGGGCAATACCTAGCATGAGGGCCCAAGTAGACTTTTTGTAGTGGCTGGTGGACAGATGGAATATACAGGACCAGTGTTTCATTATTGGTGGCCACCAGCTCGAAATGGAGCCAGAGGACATTTACTTTTTGACTGGTTTGCGTAAGAGAAGTGAACATTTGACTCTATTCGGGACTAGGCCAGGTGGCCAGTCTGTCGATAGTCTCTGGTTAGAGTTTTTTAACGACCAAACCAAGGACAAAGGGATTGATATCAAAACCATATCCCGTCCTGAACTCAAAGTGATTACATTTACTGTCACCAGACTCTGCGGAAGCGCAACACTGCATTATCCCAAATGCGGATGGCAATAGACTGTTATCGAGGCACCATATTCAACTGGTGCGAAGCTGTGTTGGCTAATGTAAAAGGCCAATTGACTAGAGCAAAGAACAGACAACTGAAAAAATTTGGATATGGTTTCTTAGTTGTGAGCTTTGGTCTAGGGAGGGTCCCGATGTTGGTCCCACAACATATTTCCGTTGGAGCTGGACTTCCCCAAGAGCCCAAACTGATGTGTTGGGTTGCAGTTATGGCCCGTCATCTTGAGGAGGGTTCAGAGGTTGTTCGATTTCATCCTGAGTATTTTCATTGGTTGGAGAACCAACTTTTTGCAATTCAAGATTTTCCTTATGTCGGGATGGATTATCGTGGTGATCCAGACATGGCTCTTCCACCAAGAGAGCAATGGGATGACTCAGGTAAAATCATTTTCAACATTTTCTAATTTAATTTTTTTTGTTTTTAAATTGTCCCAAAACTGATAGTACAAAGTTTCAAATGCAGATGTAGGTCCACGGCAACCAGCCACTCTCCGGCCTTATGAGAGGAAACACCCAGCTGCAGCAGTACCAGCCCCATGGGATGAATCTATAGAGACCCTGGCGGAATTGGAAAACCATCTAGAGCGCTTGATAGCAGACATTCCAGAGACTAGCATAGATGACATTCCTCTTAGGTTACAACGCTATGTGATTGGGGTCCCAGGACCTTTCAGGAGGTTCCTTTGTAGGGTAGCCTGAGCAGTGGTTTCTTATCGTGATCATCACCAGTGATAGGATGATCACCTTTTGTAGAATCATATGACATTTTTGTCGATCATAAGGTGTTTTTCAACCTATGATCGAAGACGATGTATATTTGACACACTTCTATGCTATGCTATATCACTATTACTGGCTATCTTGTAAAACATGTTATGGAATGTTTTTAAATTTATTGTTTGATTATTGCAAATGTCTACTTAACATTCGAGAAGCAATTGCATATGCTAATGTATTTAAATATCTTAGAATATGCTAATATTCAATATAGTCAAATTCACGTTCCAAGAGACGAACTCTTAAAAATAATCTTAATAACACTAGATTTCTAATGGCATAAAGTCTATTAAGCTGCAATACAACGAGTTCAGAATCTAACCTCACAATCAAACTCCAAATCCCAAATGAAATGGATTCAGACAATAACTCAATCACTACACTATACTCTGCAATGTTGTTCATTGTTTGACCGAGGCTTACCCCATGCATAGATACCAGCTCATCAGAGGGTGAATAGATAACCCAAGCTGCGGAAGAAATATTCTGTGTATTACGACAAGCACCATCAGCAAAATCAATGTATGTTTGAAGAGTCATCGACATCTGCAATATCAAGAGTAAAATCAAGATAAGCAGGAATAATGACAAAAACATTCTCTAAACTAAGCACACTTTTCTAATCTAAAACACACCAGCTAGAAAGAAAACTAATCTAACTAAAATGTCCACACCTAGGTTTAAGCATAATATCTCTTCAAATAAAGACCATTTCTGGGCTTACCTAAAGAAACACCGTCAAAATATACCATTTCATAGGCCCCTTTTGCCAGCTTTCACTTAACAACATAAGGACCATGCCACATAGGTACGAATTTTCCAGTGCCTAGCTTATCATTTTCTTGATCGTGTAGTAAGACTAGGTCTCCTTCCGAAAAATTACGAGGTGTAACATTTCGATCATACTGAGCTTTAATTCGTTTAGCATGAGTTTCGATTGCTAGTGCAGCATCACGTCGATTCTCATCTAGCTGAGCCAAGTACAACAAACGTTTCTCCTCTTCAAAAGTGGCTGGGAGTAACTCTATGGCTATTTGCAATGACGGGATTTCGCATGCAATGGGTAACACAGCTTCCAAATCGTAAACTAGTTGGAAAGGAGTGAAACCGGTTGATGTTTTACTGAGGTTCGATACGCCCAAAGCACTGAAAATAACATGTTATGCCAATTTGACCTATGAATCCCAATGATTCGTCAGATCATAATGACTAGAACTTTGTTGATGGCTTCAACCAGACCATTATCCTGTGGGTAATATGCAGTAGAACTATTGTGACGCAGGCCAAGTTGATCTGTTAGTATTCATCATGATGTTTAGAAAATGACGCCCATGATCAGTGATAATCGCTTGTGGAATACTGAATCTAGTAATTATATGATTGAAAATGAAAATCGCAGCAGTTTTGCCGTCTGCCGAAAATGTAGGTATCGCCTCGGCCCACTTGGTAAAATAATCTACCGCAAGAATGATATACGCATGCCCCCCAACCGAGTGAGGGTTACATGTAATAAAGTCGATACCCCATTTTGCAAAAGGACGACAACAATTATAGGGTGGAGAGGAGCAGGTGGAGCACGCATCTTTCGATCAAAAATTTGACAATTGTGGCATTTTCAGACCACGTCAATACAATCTTTAAACAAATACGGCCAGAAATAGCCAGCGCACAATATCTTTTTGGCTTGTTCAATAGGTTGAGGAGATTCTCCTGAAAAAGTACCAGTAAGTGACTAATACCCAGAAGGAACAGAAGGACCACTATATAAAAATGTTTCCGGAGATTGAGAAAACATGGATGACTGTGTCGACATATTCAAAGGAGGATAATAACCTCTACGTGTTGGATGAAAAGGAATGCAAGGTGGCGGAAAAGTTAGTCCCGAGTTTTCTGGAAAGCTGGTCAATGAAGGATACCAAGCATCCCTCCTAGGTGGACTGTAAAAGATCGATTCATTCTCCCTAAGTTCTATAGTTGGTTGATGTTCACAGATAGATATACCTTCTTCCGGAGTGACAAGTTCTTCAATAGCAATAAGTCGAGAAGGAAAATTTTGGGTAATGATTCTTCCTACCCTGGGTAAACCAGGACCATTGGAAGTTGGAGAAGCAAATCTTGATGATGGAGTAGCAGCAGGTTCAGTTTCAGGTTCAGAAATTTCAGGTTCCTCGGCTAATTCAATAGTAGAAGAAACACTACCAGTAACTTCGGAAAATGAAATTGGTTTAGCAATATACTCTATTGCTTGAACTTGATAATCAGGATGAATAACTAAAGAAGATTCTCCTTCTTCCGGTGACCCAACTCTACTGTCACTAGGAGTTACAAGAGCTCGTAGCCCTTCAAGCTGGCTTGGTGAATACTCGGGAGGTTGCCCCTAAAGTCTACGGGACTATCTCGATAATTCAGCCATGATTAAATATTTTAATTACTTCACATGCAAACAAAGAAAAATCTCAATAAAACCACCTAAAGTCTCTAAAGAACCAAACAATTTGAATCACATGTCTAAAGAATCTAGGAGTTCAAACCACACACAAACAGTAACTTTCCATACCGAAAACACTAGTTGGTGATGAAATCCAACGTCGCATAATTCAATACAGAAATGGCGGTTGGAACAATTACCCCGACAACCTGCTTAATGAAACATACTGCCACAAGTTTCTTCACCAAACCGTCTCGAGTGAAGAGAACCCCCCAGAGAGTCTAAGTGAGTCTAGTCGACGTCTGCCCTAGGTACAGTGGGATCTTCCCTCCACCGTCACCTTAGGAAAGAATCCTATAGATTATGGTCACTATGGTTACCAACAAAAACAAATATACCTGGGGTAACAGTCTGTGATCCGATACACACGCAAGGGCAGAGTAGCAAAGCTTAATCCCCTTGAAGGCTCCTTGACATAATCCAAGGTTTACCAACAAGTGACCCTAGGCTCCTTGACAATGGTTAATCCGAAGTTTACTGTTTTTAATACGTGTATATCTTTTATCGTTCCCAATGAGGAAGGATTGATTACCCCACTGGTTCAGATATGATCTCGTGCTTGACTCCTATAAGAGGAGCTTCCCAGAGCATAAATGTAACAATTGGAATTTATCTCCTACCGCAAGATATAGCTACTTGTTTGCTTTATCTATCTTGGAGAGTTAATTACTCCCTACTCCAAGATACTAGCCTAAGCTATGTTGGTGATAAAGAGCCCTAGAAATAAAAAGATTGCTAGATAAATTTTACTTTAAGCGTTATTTTTATAGTTGTTTCTTAAGTCAAAAGGTGTGGAGATGAAACTTTATGGTGTGAAGACTTGACTCCAAAACACTAAAAATGCACCTAAGATGATAAACAATCCTTTTTCTTCAATGAATTTCTAGCTAAAGAAAGAGTTGAGAATGCAATTGCTTGAAAAACAAATCTTTCCTTAACAAACAAATGAAAAGATTTTTTTTTTGTCTTTTTCAATAAACTCAAAAATGAGACTATTAATTATGCTCACGAAAAAAATATCCCTTTCTTTTCAAAAGCCAAAAACTACAAAAAACAAATTTTTCAAAAGAGATTCTAAAATTTCTAGAAAACACTCAAAACTATTAAAAATCTAATCTTGAGATCTATAACTTTTAAAAATCTAATTGAAGTAAAATCTTACAAAATTTCTTTTCGAGGACATTTTACTAATTTTTTAAGAAAACTTAGGACTAATTTGTTCAGAAAAACAAATTAAACAAAAAACATCCATCGTATGTTTTCTTTTTTAAAAATGAAATTCAAAACTTTCAAAACAAGTTCTTTCAAAGCTTTACAAATAGAAAACGAGTTCTATTTCTCACCAAAGGCAGATCTTACAAATTGGTCAGACTCACAAAGAAGACCAGCAAAAGCCAGGGTAATCTGAGGTTTTTTAGGCTTCTAAACTATGAGTTACTACAAAGACCAAACGAAAATCAAGCCAGGCACACAAAACTTCTAGAAAATCACCTAAAACGAAAATGCCAATGGAATTCACCTATAAGAAGTTTCTGACAAGACACATGCAGATCTGGGTAAAGGCTAAAAAGCATAAACAAATCCTAAGCTTAACTAGATGAAAAGATTTTAGGGCTTTTCAAAAATTTGACAGGGTCTACAGGCATCCGGTATAACCAGGTGTGGTACCGCTCTGTGTAGTAAAGCAACAGTGCGGGGATGTCTGCACTGTGTTACAAACAGAACGTGTGGTCCTCTTTCAAAAGCGTGAAAAAAAAACAGTTTAGGATCTAAAAACTACCCAATCCCACACACATCAAGCAAAAACTAGAAATAGAGAAAAGTTTCTCAAGTCAAAGTAAAAGTAATGGAAAAAAACCAAAATTGAAGTCCCTAGTGGAGTCGCCATTTTGTCGACCGAATAAATCGCTCTTGCGGACAAGACTGATCTCCCTAGTATCTACATATATCTAGCGACAAGCAAGACAAGAAAATTCTACCTTTCTCTAAATATTGTGATTTATAAATAAAAGCCAAGAGGTGTTTAAGACCCTACCTTAAGTCCAATGCTAGTTTGTGGCAGCCACGCTTCAACCATCCAAATGAGTTTCCTTTTGAGAACCTACAAACACAAACAAGCGCACATCAAATAATACCTGCCTAGCCAATATAATAAATCATATTCATCATGATGATCAAGCAATTCATGAAATAAACCATAGAAGACAGCTTATTGAGAAAAATAAACTTGATTGTATTAACTTTAAACAAAGAAGAACTTTACAACCTTGGTGCCTTGATGTTGTACAAGCTCCTCCCAGGGTCCAGCAAGAATCTCCTCTACTTTGACAAGCTTCACACTCTTCCCAAAGAGATCAAAAGGTATGTAATCTCTCCTCTCAAGCTCAATTAGGAAGTATAAATTCCAACAACATTTACCCTCAAAAATATTCAGCTTTCAACCTCCTTAGTAACCAGCCAAATGCCTCATTTTATAGTGCAGAGGAAGGAAGTTACCAGGTCCACCTTCAAAGGGATAGATTCCTCTTTCAAAGGGATAAGATCCTCACATCAAGGGGTCAACTCCTTTAGTTATGGGATGCATGAACCACCTAGGAGCGAACTTGCCACCTTAAGATTCCTTCTAGAAGCGTCCAGAATTAACCCAAAGTGAGTTTTTAAGAATAAACTTGCTCCTTTTTTACTTTTACAGGGGTCCGCACCCTTTCCTTAGAGACAGAGCTGGCAGGTCCATAGGGAACATGACCAGGGAGTGCGGGACCACAAGTAATGCTAAGAGAAAGTGTGGAACTAGAGTTTTAAAGATTTTTAAGGACTTTCTCTCATTTTTCAAGGCTTGACATGAAGAGCTGAGGTTTAAGACCTGCATAGGAGGAAAGTATGAGTGGTGATAGACTCACACTGATTCTAGAATGTCATGGTGACAATATTTTGTGCAACAGGTCTAAACAAAATCTTTCTTTAAGCTAATCACCCTCGTGCCATATTCCAAGCATGAATGTGGGACTAACAATAAAACAACTAGGGCTTTCTGAGGATTTACCGCAATTCCTGCCATATATCAGTCAAGGATTCATAAGACCAAACCATAATCTATACAACTAGGCTTTACCATATATCCCGCCATTGGATTCCTCAACCCACACAAGAAACATACACTACTAGGCTTTACCGCAATCCCACTACTATGTTGAGATTATGTCTTACACCTTGATTGCTCATAATAGTGTTTCAATTTTCCAATGACTTCTTCAAGTGAATGAGGCTCATCATACTCAATATTATCTTTAAATTCGGATGGTAATCCACTGATATATCACTTAAAATTAACTTTCTCATCCTTAATATATGGTACATACCTCAACAATTCCAAGAACTTGGTCTTATACTAGTCATCTGTCTATGATCCCATCTTTAGCTCATAGAATTCCTTAGATTTGCTGTCATAGTGCCTTTATAACAAGAACTTCTTCATGAAAAGTCTCTTGAATTCATGCCAACTCAACTACTCTATCCTGATGGCTCTAACTTTCTTCACATCTTCCCACTAGATGTCTGCTTTCCCTTTGAGGCCTAAGATAATTATTCTGGCCTTCATATTCTTTATGTAAACATGCAATTCAAAGAACTTCTTCATCCCAAGTAACCATGCCTCTGCATCTTCCATCTTCTTCAAATATCCATCAAATGTAGGTGGCTTAGCTTTCTTGAACTCATTTGGAAAATTTCCCTTGTCATTCGTCCTGTAAGGATGGTAACGATGATGACCATGATAACTATTTGAGCCATGACTAGAATAGAACATGTGTCCATCACCTCTCCTATCTGGTGTATCTAATAACCTTACATCTCTGATTGTGTCATCCCTATCCAGCATGTGCACACCATGAGACCTACTTACATATGCCCCATTAGTCATGTCCTCCTATGCATGACTAATCCTAAGTGGTCCTTGTCTTTGCAAGTATGATAAAATCTGAAGGATAACTACATTAACCTCTGCATGTTTTTCCTGCACCTGAATAATCCTATCATTATCTTCTTTGCAACTTCTTCTTTCTGCCTTCACACTTCTCAATGTGTTTGTTATGTTAGGAGAGTACCCATTCACTATGCTGCTCATATGATCTATAGGACGAATCTCGTGAACTATAATCCACCATCTTGCTAGTCATCTTTAATATTCATCTTCTTCCTACAAGCATACCATGTTAGCTAAACCAAAATATAAACATAACCAACATACCTCAGTATAGTTCAGGGGAGGATATCTCATCTGCAAGATCAACCAGATTAGCACAATACATGTATAATCATAATCATAATAAGATATAGACATCATCTCAATCATCATCCAGTTACCATGCATGATGTCAAAAACTATAACACCAATTAGGCATGATGCATGCATAACAACATATAAACTCTATCATGCATAAAAAATGCATATACAATCATTATGCATTCATAACAAACACATCCCAACAACAACATCATCAAATTCTACATGAAAACACAACAATAACAATGACTACCAACATGCATACACATCAAGCACATATACTACCTACGTGCATGCATGAAAAACACATTCCACCCATTCAATCCAAGGGATGATCCATGCTCTGATACCACTCTATGGTATTAGATATCACCCAAAGAGAATGAAAACTAGACATCACCCAAAGAGAACAAAACTCGCTTTGATACCACTTTATAAAACCCTCCTCCCAAACTTACCAAACCTAACTCGTCCGTTGGGTTAAATATGTGACGAAGGGTTACTATGATGTGGTTCAACTCCCCAAGTACAGTTAAGGAAGTGGAATCGAAAAACCAAAATGAAACTGACCTTCCTTAAGGGCTACAATACCCCCAAAGGCTAATCAACCACTCCAGGTTCCCAACCCCTGAGTTAACTTATTCTTTAACTAAACTAGACCCCCAGTCACTCCCATGACAAGCTCTCCATGCTACTGAAACCCTCTAGTCGCTCCCACAACAAGGCCTCCATGAAACTGCAAACTTTTTCAGTTTGTTCTGTGCCAATGATTGTATAATCAAAGCAATGTTTTCAGGGCTAGGATCTATACCTTTGCTGAGAACTTGATGAAACACTAAAAAGTGATAAATAACAATAAGACAAGGCCTCTAATGAAAAAAAATTAACAAGAAATACACTTGACTCATTCTAACCATGATAGGTGTTTTTTCAAACACATCATGAACATGTAATGTACAGGTCATAGATACACATCTGAATATAGGGGCCTCATACTTATCTGAGATTCGTCAAGAAGGTCGGATGCCATCTCACAATAGTTGAATTATCATCTATTGGGTCATTTATTGATTAACATTTCATATACTAACCAAAACATGATGAGAGCCATAACTCAAGTCTGTCATAAACCATGCTTATAACCAACATATAACCAGATAAATATCAATGATAGAACAACCATTAAAGCCACATAATAACAAGTACAATTACACATAATGCACAAGAGAAAAATATCTCTTATTAACATATGCAAATCCAAGCAAGTCAGGGGCTTCCACGTACCACCCGACCATGAACTAGGCTAAGTCAAATATTTCTTTTAGCCATCTTGTCCTCATGCCATATTCCAAGCATGAATGTGGGAATCACAACAAAACAACTAGCGCTTCATTAGGCTTTACGCAATCTCACCATATATTGATCAAGTATTCCTAGGCCCAAATCCTCATATATATAGCCAGGATTTACCGTACATCCCATCGAGGGATTCCTAGGCCCACACAAGAAACATACACTACTAGGATTTACTGCAATCCCACCACATACCATTTCAAAGATCAGTAGTCCTATACAAGCATGGATGCCCCCAGATTTCTCCAACTAAATTGTGAGGAATTTGTTTGTCTACACCCTCAGGTTTTACCACATATCCTACCATGTACCAGTCAAGGATTCCTAGGCCGAATGAGGGTATACATAACCAGGATTTATGGTGTTAGGTCCCTATACTACTAGTGTAAACCCTTATTGTTATTAGTGCAACCCCCTTATTGTATTATTATGCCTATATAGTCCCCATGTTGTTATTATTATGTCCCATAGAAGTCCACTATTGTTATTGTTGTGCCCCTACAATATTATTGTTATGTAGGCTCTAATTGTGTTGGGACCCCTTAGACTCCTATATATAGAAAGGAGGTCTTTTCATTTGTATCATTGAAGAATTTTTCAGTTGTGTGATGTAAAGGAGGTTTCCCCCTCGAAGAGGTTGATTTTGGAGTCGTTGATCTATCTTTTCTATCTTTTTGTGAGCTGGTTTCATAACATTTGGTTTCAGAGCTTTGGATTCTGGGGTTTCGCTTCTCCAAACAGGTCACCGTGGAATTTTCACTATAAATTTTTCTCTACGAAGTTTAAGAAGCTAAAACAGAAACCCATTGGATTTGAAATCATTTTGAACTCCGAGTCAAAATTTCAAATCTTGTTTCGCTATATTTTCGAAGATATGATCTGAGGACGTTAGGGATTTTGTAAGCTCCAGAATTTGATCTCAAACAAGTCATCATGAAATTTTTTCTATAATTATTTTTCTACGAAGGTTCATACTCTAAAGTTATAACCCATTTGAGCCAAAATCCTGATGAAGCTTGGGCCCAAATTTTAAATCTTGTTTTGCTATAGTTTTGGAGATATGGTCCAAGATATTTAAGGTGTTTGCAGGCTCCCAAATTACATCCCAAAGAGGTGATCTTGGGGAAATCATCATAACTTTCCCTTTGAGAACCAGATTGAAATTTCATAAGAAGTTACAGAAAGAGGATGAACTGTATATTTCTTTGTATCGTTTTCATGTTCGAAGGTTGAAATAGTGACATGTGGCATTTCATACAAGTTCACTTTACTGAAAAAGTATATAATCAGGTCATCTTGGGAGATTTGGCATAACTCTTTCGTGGAGAATCCAATTTCGATCAGACTGGTGGAATTGGAAAGAGGACGCAGAGGACTATCGCAAATCATAATTTCAGACCTTGGAGATTCGAAATTTCAGAGATAAAACATATTCAAGATCGAGCTCCTAAAAGCAAGAAAAAGAATGAATTGAATCAAGAAAATAGAAACACCTAGAAAGAAAAATTGGAGGGATGATTTGAAGAATGTTATCGAAGGTATGGTCAATAAGATAAATGGTATAGAAGGAAAATGGAATGGAAACATGGAATATTTGAATAAATACATGCAAGCTTTTAAGGAAGGTGGGACAAAGTCACTATAAGAAAGGCTTCCTAATGCCAAAAAGGTAGTAGAGGAAACTCATGATGACAACAAAAGATCCACCATATTCCAAATATAGATATGAGGAAATTTTATGGCAAGGATCCAGTAACTTGGATACTACAGATGGAGCAATATTGTGATCTACATGATGTGCAGCTGCCACAAAAGGTACCTATTACATCTTTATGTTTAGAATCGAATCAGTTTGTTTGGTATAGAGGGATTTTTTCCTGTAAAAAACTTGTCACCTAGTCAATTTTCACGAAGCAAATGATAGCACATTATGAGGATACAAAGAGAAACACCTTCTTTAGCCAATCAATAAATCTCAAACAAAAGGGTTCAATGACAAAGCACGTTGATGACATCCAAAAATTTAATATAAGGGCAAATGATATTCCAGAGAAGTATAGGATTGAAGTCTTCATAGGGACTTTAAATAACAACATCCAACATGAGGTTCACCTTTGGGAACTTGATTCATTGAAGAAGGGATATAGGTTGGCAAGAAAAATTGAAAGCAAAATTATGGCAACAAGGAAGCCTACCACTCATAACTATAAACATGGAAGTGTTGTTTCTCCTAGCCTTTCACCACCTACAAGGTTGACACCACAACAATTGGAAGAAAAAAGAGCAAAAGGGCTTTGTTACAACTGTGATAGAAAATACACTAAAGGTCATAAGTTTTCTGAGAAGAAATTAATTTACATAGATGGAGAAGAGAAGCAAGAAAAGGAACAAGAAATGTCAAAAGAAGAGGATATACACCATGAACCAATCGAAGATAAAGAAGAAATGAATCCAAACATATCTTGTAATGCATTGACAACAATTACCACTCCTCACACTCTCAAGATAGAAGGGCATATCAAGAAGAAAAAGGTAATAGTGTTTATTGATTCAGGTATTACCCATAATCTTATTCATTGTAAGATAGCCAAGGAATTGAATTGCTTCCTATATCTAGCTCCAGAGTTTCAAGTAATGGTTGCAAATGGAGGAACCATAAATTCCTTTGGAAAGTGCCATAATATCAAGCTATCCATGGGAGAATATGTTTTGAATAGTCCAACGCTTTCCATTCTAATGGGTGGTGTATATGTTGTACTAAGAGTCCAGTGGCTACAATCTTTGGGTATGATAGCTTTTAATTTTCAAGAACATTTCTCAAAAAAAAATTGATAAGGAAAGGAAGTTGAATTAAGGGGTATCGTAGGGAAACAGGGAAAGATAATCAGCTCTAACAGCATGACAAAGCTTCTAAAGAAAGAACAACAGGGCGTAATTGCACAGTTATGTTCATTATAGGTTCCCACATCGAAATCATCTATTTCTCCAGATCTCCAAAATGTTTTGGACAATTGTTCCAAGGTATTTGAGACTCCCAAAGGAATTCCACCTATTTTTGATCATGATCATCCTATTCATTTGATTCCAGGAAGTGTTCCACCAAACATCAGGCCTTACAAATATACATATGTCCAAAAGAGTGAAATTGAACATATGGTTGCGAAAATGCTAGAGGTTGGTATAATTCAACCTAGTCAAAGTTCTTTCTCTGCTCCAATGGTATTGGTACACAAGAAGGATGGACCATGGCACATGTGTCCAGATTATAGGGAGCTCAACAAGCTTACTATTAAAGATAAATTTCCCTTTCCTGTCATTGATGAATTATTCGATGAATTACATGGAGCAATTTACTTTACCAATTTGGATCTTCACTCAGGATATCATAAAAGTAGAATGAAGACTGAAGACATTCCAAAAACAACATTTAGAACTCATGAGGGTCATTATGAATTTTTGGTCATGCCTTTTGGCCTTACCAATGCACCTTCTACATTTCAAGGTTTGATGAATTCCATTTTCAAACCCTTCCTTAGAAAATTTGTGTTAGTATTTTTTGATGATATACTAATATACAACAAGTCTTGGAAGGATCATGTTCAACATGTTGACAGGGTGCTCAAACTATTGGACGAGAAACAATTATATGCAAAAGGCTCCAAATGTTTCTTTGGAGTACAAGAGGTGGAATATTTGGGTACTCAGTTAGCTCATAGCTCATATTATCATCCTCAATCTGATGGGAAAACTGAGATAGTGAACAAATGTTTGGAAGGATATCTTCATTGCTTTGTATCTAATAAACAGACACAATGGGTCAAGTGGTTGCCTCTGGCTGAATGGTGGTATAACACTTCCTTCCATACCGTAGAAAAAAATGACCCCGTTTATGGCAATTTATGGATATCATCCACCGTCCATCACATCATCTTTAAAAGAAAATTATAAGGTTCAAGCAGTGGAAGATCACATCGAGCATCAACAACAAGTTCTCAAACTCTTAAAGGATAACCTCACTTTGACATAGAATAGAATGAAACAACAGGAAAATCAACATTGCAGCAAAAGAAGTTTTTATGTATTTGACTCGGTATTTCTAAGACTACAACCATACAAACAAATGTCCCTCAAGCAAGCTAAGAAGGATAATAAATTATCACCAAAGTACTATGGTCTGTATAAGGTGTTACAAAATATTGGTACTATGGCATACAAATTGGAGCCTCCTGTATCTTCCCGAGTGCACCCAGTTTTCCATGTTTCACACTTAAAGAAGGTTATAGGTGTGAAGATCTCAGTTCAACTAAAATTTCCAGAACTTGACGAGGAAGGAAAAATCATATTGGAACCGAAAGCAGTCACCAAAAAAAGAAATCGAAATCTACGAAATCAATCAATTTTAGAGTACCTCATAAAGTGGAAGAACTTACCCACTGAAGATTCCAAATGGGAGGATGAGAATTTTATACAGAAGCATCCAGAACTACTCAAGTGTTGAGGACAACACTTTTTGAAGTAGAGGGGCATGTTAGGTCCCTATACAACTAGTGTAACCCATTATTGTTATTAGTGCAACCCCTTTATTGTATTATTGTGCCCATATAATCCCCATGTTGTTATTATTATACCCCATAGAAGCCCAATATTGTTATTGTTGTGCCCCTACAACATTATTATTATGTAGGCTCTGATTGTATTGGGACCCCTTAGACTCCTATATATAGAAAGGAGGTCTTGTCATTTGTGTCATCCAAGAATTGTTCATCTATGTAATGTAAAGGAGGTTGCCCCCTCGAAGAGGCTAATTTTGGAGTTGTTGATATATTTTTTCTATCTTTTTGTGAGCTGGTTTCATAACATACCACAGTCCCACCTTTATCAGTCCTTTGATTCCTAGGCCTTGTGACTTTTCCTGGGACCACCTCAGTTTTGAAACCATCCTGCAATCCAACTCAATCAAATGAAATAACCTCATCACACCATGGTTATCTGGAAATGGCAAGGTAAGGTTGAAACCATTGTCACACCTAGAAAAACCCATGCCAATTTCAACAAAAGAACCAAACACACACATGCATACACCATGCATGCCAAAACTAGCAAGGAATTCACACATGCAACTCGATACCTGCATGTAATCCTATTGTAGCCACCTGATCCAACTCTTCCTTGATTGATCTTTGCCTTCCTTGTCCTTTCTTTTCTTTCCTTTCTCCAATGCTAGAGTGCTCCAAGAATAATCGAAGTGTGCAATAGTGAGAGAGAGAGAGAGAGAATAGAGAGAGAACTCCAAAATTAAACTGACAAAAGGTTGTGAATTGATCCTTGGAAGCTTTTTTATCAATGAGTCCTCTATTTTCTTCATTTTCCATTTTTTTCTTTCATTTTCCTCCTCACATGCAACCTGCGACCTTTCACCTTCATTTTCTCCTAATTTCCATTATTTTCATAAATAAAATGCCAATTAATGCCTCTTGTTTGTCCAAAGCCTTTTTCATTTCCTTTTCCAATTTCCCCTTAGCCATAATAAACCAAATGAACACTCACTAGGATGTTTTGTCCAACACTCAGCTTGGAATACGTGTCCAATGACCTTGGTTTTATTTTTATTTATTAACTTTATTACATAGATTTTTAACCCAGGTTTGTTACTATGGCCACCCACCTATTCCATCTGGTTCACAACACAATTTCCTATTTTGCTACACAATTTCCTATTTTGGTAGTTTTCAACTCTTGAACTTCTGGAGTTTGTTTGTGGCCCTAAATTGCATTTTTTTGGGAAATATACCAATGTCAATCACATACTTTGTCAACAGTAAAAAATTTTACTCGGATAAAAATTGAAATGAATTAACATGTGCACCAAATAGATATCATATGCCAAAATTATGACCCTTCGAAGTTGACATTCCAACTAACCTCAACGGGACCCATAAGCCATTGATGATTCATCTCCTAGGGTTAGGTTTTTAGATGTTTAGGAGTTTCTTAATGATTTATTATGATTAAAATGCCTTGAAGCCTCATTGTGATACAGTTGAGGAAGATGTGAAGCCGTTACATCTCTTTTTAGAGATAAGCTACTACAATTCAAGATAGTTTTCTTTCATTCTACTTGCATATAGTTTTCAACTTTTCACATTATTTAATTGAAGTCAATTTTTGTTGTATCTTTTTGTTTGTTGGTTAGTAATATGTATTTCATTTTCTTCCCTTCATAAAATCATACCATTGGTATCAAAGTGGTGTGCTCTTTCTTTGTTATTTTGTGCATGTCTGCAATGAGGTTATGGTATAAGAAGTTGGGACTCGAACTGCTTGAGCCCTTGCAAGGTTGTCCTCATCGAACATGAGGGCCTCCCATTGGGGAAAAAACAAAATACAAGGGAGAAAAATATCCTATTAAACTATATCTCAAAGAACCCTCGAGCGATAAAGGAACAAAACAATGGATAATTTTTCCCATATCCTTTAACGGATGCCAATATGCGACAAATCTTCATGAAGTGGCCTCTTTGGAGTCACCACTGCCTTCAAGGTACAAGTTAATTTTGATATTCTTATATTTGAAGGTTAAATAGATGCAAATGCTCTAGAAAAATGGTTAAATCTGTTATAAGGGTATTTTTTGGTCCACAACTTTTTTGACAATGAAAATATTACCTTTACAATCCTTTAGGTCACTCCCCATGTCAAGGATTAGTGGAAAATTTACTGTGATAAAAATACCATGGAGGAACTCCCTCTATTTATAGCAGCACCCACTTGGTACCCTTTTAGAGATGTTGTTAATGAACAATATTACCCTATTGGAAGCTATGAAGACCAATACATGAGATGTGTAGAAATTCCTTGTAGATTCAAACTGTAGATTGTAATATGCTAAAACAATTGACTTGAATCTACTCTACCCATTAGCGGAAACAATAAATGATCGATAAAAACATGAAGCATAAAAGAGAAAGAATTCAATCACACATAACGCAATAATTTTCTAGGGAAATCCACAACTAAAAACCCTTGTTATCTGTATATTGCATTAATAAAAAAATATGAGAAGATTACAATGGTTTGTTAAAGCCTGAGTAACCACTGCACTATCTCAATCTATCTCACTGCTTCACAAACTAGCTCAAGCCAATACTTAGCCAAATCTGCTGCCTTCCAAGATCCTAAGCCAAATCTGTTGCCTTCCAAGATCCTATTTCCTTGCGTAGTTTCCTAGGGAATTATCCCATATTTAATTGTGAAATTCCTCATCCATAGCTGTGCAATCCATCATAGGCCTTCCTCTGATTACATGCACTAGCTATACAATTCGAATGACTATACAACTGATAGTACAATATCTTTGAACTACAATCTCTATTGGTTCTTTCTCTGATCTGACACACATGAGTTAATTATGAGTGAATCTTTAGTTTACTGGTTGAGTAGTGCTGGTTACACCCCACTACTGGATCTCCCACTAATTCCTCCATCATTTGGAACTAATTTAACTGAATTTAACTCAGATAAACTGAATTAAATAATTACAACTTAAAAGAACTCAATCTTGGTGTTGGGTAGCTAAGGTCCCGCGTAATAGTTTTGGGTCTGATAGCCTAGAAATTAGGATAAAAATATTGTAAACCTTCGAAATATGCGGAGCGCAAAATGTAAAAGACCTAGTGAAAAGGTTGTCCGCCTGAAAAATAATATAAAATAATGGGAATTAAGTTGGTCCATGGACCATAGATAGGTATAAATAGATCTTGGAGGGGATGATCTTGGAGCTAAAGTGTAATGGGTTGTTAGAAGCAGTCTGGAAGCGTCTGTAAGTTCGAGTAGAGAGTTTGGGTAGAGGATAGAGGCTCTGCAGCTATGTGCATAGAGGCCTAGAAGAGTCCGTAGCTGTGTGCGCAGACCCCTACAGCTGAGTGCGCAGGGCAGATATGGATGTACTAATGATAAGTGGAATTGAAAGATAAGTTTCTTCTGAGAATTTTGTGTGAACTCTGAATTATCACGAATATGGAATTTTGTATGATTAATAAGACTATTTTGATCTATGTGCATATGATTGCTTATTAAGCACTTGTGAATCTGGGGTTAATCATAATACGTGAACTGAATAAATCTGATAAATGTTTGCTTAAATACCAATCTAAAATAGAT
Source organism: Pinus tabuliformis (assembly GCA_031772625.1). NCBI lineage: Eukaryota > Viridiplantae > Streptophyta > Pinopsida > Pinales > Pinaceae > Pinus > Pinus tabuliformis. The sequence continues at coordinate 1,225,339,666 of CM062809.1, forward strand.
CTGATTTGCAATACTTCATCCAACAGGTTAGATCTGTGGACTGCACGATAATAGCCAGTAAGAGGTATTTGGGATCTGCGCGAATATAGATCAGCGCGAGGCTATAGAAGGTGTACGAAACCTCCAGACCACATCTAGACATCCCAAGGATACGGAAACCTAGTTCCAGCACCCTCCCCTGCTAACTCAGGGGAGACCTCAGTCCGCGCTTCGTGGCTTGTTGCTGAAAGGGCCGGTAGCTGCAGGATTTTCTTGGCTAAATAATTCTTCCAAACTTGGGTTAGGCCCATGTCAGCCAACAAATGGTTCTGTTGTCGGGACTGGGATCTGCCTAAGGTGTGTCTGGTGTGAAATATGGGGACGTTATAAAGAAGACCGTTGAAGGATCGAAGGGACCGAGGGTAACTATGGCGAGTGTGATTCAGTTAGCGGTATTCAAAGAAGCAGGATGTGAAGACCCAAATCAATTCTGGTTTGTGCTAACATCAATATGGAACTCACAACAAATTGTGGATGATAATATTAGAAAGGCTACCTTAGTCAACGTGCTGCAGGACCGAGCACTAACATGGTACATAAAATATTCAAGCAAGCACCCAACGGCAGGGACAACGGAAATTCAGACTGAATTGAAGAAGGAGTTTAGCTAGCCAAAGTCAGAAACACAGTCGATTATAGGGTTCAAAGAAATCACAATGATGCTTGGAGAAACCCCATGGGATTTGGACCAAAGACTGAAGAGTACTATTCATGTGGCTAACATGACATTGACGAATGCGCAACACTACGCTTGGTTTATGGTATCCATAACACCACATCTACGGGTGGCTCTATCACAACAGAAGATCTCAACCCAAGTCGAAGCTCTAGAGATGACAATAAGGTTACATAGAGCTCCATTGCAAGACCTGGGGTTGGGAGTTCAGCAAATCCAAGCACAGATCTAAGACTTGTGTGTTGAATTGAAGAAGCTAAAACAAGAACAGATACTGGGAGTAGAAGTCCGAGAGGAAGTATGGTGTATAAACCGTAGAAGCTAGGGACACGATAAAGATCACTGCCCAGTTGTAGTAAATTTTGTGGCAATGGGGGGACCAATGCTATTGCGACCAAAGGCACAGATAGGACCGAGCACCACAACCTCACTCTGGTGTGCAATCTATCAGGTGGGAGGAAAGCACAAAATTGATAACTATCATCTATTACCAAAATATAACCAGACCCCCCAGCAGCTATTTTGCAACTTTTGCAGGTTGGTGGGCCACGAGGAAAGAGACTGTCGTAGCTACCAATTGTTAATGGACCATCCACTTGCCTACAGAATGCAGATTGAGGTGTGAGGTCAGTATCCAGCAAAGGCGATCACGCACGGTGGGTTCCAAGGCCGTGGACAAGGACGCAGCGGAATGGGGCCAGGAAGGGGTTGTGGGCAGCTAATCTGCTACAACTGCGGAGTACTAGGACATTACGTGCAAGATTGTACAAACCCAACTAGAATTTCGTGTAGTTATTGTGAGAAGTTCGATCATGAGCTAATAGATTGTCTTACACTGATAACACAAATTCATGAAAGAAAAGCAGCACAACCAACAATGACCAAGAATATGCAAATGATGAGGTCTGAACCCCGCGAGGAAGATCCCGAGGTCAACATGGTGTTGAGGAGTGGCATGGCCACAGGAGTGGATGGACAACACTCAAGGGGTGATAAGGAGACAGATCGGGAAGCTTGGAAGAGCTTCACAAAGGTCTCTACCCTAGGTAATAGGGATCATCCCGAGTCGGACAAGGATCCCTCGATGATAACTACCTTTTTAGGGACATGTATAAAATTTCTTCACGACAACAGGACGATTAAAGGCTTATTGGAGTTGATAAATAGATATGTAGGATGGAGTGAACCTTGTGTCATTCAAAAGTTGGGAAGACATGCATCACGAACCAGAAGGGAAATACTGTTAACAATGCAGATCGGTGATTAAGAGATCGAGTAGGTCATTTTGGATCTGGGCTCAGATGCCAATGTATTGTCGAAACAGACATGGGAGCGCATGGGTAAGCCTACACTACAATGTTCCCCTATCCAATTATGGATGGCAAATCAACAGAAGGTGTTGCCCATGGGAAGGCTGCAAGGGGTTACGGTAGACCTTGATGGCGCAATTACCCGCACAGACTTTGAAGTTATTGATCTCATGGAAGAAAGTATGCCCTATCCTGCATTGTTAGGAATAGATTGGGGCACCGAAATGAACGGAGTTGTTAATCTAAAGAAGCAGACAATGATATTTGAAACAAAAGTGCTCCACGTCGTCATTCCACTAGATCCAGCTGAAGGAATGCACTACATCGAACCGGTGCACGACAGAGAACACGATGACGACATAGATTGTAGCTATAGAATGTCCGCCCAAGAGCGAGGATGGGTCAAGACATTGGAGGATAGAAGAATATCATGGGGTGATGAAGAATCCTACACTTCTGATTCAGATGAGGAAGACGAGCGGTGGCGCAACAGGTTGAATAGAGTAACCACACTACATTGCAACATGGTGACGAAATCACTGTACTGCGTAAGGGCCCAGGATCGCAAATTTCTGAAGTATGATGGGTTGATGATCGTAGATGAATTCCTGATCGAATTTGAAATCCTAGTACCAAAGCACCAACAGTTTGATGTGATGAGATGGGCACTGCACGCGATGCCTGCATGATGGTGGGGCACACATGAAGGGACGTTCAAAGATTGGTGTGCCTGCAGGCGCATGATGAAAATCAGATTTGGGAAGCCGGAACTACGCATAGCAAAGAAATACGATGGACGTGATGATCCACACATGCACCTGACCTGGTGGATCATAGCCTATGGAGAGGAACCTCAGCTAGAATGGGTGCACTTATTTTATCACACCCTGGACATCATTCCTAGAAACTGGTATACGAAAGCAGAGCTCTGGCACGATACAGGCGAGTGGGATATCTTGCGCGTAGGGTTTTGTCGACATTCCTGTTTGAAGATCAATGGATGGATCTCATGGATGAAGTGTTACAGATGGTAAAGGCCATCATATTCAAGACACCGTTAGAGCTAAAGGAAACTGTGCAGCCCGACTGGTTGCGGCAGCTGAGACAGTCCCTTGAATATTACACTGTCCAGGTAGAAGATGATGAGGACGATCTGTGAAACATCAATATTCCGGAATTAGAGGGGAGCTGGGAGGTGCGCGGACCCGAAATCGAAGATCCAGATATCATGGCGCCATTGAAAATGAAACAAGTTAATATTGGAACCGAAGAAGAGCCGAAGTATGCAACACTTGGGGACTACTGGGATGATGCCACAGTGGAGAAGGTCGTCGAATTGCTTCGGGAATACCGAGATTTGTTCCCAACAAAGATCACGGAGCTAAAAGGGATCCTAGGAGACTTAGGAATGATGAAGATAACATTAAAGCCAGATGCGAAACCAGTGAAGCAATGACCCTACCGATTGAATCCAAAATATAAAGCAAAGGTCCGTGAAGAATTGGACAAGATGCTGGCAGCAGGGATCATTGAACCAGTTGAGGAGTCCGACTAGGTAAGTCCAATGATTGTGTAGGAGAAGAAACATAAGGGCAAGATTCACATCTACATGGATCTCAGGAAGCTCAATGATGCCTGCGTCAATGATCCATTTCCAACACCATTTACAGATGAGGTGCTGGAAAATGTGGGGGGGCAGGAAGCCTACTCCTTCACGGATGGGTTCTCAGGATACCACCAGATCAAGATCGTGCCAGAGGATAGGAGTAAGACAACGTTTGCTACTAAATGGGGTTTCTTTTAGTACATAGTGATGCCCTTCAGACTAAAGAATGCGTCAGCAATATTTTCACGAATAGTAGTCACGACATTCAAAGAATTTATCCACAAGTTCTTGGAAGTCTATCTTGATGACTGGACCATGTTTGGACTGGTTAAGAAGCACGTAGCGAGCTTACGGTTGATGTTGGATACTTGCCGCCAACATCAGATTGCACTAAACTTGAAGAAGTGTACTTTCCTTGTCCCATTCGGGAACCTGTTGGGCCACGTGGTTTGTAAGCAAGGCCTGATGGTGGATCTGGAAAAGATCGCCATCATACTCAATCTGCAAGTGCCGTGAAGTGTCAAGAAATTACGTGCCACACTAGGACACATGGGCTACTATCAAAAGTTCATCAAAAGCTATGCTCAGATCACGGCTCCGATGGAATAGTTGCTGAAGAAGGACGCTACTTATTGTTGGAATGAGGAATGTAACAAAAGTATGGAGATGCTTAAGGAAAAGATGGCATCTGCCCCTATATTGGTCTTTCTGAAATGGGACATCAAATTTCATGTGCATGTCAATGTGTCATGTATCGCATTAGGGGTTGTACTTACTCAACTAGGAGCAGAGGGAATTGACCACCCGATTGCATTCGCAAGTCACCGATTGTCAAAAGATGAGAAGAATTACTCCACTACTGAGCACGAGGGATTAGCGATGGTATACGCACTTCAAAAATTCGGCCACTATACACTTGGAGGTCACTTTAAGATGTACACCAATACCTAGTGAATAAGCTTGTGTTGGGGGGGGGGGGGGGGGCGTATCTGTAGATGGTTACTGTTATTCCAGGAGTATGACTTTGAGGTCGTCGTCAAACTGGGACGTCTAAATGCAGGTCCAAATCACTTGTCCCGAATTGAGAACGGCGAAGAACCCACCAATTTAGATGATGAACTTTCGGATGCTCAACTATATGCGGTGCATGTAGTAGATGGTCACTTTGAAGATATAATCCATTTCTTAACTACAGGAACTGTGCCGCAGGGATACTCTGTTTAGCAGAAGAAGGAATTGGTGATACGCGTAGCAGACTTCATCGTGATTGCAGGACACCTCTACAAAATGGGCAATGATGAGATATTGTGCCGATATGTCCCAGAGTTCGAGTGAGGACAGATCCTGGCCGAAGCACATGGGGGAGTTGCTGGCGGACATTATGCGGGTCGTGCCACAGCCCAGAAGATCCTTCGCGCAGGATTATGGTGGCCTACTCTGCATCAGGATTCGAAAGCACACTGCTGAGCCTGCGACGTATGTCAATGGATGGGGAAACCATCACGGAGAGATGAAATGCCGCTCCAGCCACAGATGACACTACAACCCTTCGAGAAGTGGGCAATCGACTTTATAGGACCTATTCAGCTGCGAGGGAAGATGGGCGCGCGTTATATCATCACCGCGATAGAGTATTTGACTCGATGGGCTGAAGCATAGTTGGTTAAGGATTGCACGGCTACAACAACTGTGAAGTTTTTGTTCGAAAACATACTAACAAGGTTTGGATGTCCCAAAATTCTCATGAGCGATCGGGGAACGCATTTTTTGAGTGAAACAATCAGCGCACTCATTGAGGAATTCCAAATGTATCACCAACAAAGTACATCATACCACCCGAAAGCGAATGGGACCATTGAGGCATTCAACAAAATCTTAGAGACTGCGTTGACCATGATCTATAATGCACGACAAAATTATTGGGACTTACGCAACCCTATTATGCTATGGGCATACCGAACCACATGCAAGAAGTTGACGGGCCAAAAACCTTTTCGATTAGTCTATGGCAAGGAGGTCGTTATGCCTATGGAATATATTGTACCTAGTCTACGGATCACGACAGTCACAGGTATGGCAGACAGCAGGGCTTTGGAGGAATGGCTCACGTAGCTCAAAGAACTGGAGGAGGAATAGTTTTTGGCTGGATTCCATCAACAAGTATAGAAACACTGTGAAAAAGCATGGCATGATCGCCATATCAAGGTGCGCACTTTCAAGGAGAATGATCTAGTCTTGCTATACGATAGTAAATTCGAGAAATTCCTTGGCAAACTCCGAAAGCATTGGTTGGGACCCTATGTCATCAAAGAAGTTATCGATGGGGCATGATTTAGCTTGCCAAACTCAATGGGGACCCCTTCCCAGGCCGAGTGAATGGCAGTCGCCTGAAGCTCTATATGGGTGGGTTGGCCGCCTGACTAACCGTTCGAGGGATAGTCTCACTGCTCCAGCTAGTTGAAAGAGAGCACGAGACGGTAAAGCAGTCTGGGGGAAAGAGGCACGAGTGCCAGGATACGCATCGATCTAGCTCATCATCAAGATCAAGGTCGCATAGTCAGAAGCACACTGTTGCATTGCTCCAAGCAGAGGTGAATGTTCATGTCACTATTCATGACAAGATGTCTACGTTATGGTGAAAGGGAGCAGGCGGCGGGCAATTAAGAGGAGGAGTACGAGCCAAACATGGAACGAGTTGCCATAGAATTTCCATGGGGATGCTGGAACAGGCAGGAATCAAGAAATTTGAAATTCAAATAGCTTATAAATCACTGAGGGGCATCCACTGGATGAACTATACTTCTGCCAAGCATATGCTAAGTATTGATATGGAGCTGGTTAGTATCTCTGCACAAGGAATAAGCCCGAGGGTGGTGAGATGGCCGATGGAGCAGCAAGACTATCTAAGGAGCATGGTGTTGACAGCCGCAGGCATTCCATAGCCTACTGCCTTAATAGTAAGGGATGTACTGGAAAAGGGGAGACACGAAGCAGAATTGGTCCGGATGTCGTCGCCCCACCCGTGGGCAGGTCGGTGAACCACAACCATTCAGCAAAAGAATGGAAAAACGAAGACCACGGGTGGAAAAAAAATTACTAAGGTGTCTCTGAAAGACCTTAAGGAATGGGATCTCAGGGACAGCAGCAATAGTCTTGCAAAACTGCAACACAAGCTGCAATAGACAGGGCACATAGTAGATACGAAGGTTGGAAGTGGTTGTGGTGGTACAAGGAAGTCTTGTACGCGGCTCCCCCGCTCGAGATAAAATCTGATGAGGGGGTGTTCTGTGTTAACCGAGCAGAGCAAAATGAGCATCATTGGTCGCAAGAAGTGGTAAAAACACTGAAGTAGGAGCTAGACAAAGTGTTGTAGGAGACAACGAAGAAGTAGTAGGACAACAAGCGTCACTCAGAGGGAGGTGAACCGCGAAGCCACGACAGCGCGTCTTGCCGCACCAACGAGTGACTCAGGACGAGTCACGATAATTGTGTTGGGGGACTGTTGGATAACGAAGGTCCCGCGTAACAGTTTTGGGTCTGATATCCTAGAAATTAGGATAAAAATATTGTAAACCTCCGAAATATGCGGAGTGCGAAATGTAAAAGACCGAGTCAAAGGGTTGTCTACCCAAAAAATAATATAAAATAATAGGAAGTAAGTCGGTCTGCAGACCATAGATAGGTATAAATAGAGCACAACTCTATGAGGGAAAGGCAGTTCTTTTTGGGCATGATCTTGGAGCTAAAGTGTAATGGGTTGTTAGAAGCAGTGTGGAAGCATCTGTAATTCTGAGTCGAGGGTTTGGGTAGAGGATTGACGCTCTGCAGTTGTGTGAGCAGAGACCTGGCAGCTGTGTGCGTGGACCCGTATAGTTGAGTGTGTAGGGCAGATCTGGATGTACTAGTGATAAGTGGAATTGAAAGATAAGTTTCTTCTGAGAATTTTGTGTGAACTCTGAATTATCGTGAATCTGGAATTTTGTATGATTAATAAGACTGTTTTGATCTATGCGCATATGATTGCTTATTGAGCACTTGTGAATCTGGGTTTAATCGTAATACGCGAACTGAATAAATCTGATAAATGTTTGCTTAAAGACCAATCTAAAATAGATCCGATTTGTAATACTTCATCCAATAGGTTAGATCTGTGGACTATGCGCTAATAGCCATTAAGAGGTATTCGGGATCTGTGTGAATGCAAAGCAGCGCGAGGCTACAGAAGGTGCGTGAAACCTCCAGATCACATCTGGACATCCGAAGGGTGCGGAAACTTGGTTCCAACACCCTCCCTTGCTACCTCGGGTGAGACCTCAGTCCGTGCTTCGTGGCCTGTTTCCGAAAGGGCCTGGTAGCTGCAACATTTGCTTGGCTAAATAATTATTCCGAACCTGGGTCAGGCCCATGTAAGCCAACACTCGGCCCCTAAAATTTAGGAACCACTCTACATGACTCTAGATAGATTCCCAACTTGAATTTACTGAGCCAACTAAGTCAAAATAACTTATTTAACTATTACAAGTTGCTATGAGAATTAGAATTACAACCGCATTCCTAATTTGATTCAAGGAAAAAGTTAAATTAGGATTTTATTGTTGGTATTTTTAACACTTCCTCTCAGTGAGAAAGGGGTTATCTGCTACCTTGATCCTACCTTTTCGAAACTCAAATTTGCATCATGACAATTCCTTTGTCAAAATATCTGCATCCTTCTCCTTTGTAGGAATGTACTCCAGCAACATGGTTCTCCTCTACACAAAACCTCGTAGATGGTGATACCGGATGTTGATATGCTTGGACCAATCATGAAAAACTAGATTCTTAGAGAGTTTGATAAAACTCTGATCGTCACAGTAACTCACTATAGGATCCATTTGCTGACCAAATAACCCAACAAGGATCTTCCTTGTCTAGATAGCCTCACAAGCTACTTAACTAGAAGACATGTACTTTTCTTCTATTGAACTGAGTGCAACTGATCTATGCTTCCTCTTGTAACAAGAAATTGTTGCTTACCTAATATTGAGGATTCACCCTAATGTTCTCTTTCTGTCGGATGGACTCCCTGCCCAATCTGCATCTTGAAGCCTTGAAGCTTCACTTCCTCTGCCCTTTTGTACCAAAGACCAAACTGAGTGGTCCCTCTAAGGTATCTCAACACATGTTTAGTTTCCTTCCAACAAATTTTGGTTGACTTAACCATGGATTGACTAAGCTGGTTAACTACAAAGCACATGTCCGATCGTGTGTTCACCAAATACATAAGTGAGCCCACAAGTTATCTATAAATAGTAGCCTCCACTACATCACCTGAAGTAGCATCCTCCTTCCTCGAGTTACCTACTATAGGAGTTCCATGGGTTTGCTGCTCTCCACGTGGAACTTCTTCAGTATTGTATTTCTATACTTGCCTTGAAAGATAAACAATTCCTCATCTCCTTGCCATATTTCCATAACAAGAAAGTAATGCATGAGCTCCAACTCCTTCATCTCAAATCCTCTTTTAAGGCCCTCTTTGAAATATTTTATTAGCTTCTCATCACTTGTCATAATCAAGTCATCGACATATAATACTATAATCAATAATTTGCCTTCAACCATGATATGGTAAAGGTTTCCATCTGCTTCAATTTTTGTGAAGCCCAACCCAGTGAAATAATTGTCAATCATGGTGTACTAAGCACGAGGTGTTTGTTTTAGTCCATATAATGATCACATAAGACTGTACACATCCGACTCTCTGTTGAAGGTATTATCACTCAGAATTTTCCTTAGAAGTTATCAGAAGAAGGAATAAACCAAGGTAACCACAAACCAATCTTTTAAGTATAGGCTCTAGCCAACCTATGACTCAGAGAGGGCTCTCTCTATATAATTTAGCTTTGTTTTACTGGGATTTTAGGCTAGTTCTTAATGTTCATTGGGGTTTTGGTTTTGAATTGAAGGTTGGGTGGTGGAATTCTTGGAACAAATGGATAGAGCAAGGTCTTTAAGCCATTGGGCTATGGAGTCAACAAATGGATAGCAGAACTGGATCAATTCATTAAAGGGAATGTTCACAGGGCAGGCTAGCAAAGTAAAGCACAAATCTTTAGGTCAAATGGGTGAAATGATCCTAACCAAGGTGAGAGAGCACTTAAGAATCCTTAGACCAGGGTTAAGATGAAGAATAGAGGTTAATTATGAACAAAGGGCAATTAAGAATCCTTTGTTATAGATCACAAGGAACTACCTAAACTAAGGAGCAATCACAAATTCCTTAACTTAGATTTGTGAAGACAACATTGAACATGGATAGCAGTCAAAACAAAGTGCAGCTAAGCAACTTTTGAGATATCATTCCATGTTATCGCATTCAGATTTTTAGAGACACAAGCAAGACTATGGAAAAAACATAAAGAAAAATAACATTGAACGTGAGAGAATACTTATTTGAACTTTGCTTTACACAAGAATCCAGCGAAATATTTGATCTTTATTCCTTGATCCAGCTAGCTGATCTAGACATTGATACAATAGAATTTCAGACTTAAGAACAAGAATTCTATAGAAATTTTTTGGAATCCCCCCTACATACTGCGAATTGTGAAGTATTTATACAAAGAAATTATTACAAAATATCTCAAAACAACTTGGCATTTAATCTAGGAAATACAAATATCTTCTTGTAAGAAGATAGAGACATCTAATGACCGGTTTCATGTTATCCCTTTTGTTATGGTTGTGCTTGCCTTTATTGTTGAAGTGTAGCCCTTTATGTTGTCTTGTTGTTGTAGTGTTTCACGCTGGAGTCTTCTTTACTTTGATATTTCACCTGATACTCTTTGACCCTGCTACTCTTCGACCCTGCTACCCCGTTTTTATCTGTTTATCTGTCTGCCTTCATTTTCACTGTGTGGTAACTGTTAGCTGTAAATTCTTCGCAGTAAATTAGTCATAGTCTCCCACCATTCTGCATCTGGTAATTTCACATTCATCGTCCACCTATAAATCTCATCATATTCAGTATATTTGGCAACATTGGGCTTGGTGGGGAATAAATGTTTGACCTCATGTTGGTAGGGCTTTTATGGATGAAGAGTTGGCTTGTTGATTTGCCAACTATCTGACTCTGGTGTCATAGTCTAACTGTGTCATGAGCTTGTCATTGATAACCATAGGACTGGGCAGACCTTTCTCCCTTAAAATCTGGAATGTATCCATGAACCTATCTGTTAGAGTCAGTCTTGTCAGACCTCCGTCAGAGGTCAAAGCTCTTTGTGCATTTCAAATTTAGGTGTCCCGCTCCATCCACTCAGCTGCATTTCGCTAGGGACATCTCATGATTTAACGAAGATAGCCAAGCTAGTCATTTTCTCTCATCTCTGTCCCCTGCTGGTTCAGGTCTTTGTACATAATCACTGAAGTTTCATGATAGTCAAGGTCTGGTCATATTACAGGTCAAAGTCCTTTTTATTGCTGGGTCTAGGAAATCATCGATGTGGTTTTTGAAAAACATGTCCAGAACAAAGTCATGCAGGCCAGAGGGAGATCTTATACACCTACAGTGCAGAAAGCTTCATCATCACCACAAGAGACATCGACTCTTCTTCAAAACTCAGTTTTGAAGAAAAGTCAAACAAGGTCAACTATGACAAAATTTTCCAAAAATCGACAGTTGACATTTTCAGATGCAGACATGGATTTCAAAGCCAAAGGCCCAGTCACACAATCCCCGCAAAGAAACACCAAAAATTTCATCAAGAGAGCCAAAATTTCAAAGAAAAAAGGAAAAACAGAGTGTTTTAAAAGTCAATGAAAAGTGCAAAACAAAAACATTAGAAAGGGGGTTTTCAAAGAAGAAAAAAATCAAAACAGTTTCTCTCAAGCCTATATATACTTGTTTTTGCCCAAATCAAATGGCATTGAGCTCTTGCATGACTTGGAGAATACATTTGCAAAGGTGTGAAGTTGATATGGTGAGCATTTGAGTGAGTTGGGAGGCGATTGGGAAGCGCGACGCACACAGGCAAGAGCGCGGCGCACTCACCGGGCGTGACACACACACAGCCGGCCCGCCGTTGAAAGATTACACGGGCGCGATGCATACAAGGCACGCGGCGCACTGGGAATTGCGCGCGGTGCACACAGTCTAGCAACCCAAAACGGTGCCAAACCACTTCAAAACTTGGAAAAAGCGATCAAATTGAAAGGTAAGCCTTGTTGAAATCACCTGCTCATCAAGTTTTGTCAGAAATATGATGTTTGTGAAGAGGTTGAATCTCACTTAAAACGCATAATGTCACCCATGAGAAAATCTATAAGAATAGGAAGGTTGGGGTTGCAAAACTGTGATGAAAGCACCAAGGTCACTCCCCTCCCTTTCTCTTTTCCTCTCCTCTCATTTTTCCTCATCTCCCCTTGACCATTTTTCCCAAAAACCGCCCTAAACCCTCTTCCCTGTTTTTCCAAGCAAATTTGGGCGACTTTAATAGTGTGCGGCGCACACACATGGTGGCGCGGCGCACTCATTGTGCGCGGCACACTGGGAGCCAGTTCACAGTTTAAATTTTCCACTGGCACGGCGCCATCAGGGCGCGCGACGCACAGACTTACAAGCCTGAAAATCTACCAATTTGCCTAAAATTTTATGAATGCCTATCAAACTTGAGAGGTAGACCAACTACCTTCACTCTTGGCATTAAAATTGAGAAGAATACCAAGATTTTAAGACTATGAATTAAATGCAAAAAGTTTTGATAAAGCAAACACAAAAATGACACAAAAAGGGCAAAAGGGCTAAGGTTTTTTCTACAGTAACACAATTGCTAAATAAGCTCCTACCTTAGCTTGATCAGCTAATTTCCCTGGAGCATTTCCCCTGGTAGTTACCCTAGCTACATGGAAATCAGATCCCTTTGTCCCCTTTACTCATATAGCTCAAAACTTCCTTAACCCTACCCCATCAAAAACACACCCCAAAGACTCCCAAATCACTCATAAATTTCCCCTTTAAACCCCTATTCCCCTTTTCATCATTCCCCTCCTAACACTCCCCTGTTTTATTGTCCCCTTGGTAACAGATTTTCAGAGCATTCATCAGTGTCATTGAATTCAAAGGGCAGCACTAAACTCAGGGTACAAGCAGCAGTGATGGCATCAGAAAATTCATCAGATTATGAGGGAGAGACCCATAGTGACACAGCTTCAGGAGAACAGGCTCCCCGAAGACCTAGGAGTGGCAGACATGTCAGGGATGAACCAAACACCCTCACTGAGTTGCAGGCATGTCCTCTCGCTATGTCTTGCTTCCAACACTTAGCATGTTTCGAATTTTATCAGAGGGTGGCAAATGTTAGGATTCATCATGAGTTGGCCCGTATTTTTGCACTTCACCTACATGGAGGTCAGTCTATCTTGGCAGGGGTCACTTTCACATTGACACCCGAAACCATATCAGTGGCAACAGCATACCAAATGTTAGAGAACAGTGGCACAAGAAAATGAAGGTGGAGAGGGAACTTTATGAGCCTTACATTAAGGTCAGTTGTTTGAGTAAGCTCACTAGAGTTTTTCCATTCAAATTTCTGAGAGATGAGTATGCTCCGCTCATGAAATTGATCATGAAATACTTCAGTTGTGAGGGGAGGTTTTCTCTCCTTTATGCCTATCACATCAGGTTGCTCATGCACTTTACCAGGGTGCGTATGATGAACCTCCCATTTTTAATCTGCGGGAACATAGAGAAAATGAAAAAGTTCATGCAGCACAAGACCCCTCGGCAGCAACTCAACAGTGTATATCACTTCGCTCTTATCTAGATTTTGGTGGATCATCAGTTGGGATTGCATGGCATTTCTTGGGAGGACTTCATCTCCCGTGACTTCTTCAGCACTCCACAGGTAGTATCAGAGGTAAAGCATGAGATAGGTGGTCCTTCCCATCAGCATGAGCACCATGAGACCACTGTGGTGCCATTTTCCATCACATATCAGAGAGGCTATCCGAAAGGAACTAGGCCTTTGTTTGCAGCAGCAAAGCGAGTGTTATCTCCACCCGAGGTGGAAGGGGCCTCGCTTCCCACATCGATGACACGGGTATAGGACAAGGGCAAGAAGCCCAAACATGAGGAGGGGCCTTCAGGTGTGCCACCAGGTGAACGAGAGATCGGATTCATTCTACTTCATGATGATGATGATACAAATACACGTCCACAAAATGCACAGCTGAAAGAGATCTTCCAGAAGCAAGAGACAGAGATTCAATCCTTGACACTCAAGTTGGAGATGGCCAAATGGAACATCAGGTACTTGGAGCAGAGGAAAAAACAGCTGGAAGACCAACATGTGATCATGGAGCTGCAGAACATCCATGAGGATCGCCTAACTGCCCAGCAGAGGAGGATTGAATTCACTTCATTGGAGCAACAAGTTATTGATGATCGTGAGTCTGTTCTTGAGAGAGTTAACATGCACCTGGACAACATGTTGAACAAGGCCGATGAAGATAACACACTGCTGAGACATATGGCTCATCATTACAGGGCACGGAACTTGAGTTTGAGAGCCCGAATAAGGAGTTTGAAAGCAAAATTGAGGAAGGCCACAAGAAGAGAAAAACGGGCAAAAGAGCAAGACAGGCTTAGAATCTTGGCTGAGGCTTCCTTGGCTCAGCATGGCACTCCATAGAGAGCCCCCAGCCCAAATTTCAAAAAATTTGGGGCAATTTTGTGTTTTTGGAAATTTTTTGGTCAAAAAACAGAGTTTTTCTCCGTGTGCGTCGCGCACCCCGCACGGTGCTAAAATTATAGAACTCAAATCGAGGAACGACTTGCATTTTTGGATTTAGCATCAAAAAATACGTCTACTGGTGTCCGGGCTAGAAATTTTGATAAGTTTTGGGTCTCCTAAAGGTCAAAAAACACCCAAAAATGGCCTCTCTGCCACTTTTTGGACACACAGAAAACCGTCTTGGGAGAATGAAGATTTGGAGGGGAAAATGAGCACCAAATTCAGAAATTCTAGTGGGGTTAGAAAGTAGATAGGCCAAGCATTCCAACAAGCCCACTTGGGAACATTTTGGACACCTGAAAGTGCCCCAAAATAGGCCCCAAAGTAGCACGACGCACAGAGAAAAGCGTGTGGTGCACAGAGGAAATTTTGCCCAGTTTGCTCCGTTTCACGAAATTTTAGGTTGCGACTTCTCCAAGTGGGCCCGGTCATCCACTCTTTGGTTTTTTGGCACCAAATGAAGCTTTTAAAGAGCTTTCTCTCCAGATGGGCATCTATCCAAGTGGCAAAATAATTCAAAGGGTCACCACAGCCAAATGTCATGCTTGAGAGCGCTGCACCTGTAGCTGATGGTTGGCTCTCCATCTCCATTTCGGAATGATTTGAGTAACTTCCCAACCCCTGGGCATTCCATCTCTTCTCTACACTTTCTATATATTGTAAGCAAGTTATTTGCAAAGGTTTGGCTGGCTTGTAACTTCTGGGAGACTGTGGGAAAGAAACTTTGTTTCTACACTGTGTATTTTTTTACAGAGAATTAAGGAAAGGCAGCAGCTCTGTTTCATGAGATTCTCATGGTTTTGAGTGTAGAAAATGTGTTCTTATGTTTCACATGTATCTTGTTATGTTTCATAATTCAATTCACGTTTCATTTCAGTGAAATTTTCTAAGTGAGATTAGGTAGAATTCAATTTATATTGCTCTGCCTGTGGGAAAATTTCATGTACAGTGTTACTCTTCTGTTGAAAAGGATTCATGCAACCATGCCCTTTTCACTCTCTTTAGCAATCTTTCCATTCTGCGTTACCTTAAGCTGAAATTGTTGTGCTTGCCGCCTACCTTGCCTCACAGAATAATCTGTGCTTTCATATTCGATTCTCTGTTCTTTGCTGAGCGCCAGTCCCATATACATCCCAGAAGCTCGGTCACTTCATAAAATCTTTTCCAAAATCCCTTTTCACTTACTAGCCTAAGGTAAATATTGCATTGTAAGTCATCTCAGACCATTTTTCCTATCCATTCGCTGAGCGTGACTCGGAGAGAGCCCTCTCCTGCTCTGGTAGGGCTAGCTACCAGACTGAGCATGGTTTGTGGTTACCCTAATTTTTGCCTTCTTCAGCCTAAGGTAGATTTAGGTGCTAACATAGTGGCGACCATACTGGGGAACTTAAGTTGAAAATCAAATCCCCTTGTATCATAAGAATTCTAGGCTTTCGAATGATGAGCTTAGGATTGGAAAGGCTGAGTAAGTTGGTTGTGTCCCATAATTCATCCCAATAGCACGCAGGCTTCAAGACGATATACCAGAGCGAATCCGGACCCGGATCCTCCTCACATTTACGAAATTCCCAATTTGATCCCAAGACTCCATCAAGAAAGCACCATAACCCCCGTGTTCAAATCACCTTCGTGTCCCGACATTTTTGAGTATCTTGAAGAGCTCGAGTTTGACGAACAATTTGAGATATCACTGTTTGAATCTAAATCTGAAAAGGTTTTTGATTACACTGTCCCCGATCCGCAATTTCTTGTAGACCTTGAGATGGAAAGAGCTAATATATTAATTGATAACTACATTGCCACACAACCCCAAACTCCTAGTGCAAGCCCCTTGCAAACCGTGCACACTCCTCCAACACCTCCAAGGCCAAATCTACCAAGAATGATGGCTGCCCGTTTTGCTCCTCTTGTTCTACCCCAAGTCCTAGATGACATGCCAAATGATTATCAAAGTAAAATCCCTTTTTTTGATGGCACTCCTAACAGTATTACAGCTCAACAACATGTGGATAAAATGGCAGATTTCTATGAACTTCATGAGATCAATGCGGAGAACGTGGCAATGAGGCTCTTTGTACAAACATTTGCAGGTGATGTGAGGAAATGGTTCAGAGGTTTGATAGCTGCAAGTATCACCACCTTGGCTGAGCTACAAAGACAATTTTTGAATAGATGGGAAGTCAAAAAGAATCCCCTTCAAATTCTGGCCGAGTATGAACAAATCAAGCGGAATGTTGGTGAGTTGGTCCAAGATTATTGTGTTAGATTTAATGCAGTCTACAATGATATCCCAGACCATCTAAAGCCACCGGTGGTACTAGCAATGATGAAGTTTCCGGATGGTTTTGATGCTGACATGGCGTACCAATTGAGAGAGAGAGAACCGTCTACAATGGAAGATATGCAGAAAATTGCAGTCAACGTTGAGGCTAACCTGTTTTCCAAAAGAGCAAGAGCGAAGGCAGAGAAGAAAACCACGGTGAAAGAAGAATCTTCTTCAATGGATCAGCTACTCAAGAAGGTAGAACAGATGCTTGAAAGGGTAAAACTTGACAAGCCAGAGCCACAAGTTAGGAATCCTAACTTTCGTGGCCAACAGCAGCCACAATATAGAATTAGACAAAGATATCAGCGGACTCCAGAGCAGACAGCACAACAGCCGATAAAAACTCCTTTGCAGCAGAATTTTGTACATGGACCGAAATCAGATGAGGAAGGGAATGTAATAGGCGAAGAAAACCATCTCTTTACTCCAGATGAGCTACCTACTTACATCACCAAAGAAGAAGAATGTGTAGTGAATTTAGCTACACACCAAGACACCGATTTTATCCTAGCTAACGAAACTGTGTTGGAAGAAGAGTCAGAAGAATATCAAAGGGGATATACGAATGCCTTGTCTACACAACAATAGTGATATTCCCTTTGAAACAGAGATGTACCGGCTAAAAAAATTCAGAAAAGAAGGAGGATGAAACAACAAAGAAAGATCTATCAGCTGCACAAAGAAAGGGAAAGGAGGTTGTTGTTTCGGAGAGCAGCAAATCAAAATCAGCAGAACAATGACAACAACCGGCCACCTCAAAAGACAAGGAAAGGAAAGAGATCCCAATCAAAGAGGTAGAAAGAACTCCCGCTTTCAGACTAGAGAATGAGATTTCTAAGCTAAAGGTATCCATCCCTTTGACTGAAATCATGAAGAACAACAGCTATAGAGGATAGATTTCTAAATTTTTGAACTTGGACCCAATGTCCGACATGGTAAACGTGGAAGATGATCAGCTTGAAATGATTTTTGGGCCAGCGACAAATGGTGAGTCTCCTGAGAGCGAGGTACCACCCTTCTATATCAGTTTACGATTGCATGACTTTGTGCTACACAATGCCATGTTCGATTCCGGAGCCTCTCATAATCTCATGCCCAAGGCTATCATGGACAAACTTGGTTTGGACATCACCCGCCAATATCATGATCTTTATTCATTCGATTCTAGCAGAGTAAGGTTCATAGGGCTCATCAAAGACTTAGTTGTGAGTTTAGATCAGCTTCCTATGAAAAACGTTTTGATGGATGTATTGGTAGCAGACATTCCTCCAAGGTTTGGCATGCTTCTTTCCAAGTCTTGGGTGGCAAAATTGAACGAGACACTACAACTGGATTTCTCCTATGCGACAATCCCAGTGTTTGGACAGCTGAGGAAATTATATCGGGAAAAAAAGCTGAAGTATATGATCACAAGCAAGGAGAAACCGATAATTCATCCTATAAACTATGTACATACAGATTTAGAGTCTTTTGTTTTATTTTCAGATAGTTTAAATGAAATAGATAGTCAAATAGTAGAAGCAGGTGACATTCTAGAGATAACAGAAAATTTTAGGGAGATTTTGAAGAAAGAAAGACAAGAAAAGCAACAAAAGATTGGGCAATCAGTTGGAAATGATGGACAACGCACGAACAATGGGCAGCAAACAAACTATGGACAACAAGCAAACAATGGACAGCAAACAAACTATGGACAGCAAGCAAACAATGGACAGCAAAAAGATTTTCAGCACTTGCAAGAAGAAGAAGAAGGCTTATGGACCATGGATTTTGATGGAGCAGTAGGGAATGATGGAGCTGGTATTGGTATTTGGGTACACAGTCCTTTCTCCGCCCCAAATAAAGTACCTAGCAGCGTGAGAGTTTGCTCCTACAAGCTGGCCTTCGAATGTTCCAACAATGAAGCTGAATATGAAGCTCTCATTGCTGGCCTGAAGATTCTTAGAAAGCTGAATGCAAAGAGGATTTCAATATATGGCGACTCCGAGTTGGTAATAAAACAGGTCAGAGGTGAATATCAAGCAAAACATCCTAGGATGTGGGCCTATCGTAATGCAGTTTTGGACATCTTGAAGCTATTTTCCGAATACACCTTGACATGTGTGCCACAAATAAAAAATAGTATTGCTGATGCTCTTGCCAAGGCAGCGAGCAGCTTGAAGATCCCCATGAACTCCAGCAATAAATTTGAAATCCATGTCAAGCACCGTCCAACCATTCTACACAATCAACGACATTGGCAAGTGTTCCAAGATGATGAGGAGATTAAGGATTTTTTTCTCAACAAAGGCAAGTTCAAAGAAACCTTAATCGATGTGGAAAACGATGAGAACAAAGGGAATGGTACGGAGGAAGTTCAAATCAATCAAATGGACATATTGCAGCTAAAGAACAACATCATTCCTAAAGGCTTGATACCCCTAGAAGAACTTTTTGATCAGGATGATGTAGCCCGCAAGCCAACTTTGTAGCCCACGGAGAAAGGTGTAGAAGAAGTCAACATCGGTACATCAACAAATCCAAAATTGGTAAAATTGTCCAAGACACTACCGCCAAAGATCAAGGAAAAATATATCAGTTTGATGGCTTCATTTGCAGATGTATTTTCTTGGGATTATTCATATTTAAAGACCTATGATACGAACATCATTCAGCACACCATACCTATCAAGCCCAATCAGAAACCATTTAGACAAAAGCTGAGAAGGATCAATCCAAAGTTGCTGCCATCCATCGAAAAAGAGGTAAATAGGTTATACAAGTCAGGTATCATTGTGCCTATCAGATTTTCAAATTGGATATCTAACTTAGTACCTGTACGAAAGAAGACCAGTGAGATCTGCCTATGCATTGATTTTAGAAATCTAAACAAGGTCTCAATGAAGGACAACTATCCGCTGCCCAAGATGGACCATATACTTCAGATTGTAATGGGGGCATCTCGTATGTCGCTGATCGATGGTTATTCCGGGTATAACCAAATTTTAGTTCATGGAAATGATAGGGATAAGACAACATTCACAACTCCATGGGGAACATTTCACTATGCCAAAATGCCATTCGGTTTGAAGAATGCAAGTGCCACATTTCAGTGTGAAATGGACTTGGCGCTTGCAAATGAGAAGGATGTGATTTTGGTGGTGTACTTGCATGACTTGACGGTGTTTTCAAAATCTGATGAAGGAAACATGCATCATCTAAAAATTGTCTTTCAAAAATGCAGGAAATATGGTTTATTGCTGAATCCTAAGAAGAGCTTGTTCGCCATGGAGGAAGGAAAATTACTTGGGCATATCATCTCAAAAGATGGCATCCGCATAGACCCAGCACGTGTCCAAGCAATTCAGCAAATCGATCTGCCTAGGAACAAAGAGGAGATACAGTCATTTAAAGGTAAGATGAATTTTCTGCGTCGCTTTGTGCCCAATATTGCGGAACACTCGAAAGAAATGACCAACATGCTTAAGAAGGACAGCCAGGTGAAATGGACGAATGAGGCTGTAAAATCTTTCAACTTGGTCAAATTGGCCCTCTCTTAAGCTCCAGTTCTAGTCAGCCCGGATTACACTCAAGATTTCATATTGTTTTCATTTGCTTCTGAGCACACTATGGCGGCGGTACTATTGCAGAAAAGGGATGATCATCAAAGACCCATTGCATTCTTCAGCAGGGCTATAAGGGATGTAGCTTTGAAGTACAACATTATTGAGAAGCAAGCCCTGGCATTGGTGAAGGCACTAAAAGATTTCCGGGTGTATATCTTACATTCTCACATTCTAGCCTATGTTCCTAATACTACTGTGAAAGATGTTTTAGTGCAGACCGATCCGGAAGGGAGAAGAGGCAAATGGATCACAGCTTTGCTAGAATACGATGTGGAGATAAAGACTACAAAGCTGGTTAAAGGACAGGGGTTGGCGAAACTAATGGCTGAATCAAACTTGCATGCATTAGACATAAATCTGATCGCTTCCTTGTCCGATGAGAATGAGGAAGGAACATCAGTTCAGGTATCCGAAATGTTTGCTTTGTCCCCATGGTATTCTGATATAATATACGTGCTGAAAATCTATCACCACCACCTGGCATGGCTAGAAACAAAGCGAGAACACTCAAATTGAAGGCTGCCAAGTTTTGTATTTTGAATTCAGCACTGTATTGGAAAGATCCCGATGGCATTTTGTTAAATTGTCTGGTGGAAGAGGAGGCAAAGAAAGCCATGGAAGATTTCCACAGAGGAGAGTGTGGTGGTCATCTTTTTTGGAAATCAACAGCTAACAAAATTTTGAGAGCAGGGTACTACTGGCCTACTTTGTTTACTGATGTGCATAAGATGGTAAAGCGTTGTCATAAGTGTCAAATTTTCGAAGGAAAACAGAAACTACAACCTTTTCCACTCAAACCTATCGAAGTGAGCGCTCCATTCCAACAGTGGGGGTTGGAAACAGAAACTACAACCTTTGCCGCTCAAACCTATCGAAGTGAGCGCTCCATTCCAATAGTGGGGGTTGGATTTCAATGGGGAAATTCGTCCCGCATCTTCCGAACAACATAGGTGGATCCTTACAGCGACGGACTACTTCACAAAGTGGATTGAGGCAGCACCTACCAAACAAGCAACGGACTCGGTAATCATCTCATTTCTCGAAAATAACATCTTGTCTTGCTTTGGTTGTCCAAACAAAATAATCACTGATAATGCAGCAGCTTTTAAATCGAAAAGGATGGTAGAATTTTGTCACAAATATCACATAATTTTTGGTCATTCAACTGCCTATCATCCGCAAGGCAATGGATTGACAGAATATTCGAATAAATCTTTGGTCAACATCATCAAGAAGCTGCTGGAAATTAATAAGAATAGCTAGAACAAGAGGCTGGTTCATGCACTTTGGGCAGATCGAATGAGTCAGAAAAAGTCTATTGGTATGTCACCGTTTGAGCTGGTTTATGGAGTGGACACAGTATTTCCCGCTTCTCTTGCTGCCCCGGTGGTCAAACTTCTTCAAGAGGCCAGTAGTGAGGAAGATCCCATGCAGAGAAGGCTGAATCAAATGATCCACTTGCAGCAAACAAGAGAAGAAGTTTTCAAAAACACATCCAAGTTGCAGGAGAAGATAAAGAAAATCTATGACAGAAAAGAAAAAGCAAACAAATTTCAGTTGGATGATGTGGTGTTGAAGTGGGATGCAAGAAATGAGGAGAAAGGCAAGCACGGAAAGTTCGAAAATCTGTGGAAAGGTCCTTTCAAGATTGCAGCATACAGAGGTCAAAATGCCTTTCTTCTTAAAGAAATGAATGGGGAAGACTGTCCTGGAGGGTCGATCAATGGTCCGTTGCTCAAGCGGTATCATTGTTGATCTATTAACACTGCTTCCACTGTCATTGTAAATACCATTTTTATTTCAGTTTGGGTTCAGTATGTACAGTCAGTTTTTGAGTTATTCCAATTGTCAAGTTTGAGTCAATTTCTTGGTTATTCCAGTTTTGTAAATAAGTCAGAGTCTTGTGCTGTTTATCAAAATGATGACTCCATAGCCCAATGGACCAAGAGGCACTGTCTAGCTCCTCTAGAGATCTGGTGTTCTTGGCACCTCCAAGGAGCTACCATCCCCCATTGGAGCCAATGTTAGAGTCGGTCTGGTTAGCCCTCCGTTAGAGATCAAAGCTCTTTGTGCATGTCAAATTTAGGTGTCCCGCTCCATCCACTCAACTGCATTTCGCTAGGGACATGTCATGATCTGACGAAGATAGTCAAGCTGGTCGTTTTCTCTCATCTCTAGCCCCTGCTGGTTCAGGTCCTTGTACCTAATCACTGAAGTTTCATGTTAGTCAAGGTCTGGTCATATTAGAGGTCAAAGTCCTTTTTATTGCTGGGTCTAGGAAATCATCGATGTGGTTTTTGAAAAACATGTACAGAACAAAGTCATGCAGGCCAGAGGGAGATCTTATACACCTACAGTGCAGAAAGCTTCCTCATCATCGCAAGAGACATCGACTCTTCTTCAAAACTTAGTTTTGAAGAAAAGTCAAACAAGGTCAACTATGAAAAAAATTTCTAAAAATCGACAGTTGACATTTTTAGATGCAGACATGGATTTCAAAGCCAAAGACCCAATCACACAGTCCCCGCAAAGAAACGCCGAAAATTTCATCAAGAGAGCCAAAATTTCAAAGAAAAAAGGAAAAACAGAGTGTTTTAAAAGTCAATGAAAAGTGCAAAACAAAAACATTAGAAAGGGGGTTTTCAAAGAAGAAAAAAATCAAATCAGTTTCTCTCAAGCTTATATATACTTGTTTTTGGCCAAATCAAATGGCATTGAGCTCTTGCATGACTTGGAGAATACATTTGCAAAGGTGTGAAGTTGATATGGTGAGCGTTTGAGTGAGTTGGGAGGCGATTTGGGAAGCGCGGCGCACACAGGCAGGAGCGCGGCGCACTCACCGGGCGCGACGCACACACAGCCAGCCCGCCGTTGAAAGATTACATGGGCGCGACACATACAAGGCACGCGGCGCACTGGGAATTGCGCGCGGTGCACACAGTCCAGCAGCCCAAAACGGTGCCAAACCACTTCAAAACTTGGAAAAAGTGATCAAATTGAAAGGTAAGCCTTGTTGACATCACCTGCTCATCAAGTTTTGTCAGAAATATGGTGTTTGTGAAGAGGTTGAATCTCACCTAAAATGCATAATGTCACCCATGAGAAAATCTATAAGAATAGGAAGGCTGGGGTTGCAAAACTGTGATGAAAGCACCAAGGTCACTCCCCTCCCTTTCTCTTTTCCTCTCCTCTCATTTTTCCTCATCTCCCCTTGACCATTTTTCCCAAAAACCGCCCTAAACCCTCTCCCCTATTTTTCCAAGAAAATTTGGGCGACTTTAACAGTGCGCGACGCACACACATGGTGGCGCGGCGCACTGGGAGCCGGTTCACAGTTTAAATTTGCCACTGGCGCGGCGCACTCAGAGCGCGTGGTGCACTGGGCAGTGCACGCGGCGCACAGACTTACAAGCCTGAAAATCTACCAATTTGCCTAAAATTTTAGGAATGCCTATCAAACTTGAGAGGTAGACCAACTACCTTCACTCTTGGCATTAAAATTGATAAGAATACCGGGAAAAAGTTTTGATAAAGCAAACACAAAAATGACACAAAAAGGGCAAAAGGGCTAGGGTTTTTTCTACAGTAACACACTTTCTAAATAAGCTCCTACCTTACCTTGATCAGCTGATTTCTCTGGAGCATTTTCCCCTGGTAGTTACCCTAGCTACATGGAAATCAAATACCTTTGTCCCCTTTACTCATATAGCTCAAAAGTTCCTTAACCCTACCCCATCAAAAACACACCCCAAACACTCCGAAATCCCTGATAAATTTCCCCTTTAAACCCCTATTCCCCTTTTCATCATTCCCCTCCTAACACTCCCCTGTTTTATTGTCCCCTTGGTAACAGATTTTCAGAGCATTCATCAGTGTCATTGAATTCAAAGGGCAGCACTAAACTCAGGGTACAAGCAGCAGTGATGGTATTAGAAAATTCATCAGATTATGAGGGGGAGACCCACAGTGACACAGCTTCAGGAGAACAGGCTCCCCAGAGACCTAGGAGTGGCAGACATGTCAGGGATGAACCAAACACCCTCACTGAGTTGCAGGCATGCCCTCTTGCTATGTCTTGTTTCCAGCACTTAGCATGTTTCAAATTTTGTCAGAGGGTAGCACATGTCAGGATTCATCATGAGTTGGCCCATCTTTTTGCATTTCACCTACATGGAGGTCAGTCTATCTTGGCAGGGGTCACTTTCACATTGACACCCGAAACCATATCAGTGGCAACAGGCATACCAAATGTTGGAGAACAGTGGCACAAGAAAATGAAGGTGGAGAGGGAACTTTATGAGCCTTACATTAAGGTCAGTTGTTTGAGTAAGCTCATTAGAGTTTTTCCATTCAGATTTCTGAGAGATGAGTATGCTCCGCTCATGAAATTGATCATGAAATACTTCAGTTGTGAGGGGAGGTTTTCTCACCTTTATGCCTATCACATCAGGTTGCTCATGCACTTTACCAGGGTGCGTATGATGAACCTCCCATTTTTCATTTGCGGGAACATAGAGAAAATGAAAAATTTCATGCAGCACAAGACCCCTCGGCAGCAGCTCAACAGTGTATATCACTTCGCTCTTATCTAGATTTTGGTGGATCATCAGTTGGGATTGCAGGGCATTGCTTGGGAGGACTTCATCTCCCGTGACTTCTTCAGTGCTCCACAGGTAGTATCAGAGGTAAAGCATGAGATAGGTGGTCCTTCCCATCAGCATGAGCGCCATGAGACCACTGTGGTGCCATTTTCCATCACATATCAGAGAGGCTATCCGAAAGGCACTAGGCCTTTGTTTGCAGCAGCAAAGCGAGTGTTATCTCCACCTGAGGTGGAAGGGGCCTCGCTTCCTACATCGACGACACGGGTGTAGGACAAGGGAAAGAAGCCCAAACATGAGGAGGGGCCTTTAGGTGTGCCACTAGGTGAACGAGAGATCGGATTCATTCTCCTTCATGATGATGATGATACAAATACACGTCCACAAAATGCACAGCTGAAAGAGATCTTCCAGGAGCAAGAGACAGAGATTCAATCCTTGACACTCAAGTTGGAGATGGCCAAATGGAACATCAGGAACTTGGAGCAGAGGAACAAACAGCTT
Organism: Pinus tabuliformis; assembly: GCA_031772625.1. Classification (NCBI taxonomy): domain Eukaryota; kingdom Viridiplantae; phylum Streptophyta; class Pinopsida; order Pinales; family Pinaceae; genus Pinus; species Pinus tabuliformis. The sequence goes on from CM062809.1 coordinate 1,225,365,102, forward strand.
GAAGACCAGCATGTGATCATGGAGCTGCAGAACATCCGTGAGGATCGCCTAACTGCCCAACAGAGGAGGATTGAATTCACTTCATTGGAGCAACAGGTTATTGATGATCATGAGTCTGTGCTTGAGAGAGTTAACACGCACGTGGACAACATTTTAAACAAGGCCTATGAAGACAACACACTGCTGAGACACATGGCTCGTCATTACAGGGCACAGAACTTGAGTTTGAGAGCCCGAATAAGGAGTTTGAAAGCAAAATTGAGGAAGGCCACAAGAAGAGCAAAACGGGAAAAAGAGAAAGACAGGCTTAGAATCTTGGCTGAGGCTTCCTTGGCTTAGCATGGCACTCCATAGAGATCTCCCAGCCCAAATTTCAGAAAATTTGGGGCAATTTTGTGTTTTTGGAAATTTTTTGGTAAAAAAAAAGGGTTTTTCTCCCTGTGCGTCGCGCACCCCGCGCGGCGCTAAAATTCTAGAACTTAGATCGAGGAACGAATTGCATTTTTGGATTCAGCATCAAAAAATACATCTATTGGTGTCCGGGCTAGAAATTTTGATAAGTTTTGGGTCTCCTAAAGATCAAAAAACACCCAAAAATGGCCTCTCTGCCACTTTTTGGACACACAGAAAGCAGTCTTGGGAGAATGAAGATTTGGAGGGGAAAATGAGCACCAAATTCAGAAATTCTAGTGGGGTTAGAAATTAGACAGGCAAATATTTCCAACAGGCCCTCTTGGGAACATTTTGGACACCTGAAAGTGCCCCAAAACAGGCCCCAAAGTAGCGTGACGCACAGACAAAAGCGCGCGGCGCACAGAGGAAATTTTGTCCAGTTTGCTCCCGTTTCGCGAAATTTCGGGTCGCGACTTCTCCAAGTGGGCACGGTCATCCACTCTTCAGTTTTTTGGCACCAAAGGCAGCTTTTAAAAAGTTTTCTCTCTAGGTGGGCATCTATCCAAGTGGTAAAAGAATTCAAAGGATCACCACAGCCGAATGTCATGCTTGAGAGCGCTGCACCTGTAGCTGATGGTTGGCTCTCCATCTCCATTTCGGAATGATTTGAGTAACTTCCCAATCCCTGGGCATTCCATCTCTTCTCTACACTTTCTATATATTGTAAGCAAGTTATTTGCAAAGGGTTGGCTGGCTTGTAACTTCTGGGAGACTGTGGGAAAGAAACTTTGTTTCTGCACAGTGTATTTTTTGACAGAGAATTAATGAAAGGGAGTGGCTCTGTTTCATGAGATTCTTGTGTGGTGAGTGTAGCAAATTTGTTCTTATGTTTCATATGTATCTTGTTATGTTTCATAATTCAATTCACGTTTCATTTCAGTGAAATTTTCTAAGTGATATTAGGTAGAATTCAATTTATATTGCTCTGCTTGTGGGAAAATTTCATGTACAGTGTTACTCTTCTATTGAAAAGGATTCATGCGACCATGCCCTTTTCACTCTCTTCAGCAATCTTTCCATTCTGCGTTACCTCAAGCCGAAATTTATGTGCTTGCCGCCTACCTTGCCTCAAAGAATAATCTATGCTTTCATATTCGATTCTATGTTCTTTGCTGAGCACCAGTCCCATATACATCCCAGAAGCTCGGTCACTTCATAAAATCTTTTCCAAAATCCCTTTTCACTTACTAGCCTAAGGTAAATATTGCATTGTAAGTCATCTCAGACCGTTTTTCCTATCCATTCACTGAGCGTGACTCGGAGAGAGCCCTCTCCTACTCTGGTAGGGCTAGCTACCAGACTGAGCGTGGTTTGTGGTTACCCTAATTTTTTCCTTCTTCAGCCTAAAGTAGATTTAGGTGCTAACACTATCAATGGCTACCTGCATGTTGTGACATTTTTCTTCTAAGTTAAGCATAACGTTCCTTTTGGAGACGACCTTCCTTATTTCTAAAATGGTCACAGTCCTATCTTTTATAATTAGCTCATGGGGCTCATATCTATTCTTGATGTTGAGGAAGTGGATGAGTCTATTGGCATCCTCTGGCTTATCTCCCAACTCCTTCACTTTCTGGATAGCTTCTGTAGCTATCTTTGCTAACTCTATTTGCTCAAAAATAACTTGAATTGAGGGCCAAATATCCTTGACGGAGTCAATGACCTTGGCCCACAACATTTCCTTGGTTTGCCCAAGTGGTTTCTACAATGTTAAGTCTTTCTCTAAGACTTTGATCCTTTCACTCATTCTTTGGGCTTTTTGTGCTTCTTCTTTCTGCTTGAGTTGGGAAAGTCTGCAGTCTATTTCCAAGCTTGCAACCTTTTCTCTTAACCTGTTCATTTCAATGACCTCGATAGACATCTCTTCCATGCCTTTGACTAGTTCTGCTGCTTTTTCTCCTTGTGCACCTGTTACTGTTGTAGATTCTACTGTTACTGGCAATGTTGTGGCAGGTGGAGCATTGGATGCCAATGATGTTGCAAGTGTAGAAGGAATTGTTGTGGATACTGTAGGGATGACCTCTTTAGGAGTTGTGACCATGTCACTTTGCTTCAGTTGAACTAAAGCGTCCAACTCCTTTTTTGTCTCCTTTAGTTGATCATTTAGCTTCAAGACCAAGTCCATCAACTCCTCATGTCCAGCTTGATTCTCTATGAATTCTAGATTTTGAGGATGTTGCAGCTAGGGTATTTTCAATTGCCTCTTAAGTGCAGCAATATCATCATTTTTCTTCTTAATAAGTTGCTCTATAGATTTTATATCCTTGGGATCGTGTCCCAATTCAATCACTAACTCCTCTAAGTACCTGATCCTTGTATCCTTGGCCTGTGAGGAGGCATTCTCTAACTGAAATTGTGCTGAGATGTTGTTCAGAGAGTTTTGTAGTTTGTCAGCAGCTATGGCTTTACCTGTCAGGGTGGAGTATATCATCTCTCCAGCCTGTTTGTGTAGTTCAATCTCGTCTATGGGATGAATACCCCTTGCCAACACTTCAAAATCTACCCTTTTGAAATCTAATGTTGTCTTGGGCTGCTGAGCTGTGTGTTTAACAAAAGTCATTTGCAGCTTTCCCTCTTTAATGTCAAAGGTTAACATTAGCCTTATTTGTTTGGTAGGAGTCAGCTTTAGGTATTGTGCATATGTTTGGGCCTTAAGCCTCTGATTTCTGGATTTTATTTCTTTATATCTTTCCTTGATATCTTGGTCTTTGTCAGCAGGCATTCTAAAGGAAGACACTTCAACACTAAGTTGCCTTTCCAAGATTTGAGTTTGTAATGTGGAAGGCTCTTGTATGCCTCCAGATGGAGTGGTAGGCCTACTTCTTTCTACTCCTGTATTTGTGACCTTAGCTGAGTCTTCAATATATTCCTGCTTAGAGGCTGGATTTAGCCTTTGCCTCTTGTTTGATTCCTGCTACAAATCAGAGGTGGTCATTCCTGAAGTGGAAGCCCCTTCTCTGTTTATTTTTGGGATCTTCTCCTCATTTTGAGGAGTTTGCATAACTGGAGGGCTATTCATGGTTCTTTCTGGTTCTTCTGGTACCTACAGAAAAGAGCTATCATCAAGCTGCTTTTCTAAATCAATTAGAGCATTCTCTACATCTACTCTGGTGCTATCTTGGTCTACTAGCATACCTTCCACCCATTCTGTTTGATTTGCATATGCTTCTATTTCAGGTATGGGATGGTGAATGAAAGGTCCTAGCTTGACCTTTTGTCTCTTCTTTGTGATGAATTCCAAAGGATCATATCTCCAGACAAAACTCCTTTGGAACTTCATTCTCTGCAGAATTAGGTCTGCTTCTTTGCCTGCCTCCCTAGAGTTGCATATGAAGGGGCCTAGTTGGTCTTTTATTTTGAAATTTGCCTTCTTCTTGTCATTGACAAAGTTTACTTCATCTGCATTGATGATTTGTCTATAGTATTATAATGCAAACAACCTCATTGGGAGGTATCTTGGTAGCTTGTATGGTGCCAGCATGCAACCATAGATTCTGATTTCTGTATGGTTCTGATAAAGGTACCAGTCACCCACTTTGGTCTATTTAGACAATTGAAGGACTCTCTTTATTTCTGGACTGATTCTAGGAGGAGGGCTTCCAGTCAACATTGCCATGACTGGATGTACAAATAAATCAATGAAATCAGAGTAAGAGTATGGAGACTGGGATTGGTGGATCAATGGGGTCCAAAAAATGACTGACCTGGGCTGACCTTTGGTGTCTAGCTTCTGAAGGGTGAATGGGAACTTATCAGGTTGGTAATATAAGAACATATGATATAAAATTGAAGAATACTTGAAAACTCTTTCATTGTTCATTCTAAGCAATTTCTCATGCATCCTATCAGCTATAAAATGGGCATAGTCATAAATGATAGAAGGAGGATGTCCTAGAGTGTAGATGGACATGAAGGCAAGGATTAACTCATCAATGTATTCACTAGTGGTGTACCCCACAATGCAGGATATCATGGCTACAATATTCTAGCCCCATGGGGAAAAAATAACAGCTACATATGGGGGGGAGTCCTTAGGGATGTGTTTCTCTTCTTTGATGAAGGTTTGGAATAGTTGGGCCAATTTTGCAGAGCTAAGTTTAGGATACAGGTCCAACAAGTCTCCAATTGAGAGTGGGGTTAGGTTTGGCCCTGGTTAGAGCTGCAGAATTTCCTTAATAGACTCAGCAATGATGGTGGAAAGGACCTTCTGGTCATGAGACATGATAGTTCCATGACTGGGGATGTAGCAAGCGTAGCACAAATGAAAAATCTCAGGAAAAATGTGGACTTGCGAGAATTCATACTTGGAAAAATTTTACTCCCAAAGGCCAATTTCATCAGCATGGTTGAGGAACTTGTCCCTACTTTGGCAATGTACTTTGAGCGTGGACTCTAGGGCAGAGGTATCTTTTATTTGGAAATCTTTATCCACTAAAGGAAGGTGGTCTAGGTCTAAATGAGGTGTAGTAATGGGCCTTACATTCATAGAAATTTGGGTAGCCATACTCAGTTCTTGTGGATTTGAGTGTGGGGGGTGATTCAGAGTTTTTAAGGCAATGGAGGTTTTCCAGTTGTTTATGGCTCACAGTGAAAAAAGTTAAGTAAATTTGACCTTTTTACTTAACTAATAATGTCACGAGGGTGAATTGACTTGGAATTTTGACAATGGAGTTGGAGTTCCACATTTAAATACCTAGAATTTGGGCGAAATTGATTGTAAACGGGTGGTTGATGGTGGCTGCTAATGGGCTAATTTATTAACACAAATTAACACAAGTGTTCATTATCAATCCAGGTTTGTAAAACTTGGAGGCAAGTCCACAGTGTATGGATATCAAATGTAGCCAAGATTAGAAGATAAAATTTGAAGAGTTAAGGAAGTACATATTACAAATATAAACCTATTTTAACAATTTCTAATTCACTTATGTAATATGTGATGGATGATGCTCATAACTTAGGAGAACCAGGTTGTCCTTCCCTGCAATACTACTTTCATGAAGAGAAATCTAAAAACACTAATTAACAATGGTTTATGATGTAGAAGATGTAAAATAAGAGGCTCCTAAATAAGGAGGACCAGATTGTCCTTATTCACTATTCTACTCTACCATAATCACCATTGCTTCAAACCAGAAATGCATAAATAACTTCAAATAAGAAAAGGAGAATGAAATTTAGTTTTAGTTCAAGATCAAATAGAAGGGGAATTTAACTTAAATTCCTGTGTGTCCCTTCATATGTAGATTAGAATTAAACCAATATCAATTCAGCAATCATCACACATTAATTCAAATAAGCAAATCTGAAACAAAACAAGTAAACAAATATAAAGCAACTAGTTCATGAAAATTAAGCTAGTTTAACAATGAAGTGTACTTAGCTTGGAGTGGGGGCCCTCCACCCTTGCCTTGCACACTTGAGGCTGCTATCAAATGCTGAAAATCCAAGCACTCATCCACACTAATGAATGACAAAATAAAACTAGAACAAGTTCTTCTAATTAACCTCCAATATTCAAATGTTTCAGCATAAAGTTATATAAAAATTACATATCATATGCCTTGAAAATCTTGGCCAAAATACAAGATCATGAAACAAACTGATCTAAAGTCTCTCTAAAAACTATATCTATTCATATCCATCTATATAAGTCGAATCCATCCAATCTATCACTAAAAATATGGAAAATCCCATGAAGTCATGAAACTGCCTATTTCCTAGGTGTTTTCTGGATGACTAGTCATGTTTGACTAGCCTTGACCGAGTCTGATTTAGCTTGTTTTGATCGAACCAATTGAAATTAGTTCGGTCATAGTTCCCAATTTTTCCATTCATGTATCTAACTCGAGCCCAAGTGTCCTGCAAATATGTCATCCACATACCCATTACAGGGATTTCTGGTTCTATCCAAAAATATTCTTAAAATTCAATTTTCATAAAAACTTCTAGAAATTGCAAAATTAAAATTAAATACCTGAATATGCATAAAATACATCAAAATGAGATGGATGTAATGGAAAATAGATGGAAAATATAAGGATTATGTAAGTTTCCTTAAGCAAAAATGGAACAAAACTGACGGCCAACAATTGCAGAGGTTCGTATGGTACTGGTATGGACTGATGAACAAAATGGGCTATCTGCAGCGTCTGTGGATCAATGGCAGAGGTTTGTGAGAAATTTTTCTGTTTGTAGGAGTCGCAATGAATTTCTAAGTTCTCAAAGGAAAATGCGCGAAAAGAGTGAAAAGAGGGGTAATCAGGCTTTTATAGGAAAAATGGTTAATTTTGGCGGGTTCACTAATTGATGAACAATGACGTTTTCAGTTGAATGAGGGCAATGGTTTTGGAGGACCATCGCACCACTTTTGTGGTGCAGGCGGTATTCAGAAGGGGTCACCTGATTCCATTTAGCGTTCGCCACGTAGCATCACGAGCCAGGAGGAAAACCACCTTATCGGGCGGGTAAAAGGTGGACATTGGGTCGGCCCGATATGGATGCGAGCCGTTGGATGAGTGGGAGGGAGATCGTGCAGTGATCAGGAGGTGAAGATGCGCGACGATTTATACAAAATGTTTTTGAGGGGGGCCCATGGGTCTAATCACCGATAGTATATGATTAACTTAATAGTTAATCTCATTGGGGCACTTTAATGAGGGATTAAGGACTGAGGGTGGGATTTAATATATTTGTGAGATATGGAGTAGTAATATAGTTTATAAGTAAACTAAGGGGTGGGGTTAATTTATATAAAGAAGTTAAATATATACGGGACAATGGGTTTATCGAGAATTTTATATATTTAATTAAAAAGTTAATATGAAGTGAAATGAGTGGAAGGGGTATTGTTCTTAGGTATATGAAATGTTATGCGCGTTCCATACCCTTAGTACTTTAGGATAAATGTATTTGGTGAGTTTTTGTATAAAACATGTTTATAAAGGGGTTTTCCTAGGCAAGAGAACTTAACCTTAGGAAAAGGGGTTTTGTGAGGGGGATGAATGAATTATGATGAAATTTAACACATTTTTTTCTTAAGTCATCAAGCCGAGGGTCTAGTCTCACCAGAAGTCAGAGAAATGATCTGAGCCTTTTTTACTTAAAAACTATAGGTATTAATGTTTTTATTATGAAAGGGATGTTAGTGAGTGTCATAGGGGTTAAATTGAATGAGGGGATGTTAAGTAAACCAAATTGTGAACCATTTCTTTCGTTTTGTTCACCACTTATGCATATTTAAATGATGCATTTGGAACAATGACATAAGTGCCCTTTGTATCAAATGACATGATATTTCTGCAACCTTTCTACTACTTGTTAGCTACCTATATCAATAGGTTTCATATTTCATGATTGACAATGAAAAGTTCCAAATATGCTCTGCTTTGATCATGCAAAGATCACATATTTCCAAGAGAAAACAATCTGTGTATATAGCTTGATGTGACTCAATTTTGATGGATGGTCCAACAGCCTAATCTAGATCATGCCATGTTTTAAATTTCCAGTTGTAGAATAGAGAAAGAAGTCTGTCCAAACTGTTTAATCTTGGCAGACAAGTAGCTTAGGTAGAGGACTAAGGTTCCCAACTGCTTAATCTGGGACCTTGGAAGCAATAAGGGCAGAATTAGATAGAAAATCAAAAGGAAAAAGGCAAAGAAAAAAAAAGGCAAATAAGGGTCTGCAAGTCCAAGTGCACCCTCCAAGAAGAAACAAAAAATGGTAGGCAAGTAGATGGGTAGGCAGTTGGGGTTGCAGAAATATCATTCCTTGCAAATAAATGTGTGCTGAAATGTCCACAAAGGAAAATCAATGGTTGAGAAGCTCCTCTTCTCCATCAGGTTGCAGCAAAGCAAGGAAGCATGTCTAACTTCCCAAATTTCCCCTTTCACTCTCATTACTAACATCCCTTCATCTATTTGAGATTGGTGAGAAGATCTGAGGTTTTATGGTGGTTCTTGTTCCTTTAAAAGCCACATTTCTTGTCTAAAAATCTTTTCATTTTGATCTACTCCCTAAACTAAGTGACTTTCAAATACACTTGATGAAATCGCTCCTCATTCACTTTCCTCATTCACATTAACCCCTAACTTCTATTATCTAAATCCCCTAAATTTCTCTTTCCCTACTATTATAACACCATGGTGTATAAACCCCAAACATGGTATAAATATCCCTCCCCTTGGCACTATAGCTAAATAAGTTGTTTAGGGAGACTTCAGTCCACCAGGGGCTGTGGTCAACCCTGTCTTGGGGTTGCTCTAAACCTCTGGTTATGAGCAAGAACCTTTCCCCTAAGCCCTCACCTTCCCTCTGCTCAAAAATGCCACAGAAAACCCCTTTCCCCCTGCTAAACCCACTCCTAAACCTCTTTTTCCTTATAAAACCCTTGAAAAACCCAAAAATCCTGAAAATACATGCAAAAACCCTTAACCCTAAGGTTCTCCGCCCAAAAATATTTAATTGAATATTTTAATAGGCCAGCGGGACCCCCCCAACCTGCACGATCCGTCGGAGGACCCACCAGCCGTCCGATCTCCGCCGCCCAGATCTAACGGTAGGCGGTCATTTTCGCTCCCCGACCTACCGACCTTTAGCGTCCGGGGAAAGTGGTTTTCCGCCCCGTACAAGGGACGCGTGGCAGGCGGTGGGGTTGTTCGGAGCCCCCCTCCCCGATACCGCCTTTGCCCAAAGGTGGTGCGGGGAACCCGCTTACCACCATCCCGTTACCGCCTCCCCCTTGCGTCATCAATACGTCAGCATGACGTAGCGCCCTTCCCCGCCCCCGCGCCGTGTGGCCCTCCATGTAGCCCTGCCACCTCATCCACCCGCCACCATGTCCTGCCACCCTGGCCTACACCTCAGCAGCCACGTCATCCTCCGTACCCGGGCCCGCCATGACGTCATGCTGACGTCATCGGCGGAAAGGCGCCAATTACTTATTTTTTCCGAATTTTGTCGTTAAAGTCACGTTTTGGGCAGTTTTTATGTCATTTTCGCGTAAAGGAAGAGATAGCCATTGCAGCTGCCAGAGCACCTTCAGGCCTCCAAATTCAAATTGCAACCGTTCCTATTCGTCAAGTCAACCTTCAGAGTTCGGCCCGCAGGCTGTTTAAGCGTTCTATCCAGGTATTCACCGTAATTCCCCATTTTCACCCATGCATACCATTTCTCTGTAAATTTCCATTAAAATACCTGTTGAGTTCCATATAAACTCTGCACCTACTATCTAAAGTGAGCCAAGCTAACCTGCTTACCCCCAGAACCACAAATTCAGCATTGAAACAGTCAATTCGCGAGCCAAAAATTGTGAAATTATCTTTGAGGTGCCCGGCATTGTTCCCTTTTGCCGGGTGCAGACCAACAGCATTTTTCCACCAAAGTAAATCTCACTCACCCTCTGCAATTCACCCCTAGCAATTCACAATCTCTGTGAACTTACCAAGATTGCAGAAGCAAGCCTGTTTTTTCACTATAAAAAAGCATTTCAGACTTTGTCCACAGTTGGCCTATCACTTAAGCTCTTAAAAGCTTTGCAAACCAGTTCACTCATATCACTCAAAATCAAACCATACAATGGTTGCCCCTGCACCCACAACTCTCAGTGTTGCTCCATTAAATCCACCCAATAAAGACCTGCAGCCTTTATCTCTTGCTGACCAGGACTATCTTATTGAAGACTATGTGGGAAACAGAGATTTTCTGCAAACCTTCAGACACTTGAGGGAGGACTACCTAGTTGGTCATGATACATATGGCATCTGGGAGTCAAACCTGCCATACTATTGTCTCCCCTCTGTAAATGTGTTCCCTGAAATCATTCGCCTATGTGCTGAAAACTATGATGTGCACCACAGGGCCATCAGCACCCCATCTGGGAGGGTCCTTTTCTACATTAATCCTGAGACCATCAACAAAATGCTACATTTTGACCAGACAGAGCTATTGTTCCCATTCTCTATGAACTATCTGCTGGACACTGGTACCAAAATGACCAGTGAGGAGATTCAAAGGGTCACCAGGACATTCATGAGACCTGAGTGCCAGCCTACAGGGCCACCTCCTTATTTAAATGTCCACTTCACTGAAATAGGCAGATTACTCCTGGACATGATTGCTTATGTGCTGGGGTACAGCACCAGTGAGAATGTGGATCAAACCATGCCAGTATTACTGGCTATTTACAGCCCAGGCCAACCCCCTGCCCGCAAATACAACTTTGCCAAGTTCATTGCTAATAAGATTCATGATCAGCTGAGCAAAGTGGACAGGTAGGGTGTCTTCAAGTACTCGGCCTATATTTATCATCTCTTTATGTATTATCAGTCTGAGGCTTTTCCATGCTATATCAAAAAGCTGGATTATAGAGGGGAAAGAAGATCTGTCATCTTCTGGACCTCTGTCTATCACAAAGTCACAAACTCGCCCTATTCCTATTGTGAGTTTGTTGACCAATTTGTGTATCCAGTCTCTTGCCTATTAATGAGGTCCCCTCCTCCCAGAGTGTCAACAGAGATACAGAAGGCTCTGCAGCTTTCCAAAAAATGTAAAATAGGTGATTGGTACCTATATGAGGAACACACAGTCATCAGGGTCTATGGCTGTGAGCTCTGTCCTTTCAGACTGCCAAAGTATGTGTCCATGAGGATATTTGCCTTGGAATATTATAGGCAATTGATTTAGTCTGACCTCACCCATTTCCACAGCTCCAGGAAGAAGGCTCACCTCAAGTTCAAGCATCAGTTGGGCCCATTCATCATGAATAAAAAAGAAGGATGGGAAGATGTTGACCTCATCCTCAAGGACAAATATAAACTATCACACAGTTTCCGGTGGGTCCCTTATGACCCTGAGGGCTTCATCACTGCAAGAAGAACCAAATACAGACTACTAGGTTATAGGCATTGTCAATACCCACATATTGAGAGCTATGCCAACCAGCAAGAATGGCTACATGGTACTTTAGTTGAAAAGCTAACTGAAGAAGAAATAATGCTAAAGAATATGAAGGAGCTTGAAAAGACCATTGACCTAGACTCTGTGCAGCAGGTACCCCTCAAACGGCCTCACTCAGCAGGAGAAGGGACCTCAGCCACAAGGACTGCACCACAGGCACCCTCTACATCAGCATCGGCGACAGACAAAGGCAAAGGCATAATGGATGCAGAGGAGGAAGGAGTGAAAGAAAAGCCTGCCCCTGTAACAGAGCAGCTAACAGAGCAACAAACAGAGCAGCAGCCAGAACAGCAGCAAGGGCAAACTATCCTGCCACAAACTGGGCTGCCAGCAGCTCCAATAATGCAAACACCACCACCACAGATTGAGCCATTGACTGCTCCTTGTTTGCAGACCCCAACACATGAGGAAAGGGGTACAAAAAGAGATAGAGAAGAGTCCACTCCTCTTAGTGGATCCTCCCAGCAACCAGAAGCCAAAAGGCAAAGGCTAGACTCCCCAGAGGTGGAAGACATCACTGAAGAATTCCTTGACAGCTCAAGGAAAAATAGGGAGGGCAGCCAACACACAGGAACAAGCTCCTTTCAGCAGGAGCAAGGTTTACAACTTGGCTTAGAGGTGTCCTCCTCTTCCCAGCAGAGCAAGAAGCCCAAGAGCACTAAGGCTTCTTTCAAACAAATAAAAGCTCAGAATGATCTGCTGAGGGTAGAGGTTTATAAACATTTTCTTGATGCAACCCCAGCCCAGCAAGAAAGGCTAATGTCGGTATATGACATTCAGGAGGAAAAATTGCTCCTCAGCCATTTTAAGCCCAAAGGGCCGCAGCCTAAGTCAGCTGCAGATTTTGTAAAGACAAGGGTGGAGGTCCTAGCCAGAGATATACATCCCATGGACCAGATTGAACTCCATAAACAGACTGGGGAGATGGTCTATGCAACCTTGGTGGAGAAGGCCACCATGGCACATGAGCTGAAAGAGTCCCTGAAAAACACCAATACACAGTTGGACTTTGAGAGAATGTCCTCTCTGGCCAAAGACAATAGAATAAAGTCTCTTGAGGAGATCATCATTGATCTAGGACATGATCCTAGTGATCCAAAGGGTGTGAAGGCCCTTATGAAGAAGAAAGATGATGACCTCAATGCATTAAAGAAAAGGTTGAAGCTACAGCCCACAGAGCACCCTCAAACCGCAGAGCTTCAAAAGCAAAAACAGGTTGATGACCAATTAGACCTCTTAATGCAGCAAGACCAAAGGATTAGGGATTTGGAGAAAGAGCTGGAAGGAGCATTACAAGATAAACAGGGAGAATCCACTTCCCAAGTGTTACACTAAAAAATGTCACCTTGACTACTTACGGTTAGTATGGCTCAAATCAACAGTCATGCTACCCTCTTAGGCAAGTCTCATGCCTCTGTTATCCATCTCAAACTCAAAAAAGAGAGAAAGTCTTGTAAAAATCATGTTTATCTCTGGGGTCGCAGGTTCTCTCTAGCCTTACCTGCGGGGACGCGGACCATGTTCACAAAATCTGCGTCCATGGACGCTCTGTATGTTAAGGGACAGGTGCGTCCCTCTGTAAAAGGCAAAATGCGCGAGTTTTATCTTGAAAAAGTTACTTGTGGTTACTTCTAGAACATTCTAGAGGTCGGTTTGATGAAATGGATGCGCCTCCAGTTGGTTCATGTATCTCTATTAAGGGGGAACTTATCCCATCAATAAGGGAGCTATCCCACCCAAAGAGGGGGATGATCCCATTGATGGTGGACCTGAATAACCTCTTTACAGCACTATAAATAAAGGCATTGAGCCAGAAGGAGGGGAGGTTGGAGCTATACATTTTCTTTGGGTAAATGCTGCAGGATTTAGGTCTTCCATTAGAGCCTTTGTGAGGAGAGATTGTCTTCACTTGATTCTACTTGGGAGAGGGTGAGCTTTGTCAAAGTAGAGGAAAACCCTTGATGGACCCTGGGAGGAACTTGCACAACACCAAGGCCAGGTTGTAAGAGTTTCTTTGTTTCGTTATTAATACAAACTGGTTTATTTTTCTCAATAGCTTGTGTTAATGAGTTATTTCATGTGTTCCTTGGTCTGCATGTTGAATATATGTTTTATTATATGAAATGCAAGTGCTTGGTAATTGTTTGATTGTTTGTGGTTGCAGGAATTGACTTGAAGGAGGAGCTCATCCGGATCGTCAAGAACGGACTTCAACAACAGCGTTTTGGAATAAGGTAAGCCTAAACACTTGTAGTTTTCATGTTGTAAAAGGTGTATTTAGAGAAAGATCACTCCATTTTGTCTTGTTTGTCATTAGAATGTCTTAGACTTCTAGGAAGGTCAGTCGTGTCCGCACCCTTGACAGATTCCGTGTGACAAATTGGCGACTCCGCTGGGGAATCCATTAATGAGAGAGTCTTTTCCTTTATATGAACTTTGCTTTGAGAAAATCATTTTTATTTTCTGGTTTTTGACTGTGAGAATTAGTATTTGGGTGGCTTAGCTTTAGATTTAGTTGGCTTTAGTTTTTCTTCCTTTTTCCAGAAGGACGCAGTCTCTGTGTGCTGCACAGTGCGTCCTTGGACGCGCTGTTGTCGACTGCACAGTGCGGGGCCGCACCTGTGACAACGGGTGGCCTGCGTCTTCCTGTAAAAGTTAAGAAAATTCCATTTTTGCCTTAAATTACTTTTAGATTTTGTTTTTTCTTAGTGTTTTCTGCCCAGATCCTTTAGTACCCTGTCAAGAATTCTCACCTGAACTAGTTTTGTGAGCTTTGAGTGTTTTAGTGGTTTTCAACGAAGTTTAGACCTAGGGTTTGATTTTTGGAAAGGCTTTGTAGTGACTTTGATAGTAGAAAGTTGTCCAGCCTTAGATATCTCTGGTTAGTCAACCTTCTTAGAAGTTGAGCCTGTCGTAAAGTCTCCTTGTTTGAGCAACTTGTCATTTGAGTTGTTTTGGGTCAAATTTCGAATTACTTGTTTATAAAGTATTGATTTCCATTTTACAAAAAGAACAAAAAGATTAGAGTTTTGTTTTGGCTAGTTTTTGATTCTGCAATAAGCTAGTCCTTGATTTGATTGTGATCAAGTAAAACACCTTAGAAATAATCATTGTTAGTTTTGGCCTCGTTAAGATTGCTTAGAGTAAATTTGCTTTTAGTTTGCTTATGAGTGCATTTTCATAGATTTTAAGAGTTGTTAAGATTGATTTTTGGTTATATTAGATTTACTTGCTTTATTAAAAGAAAAATACAAAAACATCTTCTTAAAAAGTCTTGTTTCAAGTAGCTTTTTGTTTTCAAAAGAAGAAAAGAGTTTTTTCGTGCATGTAAAGAGAAGTTATGTTTTTATGCTTGGAAAAGAAAAACGAATTGTTTCTTTGATTGTCTTCAATTAAGAAGTTGCTTTTATAAAGATTGCATTCTCTCAACTTTTTAGTTAAGCAATTCATCGAAAAAGTAAAGTAGTGGATAAATCATTTTAGGTGCATTTTGTAGTGGTTTCGAGTCGAGTCAACACACCACTAGTTTCACTTCCATCACCTTTTGACTTAAGAAACAACCTTAAAAGTAACGCTTAAATTAAAATCAATCTAGTAATCTTTATTTTTCTAGGGCTCTGAAGCACCAACATAGCTTAGGCTAGGGTCTTGGAGTAGGTGAGTACTTAACTCTCCAAGACTACAAAACCAAACAGATAGTCTATCTTGAGTAGAACAAATCCAATTGTTTCAGTTACATTCTGGGAAAGCTCCTCTTAAAGGAGAAGCACGAGCTCGTGTCCGAACCAGTGAGGGGATCATTCCTCCCTCGTTGGGAACGACGCCAGGCAGTACGTATTACAAACGGTAAACCTCGGATTAACCATTGTCGAGGAGCCAGGGGTCACTTATCGGTAAACCTTGGATTGTTGTCAAGGAGCCGGTAAGGGGATTGGAGCTTGCTACTCTGCCCTTGCGTGCTGTCGGAGTTTAGACTGTTCCCCCAGGTGTAATTGTTGTGATTGGTAACCTTAGTGGCCATAATATCTAGGATTCTACCCAAGGTGACGGTGGAGGGAAGGTCCCACTGTACCTGGAGCAGACGTCGGTTATACTCACTTGGATTTTCTGGGGGGTTCGCTTCACTTCGAGACGGTTAAAGTGGAGGAACTTGGTCCAGTCTATTCATTAAGCAGGTTGCCGGGGTAACTGTTCCACCCACTATTTCTGTACTGAATCCTGCGAGGTTGGGCCTAATCACCAACTAGCGCTTTTGGTCCGGAAGACTACTGTTTGTGTGTGGTTTGACGCTCTAGATTATTTAGGCGTGTGCTTCAAATTTGATTGGTTCTTTAGAAGACTTTAGGTGGTTTGATTTGAAATTTTTTACTTTGATTTCGTGTGTTGTAGTTAAAATCTTTAATTGTGGCGGAATTACCGAGAAGGTCCCGTCGCATTGCGGGCCAGTCTCCTGAAGTTGTTTCTGTGGCCGAATTGTTGAGAAGATCCCGTGAACTTAGGGGTTCACCTCCTCGAGACGACCCCAGTTATTTAGAGGGTTTAAAGGTCCTTGTAACTCCTAGTGGCAGTAGAGTAGGTTCACCTGAAGAAGGAGAATCTTCCTTGGTAGTCCATCCAGATTACCAAAGATTAGAAACAGGTTACAATCCCGAAGCTGTTACAGTTTCCGAGCTTGCTGGTAGTTTTTCATCTGCCAGTGAAACAGGCGAAGAACCTGAAATTTCCGAACCTGTTACTCCAACTCCTAGTGTTCCTGATTCACCAAGAATAGAAAGAATTATCACCGAAAATCTTCCTGTTGGATTAATTGCTATAGAAGAACTTGTTCCAGAGGAAGAAATAGGCGTTTCTGATTCTGAAGATCTAATTACCCTTGATCTAAGGGAGCGTGAATCCATCTTTTACAGTCCTCCTAGAAGTGAATCTTGGTACCTTGCATTAACCAATTTTTTAGACAACTCAGTAGGTTTTTCTACACCTCGTACTCCGGTTCCACCTAGAGGAATTCATTCTCCTGTAAATATGTCTGGTCAGTCATCTGTGTTTTCACAAAGTCCTGAATCATTTTTACATGGCGGTCCTTCTGTTCCTACTGGGTATCAATCACTTTCTGGTACCTTTGCGGGAGCATCTCCTCAACCTGTTGATCATGGGTTATTAGTTGGAAACAGTGGTAATGTACCATTGAGTATAGGTGAAGTTTATATGATGTCAGGTTCAACTCCCATTAACCAACCTCAAGGTGGCCAATTACCGCCTGGGGGGCAACCTTCGTTAATGCCTGGGGGGCAACCTCAAGGTACTTCATTTGTGACTGGGGGGCAACCTCAAGGGTATCAACCCCAAGGGTATCAACCCCAGCCTCAATATGTACCCCAAAGTCAACCTCAGTATCAGTATCAACCTCAAGGATGGCAACCTCAAGGATGGCAACCCCAAGGGTATCAACCCCAAGGGTATCAACCTCAAGGATACCAACCTCAAGGTCAAGGTCAACCCCAGTATTCGTATTTACCTCAAGGTTATCAACCTACGGGTCAATACCCTGGTCAAGGTTATCAACCACCTCAAGGGCAATCATATGGGACTACACCTTACAGTTATCAACCCTATCCTCAATACGGCTATGGATCTCAGTATCCTCAACCTGTTACGAGTCAATACCCTGGAATGTTAACATGGGATCCGTCACAGGGTCAACAGATGTCGCAACCAAGTATACAGTCGGTACCTCAAGCAGGACAACCTGCAGTTCCTGGTCCACCCCAGCAACCGCAACCTGTCCAGTCAAGTGTTCAGACCCCTGTAACTTCTGTAGTTACTCAGCCGCCAATTGCACCTAGTACTCCACCTCACACGGCTGCAGCAACTACCGCTTCATCTACCATGCTTACTTCTGGAGTATCGGCAGCTCCGGTTTCTACTGTCCCTGTAACCGCTCCTCAGACATCTGTACCGTTGTCTGGACCCACGGTTCAAACCACAGTCCAGATGCCTGCAGGTCAACCTGGTACAAGTACGGTTGTTACTACTCAACCTCAATTTGTTCAACCTCCGTACCAGGGACAGTATCAACCTGGGCAAGCTGCCCAACAACCGGTTTACCAGTATCAACCGTATCCTGGGTACACTTATCAACCACCTCAACAACCCCAGTACGGTCCGGTTAATCCTGGTTTTCCAGGAGGATATAATATCCCCAATGCGAATCCTGTTCCTAGTTATCCTGGATATCCTCCTCCTGGGGCTGGTATTGTGACTCAGAGTTTTAGAGATCCTAACCGGCAGTTACCATTTATTGCGACTTTAGATTTACCCGACTTGACGCGCCTAACGAACGATCCAATTCAATATCTTCCGTTCTGGCCGCCAATGCCAAATAAGTTGCCCAGCGATATACCCAAGTTCGAAGGTAAGTCTGGAGAGGATCCGTCTAATCACGTGATGACTTACCACCTCTGGTGTGCATCAAATTCCATCTCAGATGATTCTATCCGCTTACGTCTTTTCCAGCGTACACTCATTGGTCTCGCAGCCAAGTGGTACATTGAGTTGCCACGGGCTTCTTTTTACAACTTTAGCCAGTTAGCTACTTCATTCTTAACTCATTTTCAGTTACCAGTCAGATACGATAATGGTACAGAATTATTAACTTCGCTAAAACAATCGACATCCACGTACATTTCTGATCACATCCATGAGTGGAGACGTCGAAGAAGATTAGTGAAAGTTTTTATCCCGGACCAAATTTTAGCTGAATGGTTTGTCAAATCATTATTACCAAGAATTACTGAAGATGTAGCTAAGGCCGGAGTAGTTACTGAGGAGCAAGTCATTGCTCAGGCACAATACCTTGACTTAGTTTACACTCAGTCGGGTACGTTACACGAGAAAATTCCGGATCTTCCAAAGTCAAACCAAATCGCTGCTGCTCCTTCGGGATCTCATGCCGCTGATGGTATGATCGGTATCGTGACTACGAAGAGTAAGAAGAAGTCTTCCAAGACCTCCAATACTCCAATTATCACTTTGCCTGATTCTCCGACAGGAGAGTCTTCTCCTCCTGAACTTACCGCCGACATTCACGCTGTAGAGTCATCTACGGCCAAATCCAAAAACGGTGGAAAGAAGAAAGGAAAGAAGAAGGCTAAAGCAGACAAGGCTCCAAAGGAGAAAACGGAAAAGTCGGAAACCAATGACGAAAAGCGCAAACCTCGTTATCCTTGTCTCATTTGTGAAGAAGATCATTTTACGAGAGACTGCCCTCATCGGGCCGAGGTAGTGAAAATAGTTAAAGGTTCTCCGACTCCTGCTGTGTTAAAGAATCCATTTCCCGAGCAGGAAAATAAGATGATAGGTTCTTCTTCGAATGCCAGTGAAGAACCCATTTTGATGATGTCTCATGTCAGGATTGCGACTCGATCGCAAGATTATGGTAGTAAGGCTCCTGTTGATGGTAAAGAAGCAGAATCTTCTCACTCTAACCCATCAACCTCAGCTCCTGGTTCCGATCCACTACAGATCGAAAAACCTAACCCAGACTTAGTGATTAAGCCGCCCGCCAAGGGTGTACTTCGAAGGTCTGCTTTCAATCCACATGCGAGAGCAGCCCAGAATTACAACATTGTTGAAGACTTAGCTGTTTCACCTTCAGCAATGTCGGCACTCGAAGTGCTGCAATCATGTCCAGCGCAACGAAAATTGCTTTTGTCGGCTATTGGAGCTGTCGATGTTCAGGACCCGAACCTAATGATCTTTGATCTAGAAAGTAGTACACCGCGTCTCCCCCATCAAATGGCTTTCCAAATTCCAGTGATAGTCAAAAACAGGCCTATTCATCGGACTGTGATTGATGAGGGAGCTTCTACGTGTATTATGTCGATTCAATGTTGGAGATCGCTTGGTTCTCCTTCGTTGAACCAATCCCCCACCATCCTTAAGGCCTTTGATGGCCGTGGGTTCCGTCCGTTTGGTATTCTACAAGAATTGCCTATAGGGGTCGAAGGTAAAACCGTTAGTCTGGATGTGGAAGTGGTTGATGCCCCTCTAGACTACAACCTTCTTTTGGGTCGAAGTTGGTCATATGCTATGACAGCGGTCGTTTCATCGGTCTTCAGAGTCATTAAGTTTCCACATAACGGTAAGATCGTGACTATTGATCAGCTGACATACTTTTCATCCGACCCAACCTCTTTAGAAACTATCCAGCATGTTGGTAAAACGACAATCCCTTATAGGGACATTGGTGTAGGTTTAGTTAAGGATTCCGGTTTACTGGGAACTTTTCCTCTCCCTCCACTCAATGCAGACCCTTCGTTTGCAACAATTCATATGATCACGTCAGAAAACATTATTTATGATGATCCTTGGTATGTTCCCTCTGACTCTGAGCTAGACTCACTCGGTGATGTTATGCCGTTGAGTCCGTATGAGATTGCTTATGAAGCTCTTATGTCTTTTACCGACTTTCATTCAACCGACCAAATGAATGTGGTCAGTGAAGAGTCACTTTTCACCTCACCCTTAGAACGGATAACGTTTCCCGAAGAAGTGTCATCTGACGAACAACTTCGCGAAATCCTAAGTGTAGATGATCTACCATGGGAAGATCTCCATCACAGATCTTCGTTTTTACCTAAGGATGATGCATTTGAAAATGATTTTTCATCTATCTTTACCGCTGAATATGTCAAAGACGCTCAGGATCCAACGAAACATTCTGATTCAGAGCTGAATTTAGGGAATATTTCTCGTACTATTCCCATTGATATTTCAGTGAAGCCCGGAATCGAGGAGAACATTCATATAGGTGCCGCATGTACTGAAGAAGAAATCCAAACTTACAAGGCCCTATTCCAAGAATTCCGCGACGTGTTTGCCTGGTCCTACGAGGAAATGCCGGGAATTGATCCTGCCATTGTTGTTCATGAAATCAAAACCTACCCGGATGCTAAACCCATTCGGCAACGGTTGCGTCAGATTCACCCTCGAAAAGCAGCTGCAATCAAAGCCGAAGTCGAAAAGCTGTTGAAAGCAGGTTTCATTTATCCGATCCCGTTAACGGATTGGGTATCGAATATTGTTCCCGTCAATAAAAAACAAGGAACAATAAGAATCTGTATCGATTATAGGGATATCAATCGAGCTTGTCCAAAAGACAACTATCCTACGCCTTATATCGATCAAATTATTGATGATTGTGCCGGAAGTGAGATGTTTTCCTTCATGGATGGTTTCTCAGGTTATAATCAAATCAATATTCTACCTGCCGATCAACCAAAAACGGCATTCATTTGTCCATGGGGGACATTTGCTTATTGCAAATTACCTTTTGGCCTTAAGAATGCCGGTGCTACTTTTCAACGGGCCATGTCTTATGCATTTCATGACATCAAGCACATTGTGCAACCCTATCTCGATGATTTGCCTGCTCATTCTTTACACCGAGCTGATCACCTTGTCCATTTACGAGCAATCTTTATGAGGTGTAGGCATTATCGAATTCGGTTGAATCCCCACAAGTGTGTTTTCTGTATAGAAACAGGTCGATTGCTGGGATTTGTTGTTTCCAAAACCGGCATTCGCGTCGATCCCTCGAAAGTCGAGGCTATCATCCAATTGCCTCCTCCTTCGAGTTTGCGCCAACTCCAAAGTTTGCAAGGGAAAGCGAACTTTTTACGCCGATTCATCCCTAACTACGCCGAGGTCACTAAAGGTTTTACACGGTTGTTGAAACAGAACGTACAATTCTTTTGGGACGAGATTGCTCAACAATCTTTTGATGCACTGAAACACGCGTTGACCCATGCACCGTTATTGCATCCTCCCAACTACAACCAGGACTACTTCTTATACCTCGCAGCTTCGCATTCCACCATTGGAATGGTGTTAGTTCAAGAAGATGAATTCAAGGCAGAGCATGTGATATATTACCTTAGCAGAACCTTAAATCCAACTGAGTTAAAATATTCGCATGTGGAGAAATTGGCCCTGGCAGCCGTTCAAGCTGTCCAGCGTTTTCGTCACTACATTCTTCTCCGCAAAACTACTGTTATTTCGGATTGCAACCCTATGATTTATATCTTGACAAAACAACTGCTAGGGGGCAAGTACTCTAAATGGATCGTCATCCTGCAAGAGTTCGACTTGGAGTTTGAGAAGTCCAAGTCTAAGAAATCTTTAGTCTTCGCGGAATTGATGTGTGATTTCCCGAGTGCTGACACAGAGACTGTGGCAGAGGAGTCCATTGCGGACGAATCTTTGTTTCTTATTAGCACTGTAGATCCGTGGTATGGGGATATAATCATCTATCTCCAAACCCAAACCTTTCGGCCTGAAGCTTCCAAGGAAAACCGTCGAAAAATTCGGTTTCAATCCCAGCAATACAGAATTATTGGAGATACACTTTATCGCCTGGGGGCAGACTTAGTTTTTCGACGTTGTTTAACTCACGATGAGGCTGAGAGAGTTTTGAATGATTGTCACTCTGGAGCATGTGGCGGTCATATGTCTGGGTATGCCACAGCTCAGAAGGTGTTGCGCGCTGGCTATTTCTGGCCGTCTATGTTTAAAGATTGTATCCTTGCCGTCAGAAAATGCCACAACTGTCAAGTGTTTGATCGCAAGATGCGCGCTCCACCTGCTCCTCTCCACCCTATAATTGCCGCTGGTCCATTCGCCAAATGGGGCATTGACTTTATTACTTGTAACCCTCACTCGGCCGGGGGGCATGCGTATATCATCCTCGCGGTTGATTATTTTACTAAGTGGGCCGAGGCGATGCCTACATTCGACGCAAGCGGCAAGACAGCTGCACTTTTCGTATTCAATCATATCATAACTAGGTTTGGTGTCCCACAAGCAATCATTACGGACCATGGAAGCCATTTTCGAAATGTCATGATGACTGAGCTTACAAGCCAGCTTGGTTTGCGCCACGATAGCTCTACACCTTATTATCCGCAAGCCAACGGTTTGGTTGAGTCAATCAACAAAGTTCTAGTCGTCATGATTCGACGGATCATTGGTATCCATCGAACGAATTGGCATAACATGTTATTTTCGGCGCTATGGGCATATCGAACTTCAGTGAAAAATTCAACAGGTTTCACCCCTTTTCAGCTAGTTTATGGCTTAGAAGCTGTGTTACCTATTGAGTGCGAAATCCCATCACTTCAAATGGCTGTCGAATTACTTCCAGCTACTTCCGAAGAGGAGAAACGGTTGTTATACTTGGCTAAATTAGATGAGACTCGACGTGACGCTACTTTAGCTATCGAGACTCACGCGAAACGAATGAAAGCTCAGTACGATAAAAATGTAACCCCTCGAAGTTTTTCGGAAGGAGACCTAGTACTATTATATGATCAAGCTAACGATAAGCTAGGTGCTGGAAAATTCGTTCCCATGTGGCATGGGCCCTACATTGTAAAGCGAAAGCTAGCAAAAGGGGCTTATGAGTTAGTTGATTTTGATGGGGACTCTTTGGGCAAACCCAGAAATGGACTTTACCTAAAGAGGTATTATGCTTAAAATGATGGATGGAGAAATTTTTAGATAGGTTAGATTTCCTTTCTAGCTAGCAAGTGTGTTAGTTTAGTCAGTGTGCTTAGCTTAGCAAGTGTGGTTTTTCGTCATTATTTTGGCTCATCTTGGTTTTACTCTTGATATTGTAGATGTCGACGCCTCTCCAAACATACATTGGATTTGCTGATGGTGCTTGTCGTAGTACACGGAATATCTCTTCCGCAGCTTGGGTTATCTATTCGCCCTCTGACGAGTTAGTTTCTATGCATGGGGTAAGCCTCGGTCAAACAACGAATAACATTGCAGAATACAGTGCAGTGGTTGAATTATTATCCGAATCTATTTCATTTGGAATTCGACGTTTGATAGTGAGGTTAGATTCTGAACTTGTTGTATTACAGCTTAATAGAGTTTATGCCATTAGAAATCCTGTGTTATTAAGGTTGTTTTTGAGAGTGCGTCTCTTGGAACGTGAATTTGATTACATTGAATATCAACATATTCCAAGGTCTTTGAATACATTAGCAGATGCAATTGCTTCTCGAGTGTTGGACAGACATTTATAATAATCATGCAAGTAAATTTAAAGACATTTCATCATACATGTTAAACAAGATAAGCCGGTAATAGTGATATATAGATATAGATAGAAGTGTGTCCAAAAAATATACATCGTCTTCGATCATAGGTTTAACACACCTTATGATCGGCAAAATGATAGTACAAAAAGTCAAAAATGTCACATGTGACTACAAAAGTGACTAGTCAATCACTGGTGGTGCTCTCTGTACGACACCACTGCGCGGGCTATCTTGCGCAAAAATCTCCTAAACGGTCCAGGGACCGCGACTACGAAGCGCTGAAGCCTCATAGGAATATCATCCATAGTAGTCTCAGGTATATCTGCCGTGAGACGCTCTAGATCATGCTCCAAATCAGCTAGTACTTCTGCTGTCGCATCCTGTAGGGCCGGTGCCGGTGCAGCTGGATGTCGTCTGTCGTAAGGCCGGAGATTGGCTGGACGCTGTGGTCCAACATCTGCATTTTTAAAATTTTACTGTTACTTTGAGACGATATATATGAAAAATAAAAAAATACATAATTAGAAAACTTGTGAAAATGAAAGTACCTCTGTCATCCCATTGTTCTCCCTGTGGAAGAACCATGTCCGGATCACCTCTGAAATCCATTCCGGCATATGGAAAGTCTTGTATCACAAAAAGCTGGCCCTCTAGCCAGTCGAAGTAACTGTCTGAGAATCGAACCACTGCAGCACCCTCGTCAGGATGCCGGGCCATCACCGCAACCCATCGAACAAGCTTTGGCTCCCGAGGACCCAAGTCATCAACAGTGAGTTGCTGAGGGATCAGCATAGGAACTCTCTCCAAGGCAAAGCTCACGACTAGAGGCCCATATCCAAAAGTCTTTAGTCGTCCGTTCTTTGCCTTGGTTAGTTGGCTCTTCATATGAGCCGACACAGCTTCGCACCAGTTGAAGATGGTGCCTTGGTAACAGTCAACTGCCATCCGCATTTGGGATCCGGAGGCAATGTGCAAGGCGGCCGCGCCACAAATCCTAGTGACCGTAAATGCAATAACTCTAAGTTCCGCCAGAGCGATGTGCTTTATCTCCACGCCTTTTTTATGGCGAGTCCCTGGTCTGCACCACTCCTCGCGGAGATCATCAAGGGATTGGCCACCCGGCCTGGTCCCCGCAAGGTTGAGTTGCTCACCTCTGTTTGGCAAGCCAGTGAGAAAGTATACATCCGAGGGCTCTATCTCGAGCTGGTGCCCTCCAATGTAAAAACATTGATCTTGAACGTTCCATCGCTCAACCAGCCATTCCAAAAATCTTACCTGGCCCCTCATGCCCGGTATGGTCCAATATTTGTACAATCCACATGTTCTTAAGGCATCCAGAGAGGGTTGGTGGTTAATCGCAGCTTCATCGTCCTCTACGTGCTCTCTCTCTCTCCAGTCTAACATGTTTTGGGCCCTGCACATCAAAAGAGTCAATTAGAAATTAATTTGAGAAAATTTGGTGGTTTTTTGAGAGAGTTAGGGTTTTGAAATGCGCCCTTTGCGGAAGACGCACCCCGGCTTTGTAGCACAGGGCGTCCGGACGCAGCTCGCCTGAAGGCGGACTGCGTCCCCCGACCTTTTTCCCGTGTGAGAAAAAGTCGGGGGACGCGGGTCACCCGAAGGGCACCTGCGTCCGCCGAGGGGCGCATTTTGAACCCAAAACCCCCCCAAAAAATGAAACAGAGACCGAAAACAAAAAACTAAACGGATAAAAATGAAGAGTGGGATGTGTAAAATACCTCGGTGAAGCGGCGTTCGATTCCGACGGTCAGATTTTCCGCAGCAACCACGGGAAGTTTCTTGTCAAAAGCTCCTTTTTCAACCTCAACAGTGAAACGGTAAAAATGACATGGTAAAAGGTCTTTTTATAGGTTTTTTGGATGAATTAGTTCATTTTTTACCATGAAAAGATGTTTTCAAATGTATTTTTGCCTATTTTAAACAGGTATGAGTAATGTGTCGCTTTTGTGCAGGACGAAGGGATTTCGAGGGAAATTGTAATTTTTCACAAACAAAATTTCAGAGTCATCTTTTAAGCCCTTTTCTGACTCCTAAAACATGAAAAGATCGCCGAGTGTTTCTTTTTCACTCGTTAAAACGGAATTAAAAGACGGTCCCCTTTTAGCTCTTTTCTGACCGCAAAATCAGGAAAAGATTGCCGGGTTTTTGTCGTTTCAAACTCGATAAGGAAATAAAACGACGTGTCTTTGATCGCTTTTTACTTTTCAGGTCAACGATACTATTATGAAAGTACTCCTTGGTCGCAAGATCAAGCGGTTCCCCCAGGTATTATTTTATACTTTTTCGGGCTTGAGGGACACAAATATACGAAAAAGTTCAACGTGGAGTTTCCTTAAGTTTTTCAGACTCTCTAAAAATGAAAAACGCCGAGTTTCTCCTATACTGGGCTCGTTAAACTTTTACAGTAAAGGACCTGTTCAATTACAAACAGGAACGAACCACTCCTTCCTAGGGTTCGCATTTAAACTAGGTTGGACTCGTCCGAAGGATGAGCTTATAATCAAGCATATGTTATCCTCCTCAAGCTTGTTAAAAATAAAGAGGTACTTGCCAGAAATGGTGGGGGAAAAAAGAGAAGAATGAACCTATTTGTCACCTTTTGTCTCAGAAGAAACTTTATTACCGCTCTTGAACACGACACTTTTCATTCACCTGGGTTGGGAAATCTTTTACCTCACAGTTGACTAAATCACTTTGAAAATCTTTAACCGGGTTCAGGGATCAACTTTGAGTTATTCGTCACCAAACCATCTGTTGTGTCGTTATGTGTTCAAGAGGTCTGCAAGCAAAACTTTCATCTGCAAAATACTTGTCATCCATTTGACCATCCCTGAGTCAGTCCTTACAGCAACATTTCTTCAACTTGAACAATGATTTCGTGTTGCGGGCTTGCCTGCAACGGGTCGCTTTCTATCGACATCGACACATTATCTAGAAAGATGACTTAGGAATCGACAGTACCTTGAAGTCTGCATGCATCAATGGCAGGTTTCTCGCCTTTGACGTCAGTTTACATCATTGACTTTCGATCAGAGGATTCCGTGAAGTGTTCGACATCAAAACATCTATTCACATTTCACGGGTTGTGCTTGGTACTTTGAGGACCATTGACATTACTGGTGGTTTCTCTCACGCTTGTTAACAGTTTACATCATTGACTGGTAATCAAGTGGTTTCTACCATGTTCGACATCGAATCATTTAATCACATGGCTAGAATCGTACCAATTCGGGAAGTAGAAGTGAAGACCCTGGATCTAGTTTCTACCATCCAGGCTGCGAGGAGTTTTGTATTCATTGTCTATGTAGACTTATCATAAACAGATGGCTGCGTCCATACTGTGTCTACAAAAGTCTATAAAAATGATGTACTGCAAGATCATTCCTGTATCAGAATAGTTAGTCCATTAGTTAAAGTTTTGAATCTGAGTATGGGAATGCCTACCTCAGTGATGATATAATCTTATCCATGTATTTTGTGTTGAAAATTGCAGGTTCCAACCAGGCCATCCACAAGGCAATCCTTGAAATGATAAAGCGCTTCACCCTTCCTAGAATTACAAAACCCTATTCTATTCCAGGCTTCGCACTTTAGGGGGCAATCTGTTACACTAAAAAATGTCACCTTGACTACTTACAGTTAGTATGGCTCAAATCAACAGTCATGCTACCCTCTTAGGCAAGTCTCATGCCTCTGTTATCCATCTCAAACTCAAAAAAGAGAGAAAGTCTTGTAAAAATCATGTTTATCTCTGGGGTCGCAGGTTCTCTCTAGCCTTACCTGCGGGGACGCGGACCATGTTCACAAAATCTGCGTCCATGGACGCTCTGTATGTTAAGGGACAGGTGCGTCCCTCTGTAAAAGGCAAAATGCGCGAGTTTTATCTTGAAAAAGTTACTTGTGGTTACTTCTAGAACATTCTAGAGGTCGGTTTGATGAAATGGATGCGCCTCCAGTTGGTTCATGTATCTCTATTAAGGGGGAACTTATCCCATCAATAAGGGAGCTATCCCACCCAAAGAGGGGGATGATCCCATTGATAGTGGACCTGAATAACCTCTTTACAGCACTATAAATAAAGGCATTGAGCCAGAAGGAGGGGAAGTTGGAGCTATACATTTTCTTTGGGTAAATGCTGCAGGATTTAGGTCTTCCATTAGAGCCTTTGTGAGGAGAGATTGTCTTCACTTGATTCTACTTGGGAGAGGGTGAGCTTTGTCAAAGTAGAGGAAAACCCTTGATGGACCCTGGGAGGAACTTGCACAACACCAAGGCCAGGTTGTAAGAGTTTCTTTGTTTCGTTATTAATACAAACTGGTTTATTTTTCTCAATAGCTTGTGTTAATGAGTTATTTCATGTGTTCCTTGGTCTGCATGTTGAATATATGTTTTATTATATGAAATGCAAGTGCTTGGTAATTGTTTGATTGTTTGTGGTTGCAGGAATTGACTTGAAGGAGGAGCTCATCCGGATCGTCAAGAACGGACTTCAACAACAGCGTTTTGGAATAAGGTAAGCCTAAACACTTGTAGTTTTCATGTTGTAAAAGGTGTATTTAGAGAAAGATCACTCCATTTTGTCTTGTTTGTCATTAGAATGTCTTAGACTTCTAGGAAGGTCAGTCGTGTCCGCACCCTTGACAGATTCCGTGTGACACCAAGCTCCTCCAACTACTTCAACAACAGCAACAACTTCAGGGGCAGCAGTGGCCCCCACAACAGAAGCAGCAGGAACAACAACAACACCAGAAACCAGCAAAAGTGTAGAGGAATTGACCAAGGCCATCAAAGAAATGGAGCTCCAGGCCAATGAAATAAAGAAGGCCAAGGAAAAATTGGCAGAACTAGATGCCAAATATGACAAGTTGAAGGTAACTGTGGCAGAACAGGGCAGAGAGATAAAGGCCCTAAAGGATAAGATAAAGGCCTTAGAGAAAGAGCTAAATCTGGAAACGGCCATAGCCAACATAAGGAGGATTCTATGGGCCAAAATAGGCCAATCCATCACTCAACAATGGAGATCAATAAAAACAATGCATGAACAGATGGACTTGTTGGGCCAAGCACAAACAGAAATCAATAAGGCCAAAACACTGCTGCAAAACAGACCAGAGCAGGCCAACAGAATGATAGACTTCCTGAACAGGCAGGAAAAGGAGGAACTGGTAGCCATAGGCATTCCCAACAGAACAGAGGCTGTCCTCACTGCCAAGAAGGTGCTAACTCTCAGGAACTATGTACAAACTGTAGAGAGGAAGTGCTATGAGATCACAACAGATGTGGAGGAATTCAAAGTCAAGTTGGCAGTGCTGCAAGCAAAAGGCCTGCCCAGCCTCCTAACTGGTGCAGGAAAACTAGTCTCCCGGGATCAATTTGCCAACAGAATGGAAACATACATTGAGAATCAGATTACTGCATCTGGCAGTACATCTGAACAAACAGGACCTCCCTCAGGACAGAGCTTGTATGACAAATTGGAAGGCCTGTTCTTTATTGAGAATGAAGTGAATCATCTTTTTGAGACTCCTCCTAATTTCTACAGATATACAGAGGCCGATGAGACCTTGATAAAGATTAGGAGGCATCAAATGCCAAAAGAGGATTGGTGGCAAGCAATGCTTCAAATTCTGCCACGGTAGCTTCAGCTGTTCGGTCACTGCCAGCTCCAGGTCACTACAAGACAAACAACATGATAAAGTCAGCATTTAAAACAGCTGAAATGTGACTCAGCACATAGACAACGACGGCTAGCCCAAAAGGTAAAGAAATGCGCAAATTTTGACAGCATACCCTCAGCCGACTCCAACTGCCACCAAGTCAACAGGCTCTGACCATTTTTGACAGCTAAGGCAACAAAAGTTATTACAGCATTAACTTTCTCAGCTACTACACTCCAGCGGTTGGCATGCTACTAATGAAGCATTTACTCTCCATTCAGATATTTTCTTATGTAAACTTTGTATATATACTCCCCTTAGTAACGCATAAGGGGTTGGTAATTTTTTCACTCTGAGGCATGTATACTGTTTTTCAGAATTGTTTAATACAAAGAGCTAGATCAGCTCAGTGATTTCCCGGAACTATGGTGTTTTGCTGAGGATTCATGTGTTGATGCAGAATTCCTGTGCTGTCTGATGAAATAACAAGTTTTTTCCTTAATCTCTGTTCTTGTCTTTCTTATGTTTATCAAATCATATTCATGTTACACTAAACTAGTAGTAAAGAAAAAGGATAGTGCAGGATTTGTTTTACTACACCTTGTACTCAATTTTTACTGCTGTAAACGTTTGTCTTCAGAATTAACCATGGACATGAATTCTTAATTGCTCATGTAGCTGGTAATTCTATATGTATGAATATTACCTAGAAATTCTTAAATGCTCCTAGGTCAATATTCTCACTGTCTTTCTCTAGCAGTTTACTGTAAGATTCTTGATTGCCTTGCATAAACTGGACACAATCCACCAAATCACTTTATGAACGTTTGTTTCTCAGACACTAACCTTGCTCTGCAGCTTCACTACAGCATCACACAGCACCTCAAAACAGTTAAAGGACCACTGACTCCATTGCCCAATGACATATAACATTCTAATGAGAGCATATATATCTTGACTGAAACATTCTCCAACCAAACACAAAAACAAAAGTTTGAACAACATAGCTAGCCTAAAATACTATCATAACAGAGACAAATCATAAAGAGAGAGCCCTCTCTGATTACAGTTTGGCTAGAAACTGTAATCCAAAGATTGGTTAGTGGTTACGCTGGCCGTATTCCCTTGGGAGTCATAGGGAACAACCTGGGTGATAACACTACTTACCCACTTACTCATCCTACCATTTTTTCTTCACTTTATTTGGGTGCATTTAGGCTAGCAAATCAATCTTTTTCTTTTCTTTACAAAATAAACTATCTAATTCTAACCTTATATCATCCAAGGGCTCAGATTAAACTAATGAGCTCATTTTATTCACTCTACCTATCTAATGATCTTCCAAGATTACATTGTTTGGTCAGATTTATTCACTACCTATAAACATAAAATTCAAAGTATGAAATAGCTAAGTTTAAACATTTTGACTATCGTGGATTGTGGCATAAGTGACAAGTTGCACACAATCATTTATTATGCATAAAAAAGAAATAGTAGTGTCATTTTGACTTGCACAATTTCATGGTCTCTTTTTGTCTTTTGGGGTTCATATATTTTCATTTTTTTGACCTTTTCATTATTTTTGTCCTTTGATTATTCTTTTAAGACATACTCTCTTTACATTTTTTAATTTTTTAATATGGAAAACATTTGCAGAAAGCGAAGGTATGTACAATATGATAAAGCTTAACCTTAGTTATTCAAAATTATGACTCCTATTGGTATAGGAACCTAACAGTGGCTCCACTTGGGGATGCCATTTCCTGGTGAAATGTGAAGAACTTTGTAGATCGATTGCCTTTGAATTGCTATTGATGTTACCTTGCAAAATTATCCTCTATGTCTCTACA
The DNA here is from genome assembly GCA_031772625.1 of Pinus tabuliformis. Classification (NCBI taxonomy): domain Eukaryota; kingdom Viridiplantae; phylum Streptophyta; class Pinopsida; order Pinales; family Pinaceae; genus Pinus; species Pinus tabuliformis. The sequence goes on from CM062809.1 coordinate 1,225,396,146, forward strand.
TTATTGATACTTATGATAGTGAATCCTTAAAGCTTAGGGCCTTCTCTTCAGGCTTCAACTTCAAAAATCACCATCCCAATCCAGATTAAACTTTTGGAAGAAAAATGAAATATGTACAATAGGAAGTAAAAATCAATAGTTAGGTTGAAAATAGTGTTTGAGCATTCAACCATTCACTAGTCCACCTTATGCTTCTGTACCATCCAGTTCTCTTAGGAAGAAAGAATTATTACCTCTGAAAGCATAAATGACATATGGGCCTTTCCATAGGAAATCAAATTTTCCATGTTTACCTTTATCTTCCCTCCATGAATTCCATTTTAAGACTTTGTCACCAAGGTAGAAATCTTCAACCTTGGTTCTCTTATAAAAAATCTTTTTAATCCTTTCCTTCACAACCTGAGATCTGATGTATACATCCTCCCTGGTTTGTTGAAGATGAATTGTTTGGTTGATTCTTCTTTGGATACTATTTGGTTCAACCTGCAATTCTTGAAGCAACTTCATTACTGGTGTTCCCAAGTAGGATGGAAAAACAACTTCCATCCCATAAATTAGTTGGTAGGGAGAGGTACCAATTGATATCTTAGTGGTTAGTCTGTCTGCCCATAAGGCATTGACTAACTTTCTATTCCATGTTTTCGTATTGTCTTCTAACAACTTTTTGATGATGTTCACTAGACTTTTGTTTGAGGATTCTGCCAGTCCATTTCCTTGAGGATAATAGGTTGTGGAATGACCCAGGGTTATATGATACTTGTTGCAGAAATCTATCATTCTTTTGGATTTAAATGCTACTGCATTATCAGTAATGAGCTTAGTTGGACATCCAAATCTTGATAGAATTTTGGTTTCAAGGAACGTTATGATAATAGTGTCAGTGGCTTGCCTTGAAGGTATGGCCTCTATCCATTTTGTGAAATAATCTGTGGCAGTGAGGATCCATTTATGTTGGGTAGAGGAAGGTGGGTGAATTTCACCAATGAAGTCTAAACCCCATTGTTGAAAAGGTGTCTCAGCAGAGATTGGCTTAAGGGGTAAAGGTAGAAACTTTTTATTTCCCTAAAAAATTTGACATTTGTGACAGGAGGTCACATATTTCTTTACATCAGAAAACAAGGTAGGCCAGTAAAAACCAGATATAAGAATCTTATTAGCAGTAGTTTTCCAGTAAAGGTGTCTTCCATAGTCACCTGCATGAAATTCTTGTTTGTCAGATTCATATTTTAATAAGCAGTTGAGAAGAATACCTTCATGATTTCTCCAAAACAAAGCATTTTCTAATATATAAAATTTTAAGGATTTCATCTTTAAAAATATGCTTTTGGTCTTAGATAATCCAGGAGGATCTTGTAAATTCAGTAAAACATAAATGATATCAGCATACCATGGTGATTCAATAAAGGCCTGGCTGATTAGTGGAGTCGCCATCTCCTCTTCATTATCTATTTGTGCAATAAAGTTTATATCCAGGGCCTGACAGTTTGATTTAGCCATGAGCTTGGCTAAACCTTGGCCCTTGATTAACTTAGTTGGTTTGATTTCTATATCATATTCTAGAATAGTAGCAATCCATTTTCCCCTCTTTCCATCTGGACCACCCTAAGTTAGGATGTCTTTGATGACTGAATTAGGAACATATGCTACTATATGAAAATATAAAATGTAAACCCTAAAATCCTTGATAGCTTTGACCAAAGAAAAGGCTTGTTTTTCCATTATGTTATATTTTAAGGGGTCATCTCTCAGGGCTTTGCTAAAGAAAGCGATATGTTTTTCATAGCCCTGTTCATTTTTCTATAGTAAAGCTGCAACAATTCTATGCTCAGAAGCAAAGGAAAATAAGATGAAATCTCTGTCAAATTTTGGACTGATCAAAACTGGTGTTTTAGTTAAGGCTATTTTAATGTATTCAAAGGATTTCTTAGCCTCAACAGTCCATTTTATGGTCGAATCTTTTTTCAACATATTGTTCAGTGATCTAATTAATTCTACTAGATTAGAAATAAATCTTCTAAGAAAGTTAATTTTCCGAAAGAAAGCTTGCAATTCCCTAATGTTCCTTGGATGTTGTATCTGTAAGATGGCTTCTATTCTTGCAAGGTCTATTCGAATACCATCTTTTGAAATTATATGACCTAGTAAATTTCCTTCTTCTAACCCAAACAAAGACTTCTTGGGGTTCAAAGAAATTCCATATTTCCTGCATTTAATAAAAACCTGCCTTAGATGATCCAAATGTTGACTATTAGATTTTGAAAACACAGTAATTTCATCTAGATATATCACAAGGAAATCATGAATTTATTTGGCAAAGGCTATATCCATAGCCCTTTGGAAAGTGGCTCTTACATTCATTAGTCCAAAACGCATTTTCACATACATGAATGTACCCTAAGGAGTAGTGAAGGCAGTCTTGGCTTGGTCATCAGGATGAACTAAGATATGATTGTAACCAGAAAACCCATCCAATAATGAGATTCTGGTTGATCCAACTACCCTTTGTAAAATATGATCCATTTTGGGGAGAGGGTAATTGTCTTTAAGTGATACTTTGTTGAGGTTCCTAAGGTCCACACAGAGTCTGATCTCGCTAGTTTTCTTCCTAGTTGGCACCAAGTTTGAAACCTAGACATAAAATCTGATTAGTGCAATTAGCTTAGCATCATACATTCTCTGGATTTCCTTTTCAATTGAAGGTAATAGGACAAGATTAATCCTTCTAAGTTTTTGTCTGAAAGGGTTTTGATTTTCTTTTATAGGGATTGTGTGTTGTATGATGCTAGTGTCATAGGAATTGAGGTCCTCATAACTCCAAGCAAAGACATCCTGAAATTATTTTAATAACTCAATGTATTTCACCTTTTCAGTTGGAGGTAGTGATTTTGAAAGTTTGATTAATTTTGGATTTTCATTAGTGCCTATATTACACCCCTTTATATCATATTTCAAAGGCTCCATTTTAGGCTTTCTAGGAACATCATTTGAATCAAACAAGTCTTCCAAAGGGGTTAATCCCTTAGGTAAGAAATTGTCTTTGAGGTTGATTACTTTGGTGTATTCGTTAATTATTTGATCAATATCAAATTGTTTTAGGTTTTCTACATTTGATTTTGTAAATTTAGTGGGATGAAATCTATCTATATCGTCGCCTTCTATCTCAGTTATTTCTATTTTGTCTTTAATGTTAGGATCTATTGATGTGTCAGTATCTATATTGTTATTTACAAATTCTTCTTTTGAGATTAAAAAATTGTTTATCTGTCTGTCATTAGAAAATATTTTCCAATTCTTCAAATTATCTGGGATTGCAGGTCTATGCCTAACTCCAATAGTGTACTGATGCTTAGGTTGAAAGGGTAACTTGCAGGTGCTGGAAAACATTGCTAAACTATGAGCCTGCATATTATGTTTTCTAGGAATTACAACAAGCTTGGTTTCTAAGAAAGTGTTTAGTATTTCTACAATGGTTCCTCTATAACAACTTAATCTAGGGTCTTTTTTCATATATATAGCATCAATTTGTTTAGTAACCAGTTCAGAGTCTCCCATGACAGAAACGCTTTTAGCTCCTAGTTTCCTAACTAATTTAAGACCTAAATTAGTGCTTCATACTCAGCCATATTGTTAGTACATTTAAAATTTAGTCTGTATGCATGGCCTTCTGAGTGATTATTCTCTAGATTGTATATCCAAACTCCTACTCTTGCTCCAAAATTATTGACTGACCCATCAAACTCAAGATTCCACAATATCTCATGTTCATAATTCTCATCATCTGGTGCCACAAACTTTTCCTCATTTTGACTACCTTGTTTAGTGGAAAGTTCTAAAGTTTGGACAGTTTCCTCTTGTTTTGAAACTGCAATTTATTTTGGTTTTCTATCAACACTGTCTAAAAGAGTTTCTTGTGTTTGATTATCATTATACATGATAAAAGAATCAATATCTGAATGCACGGAGTAGATAGGAAAGTTTTGAGGCTGATCCTGGCTACTCACCATGTATTTCATTAAAGTTTCTCGATACATCTTCTTGGGTTGTCCAAAAACATAAATTGTTGCGTATGACATATCAAGTTGTAAAGATCCCTAAAGTTTAGCTCCCCATGATCTGGATAACAGCATGCCATACTTCGGTGGGATTTCAGCGACCACAATATCCTTAAGGATGCTCTTGGTAGGATATTGAACTAAGGTAACACACAGGTCTTTAATCAATCCTAGACACTTTACTTGACTTGAGTCAAATGAGAATAAGTCCTTGTAAGGTCTTGTAATGTCTAGGTTCAATTTCTCCATTACTGATTTGGGCATTAAGTTGTGGGAGGCCCCAGAATCCAACATTGTGTTGTGAAGAATTTTGTCATGGATGCTAAGGATAATGTAGAAAGTTGGTATTCCTCCTTCTAGTGGTTTGCCATTAACATCTGGACCAAATATAAGTTTTGGTTGGTCATCAAATAGGTTAATAGAATCCTCATTTCCAACAATGTTTAGAGTCTGGTTTATCTGTTTCTTGTAAGTTTCATTCTTGATTAGTTCTGTTAAAGGGTCTGAAATCTTTAACTTAACCACCTCTGCTCCGAAATTGAATGGCAAAGGGGCTTTTTCTATTTGAGGGTTTTGAATTTTCACAGCAGGGATTTCAGTGGGATTGTCTTCTTTTCCTTTACTGGGGGTCTCTTTATGTAGATTTTCAGATCTGGTGTTTTGAGGTTTGTTCACTGGTTCTTTAGGGGGAATTGAAGTGGAGGGTTGATCATCATAAGGTTGATTAGGGGTTATATCTACAACGGTGGGACCAGAAGGATTCTAGTTTTGTCTAGGGAGAATCTGGAGGATTTTAGAAACTGGTGCTTCTTTGATTTTCATGGATTGATTTGGCACTATTTTCTTGGTTTGGTTAGGGATATCAAAATTCTTTTTACTCCTTAGGTTATACTGTTTATGCACTTCAAAGATGGCAGAATCGTAACCTTGTTTATAATCAAATGACTCTCCAGATTGGATTTTCAATCATTGCAGCATATGAAATTCCTGATCATCTTGGGTCATAAAAACAACACCTTCATCATCTAATTCCATCAGTTTAATTTAAGTGTCTTGCTCTGGGTCTTCAGGATGGGATGTTTCTGCATAATTTTCTGGGAAAGGAGGTCTAATATTCTGATCAGGTCCATTTTTTCCAGTGTTTTGGATTTGGTTTTTCCTAAAGTTCGGGTTTCTAACTGGAGGTGCCTGTTGATTATCCCACTGGGGTTTCCTCTCTATATTCTCTATTCTATCCATTAACTTTTCCATGACTTTCACTAAGCTAACTATTTTAATGTCAAAGGGTGAAGGCTCATCTTTAGTTGTTCCTCTTCCTTCATTCCTAACTCTAGCTCTTTTAGCTAATAAATTAGCCTCTACACTTACAACTACACTTTGCATATCTTCTAGGGTTGGGGGGTTTCTTTCCCTGAGCTGGAATTCCACGTCTGTGTCAAAACCATCAGGGGACTTTATTAATGCTAAGTCAGGTGGGGGTCTAAGATTAACTTGAATTGCATTGTATATATTGTTAAATCTGGTGCAGTAATCTTGAACAATTTCATTGGGTCCCCTCCTAATATTTTCATATTCTGAAAGGATCTGTAGAGGACTCTTTTTATTTTCCCATCTATTCAAAAATTGCTAATGAAATACTTCTAAAATATCAATACTATTATCAGGCAGTGATCTAGACCATTTCCTAACATCACGGGCTAAAGTCTGAGCAAATTATCTCATTTAGACATCCACAATGTCAATTTCATGAAGTTCAAAGTAGTCTGTCATCTTATTAACATGGTTTTGTGTAGTGTAGTGTCCTATGCCATCAAATTGGACAATTTTACTCTGGTACTCTATTGGCATGGAACCAAGTGGAGCAGGTAAGACAAGGGGAGCATATCTATTTGCCATGGCTATAAGCTGGGAAGGGCTAAGATGTGGGGTTGAGGTACTGGAAGATGACACAGTAGTGGAGGATGAACTAGGACTGGTGAGTGGTAAATGAGTAGTGCTAGGTTGTTAAGGGAGTGAGTGCATGAATGGAGGTGGGGAATGGACTTTAGAAGTCGAAGGGAATAATGGTGAACTAAGAGTAGTGTACAATTGTTCAGAAAGCTCAGGGATCTTGGCGGTACTAAGGGATGATTGTGGCGAATTCAGAATGTACTCATCAATTGATTTGTTGGCTTTTTGAACTTCAAGGTCTACAATAAACTCAGGACCTAGGGCAGTATCATGAATTTCACTTTCAGACTTTGACTTAAATAATGACAAATAAAATTGCTCATCAAAGGGAAGATATTCTAAAAAGAAGCACTCATCGGGACATGAATTAGCTTTAATAAATGGTGTGTGACTAGCTGAAATTTCCTCTTTTTTGGATTTTCTTGAAATCAGGTTGGGATTATCAAATATTGGGGCCAGGTTTGGATTTGGGTTAGCCTTAGTATAATTAGTTCTCCTCGAAGCCAAAATTTCAAAGCTTTTCTAATTGTTTCTTTTTGTGAGAAATATCCTCTAATAAATTACTTTAAGAGGCTCAAAATACAGAATTAAAAATTTCTTAAAGATTTATTAGGACTGAGGGTTTTCCCCAGTGGAGTCGCCATTATGTTATCAATTAGAATTTTCCTTAGAAGTTATCAGAAGAAGGAATAAACCGAGGTAACCAAAAACCAATCTTTTAGGTATAGACTCTAGCTAACCTGTGACTTAGAGATGGCTCCCTATATATAATTTAGCTTTGTTTTACTGGAATTTTAGGCTAGTTATTAATGATCATTGGGGTTTTGGTTTTGAATTGAAGGTTCGGTGGTGGAATTATTGGAACAGATGGATAGAGGAAGGTCTTTAATCCATTGGGCTATGGAGTCAACAAATGGATAGCAGAACTGGGTCAATTCATTAAAGGGAATGTTCACAGGGCATGCTAGCAAAGTAAAGCGCAAATATTTAGGTCAAATGGGTGAAATGATCCTAACTAGGGTGAGAGAGGACTTAAGAATCCTCAGACTGGGGTTAAGATGAAGAATAGAGGATAATCATCAACAAAGGGAAATTAAGAATACTTTGCTATAGATCACAAGGAACCACCTAAACTAAGGAGCAATCAGGAATTCCTTAACTTAGATTTGTGAAGAAAACATTGAACATGCATAACAGTCAAGACAGAGTGCAGTTACGCAATTTTTGAGATATCATTCGATGTTATAGAATTCAGAATTTTAGAGATCAAGCAAGACTGTGGAAAAACCTTAAATAAAAATAACATTGAACGTGAGAGAATACTTATTTGAACTTTGCTTTACACAAGAATCCAATGAAATATCTAATCTTTATTCCTTGATCCAGCTAGCTGATCTAGTCATTGATATAATAGAATTTAAGACTTCAGAATAAGAAGTCTATAGAAATGTTTTGGAATCCCCCTTACATACTTCAAATTGTGAAGTATTTATACAAAAAAATTATTACAAAATATCTCAAAACAACTTGAGATTTAATCTAGGAAATACAAATATCTTCTTGCAAGAAGATAGAGACAGCTAATGAACTGTTTCATGTTGTCCCTTTTATTATGGTTGTGCTGGCCTTTATTGTTGAAGTGTAGCCCTTTATGCTGGCTTTTTGTTGTAGTGTTTCACGCTGAAGTCTTATTTACTTTGATCTTTCACCTGATACTCTTTGACCCTGCTACTCTTTGACCCTGCTACCCTGTTTTTATCTATTTACCTGGCTGCCTTCATTTTTATTGTGTGGTAACTTTTAGCTGTAAATTCTTCACAGTAAATCAGTCATAGTCTCCCACCATTCTACATCTGGTAATTTCACATTCATCATCCTCCTATAGATCTCATCAACTTCAGTATATTTGGCAAAATTGGGCTTGGTGAGGAATAAATGTTTGACCTCATGTTCCAGAAAAAACAAGTTTTCAAATGTGTCATATAACACTTTCCCTGTTGGCAGGACTTTTATGGATGAAGAGCTGGCTTGTTCCTTTGCCAACTGTATGATTCTGGTATCATACTCTAACTGTGTCATGAGCTTGTCATTGATAACCCTAGGACTGGGCATACCTTTTTCCCTTAAAATCTAGAATTTAGCCATGAACCTATCAATGGCTACCTGCATATTGTGAGATTTTTCTTCTAAGTTAAGCATAAGGTTCCTTTTGGAGAGGACCTTACTTATTTCTAAAATGGTCGCAGTCCTATCTTCTATATTTAACTCATGGAGCTCATATCTATTCTTGTTGTAGAGGAAGTGGATGAGTCTATTGGCATCCTTTGACTTATCTCCCAACTCCTCACTTTCTGGATAGCTTCTGTAGCTATCTTTACTAACTCTGTTTGTTCAAAAATAACTTGAATTGAGGGCCAAATATCCTTGATGGAGTCAATGATATTGGCCCACAACATTTCCTTGTTTTTCCCAAGTGGTTTCTCTAGTGTTAAGTCTTTCTCTAAGACTTTGATCCTTTCACTCATTCTTTGGGCTTTTTGTGCTTCTTCTTTCTGCTTCAGTTGGGCAAGTTTGTAGTATGTTTCCAAACTTGCAACCTTTTCTCTTAACCTATTCATTTCAATGGCATGGATAAACATCTCTTCAATGGCTGACTAGTTCTGCTGCTTTTTCTCCTTGAGCACCTGTTGTTGTTGTAGATTTTGTTGTTACTGGAAATGTTATGGTAGGTGGAGCAGTGGGTGCCAATGATGCTGCCAGTGTAGAAGGAACTGTTGTGGATATTTTTGGGATGACCTCTTTGGAAGTTGTGGCCATGTTGCTTTGCTTCAGTTGAATTAAAGCGTCCAACTCCTTTTCTGTCTCCTTTAGTTGATCATTCAGCTTCAAGACCAAGTCCATCAACTCCTCATGTTTGGTTTGATTCTCTATGACTTCTAGAGTTTGAGGATGTTGCAGCTGGGGTATTTTCAATTGCCTCTTAAGTGCAGCAATATCATCATTTTTCTTCTTAATAAGCTGCTCTGTAGCTTTTATATCCTTGGGATCGTGTCCCAATTCAATCACTAAGTCCTCTAAGGACTTGATCCTTGTATCCTTGGCCTGTGAGGAGGCCTTCTCTAACTGAAATTGTGCTAAGATGTTGTTCAGAGATTTTTGTAACTCATGAGTAGCTATGGCTTTACCAGTCAGGGTGGAGTATATCATCTCTCCAGACTATTTGTGTAGTTCAATCTAGTTTATGGGATGAATATCCCTCGCCAACTCTTCAAAATCTACCCTTTTGAAATCTGATGTTGTCTTGGGCTGTTGAGCTATGGGTTTAACAAAAGTCATTTGCAGCTTTCCCTCTTTAATGTCAAAGGCTGACATTAGCCTTGTTTGATTGGTAGGAGTCAACTTTAGGTATTGTGCATATGTTTGGGCCTTAAGCCTCTCATTTCTGGCTTTGATTTCTTTATATCTTTCCTTGATATCTTGGTCTTTGTCAACAGGCATTCTAAAGGAAGACACTTCAACACTAAGTTGCCTTTCCAACATCTGATTTTGTGATGTGGAAGGCTCTTGCATGCCTCCAGATGGAGTGGTAGGCCTACTTCTTTCTGCTCCTATATTTTTGACCTCAGCTGAGTCTTTAGTATATTCCTACTTAGAGGTTGGATTTAGCCTTTGCCTCTTGTTTGATTCCTGCTACAAATTGGAGGTGGCCATTCCTAAAGTGGAAGCCCCTTCTCTGTTTCTTTTTGGGATCTTCTCCTCATTCTGAGGAGTCTGCATAACTAGAGGGGTACTCATGGTTCTTTCTGGTTCTTCTGGTACCTGCAGAAAAGAGTTGTCATCAAGCTAATTTTCTAAATCAATTAGAGAATTCTCTACGTTTACTCTAGTATTGTCTTGGTCTACTAGGGTACCTTCCACCCATTCAATTTTATTTGCATATGCTTCTATTTCAGGTATGGGATGGTGAATGAAAGGTCCTAGCTTGATCTTTTGTCTCTTCTTTGTGATGAATTCCAAAGGATTATATCTCCAGACAAAACTCCTTTGGAACTTCATTCTTTGCAAAATTAGGTCTGCATCTTTGCCTACCTCCCTAGAGTTGCATACAAAGGGGCCTAGTTGGTCTTTTATTTTGAAATTGACCTCCTTCTTGGTATTGACGAAGTTTACTTCATTTAAATTGATGATTTGTCTATAGTATTCTAATGCAAACAACCTCATTGGGAGGTATCTTGGTAGCTTGTATGGTGCCAACATGCAACCATAGATTCTAATTTTTCTATGGTTCTGATAAAGGTACTAGTCACCCACTTTGGTCTGTTTCGAAAATTGAAGGACTGTCTTTATTTCTGGACTGATTCTAGGAGGAGGGCTTCCAGTCAACATTGCCATGATTGGATGTACAAATAAATCAATGAAACCAGAGTAAGAGTATGGAGACTGGGATTGGTGGATCAATGGGGTCCAAAAAATGATTGACCTGGGCCGACCTTTGGTGTCCAGCTTCTGAAGGGTGAATGGGAACTTATCAGGTTGGTAATATAAGAACATATGATATAAAACTAAAGAATACTTGAAAACTCTTTCATTGTTCATTCTAAGGAATTTCTCATGCATCCTATCAGCTATAAATTGGGCATAGTCATAAATGATAGCAGGAGGTTGTCTTGGAGTGTAGATGGACATGAACGCAAGGATTAACTCATCAATGTATTCACTAGTGGTGTACCCCAAAATGCAGGATATCATGGCTAAAATATTCTGGCCCCATGGGGGAAAAATAGTAGCTACATATGGAGGGGAGTCCTTAGGGATGTGTTTCTCTTCTCTGATGAAGGTTTGGAAGAGTTGGGCCAATTTTGTAGAGCTAAGTTTAGGGTACAGGTCCAACCAGTCTCTAATTGAGAGTGGGGTTAGGTTTGGACCTGGTTGGAGCTGCAACATTTCATTAATAGACTCAGCAATGATGGTGAAAAGGACCTTTTGGTCATGAAACATGATAGTTCTGTGACTGGGGACATAGCAAGCATAGCACATATGAACAATCTCAGGAAAAATGTGGACTTGGGGGAACTGGTACTTGGGAAAATTTAACTCCCAAAGGCCAATTTCATTAGCATGGTTCAGGAACCTGTCCCTAATTTGGCAATGTACTTTGAGCGGGGACTCTTGGGCAGAGGTATCTTTTATTTGGAAATATTTATCCACTAAAGGAAGGTGGTCCGGGTATAAATGAGCTGTAGTGATGGGCCTTACATCCATAGAAATTGGGGAAGCCATACTCAATTCTTGTGGATTTGAGTGTGGGGGGTGATTAAGAGTTTTTAGGGCAATGGAGGTTTTCCAGTTGTTTATGGCTCACAGTGTTAAAATTTAAGTAAATTGGATCTTTTTTACTTAACTAACAGTGTCACGAGGGTGAATTAACTTGGAATTTTAACAATTGAGTTGGAATTCCATGGTTAAATACCTAGAATTTGGGCGAAATTGATTTTAAACGGGTGGTTGATGGCATTGCAGAGGTTCGTACGGTACTCGTACGGAATGATGAATGAACTGGGCTATCTGTAGCGTCTGTAGAGTAATGGCAGAGGTTTGTGAACAATTTGGCTGTTTGCAGGGGTCGCAACAACTTTCTAAGTTCTCAAAGGCAAATGCACGAAAAGAGTGAAAAGAGGGCTAATTAGGCTTTTATAGGAAAAATGGTTAATTTTGGCGGGTTCACTATTTGCTTAACACTGATAGCTTTCGGTTGAATGGGGGTAGTGGTTTTGGAGGGCCATCCACCGCTTTTGTGGTGTAGGCAGTATTCGGGAGAGGTCGTCGGTTCCATTCAGCGTTCGCTATGTAGCATCGGTGGCCGGGAGGAAAACCACCTTATCGAGCGAGTAAACAGTGGACATCAGGTCAACCCGATATGGATGTGAGCCATTGGATGAGGGGTAGGGAGATCGTATGGTGATCGGGAGGTTAAGATTCTTGGTGATTTATACAAAAGGTTTTCGAGGGGGGCATGGGTCTAATCACTGGTGGTATATGATTAACTTAATACTTAATCTTGTCGGGGTGCTTTAATGAGGGATTAAGGACTGAGGGCAGGATTTAATATATTTGTGGGATATGGGGTAGTAATATAGTTTATAAGTAAACTAAGGGGTGGGGTTAATTTATATAAAGAAGTTAAATATATACGGGACAATGGGTTTATCGGGAATTTTATATATTTAATTAAAAAGTTAATATGAAGTGAAATGAGTGGAAGGGGTATTGTGCTTAGGTATATGAAATGTTATGCGCATTCCATACCCTTAGTACTTTAGGATAAATGTATTTGGTGGGTTTTTGTATAAAACATGTTTATAAAGGGGTTTTCCTAGGCAAGAGAACTTAACCTTAGGAAAAGGGGTTTTGTGAGGGGGATGAATGAATTATGATGAAATTTAACACCTTTCCTTCTTAAGTCATCAAGCTGAGGGTTTGGTCCCACCAGAAGTCAAAGAAATGCTCTGAGCCTTTTTGACTTAAAAACTATAGGTATTAATATTTTTATTATGAAAGGGAAGTTAGTGAGTGTCATAGGGGTTAAAATGAATGAGGGGATGTTAAGTAAACCAAATTGTGAACCATTGATTTTGTTTTGTTTACCACTTATGCATATTTAAATGATGCATTTGGAACAATGACATAAGTGCTTTTTGTATCAAATGATATGATATTTCTGAAACCTTTCTACTACTTACCCACTTACTCATCCTATCATTTTTCTTCACTTTATTTGGGTGCATTTAGGCTAGCAAATCCTTATCAATCTTTTTCTTTTCTTTACAAAATAAACTATCTAATTCTAACCTTATATCATCCAAGGGTTCATATTAAACTAATGAGCTCCTTTTATTCACTCTACCTATCTAATAATCTACCAAGATTACACTATTTGGTCAAATTTATTCACTACCTATAAACATAAAATTCAAAGTATGAAATAGCCAAGTTTAAAAATTTTGACTATCATGGATTGTGGCATAAGTAACAAGCTACACACAATCATTTATTATGCATAAAAAGTAAATAGTAGTGGCATTTTGACTTGCACACTTTTATGGTCTCTTTTTGTCTTTTGGGGTTCATATATTTTCATTTTTTTTACCTTTTCATTCATTTTGTCCTTTGATTATTCTTTTAGGACATACCCTCTTTACAATTTTAAATTTTTTAATATGGAAAACATTTACAGAAAGCAAAGGTTTGTACAATATTACAACGCTTAACCTTAGTCATTCAAAATTATGACTCCTATTGGTATAGGAACGTAACAAAAGCTATCAAATCCTTCCATATGCTCAATATGCACCTCTTCCTCAATCATACGATTGAGGAATGTTGTCTTTACATCCATCTAATGTATATTCCATCCCATCTATGCTAATAGTGCTAGATAAGATCTGATTGATGAGTACCTTTCTACTAGAACAAAGGTCTCATCGTAATCAATTCCCTCCACCTAAGAGAGCCCTTTGGCCACAAATTTGGCCTTGTGATTCTCCACACTCCCACCTGCTGCATACTTTACCTTTTAAAGCCATCTAGAACTCACCACTCACTTGTTTGTTGATCTTGGGACCACTTCCCAAACATTGTTTCTAATAATGGAGTCATACGCCTCAACGATAGCATCAACCCATATTGGTTTTTGTGCTACTTCCTCGAATGAGGATGGCTCAATCTCTACACTCTCACATCATAGTTGTTGTTGCTTGAAATGGCACCTGCAACACAAGTGTTGCGGGAGAAATAGAAAGCTTCCTAGAGATAGCCTTTGGGTTGATTGTAGACTAGTGCCTAGGACATCTTAAATAGAGGAGTGAATAGAAGATTATCAGTGGGGGGATTTCGGTGCACTCCAATTGTCAAATGATTAAAAAGGATAAAGGGCGATTGATTCAATAGTCTGTCATGAAAGTAAACTCAAGCCAGGACATGGAGTGAAATGTTTAGGGGGTAAGTCAGGCCAACCCCAAAGAGAAATGTCTTGTTCTGGTGGCTAACACACAAAAATCATGCAGCTTAATATTGCAGTTGTAGTAAAGGTTAAGAGGAAGAGAGAAAGGGGTAGATTCGATGCATAGGGTTGTAACAAAATCCTAAGCTCCAATGTCTCAGCAGAGATATGGAAGATTGAAGAGGTGGAATGGTAGAAACAATGCAGTGCAAATGAAGGTTTTCAGGCCATATACCTCATGGGCACATTACTATCCCAAAGCTCAGGCAAATATGGGCATATTACAGGTACTTAAGTAAATATGTAACTAGCACAGGCGTTGTTGCTACTTGGTAACAAATATAGAATCATGAAGAAGGGGAGAAACTGACAGCTTGACTACACTATTTCAAAGGGAGAAAAACATACATGAAGTGATAAACATAAGAGGAAACATACTACACATTGATCTGCTTGGAATCACCATAATAGTTTCATTAATACTTGAAGGGTCCCAATAACCAGTCCATTACATTCAGCATGTGTATCATTCAAGTCCCTCATGAACAAGCAAGTAGAACCAAAAGTGGAATCATAGAATTTAGACCCTCAGGTGCTGAATTCCAGAAACCACTATTAAGTGTTTCTCCACCTTATTTATATAGAGAAGGGGGGCTTTGAATCAACAGTTACAAAATATCTCAGCCAAGGGCCAGTTATCCGACAAAATAACTGCCTCAGCCTATGATGGCTCTGCTACCCAAAATGATTACAAATTAGGATTTGAACCCTTTCTTTAAAATGCAAGAAATATAGAAAAATATAAGGAAAAATTAACTGATGTTGAGGAAAATAACTCCCAGCCATTCCTGTTATGGCCTCTGGTTAGGCCCAATTTCTGCCATGATGTGGCTTTCCTACTGTTCGGCTGATTCCCATCGCTTTCACCTTAATTGCCTGACTTCCCCACTCTCTGTAGATGATATTGATCAACTGTGTTTTCATGTCACTGAGCATAAACAAATTTAGTCTAGGCATTACTTTGTTTCATATTTGAGTGGAGCTCCATGTTGAGGCATTAAGTCTTCCTGAGCCCCCCATACTGATTTGTCGATGCACCATGCCTTCATTCAATGCTTCAGTTGCCGACCCATCCGCCTTCAAAGCACTATACCATACTATCGGGGCTTTACGACATTAGGACGTTTACACTAAAAGGCATCACAGAATTGTGAGTCCCAATTGCTTTTGGCTCCCTTTGTTTTAGCCCCTTTCAGTGTTTCTACATCATAGGACCAAGGGTTGTGACCTAGGGCTCGACCTTTATATCGACAATTTCTTATCGGCGAATTTTAATGTTATCGGCGTTCGGCTGTTTCATGACGCCACATTTATTTTCTCCCTTTGGCCCTTTAGATCGTTGATATGCGGGGTCGCTTGTCCTACTCCGCTCTTGGTTCCTCGATCTTCCCATGACCATTGCCTAGCCCCTTAATCAGAGCACCATTCCAATCGTAGGTTCGCAATCCTCGAAGTCAGCGAGATGCTCAGTGCGCTGCTACCCCCAATCACTGATTGCCTATTTATGACATCATCACTGCCACATGTGGCTTCCTGAGTGGTGACATGTGTCACTCCGATATACCCCAAGAGGACCCCTGAAAATTTCATATCAGCATGCCACATGTTTCTCCATACCGACATGTCATGTTGATGTCAATTGCCATGCGTCTTTATCGGGACCAATCCTATGCTGCCACGCACCCTGTTGGAGGAGAGAGAAAAGGCATGCCTGCCCTTGGTTTTGTGTTGCATTTCTTTGTTAAATTATTTTTGTCCCTCCCATCACTTCACCACTAATCATATTACAAATCGTGATATTGCAACTTTTTGGAGTAGTAACCCTGTCGGCGTGCTAATTCGCTGATCCCCAATGTGCCTGGACCTTGAAGTTTCTCAAAACCATAATGCATAACCTTTTGGGTCCATCTCAATCACAAGACGGAAGGGATTTTAGTACAAGAGGGAGGAGTTGTCGCAATTTGTGGAGAGGACCTTATCGCAATCGGTGGCAGAGAAGGGACTTTCAATGTGACAACTGGTGGGGAAATTGAGATATGTGATATCGATGGAGTTTGCGATATCACAATCGGCGAGGGGAGATAGGGATTTATTGTGGTGAGGAGAACACTTTATGATATGTGATATGCGATATGACAAAGGGAAATGGGCTGATAGCGATTTGCAATGGGCTCCCAGACCTCCGATATGCTCTTCTCCTTCATTTCAAAGGAAACATAACCCCCATCTTTAATAGGCCATATCTTCTGATTCTAGGGCCCATTTGACGAGTTTCACATATTGTTGGAAAGCATATTCTGAGAACTATCGGATGGAATGTGTCCAATTTAGTTTAGAGAGCTTTTGTGTCTTAGAGGATGGCTTTAAAATTCACTGCTCTCTTTGGCACTTTGGACAACTAAAAACTCATAATGCAGTGAGTGACAACATTGACTCTAGCAGAGGATAGTGCCTTACTGGAAAGGTGTTGAGAACCTGCAGATCAATAACATTCACCATTTAGCATGGAGTCAAAAATATAACGAATCTTCCTTTCCTCATCAAACTAAAATGTAGAAATAAAATTTCTAACAATTGGAAAGTAAATGCTTAGCTAGTGAGCTTATTTGTATACACTCCTACTTATATTGAGGGCTCGATTCACCTAAGTGAGTTCAAACCTACAATGGATCCAGGCTAGCATTTGGGTGTTGGACCTAATATTGTCATGTTGCTGACATTTAAAAATTACAACCAACATGCACCATGAAAAATCTTTGGACAAAATCTTTGGTATGTGCCCCCACCTTGGTAGTTGATGCTCAGCTCTTTCGATCTCCTTCATGAACATTCTAATGGGGTTGGGTTCTTGAAAATGAGTGGAAAACATGTCCATGCACCCCATAAGAGATTCAGACCAATGTTTTGACACATACCTTGGAATAGATTTATATTGTTGCATGCCCAAGAAATATACCATGTAGTCAGCTACTGGATCACGAAACTGATGAGGAAAATTAGTAGTTGTTTCCCTTTCTTGAATAGTTTCTAGGGATGAATCTTTCTACAACAGGTAGCCATATACTTTTCTTGGCTCATCAAATTTGGGCTCTTCTTGAAAAATATGTCGCTGGAAGCCCTCTCTCCACTTGTTTGTAAGTAGATCCCTTTGATAATCTGCGACCATCTCGTCCTCCTGAGAATCATAAGCATCATAAATAGGAGGAGGTTCTTGAACTCGTTCTCCCTGATGGGCCTCCTCTTCTTGTGTAGCTTCCCATGACTGGGATTATTGTGGCTCTGCATCACTTGAATCTCCATCAGATTCATATACAACATAGGAAGGTGAAACATCAAATTTGGTCGAATAAGGTCTCTAAGGGTTTATTTGCAGCTCATTGATGTTTCCTTAATATCTTTCTACTCATTGGGTGATGCTTCTTGATGTGAGTAGATTTTTTCTTTGAGCAAAGCTCCACAAACATCTTCAATAGGGCAATCGACCTCGAGAATGTCTTCATCATTAAAATGTGCACACCAATCTTCAAATGGAGCATTTAGTGGACATAGTCTTTTACAATAGTGATTGAAGGCTATATGAAAACTTTTTAAGGAAGATATGATGCCACGAGGTATTGTTTTGTACCAAACTATAGCATCCTCATATAAAGAATACATGAACAATTTCATTTGTGCATCTTCAAGAAAAATACCCTGTTGTTCTATGCATTCATGAAATTCTTTGAGGTGCTGGTGAGGCCTTCTATCTGAGCTTCCACTGAATCTAGGTAAATAGGTATAGCATTCATGAAACAAAGGGACATGATTGGGATAACCAATAATAGAAGAAAAATCTAGCGGGAAAACTTTGTTGTTCAGGAATTAAGGAATGGCCATTTTCAAAACCTTCCTAGATAAGTGATTTCAGGTTCAAAGGTAGGGAAATCTTTTGGCTACTCTAGCATTAGAGTGAGTATGAGTCTGCTTGAAAGCTAGGATGATCAAATAGAGATATGGAAAATGGAGTCACCAAGATTTTTACCATAAAATGAAACAGTGGAGTTGCCAAGGTTAGAGATATTCAACCCACACTTCCCTTGCTCACCTAACAAAGGGAATGTAAAAATTTGTCATACAGAGGGAAAAATATTCTAATCTACTCCCAGGCAATGGCGCAAAAAAGATGTTGTCGCTTCAAATGGCACCTACATCATGAGTGTTGCGAGAGATAGAGAAAGCTTCCTACAGACAACCTCTGGTTTGATTGTAGACCATTACCTAGGAAATCTTAAATAGACGAGTGCATGGAAGATTATGAGGGCAGATTTCGGTGCACTTCAATTGTCACTTAATTAAAAAGGATAAAGGGGGCTTGGTTCAATATTCTATCATGAAAGTAATTTCAAGCCAAGACATGCACCCAAACGTTTAGGGGATAAATTAGGCCAACCCCAAAGAGAAATGCCTTGTTATAGTGGCCGACACACAACAATCATGTAGCTTAATATTGTAGTTGTAGTAAAGGTGAAGAGGAAGAGAGAAAGGGGGAGATTCGATGCATAGGGATGTAATAGAATCCTAAGCTCCAATGTCCCCGCAGAGGTATGGAATGTTGAAGAGGTGGAATGGTAGAAACCGTGGAGTGAAAATGAAGGTTTTCAGGCCGTATACCTCATGGGCACATTAGTATTCCAAATCTCAATCAAAAATGGGCATATTACAGGTACTTAAGTAAATCTATAATTAGCACAGGTATTGTTGCTACTTGTTAACAAATATATAATCATGAAGAAGGGGAGAAATTGACAGCTTGACTACATTATTTCAAAGGGAGAAAAACAGACATGAAGTGATAAACATAAGAGGAAACATACTACACATTGATTTTCTTGGAATCACTAGAATAGTTTCATTAATACTTGAAGGGTCCCAATAACCAATCCATTACATTCAGCATGTGCATCGTTCAAGTCCATCATGAACAAGCAAGCAAAACCAAAAGTGGAATCGCAGAATTCACACCCTCGGGTGTTGAATTCCAGAAACCACTATTAAGTGTTTCTCTTCCTTATTTATACAGAGAAGGGGGGATTTGAATATCTTAGCCAAGGGCCAACTATCCGATGAACTAGTTGCCTCAGCCTGTGATGGCTCTGCTGTCCAAAATGATTACAAATTAGGATTTGATCCCTTTCTTTACAATAAATAGAGAAAAATATAAGGAAAGTTAACTGATGGTGAGGAAAATAACTCCCATCCTTTCCTGTTATGGCCTTTGGCCAGGCCACGTTTTTGTCGTTATGTGCCTTTCCTACTATTCGACAGATTTCCATTGCTTTCACCTTAATTTCCTGACCTCCCCACTCTTTGTCGCTGATAGCAATCAACTATGTTTGTGTGCCATTGAGCATAAACATAGTTAGTTCGAGCAGTGCTTCGTTTCGTATCTGAGTGGAGCTCCATGATGAGCCATTAAGTCTTCTTGAGCCCCCCATACTAATTTTTTGCTACACCATGCCTTCATTCAATGCTTCAGCTGCTCACGCATCCGCCTTCAAATCCCTGTACCATACTATCGAGGCTTTAGGGAATCAGGACTTTTACACTAAAAGGCATCACAAAATAATGAGTTCCAATCTCCTTTGGCTCCCTTTGTTTAAGCCCCTTTCATTGTTCTGCATCATAGGACCAAGGGCTGTGATGTGGGGGCCAACATTTATATTGGCGGTTTCTTGTCGGTGACTTTTCATGTTATCGACTTTCGACAGTTTCATGACGCCACATTTATTTGCTCCCTTTGGCCCTTACGATCCCCGATATGCAGGGTTGCTTGTCCTTCTCCACTCTTGGTTCCTTACTCTTCCTGTGACCATCGGCTAGCCCCCTTATCAGAGCCCCATTCCAATTGGAGGTTCGCAATCGGTGAATTCCTTGTGATGCACAGTGCACTGCAACCCCCGATCGCTGATTACTGATTGATGACGTCATCACTTCCATGTGTGGATTCCTAAGTGGTGACACATGTCACTCGGATATACCCCCATAGGACCCCTGAAAATGTCAGATGAGCATTCCACATGTCCCTCGATACCGCCACATCATGCTCATGTCAACTGCCATGTGTCTTTATCGAGACCAATCCTGTGTTTCCACGCGTCTTGTTGGAGGAGAGAGAAAAGGCTTGCCTGCCATTGGTTTTGTGTTGAAGTTATTTGTTAAATGGTTTTTGGCCCTCCCAATGCTTTACCACTAATTGTATAGCAAATCATGATATCGCTACTTTTTGCAGTTGTAACCCTGCTGGTGCACCGAATTTCGATCACCGATGTGCTTGGACCTTGAAGTTTCTCAAAACCATAATGCATAACCTTTCGGGTCCATCATAATCACAATTCGGAAGAGAGTTTAGCAGAGGAGGGAGGATTTTTGTAATTGGTGGAATGGACCTTATCGCAATTGGCGGGTTGAGAAGGTACTTAGATGCGACAACCGATAGGGAAATTGCAATATGTGATATTGTTGGAGTTTGTGATATCGCAATTGGTAAGGGGAGATAGAGATTTATTGTGGTGAGTGAGAAACTGTTTGATATGGGATATCGCAATCGCAAAAGGATAAGGGAGATGATCAAAGATGTATGACAAAGGGAAATGGGTCGATAACAATTTGCAATGGGTTTAGAGACCTCTGATATGCTCTTCTCCTTCATTTCAAAGGCAACAAAACCCCCACCTTTAACAGGTCATATCTTCTAATTTCGAAGCCCATTTGAGGAGTTCCACATACATTTCGAAATATTATTCCAAGAACTACCCAATTGAGTGGGTTTGATTTAGCTTAGAGAGCTTCTGTGGCTTGGAAGATGGCTCCAAAATTTACTGCTATTTTTGGAACTTTCGACAACTGAAAACTCATAATGCAGTGAGTGACAACATTGGCTCCAAATCGAGACAGTGCCTTGCTGGAAAGGTGTTGAGAACCTGCAAACTAGTAGCCTTCACCATTGGGCATGGAGTCCAAAATATAATGAATCTTCCTTTCCTCATCAAACTAAAATGCAGAAATAAAAATTCTAATAACTCTAGTGTAAATGCTCACCTAGTGAGCTTATTTATATACACTCCTACATATATGCAAGGCTCGATTCACCTAAGTGAGTTCAACCCTCCAATGGATCTAGGCTAGCATTTGGGTGCTGGACCTAATGCCTTCATGTTGCTAAAATTTAAAAATTACAACCAACATGCACCATGAAAAATATTTGGACAAAATTTTTGGTATGTACCCCACCTTGGTAGAGTATGCTTAGCTCTTTCAATCTCCTTCATGAACATTCTAATGGGGTTGGGTTCTTGAAAATGAGTGGAAAACATGTCCATGCACCCCATAAGAGCTTCAGACCAAAGGTTTGACACATACCTTGGAATAGATGTATATTGTTGCATGCCCAAGAAATATATCATGTAGTCAGCTACTAGATCATGAAACTAACAAGGAAAATTACTAGTTCTTTCCCTTTCTTGAACAGTTTCAAGGGATGAATCTTTCTACAATAGGTGGCCATAGACTTTTCTTGGCTCATTAAATTTTAGCTCTTCTTCAAAAATATGTCATTGGAAACCATCTCTCCCCTTGTTTGTAATACGCATCATAAATAGGAGGAGATTCTTGAAGTTGTTCTCCATGTGAAGGATGTGCATTGTAACCTAGAGCCTCTATGTTGACCTCCTGATGGGCCTTCTCTTCTTGTGCAGCTTCCAATGACTAGGATTGTTGTGGCTCTGCATCACTTGACTCTCCATTACAGCCATATATATCATAGGAAGGAGAAACATCAAATTTGGTCGAATAAGAACTTTGAGGGTTTATTTGCAGCTCGATGATGTTTCCTTCATCTCTTTCTTTCTCATTGGGTGATGCTTCTTGATGCGAGTAGATGTTTTCTTGGAGCAGAGCTCCACAAACATCTTCAACAAGGTCATCAACCTCGGGAATGTCTTCATCATTAAAATGTGTGCAACAATCTTCAAATAAAGCATTTAGTGGATATAGTCTTTTGCAATAGTGATTGAATGTTATATGAAAACATTTTAAGGAAGATATGCTGCCACAAGGTATTGTTTTGTACCAAAATCTGACATCCTCATCTAAAGAAAACATGAACAATTTCATTTGTACATCTTCAAGAAAAATACCCTATTGTTCTATGCATTCATGAAATCAGTTGAGGTGTTGGTCAGGCCTTCTATTTGTGATTCCATTGAATCTAGGAAAATAGGCATATCATTCATGAAACAAAGGGACATGATTGGGATAACTAGCAATAGAAGAAAAATCCAATGGGGAGAATTTGTTGGCTAGAAATTCAGGAATGGCTATTTCAAAAACCTTCCTAGATAAGTGATTTCATGTTCAAAAGTAGGGAAAGTTTTAGGCTGATCTAGCATCAGAGCAAGTATGAGGCTTCTTGAAAGCCAGGATGATCAAATAGAGATATGTGTAGTGGATTCACCAGGATGTTTACCATAAAATGAAACAGTGGAGTCGCCAAGGTGAGAGATCTTCAACCCACTCTTCCCTTGCTCACCTAATAGACGGAATGTAAAAATTTGTCGTACCTAGGGAAAAATATTCTAATACGTTCCCCGAAAATGGCGCCAGAAAGACGTTGTCGCTCCAAATGGCACCAGCAACATGAGTGTTGTGGGAGACATATAAATATTCCTAGAGACAACCTCTAGGTTGATTGTAGACCAATGCCTATGACATCTTACATAGAGGAGTGCATGGAAGATTATCAGTGTGGGCTTTCGGTGCACTCCAATTGTCACGTAATTAAAAAGGATAAAGGGGGCTTGGTTCAGTTAGCACCTAAATCTGCCTTAGGCTGAGGAAGGCAAAATTCAGGGTAACCACAAATCACGCTCAGTCTGGTAGTTAGCCCTACTAGAACAAGAGAGGGCTCTCTCCGAGTCATGCTAAGTGAATAGATAAATGAAACGGTCTGAGATGACTTACAGTGAAATATTTATCTTAGGCTAATAAGTGAATATGGATACAAGAAACAATTTTCATGAATTATCGAGCTTCTGGGATGGTATGGGACCAACGGTTAGCAAAGAACAGAGAATTTAATACAAAGGCACAGATTACTTCGTGAGGGAAGGTAGGTGGAAGGTGTAGGAATTTAGTTTGAAATAATGCGAAATGGAGAGATTGTTTAGGAGACTGAAAAGGGCATGGGAACATGAATCCTTTTCAACAGAAGAAGAACATTGAACATGAAATTTTCCCACAGGAAGAGCAATAAAATTGAATTCTACCTTATCTAAACTCAGAAAATTTCACTGGAAATGAACATGAATTGAATTATGAAACATAACAAAATACATATGCAAACATAAGAGACACATTTGCTACACTCATAACCACATGAATCTCATGAAATAGAGCCGCTGCCTTTCATTAATTCTCTGTCAAAATATACAGTGAAGAAGTAGAGTTTCTTTCCCACAGTCTCCCAGAAGTTATAAGCCAACCAACCCTTTGCAAATAGCTTGCATACAATATATAGAATGTGCCATGAAGAGATAGAATGCCCAAGGGTTGGGGAGTTACTCGAATCATTACAAAATGGAGGTTCTCTATGGGGTGCTATGCTATGCCAAAGAAGCCTCAGCCAAGATTCGAAGCTGATCTTGCTCTTTTACCTCTTTTGCCTCTTTTGTTGCTTTGCTCAATTTTGCCTTCAAGCTCCTTATCCAGGCCTTTGCACTCATATTTCGTGTCCTGTAATGATAAGCCATGTGTCTCAGTAAAGCATGGTCCTTGTCGGCCTTGTCTAGCAGCCTCTCCAAGTGCATATTCATGCTCTCGAGATTGGCCTCCCGATCCTCATTGATTTCTTGCTCCAATGACGTGAGCTCAACTCTTCTCCTTTGTGCAGCTTGGCGATGCTCACGAATGTTTTGTAGCTCCATGATCGCCTGTTGATCCTCCAGCTACTTGTTCCTCTGCTCCAGGTATTTCATGTTCCACTTAGCCCTCTCCAAGTCAAGGGATAAGGCCTCAATCACTGGTTGCTGCTCTTGGATGATTTCTCTCACCTCTGCATTTGTCGTTTCTGTATCTGTCTCATAATCATGAAGGAGAACGAATTCTATCTCTCTCTCACCTGATGGCTCACCTAAAGGCCCCTCATCATGCATTGGCTCCTTACCTCTGTCCTATTCCTGTGTCTTCGATGTAGGAAGTGAGGCCCCTTCCACCCCGGGTGGAGATAACACTCGCTTTGCCACTGCAAACAAATGTCTACTGCCTCTCTGATAGGTGATGAATACTGGCATAGTAGCGGTCTCATGGTGCTCATACTGATGAGAAGGACCACCTATCTCATGTTCTGCCTCTGATACTACCTGTGGAGTGCTGAGGAAGTCACGGGAGATGAAGTCCTCCCAAGCAATGCCCTGCAATCCCAACTGATGATCCACCAAAATCTGGATAAGAGCAAAGTGATAAACACTGTTAAGCTGCTGCTGAGGGGTCTTATTGTCACACGGAATCTGTCAAGGGTGCGGACACGACTGACCTTCCTAGAAGTCTAAGACATTCTAATGACAAACAAGACAAAATGGAGTGATCTTTCTCTAAATACACCTTTTACAACATGAAAACTACAAGTGTTTAGGCTTACCTTATTCCAAAACGCTGTTGTTGAAGTCCGTTCTTGACGATCCGGATGAGCTCCTCCTTCAAGTCAATTCCTGCAACCACAAACAATCAAACAATTACCAAGCACTTGCATTTCATATAATAAAACATATATTCAACATGCAGACCAAGGAACACATGAAATAACTCATTAACACAAGCTATTGAGAAAAATAAACCAGTTTGTATTAATAACGAAACAAAGAAACTCTTACAACCTGGCCTTGGTGTTGTGCAAATTCCTCCCAGGGTCCATCAAGGGTTTTCCTCTACTTTGACAAAGCTCACCCTCTCCCAAGTAGAATCAAGTGAAGACAATCTCTCCTCACAAAGGCTCTAATGGAAGACCTAAATCCTGCAGCATTTACCCAAAGAAAATGTATAGCTCCAACCTCTTCTCCTTCTGGCTCAATGCCTTCATTTATAGTGCTGTAAAGAGGTTATTCAGGTCCACTATCAATGGGATCATCCCCCTCTATGGGTGGGATAGCTCCCTTATTGATGGGATAAGTTCCCCCTTAATAGAGATACATGAACCAACTGGAGGCGCATCCATTTCATCAAACCGACCTCTAGAATGTTCTAGAAGTAACCACAAGTAACTTTTTCAAGATAAAACTCGCGCATTTTGCCTTTTACAGAGGGACGCACCTGTCCTTTAACATACAGAGCGTCCATGGACGCAGATTTTGTGAACATGGTCAGCGTCCCCGCAGGTAAGGCTAGAGAGAACCTGCGACCCCAGAGATAAACATGATTTTTACAAGACTTTCTCTCTTCTTTGAGTTTGAGATGGATAACAGAGGCATGAGACTTGCCTAAGAGGGTAGCATGACTTGTTGATTGGAGCCATACTAACTGTAAGTAGTCAAGGTGACATTTTTTAGTGTAACAGATTGCCCCCTAAAGTGCGAAGCCTGGAATAGAATAGGGTTTTGTAATTCTAGGAAGGGTGAAGCGCTTTATCATTTCAAGGATTGCCTTGTGGATGGCCTGGTTGGAACCTGCAATTTTCAACACAAAATACATGGATAAGATTATATCATCACTGAGGTAGGCATTCCCATACTCAGATTCAAAACTTTAACTAATGGACTAACTATTCTGATACAGGAATGATCTTGCAGTACATCATTTTTATAGACTTTTGTAGACACAGTATGGACGCAGCCATCTGTTTATGATTAGTCTACATAGATAATGAATACAAAACTCCTCGCAGCCTGGATGGTAGAAACTAGATCCAGGGTCTTCACTTCTACTTCCCGAATTGGTACGATTCTAGCCATGTGATTAAATGATTCGATGTCGAACATGGTAGAAACCACTTGATTACCAGTCAATGATGTAAACTGTTAACAAGCGTGAGAGAAACCACCAGTAATGTCAATGGTTCTCAAAGTACCAAGCACAACCCGTGAAATGTGAATAGATGTTTTGATGTCGAACACTTCACGGAATCCTCTGATCGAAAGTCAATGATGTAAACTGACGTCAAAGGCGAGAAACCTGCCATTGATGCATGCAGACTTCAAGGTACTGTCGATTCCTAAGTCATCTTTCTAGATAATGTGTCGATGTCGATAGAAAGCGACCCGTTGCAGGCAAGCCTGCAACACGAAATCATTGTTCAAGTTGAAGAAATGTTGCTGTAAGGACTGACTCAGGGATGGTCAATGGATGACAAGTATTTTGCAGATGAAAGTTTTGCTTGCAGACCTCTTGAACACATAACGACACAACAGATGGTTTGGTGACGAATAACTCAAAGTTGATCCCTGAACCCGGTTAAAGATTTTCAAAGTGATTTAGTCAACTGTGAGGTAAAAGATTTCCCAACCCAGGTGAATGAAAAGTGTCGTGTTCAAGAGCGGTAATAAAGTTTCTTCTGAGGCAAAAGGTGACAAATAGGTTCATTCTTCTCTTTTTTCCCCCACCATTTCTGGCAAGTACCTCTTTATTTTTAACAAGCTTGAGGAGGATAACATATGCTTGATTATAAGCTCATCCTTCGGACGAGTCCAACCTAGTTTAAATGCGAACCCTAGGAAGGAGTGGTTCGTTCCTGTTTGTAATTGAACAGGTCCTTTACTGTAAAAGTTTAACGAGCCCAGTATAGGAGAAACTCGGCGTTTTTCATTTTTAGAGAGTCTGAAAAAACTAAAGGAGACTCCACGTTGAACTTTTTCGTATATTTGTGTCCCTCAAGCCCGAAAAAGTATAAAATAATACCTGGGGGAACCGCTTGATCTTGCGACCAAGGAGTACTTTCATAATAGTATCGTTGACCTGAAAAGTAAAAAGCGATCAAAGACACGTCGTTTTATTTCCTTATCGAGTTTGAAACGACAAAAACCCGGCAATCTTTTCCTGATTTTACGGTCAGAAAAGAGCTAAAAGGGGACCGTCTTTTAATTCCGTTTTAACGAGTGAAAAAGAAACACTCGGCGATCTTTTCATGTTTTAGGAGTCAGAAAAGGGCTTAAAAGATGACTCTGAAATTTTGTTTGTGAAAAATTACAATTTCCCTTGAAATCCCTTCGTCCTGCACAAAAGCGACACATTACTCATACCTGTTTAAAATAGGCAAAAATACATTTGAAAACATCTTTTCATGGTAAAAAATGAACTAATTCATCCAAAAAACCTATAAAAAGACCTTTTACCATGTCATTTTTACCGTTTCACTGTTGAGGTTGAAAAAGGAGCTTTTGACAAGAAACTTCCCGTGGTTGCTGCGGAAAATCTGACCGTCGGAATCGAACGCCGCTTCACCGAGGTATTTTACACATCCCACTCTTCATTTTTATCCGTTTAGTTTTTTGTTTTTGGTCTCTGTTTCATTTTTTGGGGGGGTTTTGGGTTCAAAATGCGCCCCTCGGCGGACGCAGGTGCCCTTCGGGTGAGCCGCGTCCCCCGACTTTTTCTCACACGGGAAAAAGGTCTGGGGACGCAGTCCGCCTTCAGGCGAGCTGCGTCCGGACGCCCTGTGCTAAAAAGCCGGGGTGCGTCTTCCGCAAAGGGCGCATTTCAAAACCCTAACTCTCTCAAAAAACCACCAAATTTTCTCAAATTAATTTCTAATTGACTCTTTTGATGTGCAGGGCCCAAAACATGTTAGACTGGAGAGAGAGAGAGCACGTAGAAGACGATGAAGCTGCGATTAACCACCAACCCTCTCTGGATGCCTTAAGAACATGTGGATTGTACAAATATTGGACCATACCGGGCATGAGGGGCCAGGTAAGATTTTTGGAATGGCTAGTTGAGCGATGGAACGTTCAAGATCAATGCTTTTACATTGGAGGGCACCAGCTCGAGATAGAGCCCTCGGATGTATACTTTCTCACTGGCTTGCCAAACAGAGGTGAGCAACTCAACCTTGCGGGGACCAGGCCGGGTGGCCAATCCCTTGATGATCTCCGCGAGGAGTGGTGCAGACCAGGGACTCGCCATAAAAAGGGCGTGGAGATAAAGCACATCGCTCTGGCGGAACTTAGAGTTATTGCATTTACGGTCACTAGGATTTGTGGCGCGGCCGCCTTGCACATTGCTTCCGGATCCCAAATGCGGATGGCAGTTGACTGTTACCAAGGCACCATCTTCAACTGGTGCGAAGCTGTGTCGGCTCATATGAAGAGCCAACTAACCAAGGCAAAGAACGGACGACTAAAGACTTTTGGATATGGGCCTCTAGTCGTGAGCTTTGCCTTGGAGAGAGTTCCTATGCTGATCCCTCAGCAACTCACTGTTGATGACTTGGGTCCTCGGGAGCCAAAGCTTGTTCGATGGGTTGCGGTGATGGCCCGGCATCCTGACGAGGGTGCTGCAGTGGTTCGATTCTCTGACAGTTACTTCGACTGGCTAGAGGGCCAGCTTTTTGTGATACAAGACTTTCCATATGCCGGAATGGATTTCAGAGGTGATCCGGACATGGTTCTTCCACAGGGAGAACAATGGGATGACAGAGGTACTTTCATTTTCACAAGTTTTCTAATTATGTATTTTTTATTTTTCATATATATCGTCTCAAAGTAACAGTAAAATTTTAAAAATGCAGATGTTGGACCACAGCGTCCAGCCAATCTCCGGCCTTACGACAGACGACATCCAGCTGCACCGGCACCGGCCTTACAGGATGCGACAGCAGAAGTACTAGCCGATTTGGAGCATGATCTAGAGCGTCTCACGGCAGATATACCTGAGACTACTATGGATGACATTCCAATGAGGCTTCAGCGCTTCGTGGTTGCAGTCCCTGGACCGTTTAGGAGATTTCTGCGCAAGATAGCCCGCGCAGTGGTGTCGTACAGAGAGCACCACCAGTGATTGACTAGTCACTTTTGTAGTCACATGTGACATTTTTGACTTTTTGCACTATCATTTTGCCGATCATAAGGTGTGTTAAACCTATGATCGAAGACGATGTATATATTTTTGGACACACTTCTATCTATATCTATATATCACTATTATCGGCTTATCTTGTTTAACATGTATGATGAAATGTCTTTAAATTTACTTGCATGATTATTATAAATGTCTGTCCAACACTTGAGAAGCAATTGCATCTGCTAATGTATTCAAAGACCTTGGAATATGTTGATATTCAATGTAATCAAATTCACGTTCCAAGAGACGCACTCTCAAAAACAACCTTAATAACACAGGATTTCTAATGGCATAAACTCTATTAAGCTGTAATACAACAAGTTCAGAATCTAACCTCACTATCAAACGTCGAATTCCAAATGAAATAGATTCGGATAATAATTCAACCACTGCACTGTATTCTGCAATGTTATTCGTTGTTTGACCGAGGCTTACCCCATGCATAGAAACTAACTCGTCAGAGGGCGAATAGATAACCCAAGCTGCGGAAGAGATATTCCGTGTACTACGACAAGCACCATCAGCAAATCCAATGTATGTTTGGAGAGGCGTCGACATCTACAATATCAAGAGTAAAACCAAGATGAGCCAAAATAATGACGAAAAACCACACTTGCTAAGCTAAGCACACTGACTAAACTAACACACTTGCTAGCTAGAAAGGAAATCTAACCTATCTAAAAATTTCTCCATCCACCATTTTAAGCATAATACCTCTTTAGGTAAAGTCCATTTCTGGGTTTGCCCAAAGAGTCCCCATCAAAATCAACTAACTCATAAGCCCCTTTTGCTAGCTTTCGCTTTACAATGTAGGGCCCATGCCACATGGGAACGAATTTTCCAGCACCTAGCTTATCGTTTGCTTGATCATATAATAGTACTAGGTCTCCTTCCGAAAAACTTCGAGGGGTTACATTTTTATCGTACTGAGCTTTCATTCGTTTCGCGTGAGTCTCGATAGCTAAAGTAGCGTCACGTCGAGTCTCATCTAATTTAGCTAAGTATAACAACCGTTTCTCCTCTTCGGAAGTAGCTGGAAGTAATTCGACAGCCATTTGAAGTGATGGGATTTCGCACTCAATAGGTAACACAGCTTCTAAGCCATAAACTAGCTGAAAGGGGTGAAACCTGTTGAATTTTTCACTGAAGTTCGATATGCCCATAGTGCCGAAAATAACATGTTATGCCAATTCGTTCGATGGATACCAATGATCCGTCGAATCATGACGACTAGAACTTTGTTGATTGACTCAACCAAACCGTTGGCTTGCGGATAATAAGGTGTAGAGCTATCGTGGCGCAAACCAAGCTGGCTTGTAAGTTCAGTCATCATGACATTTCGAAAATGGCTTCCATGGTCCGTAATGATTGCTTGTGGGACACCAAACCTAGTTATGATATGATTGAATACGAAAAGTGCAGCTGTCTTGCCGCTTGCGTCGAATGTAGGCATCGCCTCGGCCCACTTAGTAAAATAATCAACCGCAAGGATGATATACGCATGCCCCCCGGCCGAGTGAGGGTTACAAGTAATAAAGTCAATGCCCCATTTGGCGAATGGACCAGCGGCAATTATAGGGTGGAGAGGAGCAGGTGGAGCGCGCATCTTGCGATCAAACACTTGACAGTTGTGGCATTTTCTGACGGCAAGGATACAATCTTTAAACATAGACGGCCAGAAATAGCCAGCGCGCAACACCTTCTGAGCTGTGGCATACCCAGACATATGACCGCCACATGCTCCAGAGTGACAATCATTCAAAACTCTCTCAGCCTCATCGTGAGTTAAACAACGTCGAAAAACTAAGTCTGCCCCCAGGCGATAAAGTGTATCTCCAATAATTCTGTATTGCTGGGATTGAAACCGAATTTTTCGACGGTTTTCCTTGGAAGTTTCAGGCCGAAAGGTTTGGGTTTGGAGATAGATGATTATATCCCCATACCACGGATCTACAGTGCTAATAAGAAACAAAGATTCGTCCGCAATGGACTCCTCTGCCACAGTCTCTGTGTCAGCACTCGGGAAATCACACATCAATTCCGCGAAGACTAAAGATTTCTTAGACTTGGACTTCTCAAACTCCAAGTCGAACTCTTGCAGGATGACAATCCATTTAGAGTACTTGCCCCCTAGCAGTTGTTTTGTCAAGATATAAATCATAGGGTTGCAATCCGAAATAACAGTAGTTTTGCGGAGAAGAATGTAGTGACGAAAACGCTGGACAGCTTGAACGGCTGCCAGGGCCAATTTCTCCACATGCGAATATTTTAACTCAGTTGGATTTAAGGTTCTGCTAAGGTAATATATCACATGCTCTGCCTTGAATTCATCTTCTTGAACTAACACCATTCCAATGGTGGAATGCGAAGCTGCGAGGTATAAGAAGTAGTCCTGGTTGTAGTTGGGAGGATGCAATAACGGTGCATGGGTCAACGCGTGTTTCAGTGCATCAAAAGATTGTTGAGCAATCTCGTCCCAAAAGAATTGTACGTTCTGTTTCAACAACCGTGTAAAACCTTTAGTGACCTCGGCGTAGTTAGGGATGAATCGGCGTAAAAAGTTTGCTTTCCCTTGCAAGCTTTGGAGTTGGCGCAAACTCGAAGGAGGAGGCAATTGGATGATAGCCTCGACTTTCGAGGGATCGACGCGAATGCCGGTTTTGGAAACAACAAATCCCAGCAATCGACCTGTTTCTATACAGAAAACACACTTGTGGGGATTCAACCGAATTCGATAATGCCTACACCTCATAAAGATTGCTCGTAAATGGACAAGGTGATCAGCTCGGTGTAAAGAATGAGCAGGCAAATCATCGAGATAGGGTTGCACAATGTGCTTGATGTCATGAAATGCATAAGACATGGCCCGTTGAAAAGTAGCACCGGCATTCTTAAGGCCAAAAGGTAATTTGCAATAAGCAAATGTCCCCCATGGACAAATGAATGCCGTTTTTGGTTGATCGGCAGGTAGAATATTGATTTGATTATACCCGGAGAAACCATCCATGAAGGAAAACATCTCACTTCCGGCACAATCATCAATAATTTGATCGATATAAGGCGTAGGATAGTTGTCTTTTGGACAAGCTCGATTGATATCCCTATAATCGATACAGATTCTTATTGTTCCTTGTTTTTTATTGACGGGAACAATATTCGATACCCAATCCGTTAACGGGATCGGATAAATGAAACCTGCTTTCAACAGCTTTTCGACTTCGGCTTTGATTGCAGCTGCTTTTCGAGGGTGAATCTGACGCAACCGTTGCCGAATGGGTTTAGCATCCGGGTAGGTTTTGATTTCATGAACAACAATGGCAGGATCGATTCCTGGCATTTCTTCGTAGGACCAGGCAAACACGTCGCGGAATTCTTGGAATAGGGCCTTGTAAGTTTCAATTTCTTCGTCAGTACATGCGGCACCTATATGAATGTTCTCCTTGATTCCGGGCTTCACTGAAATATCAATGGGAATAGTACGAGAAATATTCCCTAAATTCAGCTCTGAATCAGAATGTTTCGTTGGATCCTGAGCGTCTTTGACATATTCAGCGGTAAAGATAGATGAAAAATCATTTTCAAAGGCATCATCCTTAGGTAAAAACGAAGATCTGTGATGGAGATCGTCCCATGGTAGATCATCTACACTTAGGATTTCGCGAAGTTGTTCGTCAGATGACACTTCTTCGGGAAACGTTATCCGTTCTAAGGGTGAGGTGAAAAGTGACTCTTCACTGACCACATTCATTTGGTCGGTTGAATGAAAGTCGGTAAAAGACATAAGAGCTTCATAAGCAATCTCATACGGACTCAACGGCATAACATCACCGAGTGAGTCTAGCTCAGAGTCAGAGGGAACATACCAAGGATCATCATAAATAATGTTTTCTGACGTGATCATATGAATTGTTGCGAACGAAGGGTCTGCATTGAGTGGAGGGAGAGGAAAAGTTCCCAGTAAACCGGAATCCTTAACTAAACCTACACCAATGTCCCTATAAGGGATTGTCGTTTTACCAACATGCTGGATAGTTTCTAAAGAGGTTGGGTCGGATGAAAAGTATGTCAGCTGATCAATAGTCACGATCTTACCGTTATGTGGAAACTTAATGACTCTGAAGACCGATGAAACGACCGCTGTCATAGCATATGACCAACTTCGACCCAAAAGAAGGTTGTAGTCTAGAGGGGCATCAACCACTTCCACATCCAGACTAACGGTTTTACCTTCGACCCCTATAGGCAATTCTTGTAGAATACCAAACGGACGGAACCCACGGCCATCAAAGGCCTTAAGGATGGTGGGGGATTGGTTCAACGAAGGAGAACCAAGCGATCTCCAACATTGAATCGACATAATACACGTAGAAGCTCCCTCATCAATCACAGTCCGATGAATAGGCCTGTTTTTGACTATCACTGGAATTTGGAAAGCCATTTGATGGGGGAGACGCGGTGTACTACTTTCTAGATCAAAGATCATTAGGTTCGGGTCCTGAACATCGACAGCTCCAATAGCCGACAAAAGCAATTTTCGTTGCGCTGGACATGATTGCAGCACTTCGAGTGCCGACATTGCTGAAGGTGAAACAGCTAAGTCTTCAACAATGTTGTAATTCTGGGCTGCTCTCGCATGTGGATTGAAAGCAGACCTTCGAAGTACACCCTTGGCGGGCGGCTTAATCACTAAGTCTGGGTTAGGTTTTTCGATCTGTAGTGGATCGGAACCAGGAGCTGAGGTTGATGGGTTAGAGTTAGAAGATTCTGCTTCTTTACCATCAACAGGAGCCTTACTACCATAATCTTGCGATCGAGTCGCAATCCTGACATGAGACATCATCAAAATGGGTTCTTCACTGGCATTCGAAGAAGAACCTATCATCTTATTTTCCTGCTCGGGGAATGGATTCTTTAACACAGCAGGAGTCGGAGAACCTTTAACTATTTTCACTACCTCGGCCCGATGAGGGCAGTCTCTCGTAAAATGATCTTCTTCACAAATGAGACAAGGATAACGAGGTTTGCGCTTTTCGTCATTAGTTTCCGACTTTTCCGTTTTCTCCTTTGGAGCCTTGTCTGCTTTAGCCTTCTTCTTTCCTTTCTTCTTTCCACCGTTTTTGGATTTGGCCGTAGATGACTCTACAGCGTGAATGTCGGCGGTAAGTTCAGGAGGAGAAGACTCTCCTGTCGGAGAATCAGGCAAAGTGATAATTGGAGTATTGGAGGTCTTGGAAGACTTCTTCTTACTCTTCGTAGTCACGATACCGATCATACCATCAGCGGCATGAGATCCCGAAGGAGCAGCAGCGATTTGGTTTGACTTTGGAAGATCCGGAATTTTCTCGTGTAACGTACCCGACTGAGTGTAAACTAAGTCAAGGTATTGTGCCTGAGCAATGACTTGCTCCTCAGTAACTACGCCGGCCTTAGCTACATCTTCAGTAATTCTTGGTAATAATGATTTTACAAACCATTCAGCTAAAATTTGGTCCGGGATAAAAACTTTCACTAATCTCCTTCGACGTCTCCACTCATGGATGTGATCAGAAATGTACGTGGATGTCGATTGTTTTAGCGAAGTTAATAATTCCGTACCATTATCGTATCTGACTGGTAACTGAAAATGAGTTAAGAATGAAGTAGCTAACTGGCTAAAGTTGTAAAAAGAAGCCCGTGGCAACTCAATGTACCACTTGGCTGCGAGACCAATGAGTGTACGCTGGAAAAGACGTAAGCGGATAGAATCATCTGAGATGGAATTTGATGCACACCAGAGGTGGTAAGTCATCACGTGATTAGACGGATCCTCTCCAGACTTACCTTCGAACTTGGGTATATCGCTGGGCAACTTATTTGGCATTGGCGGCCAGAACGGAAGATATTGAATTGGATCGTTCGTTAGGCGCGTCAAGTCGGGTAAATCTAAAGTCGCAATAAATGGTAACTGCCGGTTAGGATCTCTGAAACTCTGAGTCACAATACCAGCCCCAGGAGGAGGATATCCAGGATAACTAGGAACAGGATTCGCATTGGGGATATTATATCCTCCTGGAAAACCAGGATTAACCGGACCGTACTGGGGTTGTTGAGGTGGTTGATAATTGTACCCAGGATACGGTTGATACTGGTAAACCGGTTGTTGGGCAGCTTGACCAGGTTGATACTGTCCCTGGTACGGAGGTTGAACAAATTGAGGTTGAGTAGTAACAACCGTACTTGTACCAGGTTGACCTGCAGGCATCTGGACTGTGGTTTGAACCGTGGGTCCAGACAACGGTACAGATGTCTGAGGAACGGTTACAGGGACAGTAGAAACCGGAGCTGCCGATACTCCAGATGTAAGCATGGTAGATGAAGCGGTAGTTGCTGCAGCCGTGTGAGGTGGAGTACTCGGTGCAATTGGCGGCTGAGTAACTACAGAAGTTACAGGGGTCTGAACACTTGACTGGACAAGTTGCGGTTGCTGGGGTGGACCAGGAACTGCAGGTTGTCCTGCTTGAGGTACCGACTGTATACTTGGTTGCGACATCTGTTGACCCTGTGACGGATCCCATGTTAACATTCCAGGGTATTGACTCGTAACAGGTTGAGGATACTGAGATCCATAGCCGTATTGAGGATAGGGTTGATAACTGTAAGGTGTAGTCCCATATGATTGCCCTTGAGGTGGTTGATAACCTTGACCAGGGTATTGACCCGTAGGTTGATAACCTTGAGGTAAATACGAATACTGGGGTTGACCTTGACCTTGAGGTTGGTATCCTTGAGGTTGATACCCTTGGGGTTGATACCCTTGGGGTTGCCATCCTTGAGGTTGCCATCCTTGAGGTTGATACTGATACTGAGGTTGACTTTGGGGTACGTATTGAGGCTGGGGTTGATACCCTTGGGGTTGATACCCTTGAGGTTGCCCCCCAGTCACAAATGAAGTACCTTGAGGTTGCCCCCCAGGCATTAACGAAGGTTGCCCCCCAGGCGGTAATTGGCCACCTTGAGGTTGGTTAATGGGAGTTGAACCTGACATCATATAAACTTCACCTATACTCAATGGTACATTACCACTGTTTCCAACTAATAACCCATGATCAACAGGTTGAGGAGATGCTCCCGCAAAGGTACCAGAAAGTGACTGATACCCAGTAGGAACAGAAGGACCGCCATGTAAAAATGATTCAGGACTTTGCGAAAACACAGACGACTGACCAGACATATTTACAGGAGAATGAATTCCTCTGGGTGGAACCGGAGTACGAGGTGTAGAAAAACCTACTGAGTTGTCTAAAAAATTGGTTAATGCAAGGTACCAAGACTCACTTCTAGGAGGACTGTAAAAGATGGATTCACGCTCCCTTAGATCAAGGGTAATTAGATCTTCAGAATCAGAAACGCCTATTTCTTCCTCTGGAACAAGTTCTTCTATAGCAATTAATCCAACAGGAAGATTTTCGGTGATAATTCTTTCTATTCTTGGTGAATCAGGAACACTAGGAGTTGGAGTAACAGGTTCTGAAATTTCAGGTTCTTCGCCTGTTTCACTGGCAGATGAAAAACTACCAGCAAGCTCGGAAACTGTAACAGCTTCGGGATTGTAACCTGTTTCTAATCTTTGGTAATCTGGATGGACTACCAAAGAAGATTCTCCTTCTTCAGGTGAACCTACTTTACTGCCACTAGGAGTTACAAGGACCTTTAAACCCTCTAAATAACTGGGGTCGTCTCGAGGAGGTGAACCCCTAAGTTCACGGGATCTTCTCAACAATTCGGCCACAGATACAACTTCAGGAGACTGGCCCGCAATACGACGGGACCTTCTCGGTAATTCCGCCACAATTAAAGATTTTAACTACAACACACGAAAACAAAGTAAAAAATTTCAAATCAAACCACCTAAAGTCTTCTAAAGAACCAATCAAATTTGAAGCACACGCCTAAATAATCTAGAGCGTCAAACCACACACAAACAGTAGTCTTCCGGACCAAAAGCGCTAGTTGGTGATTAGGCCCAACCTCGCAGGATTCAGTACAGAAATAGTGGGTGGAACAGTTACCCCGGCAACCTGCTTAATGAATAGACTGGACCAAGTTCCTCCACTTTAACCGTCTCGAAGTGAAGCGAACCCCCCAGAAAATCCAAGTGAGTATAACCGACGTCTGCTCCAGGTACAGTGGGACCTTCCCTCCACCGTCACCTTGGGTAGAATCCTAGATATTATGGCCACTAAGGTTACCAATCACAACAATTACACCTGGGGGAACAGTCTAAACTCCGACAGCACGCAAGGGCAGAGTAGCAAGCTCCAATCCCCTTACCGGCTCCTTGACAACAATCCAAGGTTTACCGATAAGTGACCCCTGGCTCCTCGACAATGGTTAATCCGAGGTTTACCGTTTGTAATACGTACTGCCTGGCGTCGTTCCCAACGAGGGAGGAATGATCCCCTCACTGGTTCGGACACGAGCTCGTGTTTCTCCTTTAAGAGGAGCTTTCCCAGAATGTAACTGAAACAATTGGATTTGTTCTACTCAAGATAGACTATCTGTTTGGTTTTGTAGTCTTGGAGAGTTAAGTACTCACCTACTCCAAGACCCTAGCCTAAGCTATGTTGGTGCTTCAGAGCCCTAGAAAAATAAAGATTACTAGATTGATTTTAATTTAAGCGTTACTTTTAAGGTTGTTTCTTAAGTCAAAAGGTGATGGAAGTGAAACTAGTGGTATGTTGACTCGACTCGAAACCACTACAAAATGCACCTAAAATGATTTATCCACTACTTTACTTTTTCGATGAATTGCTTAACTAAAAAGTTGAGAGAATGCAATCCTTATAAAAGCAACTTTTTAATTGAAGACAATCAAAGAAACAATTCGTTTTTCTTTTCCAAGCATAAAAACATAACTTCTCTTTACATGCACGAAAAAACTCTTTTCTTCTTTTGAAAACAAAAAGCTACTTGAAACAAGACTTTTAAGAAGATGTTTTTGTATTTTTCTTTTAATAAAGCAAATAAATCTAATATAACCAAAAATCAATCTTAACAACTCTTAAAATCTATGAAAATGCACTCATAAGCAAACTAAAGGCAAATTTACTCTAAGCAATCTTAACGAGGCCAAAACTAACAATGATTATTTCTAAGGTGTTTTACTTGATCACAATCAAATCAAGGACTAGCTTATTGCAGAACCAAAAACTAGTCAAAACAAAATTCTAATCTTTTTGTCCTTTTTGAAAATGGAAATCAATACTTTAAAAACAAGCAATTCGAAATTTGACCCAAAACAACTCAAATGACAAGTTGCTCAAACAAGGAGACTTTACGGCAGGCTCAACTTCTAAGAAGGTTGACTAACCAGAGATATCTAAGGCTGGACAACTTTCTAAGCTCAAAGTCACTACAAAGCCTTACCAAAAATCAAACCCTAGGTCTAAACTTCGTTGAAAACCACTAAAACACTCAAAGCTCACAAAACAAGTTCAGGTGAGAATTCTTGACAGGGTACTAAAGGATCTGGGCGGAAAACACTAAGAAAAACAAAATCTAAAAGTAATTTAAGGCAAAAATGGAATTTTCTTAACTTTTACAGGAAGACGCAGGCCAGCAGTTGTCACAGGTGCGACCCCGCACTGTGCAGTCGACAACAGCGCGTCCAAGGACGCACTGTGCAGCACACAGAGACTGCGTCTTTCTGGAAAAAGGAAGAAAAACTAAAGCCAACTAAAGCTACAGCTAAGCCACCCAAATACTAATTCTCACAGTCAAAAACCAGAAAATAAAAATGATTTTCTCAAAGCAAAGTTCATATAAAGGAAAAGACTCTCTCATTAATGGATTCCCCAGTGGAGTCGCCAATTTGTCACACGGAATCTGTCAAGGGTGCGGACATGACTGACCTTCCTAGAAGTCTAAGACATTCTAATGACAAACAAGACAAAATGGAGTGATCTTTCTCTAAATACACCTTTTACAACATGAAAACTACAAGTGTTTAGGCTTACCTTATTCCAAAACGCTGTTGTTGAAGTCCGTTCTTGACGATCCGGATGAGCTCCTCCTTCAAGTCAATTCCTGCAACCACAAACAATCAAACAATTACCAAGCACTTGCATTTCATATAATAAAACATATATTCAACATGCAGACCAAGGAACACATGAAATAACTCATTAACACAAGCTATTGAGAAAAATAAACCAGTTTGTATTAATAACGAAACAAAGAAACTCTTACAACCTGGCCTTGGTGTTGTGCAAATTCCTCCCAGGGTCCATCAAGGGTTTTCCTCTACTTTGACAAAGCTCACCCTCTCCCAAGTAGAATCAAGTGAAGACAATCTCTCCTCACAAAGGCTCTAATGGAAGACCTAAATCCTGCAGCATTTACCCAAAGAAAATGTATAGCTCCAACCTCTTCTCCTTCTGGCTCAATGCCTTCATTTATAGTGCTGTAAAGAGGTTATTCAGGTCCACTATCAATGGGATCATCCCCCTCTATGGGTGGGATAGCTCCCTTATTGATGGGATAAGTTCCCCCTTAATAGAGATACATGAACCAACTGGAGGCGCATCCATTTCATCAAACCGACCTCTAGAATGTTCTAGAAGTAACCACAAGTAACTTTTTCAAGATAAAACTCGCGCATTTTGCCTTTTACAGAGGGACGCACCTGTCCTTTAACATACAGAGCGTCCATGGACGCAGATTTTGTGAACATGGTCAGCGTCCCCGCAGGTAAGGCTAGAGAGAACCTGCGACCCCAGAGATAAACATGATTTTTACAAGACTTTCTCTCTTTTTTGAGTTTGAGATGGATAACAGAGGCATGAGACTTGCCTAAGAGGGTAGCATGACTTGTTGATTGGAGCCATACTAACTGTAAGTAGTCAAGGTGACATTTTTTAGTGTAACACTTATGCTGCATGAAATTGTTCATCGTCTCTATGTTCCTGCAAATTAAAAATAGGAGGTTCATCATCCGCACCCTGGTAAAGTGCATGAGCAACCTGATGTGATAGGCATATAGGCGAGAGAACCTCCCCTCACAACTGAAGTATTTCATGATCAATTTCATGAGCGGAGCATACTCATCTTTCAAAAATCTGAATGGGAAGACTCTTGTGAGATGCCTCAAACAACTGGCCTTAATGTAAGGCTCATAATGATGCCTATCCACCTTCTTCTTCGTATGCCACTGTTCTCCAACATTTGGTATGCCCGTTGCCACTGAAATAGTTTCGGGTTTCAATGTGAAACTGACCCCAGCCAAGATAGACTGACCTCCATGTAGGTGAAGCACAAACAGACGGGCCAACTCATGATGAACTCTGACATTTGCCACCCTTTGACAAAATTCAAAACATGCTAGGTGCTAGAAACATGACATAGCAAGAGGGCATGCCTG
Organism: Pinus tabuliformis; assembly: GCA_031772625.1. Classification (NCBI taxonomy): domain Eukaryota; kingdom Viridiplantae; phylum Streptophyta; class Pinopsida; order Pinales; family Pinaceae; genus Pinus; species Pinus tabuliformis. The sequence continues at coordinate 1,225,436,686 of CM062809.1, forward strand.
CAACTCAGTGAGGGTGTTTGGCTCATCCCTAACATGTTTGCCACTCCTATGATGTCTCCGGGGAGCCTGTTCTCCTGAAGCTGTATCACTATGGGTCTCCACCTCATACTCTGATGAACCCTCAGATGCCATGACTGCTATTTATAAACTGTATTTAGGCTGCCCCTTTGATGATGGTGAAGCTGGGTGTTGTTTGTGATATCTGCCACCAAGGGGAACAATGAAACAAAGGGAGTATTAGGAGGGGAGTAATGTAATGGGAATAGGGGTTATAGGGAGAATTTTGTTTAGGGATATGTAGGGGTTTTGGGTATTTTGATAGGTTAGGGTTTGGGGTTTTAATTGAGCACTAGGAGGAAGGGAAAGGGAATATGAGTTTGGTAGTGTTAGGGTAGTGATAATAGGAAAAATGGCATAGGGGAATAAGGAAAAGTGGTAGGGAAGGAAAAATAGAGCCTTGGCATCAACAACACACTGGCATAACCCTAGCAAAATGGTTTTTTGGTGTTTTCTTGTGGTTAACTTTATGAAATTTTTTGCATTTAACCACAGGCAATAAACCACCATATCTTTATCAAATTTGATGCACAAGTGAGTTTATGGAGCCTACCCTTCAATTTATGTGCTTCACAAAAAAAATTTGAGGGAGTTTGGCAAATTCTGGGCACTTTGTCTCTGTGCACCACGCGCAAAACCCAGTGTGCCGTGCTCTGGGTGTGCGCCGCGCTAGTTATAACTTTGCACTGCGGGCGGGCTCTGTGTGTGTCGTGCCCTGTGTGTGCGCCGCGCCCCTGCCTATGTGCGCCGCACCCCTGAAACTTCCTCCAAACTGCTCCAAATTACGCGCTTGCACACCCACGACTTTGCAATGCTTTCCTTCTACCTTTGATTGCACAATGACTTGGATTTAGGTGGGAGTTTGTATATAAAGATTTGGAAGTGATGGGTTACATTTTTGCTTTTTCAAAAAACCCATTTTCTAATGTTTATGTTTGACACTTTTGCACTGACTTTAAAACAACCCTGATTTACACTTTTCCTCTGAAGTTTGGCTCAAGTGATGAAATTTTCGGCACTATTTGCAGGGATTGCTTAACAGGACATTTGGCCACGAAAACCATGACTGCACTTGAAGAAATCAACTGAAGACGTTTTTGAAAATCTTGTCACCAATAACACTCTTTGACTTTTCTTCAAAACAGAGTTTTGAAGAACAGTCGAAGTTTATCAATATGATGATGAAACTCTGTGAATCATTACTTTGCAAGGGAATCACTCCAGCCTACATGGCTTTACTGGACCTATTTAAAGACCAAATTGATTAATCCCTAGACCTAATGACCAAAAATGACTTTTGTCTGTTAACGGCCCAGACCTTGACTGTTATGGACGTTTGTGATTATTGACAAAAGACCTAAGCCAGCAGGAGCCAGATATGAGGGGAAATGACTAGCATGACCTTCTCCGTCAGATCATGTCATGCCCCTAGCAGAATGCAGCTGAGTGAATGGAGCGGGACACCTAAAAATGAAATGCATAAAGAGTTTTGATCTCTGATGGAGGACTAACAAGACTGACTCTAACATTGGCTCCAATGGGGGATGGTAGCTCCTTGGAGGTGCCAAGAACAGCAGATATCTGGAAGAGCTAGACAGTGTCTTCATCCATTGGGCTATGGATTCATTATTTCGACAAACAATACAAGGCTTCGACTCATTTATTGACTGAAACTGACTCAATGAAAACTGACATGACTGAAAAAACTTGACTCTAACAAAAGGAAACGACTCATGACTGACTTAACTAAAACAAGAACTCACAAAACTTTTTCAATGGCAGCAGTCCATCAAGATCTGAGGGTTCCAAATCATGATGACAGCCACCTGTGTACTAATGCAATATGTACAATCATGTGTAATGTGTCTTCCAATGTAACCAATCAAGCAGATGCCTTGCTGACTGATTCTCCTGATCAGATCTCCTGGTCAACAGTAGATACTTGTAACTGGGCATCCAAAAACATAATTGACCATGATCCCCTTCATCACTGAATACTTCAATAATCACCTTCACTGCTGACTGCAACAAATCCGCCATTAGATCCTGAAAAACATGAAGTCTTTCCTCCTGCTGAAAAAACAAGGTATCTTTTTCTATTGATTCTGGTCTTTCTTCATAAATAAGAGTATGCTCCTGGTCTTCAAAAAATTCTGAACAAATAGGTGAGCAGATTTCCTCTTCAAAGAACATTTCAAAGCATGAGACATATGAGGAAGAGTCTGAAAGGGAATCTTGAACGGTCTGGTTTGTTGAAGTCTGAATATATTGTAGGTCATCTTGATATGATATGACAGCCATATTGTCTTTGCATTCATCAATCATGAGAAAACAAACCTCAAGTGATTCTTGAAACCCAACACATTCATTTATATCATCTACCATAAATTCACCTAGAGCTTTTTCACTTACTTGAACAAAGATCTCATCTCGTTGTTCATAGAGGGAATGAGCTACCTCCTCATGAAGGTCTAGGTCTGGTGAGATAAGGTCAGTTAGGCCTCTACCTCTGTTTTCTCCATTTGAGGCAGCCTAAACCATGCAACTCTCTTTTTCCTCCTCACCATCTGTCTCTTGATCTGATTTATCATCCCCATTATCTGGGATTGGAACATCATTTTCCTGCATATCATCTTTTATTTCCACCAGATCTGAAACAAAACTTCTTCTTTCATCATTTCCAGCCATATGGAAATCTTCAGCCTGCTGATCTATAAAGCTGCCCACAGGACTATCATCCTTTTCAGAAGAGGAAAAAATTCCGCCATCACCTTCTTGACCGGGTGCACACTGCAGATCTGTGTTAACTTGAGCTAGAACATGACTCTTCAAGAGTTGATCTATTTCATCTTCAGACAAATGCGATATGGCTTTTCATTTTATCTTGCACGAATAGTGATTTTCTTCAATATTTTCAAGTGGAGGAGTGTACAAATTTTCCTCAGACTACTGATCCATTTCATGTAATTCCTGTTGACTGTCAAGATGCAAAATTCCTTCATCTTCCACCGTACTACAATCTTGATTCTGCTGAAAATTTTCATTGTCATCTTCATGCTGCTGAAATGGGTTTTCACACAGGGCTTCCATGATCTCATCATCCATAAAATTATCATCCTCGTAGTATTTTTCAAGGCTTTCAATAAAAGTAGAAGCATGTTTGCAATAGTCATGAACTATATTTAATGATGGATAAGATTCTTGATATCTTTCAATGAACAGGGCATGAAAATCCTTTAAACAGTAAATACAAGCAGGTGGCAAACTTTCATACCAAGATTGGGCTTCACCTTCTAGAGTGGCCAGGAATATCTTCATCAAGCAATCTTCAGGAAAATCAACCTTCAACTTGCGAATATGCATGTGAAATCGAACTAGATGTAAAGCAGTGTCCTTCTTACCATCATCTTTAAATGTAGGCAAATTCCTTGACCAATCTACCTTCGGAATTTTATTAGGGAAACTTGGGATGTGATCTCGGCTCATGGGAGTGTATCTTCTTGCAACCCGCTCCATTTTGAAAATCTCAAAGCTACTGATCTCTCTACAGTGGAGTCACCATGAAGGATTGATTACTGGATTCTTCAGTGAATGGAGTCGCCAGGTGAATGATTTCAACCGTCTTCTTATGTCTGATTGTTGTTCACCATCAACAATCAGCTCTGAACTTGAGATATGTACTGGGGCAAGACAATCTACAAGCAAACCATTTTCTTCCCCAGTATGGTCACCACTATGTTAGCACCTAAATTTGCATTAGGATGAGGAAGGCAAAATTCAGGGTAACCACAAACCACGCTCAGTCTGGTAGCTAGCCATACCAAAACAGGAGAGGGCTCTCTCCGAGTCACGCTCAGTGAATAGATACATGAAACGGTCTGAGATGACTTACAGTGAAATATTTATCTTAGGCTAGTAAGTGAATATCGATACAAGAAACAATTTTCATGAATGACCGAGCTTCTGGGATGGTATGGGACCAACGGTCAGCAAAGAACAGAGAATTTAATACAAAGGCACAGATTACTTCGTGAGGCAAGGCAGGCAGAAAGTGTAGAAATTTAGTTTGAAATAATGTGGAATGGAGAGATTGTTTAGGAGAGTGAAAAGGGCATGGGAACATGAATCCTTTTCAACAGAAGAAGAACACCGGACATGAAATTTTCCCACAGGCAGAGCAATAAAATTGAATTCTACCTTATCTAAACTCAGAAAATTTCACTGGAAATGAACATGAATTGAATTATGAAACATAACAAAATACATATGCAAACATAAGAGACACATTTGCTACACTCACAACCACATGAATCTCATGAAATAGAGCCGCTGCCTTTCATTAATTCTCTGTCAAAATATACAGTGAAGAAGTAGAGTTTCTTTCCCACAGTCTCCCAGAAGTTACAAGCCAACCAACCCTTTGCAAATAGCTTGCATACAATATATAGAATGTGCCATGAAGAGATAGAACGCCCAAGGGTTGGGGAGTTACTCGAATCATTACAAAATGGAGGTGAAGAGCCAACCATCAGCTACAGGTGCAGCGTTACAAACATGACAAATGGCTTGGGTGACCGTTTTCCTTCCTTCGCAACTTGGATAGAAGCCAATTTGGAGAGAAAATAATTTAAATGCCACCTTAGGTGCTAAAAAAAACTGAAATGTAGATGAGTGGGCCCACTTGGAGAAGTCGCGAATCGAAATTTCACAAAACGGAAGCAAATTTGGCAATTTTTCCTGTGTGCGCCGTGCCATTTTCTCTGTGCGCCGCGCTACTTTGGAGCCTGATTTGAGGCACTTGAAGGTGTCCAAAATGTGCCCAAGTTTTCTTGTTGGAAATTCTGTCCTGTCTACTTTCTAACCAAATTAGTATTTCTAAATTTGGTGCTCATTTGCCCCTCCAAATCTTCATTCTCCCAAGACTACTTCCTGTGTGTCAAAATAGGGGCAAAGAGGTCATTTTTTGGGTGTTTTTGACCTCCTGGAGACTCATCTCTTGCCCAAATTTCTTGTCCAAGCACCAGTAGTCGTGATTTTTCATGCTGAATCCAAAAATGAAAACCATTCTTCATTTGGAGTTCCCAATTTTTAGCGCCGCGCCACAGGGAGAAAAAACTTGTGTTTTGCCCAAAAAATTGTCATGTGACGAAAATTTCCCCAAATTCCTTGAAATTTGGGCTGGAGGTTTTCTATGGGGTGCTATGTTGTGCCAAAGAAGCCTCAACCAAGATTCGAAGCCGATCTTTCTCTTTTGTCTCTTTTGTTGCTTTGCTCAATTTTGAATTCAAGCTCCTTATCTGGGCCTTTGCACTCATATTTCGTGTCCTATAATGATAAGCCACGTGTCTCAAAAAAGCATGGTCCTTATCGGCCTTGTCTAGCAGCCTCTCCAAGTGCATGTTCATGCTCTCGAGATTGGCCACCCGATCCTCATTTATTTCTTGCTCCAATGACGTGAGCTCAACTCTTCTCCTTTTTGCAGCTTGGCGATGCTCACAAATGTTTTGTAGCTCCATGACCGCCCGCTGATCCTCCAGCTGCTTGTTCCTCTGCTCCAGGTATTTCATGTTCCACTTAGCCCTCTCCAAGTCAAGGGATAAGGCCTCAATCACTGATTGATGCTCTTGGATGATCTCTCTAAGCTCTGCATTTGTCGGTTCTGTATCTGTCTCATCATCATGAAGGAGAAAAAATTATGTCTCTCGCTCACCTGAAGGCCCCTCATCATGCATTGGCTCCTTACCTCTGTCCTGTTCCTGTGTCGTCAATGTAGGAAGCGAGGCCCCTTCCACTCCGGGTGGAGATAACACTCGCTTTGCCGCTGCAAACAAATGTCTACTGCCTCTATAATAGGTGATGAATACTGGCATAGTAGCGGTCTCATGGTGCTCATACTGATGAGAAGGACCACCTATCTCATGTTTTGCCTCTGATACTACCTGTGGAGTGCTGAAGAAGTCACGGGAGATGAAGTCCTCCCAAGAAATGCCCTGCAATCCCAACTGATGATCCACCAAAATCTGGATAAGAGCAAAGTGATAAACACTATTAAGCTGCTGCTGAGGGGTCTTATGCTGCATGAAATTGTTCATCCTCTCTATGTTCCTACAAATGAAAAATGGGAGGTTCATCATCCGCACCCTAGTAAAGTGCATGAGCAACCTGATGTGATAGGCATATACGTGAGAGAACCTCCCCTCACAACTGAAGTATTTCATGATCAATTTCATGAGCAGAGCATACTCATCTTTCAAAAATCTGAATGGGAAGACTCTTGTGAGATGCCTCAAACAATTGGCCTTAATGTAAGGCTCATAATGATGTCTATCCACCTTCTTCTTCTTATGCCACTGTTCTCCAACATTTGGTATGCCCGTTGCCACTGAAATAGTTTAGGGTTTCAATGTGAAAGTGACCCCAGCCAAGATAGACTGACCTCCATGTAGGTGAAGCACAAACAGACGGGCCAACTCATGATGAACTCTGACATTTTCCACCCTTTGACAAAATTCAAAACATGCTAGGTGCTGGAAACATGACATAGCAAGAGGGCATGCCTGCAACTCAGTGAGGGTGTTTGGCTCATCCCTAACATGTTTTCCACTCCTATGATGTCTCCGGGGAGCCTGTTCTCCTGAAGCTGTATCACTGTGGGTCTCCACCTCATACTCTGATGAACCCTCAGATGCCATGACTACTATTTATAAACTGTATTTAGGCTGCCCCTTTGATGATGCTGAAGCTGGGTGTTGTTTGTGATATCTGCCACCAAGGGGAACAATGAAACAAAGGGAGTATTAAGAGGGGAGTAATGTAATGGGAATAGGGGTTATAGGGATAATTTTGTTTAGGGATATGTAGGGGTTTTGGGTATTTTGACAGGTTAGGGTTTGGGGTTTTAATTGAGCACTAGGAGGAAAGGAAAGGAAATATGAGTTTGGTAGTGTTAGGGTAGTGATAATAGGAAAAATGGCATAGCGGAATAAGGAAAAGTGGTAGGGCAGGAAAAGTAGAGCCTTGGCATCAACAACACAATGGCACAACCCTAGCAAAATGGTTTTTTGGTTTCTTCTTGTGGTTAACTTTATGAAATTTTTTTCATTTAATCACAGGCAATAAATCACCATATCTTTATCAAATTTGATGCACAAGTGAGTTTATGGAGCCTACCTTGCAATTTATGTGCTTCACAAAAAAAAATTGAGGGAGTTTGGAAAATTTTGGGCGCTTTGTCTCTGTGCGCCGTGTGCAAAACCCAGTGCGCCATGCTCTGGGTGTGCGCCACACTAGTTATAACTTTGCACTACAGGCGGGCTCTGTGTGCGTCGCGTCCTGTGTGTACGCCGCGCCCCTGCCTGTGTGTGTCGCGCCCTTGAAACTTCCTCCAAACTGCTCCAAATTACACGCTTGCACACCCATGACTTTGCAATGCTTTCCTTCTGCCTTTGATTGCACAATGACTTGGATTTACATGGGAGTTTGTATATAAAGATTTGGAAGTGATGGGTTACATTTTTGCTTTTTCAAAAAACCCATTTTCTAATGTTTATGTTTGACACTTTTTCACTGACTTTAAAACAACCCTGATTTTCACTTTTCCTCTGAATTTTGGCTCAAGTGATGAAATTTTCGGCACTCTTTGCAGGGATTTCTTGACAAGACATTTGGCCACGGAAACCATGACTGCACTTGAAGAAATCAACTGAAGACTTTTTTGAAAATTTTGTCACCAATAACATTGTTTGACTTTTCTTCAAAACAGAGTTTTGAAGAACAGTCAAAGTTTATCAATATGACGATGAAACTCTGTGAATCATTACTTTGCAAGGGCATCACTCCGGCCTGCATGGCTTTACTGGACCTATTTAAAGACCAAATTGATTAATCCCTAGACCTAATGACCAAAAATGACTTTTGTCTGTTAACGGCCCAGACCTTGACTGTTATGGACGTTTGTGATTATTGACAAAAGACCTAAGCCAACAGGAGCCAAATATGAGGGGAAATGACTAGCATGACCTTCTCCGTCAGATCATGGCATGCCCCTAGCGGAATGCAGCTGAGTGAATGGAGCGGGACACCTAAAAATGAAATGCATAAAGAGTTTTGATCTGTGATGGAGGACTGACAAGAACGACTCTAACAGGTTCAATAATCTACCATGAAAGTAAACTCAAGCCAAGACATGGACCCGAAGTTCAGCGTGTAAATCAGGCCAACCCCAAAGATAAATGCCTTGTTCTGGTGGCCGATACACAACAATCACACAACTTAATATTGCAGTTGTAGTAAAGGTGAAGAGGAAGAGAGAAAGGGGGAGATTTGATGCATAGGGCTGTAACAGAATCCTAAGCTCGAATGTCCCCGCGGAGGTATGGAAGATTAAAGAGGTGGAATAGTAGAAAGAGTGGAGTGCAAATGAAGGCTTTCAGGCCATATACCTCATGGGCACATTAGTATCCCAAATCTCAAGCAAATATGGGCATATTACAGGTACTTAAGTAAATCTGTAACTAGAATAGGTACTTTTGCTACTTGGTAACAAATATACAATCATGAATAAGTGGGTAAACCGACAGCTTGACTACAATATTTCAAAGGGAGAAAAACATACATGAAGTGATAAGAGGAAACATATTGTGCATTGATATGCTTGGAATCATCATAATAGTTTCATTAATACTGGAAGGGTCCCACTAACCAGTCCATTACATTCAGCATGTGTATCGTTCAAGTCCCTCATGAACAAGCAAGTAGAACCAAAATTGGAATCGTTGAATTTAGACCCTCAGGTGCAGAATTCCAGAAACCAATATTAAGTGTTTCACCCCCTTAATTATATGGAGAAGGGGGGCTTTGAATCAACAGCTACAAAATATCTCATCCAAGGGCCAGTTGTCCGACAGACTAGCTGCCTTGGCCCAAAATGATTACAAATCGGGATTTGATCCCTTTCTTTAAAATGCAAGAAATACATTAAAATTTAAGGAAAATTGACTGATGGTGAGGAAAATAACTCCCAATCATTCCTGTTATGGCCTCTGGTCAGGCTGCATTTCTACCGTCATGTGCCTTTCCTCTTGTTCTGCCGATTCCTGTCGCTTTCACCTTAATTGCCTGACTTCCCCACTCTCTGTATTTGATAGCGATCAACTATGTTTGCGTGTCATTGGGCATAAACAGAGTTAGTTTGGGCAGTGCTTCGTTTTGTATCTAAGTGGAGCTCCATGCTGAGCCATTAAGTCTTCCTGAGCCATCGATATTGATTTGTCGTTGCACCATGCCTTCATTCAATGCTTCAGCTACCAATCCATCTGCCTTAAAGTCCCTGTACAATACTATAGGGGCTTTAGAGTATCAAGACTTTTACACTAAAATGCATTACAGAATAGTGAGTCCCGATCTCCTTTGGATCCCTTTGTTTCAGCCCCTTTCAGTGTTTCTACATCATAGGATCAAGGGTTGATCTAAAAATGGGGCTCTTTGGCTTCTTGTCAAACTTATAAGAACCTCTCCCACATCCAAAGCTTTAAATTTTCCCAAGTCTTAATGATTAACCAATGCGGAATTAAGAAATGCTTGAAAATAAGGTGTATGCTTGTATTTGTTTTTAGCTGATTATTTACTTTAAAATCTGTTGTTTGTGCTAATATGGGAATGTATTTAAACTGATATATAAATGCATATAATAGTAGTTAATGTAGCAGTAAAAACAAACACATAAGACAATAATATAATATGGAGTTCACCCTGATATCTTGCGCTACGTCTCCTTGAGCTCTTAGTCAACTCGACTAGGCTCCCTGAGATTATGGCAATAGTTCTTTTACAAGTTCCACACTCAACTCCAATGTTTTACATAGGAACATTGGGCTCAGAACACCATCTTATCCCTTGGCTCTTGGAGCTCTTCGGCTTTCTAGCTCTGGCTCTTGGCTCTAGCTCTGGCTCTTGGCTCTGACTTTAGCTCTGGCTCTTTGGCGCGAGCTCTGGCTCTGGCTCTCAGCTCTCGCTTTTGGCTCTCGCTCTGGCTCTTGGCTCTGGCTATGGCTCGCGGCTCTCTGTTTTGGCTTCTCTAAGCTCTTTCTCTCGGCCTTTGCATGCCTCTGTGAGTTGCTCGACCTCCAAGGAACTTCAACAACAATATGCTACTATCAATTGTGCTCTCTAGCTTTTCACTCAACCTCTGAGTGACTCCAAAGACTCTCTGTGCATTCAACTTTTTCTCGTTGTTCACTCTCCTCTCTTCTTCCATTCCCCCTTGCCTCTCTATCTCTGTCAGTTTGTGGCTTTAATCCATCTACTTCCTGACTGTTCGTTTTCTCTTTCAGCTCTCTTGTTCCCTACCTCTGTCTGTTTGAATCCCTTCTTTCAGCTGTTATAGTCACTGCATCACACCTCACAAGGAAGTGGCCAACTACTCCATAATGGATAAGTGTTAGGTTCACCGGGAACACTTGATCATTTGAAACGGCCGGCATTTCTATTTACTCCAAGAATGCCCACGAAACACAAATCTCTGCCAACTCATCGTCCCCATCAGACTTCAAAACTTTATGACCCATAGCTTATTTCTCCCTCAGGTTTGGTCATCCATCAGGTGCAATATCCGCCATTAGATCTGGGGCCTCCATATCCTATGGTCATCGCTCTTATCGCATGGTTGACTTGCTCGATCGTTAGCCCGTGATGAGAGCAGTTTTCTCTCTCATCCGCTGGACACACGTCATTCAATGTATGGCATCGCTTGGTCCTCTATCAAACCCGCTTACTGCCCAAAATGCCTCCAATATTCTGCCGGTTTTGGAGTGCGAGACTCGCCTATCAGTTTCAGCGTTTTTCCCATGGTTTTCCAGTTCCCCTTGTGACCAAGCACTCGGGGCTTTTCCTTCTCGAGGGGTTTTTCCCAATGATGCATGATTTGCGCTAATTGCACATCAGAAACAACCTCTGTTTCTAGGTTTGAGCTTCCCAACTGCCATTTTTGTACCATGCACAGTCTCCATGGGCCAATAGTCAAGCGCTTTGATTGAAGGTCCTCGTTGCTCTGTGCTAGCTGCAAATTACCATTATTCGGAGGTTATTTTTGATAAGCTTGATATATACAAGACTTTGAACTTCGGCATGAGTTTCTTTATAGAGTTTGGGTAACTTTAAGAGGGTTTAAGGATCTAATTCGGATCACGCCTTCCCACTAAAAGAACTTTTGGTCCACCAAAAGATTGATATACTGATCTGAGTAGTAATGAGAGCAACAACACCCTCTTCTTTCAGCCCCCCGACACTTGCCTTTGCATAGTGCCTCTAAACCACAATCTCTAACCACTTCCCTTCTTGGATGGGTTGGTCATCTTGGGAAGAACCGCTTTCCTCCTTGACTTCATGTAGAACATCTATTGTGAATTTTACAGAAGGTAGTTTTAACTTCTTTGCCTTGATCCTTGAACCAAGGTGGCTCAAACGAATGTGAAGTACATCTACTCCACAAAAATTTCATTTGTACCTGTTTGAAAAGCTTCCAACAATAACTCTTAACAACAGCAGGTATACAGACAACAACTGGATGGACTAACTCCTACTTCAACAAAGAAACATATTTCACATCTTGTGAACCCTTCCTTGTCTTATATCTACATACAAATTATTGACTAGATAACAAGTCAATAAAACATGCCTTTAAAACAAATGACCCTTCAGGTCAAGCATGTAGAAAAAGATCATTAGGACTCTTTTCCAAAAGATGAAACACTTCATCCTTATCTCCATTTTGGAGACCAAGTTAACTTCTTCCAAGCCAACATTACATGCATCTCATGCTCATGCATGCATTCCATCTTTCAAATTTTGCTTAAGTACACTGTACTTTCGAAGCTAAAATGACTATATTGTTGCAGCAATAAAGTGAGTTTCCTACTCAACTTCTTTCTATTTACCATTTGGAAAGATCCTGCAACTTGCATTTATTCCACAAAGAAATGCAAATAGATGCATCAAAGGACATGCAGTCTTAATTGGATAAGAATTCTAACCATTTCTTACCAATCCATTTCAAAGGTCCCTCCTTGGTTTGCACATCAGCATCAATATGTGAATCATCCTGAACCACATCAATCATGGAATCTTTATTTCCATCCCTGCCATTTTCTTTTTCCACCTTCTCCTTCAGCTTTGGTGGAAGCAGTGTTGGATTCAAAGTCCAACACCTTTCAGTAATATGCCCTTGCTTATGGCAGTAAGTGCAACACATGTGCATCCTTTTGACAACATGATTTTCCTTGTCCTGTGGACCTTTGGCTGCTTGCTTCTTTTCCTTCAAAAGTTTCCTGTATGTGGCCATCCTCTTCCAACATCTAGAAACATAATGGTTATCCAAACCACAAAAGGAACATGAAATTCTTTTTCCATGCTTTACAAAATCAAAAGGAATGTGTTTAGAACTGGATTTATACCTACCTCTTTCACCTTTATTGCCTTCATGAGTAGGTGAAGCAAATGAAGAAGTAGCTCCCTTTGGAACACTATCACTTTCTTCAAGGTTGTTAGAGTTTCCACAACCCTCTGGTTCAAGTATGTGCTTCTAAATACCTGCATCATGTGAATGATGTTTCGAGCTATTGTATTGCTCCTGAATACCATCCTCACACTTCTGAGGTAGAGGATCTGCAATGAAACTCCTTTTGGGAACTGTTTCAATGGACTTCATGGTAGCTTTGTAACTCTCTCCATAAGACTGTCCATAACCAAGACCCAAATACTTAGGCCTTTCCTCAACCATTATTGCCTCAACAATACCTTGTGCATGTTTACCCAATCCTTTTCCTTCATATCCCATCTTGGACATTAGCTTGGAACCTATGCCTTTGGTATGTTTTTCAAAAGAACCAATATAAGCATTCCTAGAAGAATTTGAAGACAAACAGGAATGGTTTACCTCTTCTTCAAGCTGATACTTGACCAAGGCTTCTTTTGCAACAAAGAGTTGTGATTCCAACTCATGGATCCTTTTCACGTTCATATTTGCAATATGAAGTTGCCTCTCCATTTCCTGCAATTTATCGGAAAGAAACCGCTTCTCTTCCTCCATGAAATTCAACTGCTCTCTAAGTATGCTGCTCTTCCTTCCATCCTCATACATTTCTCTCACCATATCCATCATGGTGGACAATTCTTGCTTCATATCTTCATCAAAGACTCTTGTGAAGAAAGAAGAATTTGAGGACTCACTTGTAGAATTTGTCATTATGCCAATGAACAAAAGAACTTCAAACAAGATTAATAAAGAGCTTACTCAAGCAACCTTTTGCAACAAAACTCTTGTGCTTCAAGGGTTGCTTTGAGGTCTTTTAGGGATAAGAAGAATGCCTTCAGCCTTTCTTCCTTCTTGTCCTTCCTGGACTGAGCTATCAATAGCTTTCCCTTCACCTCTGCAAACTCAAACAATAGTCAGTCTACAATCAATCCTTGATTGTCCAAACACCTTTTAGATAAGCAATATTTGCCCTGTCAATCAAGAATTCTGATACAACCTTCTTTGAAGTCGGGGTTAATCAATCTTAAGCTCTGATACCACTTGATCTGAAAACGGGGCTATTTGGCTTCTTGTCTAACTTACAAGAACCTCTCCCACTTCCAAAGCTTTAAATTTTCCCAAGTCTTTATGATTAACCAATGCGGAATTAAGAAATGCTTGAAAATAAGGTGTATGCTTGTATTTGTTTTCAGTTGATTATTTACTTTAAAATCTGTTGTTTGTGCTGATATGGGAAGGTACTTAAACTAATATATAAATGCATATAACAATAGTTAAAGTAGTAGTAAAAACAAACACATAAGACAACAATATACTATAGAGTTCACCCTGATATCTTGGGCTACGTCTCCTTGAGCTCTTAGTCAACTCGACTAGGCTCCCTGGGATTATGACAACAATTCTTTTACAAGTTCCACACTCAACTCCAATGTTTTACACAGGAATATTGGGCTGATAACACCATCTTATCCCTTGACTCTTAGAGCTCTTCGGCTTTCCAGCTCTGGCTCTTGCTCTAGCTCTTGGCTTTGACTCTAGCTCTAGCTCTTTGGCACAAGCTCTAGTTCTGGCTCTTAGCTCTCACTTCTGGCACTCGCTCTAGCTCTTGGCTCTGGCTGTGGCTCGCATCTCTCTGTTCTGGCTTCTCTAAGCTCTTTCTCTTAGCCTTTGCATGCCTCTGTGAGTCACTCGACCTCCAAGCAACTTCAACAACAATATGCTGCTGTCAATTGAGCTCTCTGGCTTTTCACTCGACCTTCGAGTGACTCCAAAGACTCTCTGCACATTCAACTTTTTCTCACTGTTCGCTCTCCTCTCTTCTTTTGTTCCCCCTCGCCTCTCTATCTCTGTCAGTCTATGGCTTTAAGCCATCTGCTTCCTCATTGTTCGTTTCCACTTTCAACTCTCTTGTTCCCTACCTCTGTCCATTTGAATCCCTTCTTTCGACTATTACAGTCACTGCATCACACCTCACAAGGAAGTGGCCACCTATTCCATAACGGATAAGTGTCAGGTTCACTAGAAACACTCGATCATTTGAAACGGCCATTATTTCTGTTTACTCCAAGAATGCCCGTGAAACATGAATCTCTGCCAACTCATCGTCCCCGTCAGACTTCAAATATTTATGCGATGTAGCTTATTGTCATCCATCGGGTGTAATCTCCGTCGTTAGATCTGAGGCCTCCAGATCCTATGGTCATCGCTCTTATCACACGGTTGACTTGCTCGATCGTTAGCCCGCGATGAGAGCGGTTTTCTCTCTCATCCGCTGGACATGCGTCATTCAACGTATGGCATTGCTTGGTCCTCTGACAAACCCACTTACCACCCAAAACTCCTCTGATATTCTGCCAGTTTTGGAGCGAGGGACTCGCCTATCAATTTCAACGCTTTTCCCATGGTTTTCCTATTCCCCTTGTGACCGAGCGCTCAGGGCTTTTCCTTCTCGAGGGGTTTTGCCCAGTGATGTGTGATTTGCACTAATCGCGCATCAGAAATAGCCTCTGTTTCTAGGTTTGAGCTTCCCAACTACCATTTTTGCACCATGCACAGTCTCCATGGGCCAATGGTCAAGTGCTTTGACCAAAGGTCCTCATTGCTCCATGCTGGCTGCAAATTACCATTATTCAGAGGTTATTTCTAATAAGCTCGATATCTACAAGAATTTGAACTTTGGCATGAGTTTTTTTATAGAGTTTGGGTAACTTTAATAGGGTTTAATGATCCAATTCAGATCAAGGGTTGTGACCTGGGTTTCAGTGTTTATATCGATGGCTTCTTATCAGCAGCTTTTAATGTTACCAACATTCGACAGTTTCATGACGCCGCCTTTATTTGCTCCCTTTGGCCCTCGCGATCGCCGATATGTGGGGTCACTTGTCCTGCTCCGCTTTTGGTTCCTCGCTCTTACCGTGACCTTTGAATAGCCCCGTTATCAAACTCCAATTCCAATTGGAGGTTTGAAATCTGCGAATTCCTTGTGATGCACAATGCGCTGCTACCCTCGATCGCGGATTGCTGATTGACGACGCCATTACTGCCACGTGTCGCTTCCTGAGTGGTGACACATGTCACTTGGATATGCCCCCATAGGACCCCTAAAAATGTCAGATCAGCATGCCATGTGTCCCTCCACACCGCCACATCGTACTGACATCAGCTACCATGTGTCTTTATTGAGACCAATCCTGTGCTGCTACGTGTCCTATTGGAGGAGAGAGAAAAGGGCTGCCTACCCTTGGTTTTGCGTTGAATTTCTTTGTTAAATGTTTTTCGACTCTCCTTATGCTTTACCACTAGTCGTACCCAAATCGTGATATCGCAACTTTTTGGAGTTGTATCCCTGCCGGCGCGCCGATTCACTGATTGCCAATGTGCTTGGACCTTGAAGTTTCTCAAAACCATAATGCATAAACTTCTGGTCCATCACAATCGCAAGTCAGAAGGGAGTTCATCGGAGGAGGGAGGAGTTGTCGCAATCAGCAGAGAATACCTTATCGCAATCGGTGAGCATAGAAGAGACTTAGATGTGGCAACTGGTGGGGAAATTGTGATATGTGATATCAACAGAGTTTGTGATATCGCAATAGGAAAGGAGAGACAAAGATTTATTGTGGTGAGCGGGAAACTTTGTGATATGCGATATCACAATCACAAAAGGATAAGGGAGATGAGAGAGATGTATGACAAAGGGAAATGAGTTGATAGCAATTTGCAATGGGCTCTGAGACCTCTGATATGCTCTTTTCTTTCATTTCAATGGAAACAAAAGCCCCCATCTTTAACAGGCCATATCTCCTGATTCTGAGGCCCATTTGAGGAGTTCCACATACCATTGGAAAGATTATTCAGAGAAATATCCGATGTAGTGGGTTTGATTTAGCTTAGAAAGCTTTTGTGGCTTGGAATATGGATTCAAAGTGCAATGCTATCTTTGGCACTTTGGAAAACTGAAAACTCATAATGTAGTGAGTGACAACAATAGCCATGTAGCTAGTGTACTGATCTGGTGAAATCCTTTACCTGCGTTGTAATTTGGGTGGTCCCAAATTCTCTCTAACATCATGCATCAATATGTCAACCCCCTCTAGTGCACTTCCTTCTATCTCTGGAAGTCTTTGCATGAGTGGGTGCTTCCACTCTTTGCTCCTATGCATGTGGCCACTCCACATTATCCTAAGGTTCCTCCTTTGGAGATAAAAACTCTTTATCTGCATGTAGCTGAAGCTACCTCTCGAGGGAACATCTCATGGCCTTCTCTTCGTTGAACTTGACATCTCTACAAACCACTGTCATCCTGCTAGATCGCAAGTACACCCGATAATTTTGAGATGTATCAGTGTACCCCACAAATATGCCCAACTCAGCTGTTGGCTCTAGATTTTTCCATGCATCCTTGGTAACATGATAGTAGAATGATGTGTTGGGCCTTAGTTTTGGTCTTATTTTTTCTCTAAGAAACTTACTAATCCATCTATTTGCCATCCATTTTCCCTCCATTCATCCCATTTTGATGTATATTTGATATCCATTCAGGTATTTAATTTTAATTTCTCAATTTCTAAAGTTTTTATGAAAGTTTGATTTTTAGTGCAAAATTGGCAGATTCAGAAATTCCCGTAATAGCTCTATGGTTGATATGGTTGCAGGACACTTGGGCACGAATTGAATGCATGGATGGACATCTTGAGAACTAGGACTAAGCCAGCTATGCTTAGTTCGAACAGAACAAGCTTTATTAGGCCCATTTGGTGCTAGTCAATCATGACTAGTCATTCAGAAATCCCATAGAAATAGGGCAGTTTTGAGATTCTATAGGATTGGTCATATTTCTTGGGATGGGAGTAATGAATTCGACTTAGATAGGTGGATGAGAGTATATGGGTTTGTTTGAGTGAATATAGATCAGTTTGTTTCATGAGACTTCTTATTTAAAAGCCAAAACTTTGATGGCTTATGTATTGACTTATTATACTTTTATGTTGTGACACCTTTGGATTGAAGAGTTAATTTGAAGACTTGTGTTATTATTATTTTGTTGTTCAATGCTATGGATGTGTGACTAAATTTAAGCTTCTGATATCACCTCTCAAGTGTGCAAGGCAAGGGTGGAGGGCCCCCATTCCAAGCTAAGTACACTTTCTTGTTAACTAGTTTTATTTCCTTGTAATCTGGTTATTGTAGAACTGGTTTTTCAAAGCTTTATTTCAGATTGCTTTATGGTTCATGCATAGTGATTGATTTCATTAGTTCTTAGCTTATTCATCACTTTATCAAGTTGGAAAAACAAGTTTTCAAGTTGAGCATCCCTTCTACTAAAATGATGAATTAAAACTAGTTTCCTTTGTTTGCATGCAAGTAGTTTCTTATTGAGATTTTGATATTGAGATGAATGAATTATGATGGAATACCTTATGTGTCTCTTAAGTTAAGAGCTTCTTTCATTAATAATTTATCCATCTTAAGTTCTTGGTTTTAATCTCTGATTCATTAAGTGGTAATTGAGGCAAAAGTGGACTTCTTGAGTCAAGAACCATTTCAATGTTTTTCCTCTTTTAAACTAATTGAATTAGAGTTATAGGATGTATTACTTTAAGCTTTTGAATAACTTATCTTTCAAGGTTTGATTACATCTGATCTTCACATATAGTGAACTTGCCTCAAAGCATAAACAACCTGGATTGATAAGAAATAATTGTGTTAATTTAGGTACACAAATTTGCTCAACATGATGAACCAAAGATCTTGATCATCTTCAACAACTGTAACACCAACACTTCCAATTTCATCCTGACATTGGGTGAACTTGGTCAAGCACTTCAGTATTGTGTTTCCCTTCTCCATCTTAATCTTTCTAAGCCTGTCCTTCAATGCCAACTTCCTATCGTCACTACTGTTTTGAAATAGGTTTGTCAAGGCCTTCCACATTGTGAATGGAGTTTCCTTACCATGGAGGTTCGAGACAATATGATCTCAAACTCCTTCTAGGATAATCCTTCTCTCCTTTGCCACACACTTTCTCCATTCTTCCAGATCATGAGCATTAGTTGTTGGAAGCTTAGAAATATCATTGTTTATGAATTCCTTAAGTGAGTTGTCTTCCAACACTGACTCCATCCTATCCTTTCAAGTAATGTAATTCGAGCTACCCTCAAGGGCATACTCAAGTCTCAATTTGTAGAATGATAGCCTGCTCGCTCTGAAGTATGAAACTGCAAATTCAATTTCATGCAAAAGACAAACTTGTATCCTCCTCTTCTATAGTGATTTCAACTCTGATACCATGTAGAAATTCCTTGTAGATTCAAACTACAGATTGTAATATGCTAAAACAATTGAATTTAATATACTCTACTCATCGGCGGAAACAATAAATGATCAATGAAATCATGAAGCATAAAAGAGAGAATTCAATCACACATAACATAAAATTTTTATGGGGAAATCCACAACTAAAAACCCCTGTTATTTGTATATTACATCAATAAGAAAATATGAGAAGATTTAAATGCTTTGCTCAAGCCCGAGCAACCTTTGCACTATCTCAATCTATCTCACTGCTTCATAAACAAGCTCAAGCCAATAGTTAGCCAAATTTCCTGTCAGCGAAGCTCCTATTTTCTTGCATAGTTTCGTAGGGAATTGGCCCATATTTAATTGGGAAATTCCTCATCCATAACTGCACAATCCATCATAGGCCTTCCTCTGATTGCATGCACGATCTGTATAATTTAGATGATTATACAACTGATAGTACATTGTCCCTGAACTGTAATCTTAACTGGGTCTTTCTCTGATCTGACATGCATGAGTTAATTATGAATGAATCTTTAGTTTACTAGTTGAGCAATGTTGGTTACACCCTACTACTGCAGGTTACACCCCACTATTGGATCTCCCACTATTTTCTCCATTAGCTGGAACTAGTTTAACTGCATTTAACTTAGTTAAACTGAATTAAATAATTACAACTCAAAAGAACTCAACCTAGGCCCCTAAAATTTAGGAACCACTATAAATGACTCTAGATAGACTCCCAACTCGAATTTACTGAGCCAACTAACTCAAATTAACTTGGTTAACTATTACAAGCTGTTATGACAATAGAATTACAATTTAATTCCTATTTTAATTCAAGGACAAAATTAAATTAGGACTTTCTTGTTGATATTTTAACAGTATGGACCACACTATAACAAGAAAGGGACTAAGTAGTACCAGAGTTCACAAATATTTTTCATACATTGAGCACCAAGCTGGGTATCAAATACTCTGAGCGACACCTCGTTATCAAGTACCATGGCTTTCTACATAGATACATCTAGACAAAAATGGAGATCCTGGACATATCCTCACTTAGACAAGCATATTGATATGTTGTCAAAATTGAGCAGAAATTTAAATAAAAGAAGTGAGATTTTGGATCTATGAACCCTTCATAATTGAAGCAGGGTAAGGGAATCCCCAAACTATATAACAAGGGACAGAGCTAGGTTGGACCACCCTAAGACAACCCACTAAAGATGAAAACAACTAATGTTACTAGGAAGATAAAGAAAGAGATGTGAAAGTGGTGTGAGTTCCACAAGAACACCACTCATAACACCAATGAATGCTACATAATGCATTCGTTGGTGGCTAAGCTAAAATATTCAAAATCAAATGCGGGTTCTAACTCTGAACCAAACTTAAACAAAGGAAAACTGATAATTGATGTGGAACCCAATTCCAACATTTCCACCACCAAGGTCTATTAAAGTGAGCCTAAATATCCGAAGGAAGGTGAACGCCTCTTCAACTCACATGTGTGGGTGAAGGGTGCTCTGTTGCATTTCACTGTCAATAGCAGGAGTCAAAAGAACCTCATCTTAGTAGAGGTAATTAAGTGGTTGCATATTTCAACAACACCACACCGAAAACCATACACCATCAAGTGGCTCCACCAAGGGAGAGATCTCTTCGTTAGCCAACAATCCCACCTGATCTATAACATCAAGCCTTTCACTAATGAGGTATTGTGAGATGTTGCTCCCTTTGAAGTCTATGGTCTTCTATTAGGTTAACCATTTTTGTGGAAGAAACATGTTGTGTATGAGTCTAGACCATGTAGAGTTTTTATTACTTTGGGTAGAAAACTATACAAAATACCAAATGTAGCCCCACCTACTACCATATTTTTTATCCCTCCTAAGCAATGCAGTAATATCATCTTCCAGACTGGTAAATTTGTCTTCCTCCTGATTTAATCTCAAAGTAATGGGATTCGTATGGACACATCCATGGTCTCCACACAAGGCTCTTTCTCATTAATAGGGGTACGAGTCTGCATTGTCAAGTCAAGCATTCAATTAACATAAACCCATCACACTACTACCCAATGGGCCAATCTACCATCACTCTCTCTTGGAGAATAAGGAAATCAAGAAACATATGCAAGAGCTGCTCCAAAAAGGGCACATTGAATCAAGTTCCTCACCTTGTGGGAGCTAAATTGTGCTTTTGCATAAAAAATATGGGAAATATAGACTCTATATTTATCAGGCCATGAACAAAATCACAGTTAGGAATCGATACCTGATTCCCTGGATTGACAACCTTCTCTACCAATGCAAGGCGGCCAAGTATTTAAGTAAGATTGAATTGAAGTAAGACTACCACCAAGTACCAATAGAACCACCTGATGTGTGGAAGTCTTCTTTCAAGTCCAAGGATGGTCTTTTAGAATGGTTGGTCATGAATTTTGGTCTAATAAATGCCTAAAAAAATTTCATGAGGATGATGGATGATATGTTGTGACCTTTAACCAACTTATTCATGGTTCTATATCTGTATGATATCCTCATCTTTAGCAATATTTGGGACAACAAATTCAACATGTCCTCCACACTCTACAACAACACAAGCTATGGTCTAACTTGGAGAAATTATCTTTTGCCATTAACAAGGTCCAATACCTAGGCTACATTATTAATGAGCAAGAACAGCATTTGGATCCATTCAATATCCATGTCATTTGGGATTGGTTGACCCCGATGACTCTAAGAGAGATTTGCAACTTCTTGGGCCTTGCTAGCTTCTATCAAAGGTTTGTGCTCAGGTTATGTTATATTTCTTGGCCCTTAAGTCAAGTAACCAATGGTGGAGAAAAATAATTTCTTTTTGGTTCAAATCACAATAGAAGGCATTCGATGATCTAAAGCATCACCTTTTCTCCATGCCAGTCTTGACTATGCTAGACCTGCAACAACCCTTTGAGATTGAGGAAAATGTCTCTGACTATACTATTGGTTCAATACAAATTCAAAAATGGCATTCAATGGCTTATGATAGTGAAAGACTCTCTAGTACTATCCATAGATACCCACCCTATAATAAGAAGATGTAATATATTCTGCAAGCCTACCAACAATGGAAACAATATATTCTAGAGAATGAGACACTCATGCACATTGATCATAAGACTCTTCAATTCATGTAAACACAAGGGAGGTTAGAGAATAATCACCATCATAAATGTTCCACATACCTGCAACAATTTCATTTGAACATCAAATACAAGAAGGGTAGCATCAATCATGTCATAAACTACCTCAGTCAACCCCCGGTTATGGCACTAACCAAAATTCTCAACTATTGTGGGAATGAGACATCTGGCTGGCCATAACTATACAATAATGACTCAGAATTTTCTACCACATACTAGATGTTGATGGTAAGAAAGTAAGTTCCAAACTTCCACCTCCAAAATGCACTATTATGCTACTTAGGACGCCTTTGTTTTCCTTTAATCAAGTGTGCCAAGATGATCTGAGAGACACATTACAGTTGCGTAGTAGGGCACTTTGTTGTGGAGAAAATAGTGGCAATACTAAAAACATATTTTTATTGACCGAAACTTTGATGGAATGTTAACAAGTATATCAAGTCCTGCATCACCTATGCCATTTCGAAACCAACCATTAAGAAGAAAGGCTTATACACCCATCTACCTAATCCTATCCAGCCTTGGGAATCCACCTCGATTGAGTATATGTTTGGCTTTCCTACTACCAAGCACGATAATGGATGTGTTTTTTAGGTCATTGATAAATTTTCCAATATGACCATTCTAACTGCTTGCAAGAAGAGTATCATAGTAGAAGTTATTGCCATGCTTTTCTTCGAATGAGTATGGGTAAATTTTGGGATCTCACAGATCATCATATCATATCGGGATAGCAAGTTCCTAAGATTCTGGTTGAGCCTCTCATCATTATTAGACACCCAACTCACCACATCAACTGCCTTCCACCCACAAAATGATGGTCAGACAAATGTTGTCAATAGGATGATCATGCACATTTTGTGCATGTACAACTCTAAGAATCCATGCACATGGGATGAGAGTGCCCCTTATATTCAACAAAAATATAATGGATCCCTCCATAACTCAATTGTCCACAACCCCTTTTAGATGGGCATGGGATTTCAACCATTAATTCCCATCAATGTCACACTTCCCTTTGCAACTACATAAGCTGAATCTACACATATTCAATATGAAGTTGACGAAGCAACCAAGTTTATTGAATGAATTCATCACATCCACTAGAAGGTCCATGATATATTGGAAAAATCTAATGCTAAGTACAAACAATGCCATGATCAACACTGGGTGTCACATAAGTTTTAGGTGGGAGACAATGTTTGGTTACATTTACAGAAGAAACACCTTGCAAGGGTCCATCAGAAGCTTCAACCAATCTGCTATGGACCTTTCACCATCACCAAGGTTGTGGGGGACAACATTTTTGAACGAAGTATTCCCCCCTTTCTTGGGCTACACCCAAAGCTTAATTTTGACCACCATCAACCATACTATCCACCATTGATGGACACATTAGAAATGACATAGTAGTTGACACTCACAGAGGTCAACCCAAATTACATTAAACTAGCCATGGTTGATTAGATCATGGACATGTAGCTTAAGATCACTCTCCAATAGAGGATCCAATTGTATTTGGTTATCAAAGCATGCCAGTTTCTACACTAAGGAAAGTGGCTCACTAGGGACCAAGTTTAGCACAAGTTTCCCCATCTAATGGAGGCACTCAATGCAGTGGAGACCATTTCTTCCTAATGGGGAAGTATTAATCTATGTGGATATCGATGGCCACCCTCCTATTCCACTTGGTTCACAACATAGTTTCCTATTTTGCAACACAATTTCCTATTTTAGCAATTTTAGCAATTTTTTGCAATTTTCAGGTCCATAAGTTTTGGAGTCGTTTTGAAGCCCTAAATGATAGTTTTTGGGGTAATATGCTGTCATCAATTGTATTTTTCCATCAACAGTCATAAATTGTACTCCTTGGATAGACCTTGCCAACAAGTTGTTGTGCATGCCAAACAAGGATCATATGTCAAAGTTACAACCTTGGGAAGTTGACGTTCCAACTAGGTTCCATTAGGGCTCACAAGCCTTTGCTGCTTCATCTCCTAGGGTTAGGTTTTTTAATGTTCAGGGTTTCCTCATTGATTCTTCAGAATTAAAAAAAAAAAAAGTCTCAGAGTCTCATTCTAATACAATTTAGGAAGGCAGGTAGCCATCACAACTCTTTTTAGAGACAACTACCATGGTTTGAGCTAGTTTGCTTTCATTCTACTTATATGCAATTCTCAGCATTTTCCACTATTTAATTCAATTCAAGTTTCGTTTTATCTCTATGTTCATAGTTAATAATCTATATTTCATTTCATTCCCTTCATAAACTTAGTTCAAGTGTGCAAGATCCACATAAAAATTTATTTTGTGTCAAATTACCACATTTAAAGCATCTTATTCAGCATACATGCTTTTTATTTGAAAACAAATCTTTGCTAAGGCCTTTGTATAATATTATCAAAATAAAATAACATGACATGGGAAGAGGGTCACCTAGGTAGTGACTTTTACATAAACCTACAAATATGTTATCATAGAATTAGAATTTTCATGGTGTTAACAACTAGAAGTATTAAAAACTATGTTAAGCCAAATATACCATGTTTTTAATATACCAAACATAATAATAGAAATCCTGACATTATCCTCATGTTTTTTAAAATTCCTTAAATACTTCAATATGTTTCCTCTCCAAGGCTTCTTGCACGGCTCATCATAAGCTTCCCTAAATAATAACATTGCAAAAAATACTTTTAAATAATTTCCCAAAATTCTATCATGTTATCTCTAATTCCTTTTGGAACTCTATCTCACCGGAGTAGCTTACAACTAATATCTAAATAAATGTCTTCCTCATTTTCATTTACGTGGATGCCAAATTAATACAACTTTGGAATAATCTTCTCCAACCATGAAAACATTTTGATATTATTGTTATAATTTGATTTTTTTAGTTACTAATAATGGTTGTAGTTTCCATTTTCACCTATATCTATATGTTTTCCAACTATCTACTCTGAAACGTGTATCCACAGTCCAAAATAAGTCTTATATTAATTTGATCTGCATAAAAATGTCTATGTTTTCCAACGATCTACTCTGAAACGTATTTCCACAGTCCAAACTAGGTCATGTATTAATTTGATCTGCATAAAAATGTCATTAATCATGGAGTCATCTCGTTTTATAGCAAATGTCATTTAGCTATTGGAATTGGTGGTAAGGCTTTTCGCAGCACAAAATAACATATATCACGATAAACCTTTGCTTATTCATAAAAATTATGAGATTGTATTAGAATTTTATAAAATTTGCGATAAAAATAAAAGTCTCTGTATAATATCAACTTAGTAGAGGAAGAAAAGAACATACAAGGCTCAATATCGTCCAATTTTTAGATTTTCAGTAAGTATTTTTTAAAAATATATAAAATAAATTAGAACCCTTTCATTAAATTTTTGTGAAATCTTAAAATCTGGATTGTCTTGAATTGTTTCAAATTTTTGTGAAATCATAAATTTGTGAAATCATAAAATCTGGATTGTATTGAATTGTTTCAAACTCTCAAGACAATATTCCAGGATCAATATTGCATCACGTAGGAATATGTAGAACAATTCATAGGAAATAAAGCAAGACGAGAGTGTGTTGTGTGAATGCATTTGTGAAACCAGGTTATGCGTCGTTGTAATTTAAGGCCGCTATGGCGCAGCATTCGGTCTTTAATGCATTGAGTACGTCATTGCTTCTGAATTCTGTAAGAGATAGCTGGTTGTTGCAGTATACGCTGTACAACCTATTTATATTTATATATATCTGTATTCAATATTAAATGTCAGTCTGATTTTGGTGGGTATATAGTTATATGTTTTTTAAGTAGTGTGGGATGATGTTTTAATGAGTTTTTTTGAATATATAAATGAATTTCATTTTATTGAAATTATATTTTTTTAAGAGCAATTTGATTTTACAGATTACAAAGTTTAAATTTATCAAGAAATTTCAACTTGAATTAATTACTATTATGTTTTGGTTTAAGCCAGTAACTGCAGGAGGAATTTGTTTCTCAAAATTGCTCCAGTAACGGACAGTAACCCGTTACATCATAAAATTGCAGTTACAATAAATTCATGTTTTGACTCCACTCAGATCACCACAATAAATTCATGTTTTGACTCCACTCAGATCACCACAATAGTAAAACAGAAAAATACTATTCGGGTTGCCCAATCATGAACTAGATCGTCAAAAACGAAGCTATATGAAAATTGTTGTCAAACGTCTTTACTATAACCCGAATAGCCATAGGTATACGGAAGATAAGTTAAAAATTGTTTTTGGGAATTTTTTTGGATTTTTTGGATTTTTTTATGCTGGAACATAGAGGAAAAATATGAGGTGAAATTTTGATTTGTGTTCTTTAAACTGGTTTTATGATTATATATGGATTTAGCACAATGAAAAACCCCAAGACACTTGAATTGTATATGGGTTACCCATAAAACTTGTGATTTCAATAAATTTCTGTCAAATTTTAAAGAAATTAAACCCAAAGAACCCACCAAAAAATCTCAGTAAACGCAACTCGAATATAAAAATATTGTGAATTACGGGAAATCTAGATGTGTATATTACAAAGACTTGACTTGTTTAGTGCAATTTGAATTTGTGTTAAAGGCGCTACATGCTTAGCGGCGTACCAATTAATTTATGCATGGGTATTTGAGAACAATAATGATCTTATCATTAAAAAAAATGTAATGGGATTAATAGGTAACCAATATTTTATCAGATTATATGTTCATTAATGCTAGTAGTGGTATATTATTCGCAGTTGGATTTAAACAAGTATATAACTGTCAGTTGGATTTGACCGAGTGGATTTAAACAAGTATATAACTATCAGTTGGATTTGAACAAGTACATTACCACCCCTACTCATTAATAGTAAATATTGATGGAGATTAATAAGTATAGACCGACAGAGAATTTATAAATAAGCAATTTGAAAGCAATAATAACCTTCATCCCAGATGTAATCGCATGGGCAGTTAAGCATTTTGAAACGAGATGTTAGGGCAATTAAGCATTTTGAAACGAGATGTTATCATTATTTGGTATCTTATCAAAAGGTAGATTTTCGTAGATCATTAAACCACCCTCTTATTTATTTCTTAAATTTCTTATGATTTTCTAAGCAGATTTGCTTGGGATTTATGAATAAAAGCTTTCATATCCACAACTTTTCTATGACTATAATTCATACTTTTTATAACAATTAAAGAAACAAAGATTATTTATAAACCAGGAATTATAATTTCTTTTTAATGCTCTATCTCTTTTGCAGTGTTTTTCAAAAAACTTGATTGTTTTGGGAAGTTCAATGCTCTTCCATCAGATCAGATTTGATTAAGATAAGAAGAATTAATAATGAAAGTGATTGATTGCACCAATGACAAATGCATTTTTCCAACTTTTTTAACAAGCCAGGACCAATTTTTATTCAATAGTTTTTAGGCTTTAAGAAAAATCCAACATATTTAAAGTCATCATTTAAAAAACCAAACTTGAGAAGATTTGGGCTTCATCCAAGTTGCTTCTAAAACAAGACAATTTGTCGAACACTGTGCCCAAAGCTTCACAAAAACAATACAAAGTACTTTCAAAGTTTTCCATTCCCAAGAAAAAAATAACATCAACAAATAAAATGTGAGTTATAGCCATCTCCTTAGGAAAGACTACTCTTTTAATTTTACCCCACAATTAATCTACTCAATTCTTCTCTAATGAGTAAAGATTGGATTTTGCCTCGTAATTAATCCACTCAATTCTTCTCTAATGAGTAAAGAAAGAGAAAGCTATGAGTGACAAAGTTAATGTCACATAAAGCTCTGAAAAACTATAATAATTTAACTTTGGATTTTGCTCCATAATGAATCTACTCAAGTCTTCTCTAATGAGTAAAGAAAGAAAAGGCTATGATTGACAACGTTAGATTAATGTCAAATGGAGCTCTGAAAAGCTATAATAATTTACCTTTGGATTTTGCCCCATAACTAATCTACTCTAATGAATAAAGAAAGAGAAAGCTACGAGTGACAACGTTATTTTAATGTCACATGAAGCTCTGAAAAACTATAATAACTCACCATTAGTAAAAAAAAACATAAATATCTCACACAGCACAACCCAACCCATTATCTAATAAATTTCATCAAACTTCAAACCAATCTGAAACAAGACCAGCCTGAGAAAAGACCAGTCCACTTTATCATAAACTTTTCTCAAAACAATCTTCATCACCATAGCTGGAATATTTCTACATTTAGTGAAGTATATAGCTGCTTGAGGCAACTCAATAGCATCAGAGTCCAGGGATACATCTATTAAATAAAAAACGAACGAAATTAGACCATAGACATGATTTTACAAGTCAATTTTAAAGCTGTTAGCATGCACGTTTGAGATGATTTTAACAAAAATGTGGAACAAATTTCTACGAAATAAAGCAAGTAGCTAGTAACTTTGAAATGATTTTAACTGAACTGTAGAACAATGTCTGCGAAATAAAGCCAGAGGAGAGTATGCTGTTTGAATGGTTGTGTGTTTAATGTGTTTGTGAAACCAGGTTATGTGTTGTTGTAATTTAATGTCGTTATGACGCCACATTGGGTCTTTAATCTATCAAGTACGATCATTGCTTCTGAATTCTGAAAGAGATCGCTGATTGCTGTAGTCTACCCTGGTTAATTTATGCACGGCCAATTTGAGAATAATAATGATCTTATCATCGAAGACGTAATTGGATTAATAAGCAGGGCCCCGAGGGAACCTTGTAAGTTATAGATGGGGGATTTGAAGGCAATAATGGTGTTATGATCAAGATGTAATGGGATGGGCAATTAGGCACTTTGAAACCAATAACGATGTTATCATTAATCTGTCAACAGTCGATCTACTTTGGCTCCCAATCCAATTAACGTACATTTGACATTAGAGATACAGGGGACGTCTGCGAAGAACAGGAGTAGTCTTCTGACAAAACAACATAAACAATCAATTCAAACGGCGGAAAATTAATATGCCGCCGAATTCAAATGAACGTACTTGTCCTTCGTTTTGTTTCTCCTCCTCGATTACGTAGCAAAAAAATTTCGGCTCGAAGCCAAACTCAGTCTTCTAAGTGACGGAGGTTCGGTTGTAAGGTCTACAGTCTGGCCTTAATAGTCATTGTAACACCTTTGACTATTAGTCCTTCCGGCAACTTAATGCTCAATGCGGCCATTCCCACTGTCCTCTAGAACTCCATCTGAGTGTGCCCGTAGAACTCCATCTGAGTGTACCCATACGACATATTACATTTCAATGCTCCATGCTCCCACGCCCACGCCCACGCACACCGTTCAACAAACCCCATCGACTCATTCTTTGTTGTCATCTCCATGCAAATTTCCTGCTGTCTCTCACACCTGGTACACTCGTATCATATATAATGAATTGTTGCTTCTTCGATAGCATTAATTTGGGCTTCACCGAACTTAACATAACTTCTCTTTTGCCAGGTCATTACTTGGAATAAAAAAAGAACACAGGTCAAATTTGAAGCTGGTTTTAACTATCATTTGGAAGAGTATAAAAGGTTATATAAAAAAAAATTTGAAAGGTTTTATAAAAAATTGGACTTTTAATGACAAGTGTATATTAAATAAATCTTTTATCAAGCCAAAATGAAATAATGTTTTAAAACTTTACAAATTCCTCATCGCATATAGTTTTCTTTAAAGGCCACAAATTGGTCATCCCACCCAATAATTCATGAAATAATAGATAAGTTAGAATTATTCATGCTATTCATTAGAAGCCAAAGAAAAATGCACAGTGCATGTAATGAAGTCAAAGAAGATGCATTGTACATGTTACTTGGAACAAGGAAATGCCAACAACAAAAAGAAGTGGTGATTTTCCGGTGTGTAAATGAAATCAAAACATTCGTCATAGTAGCATTTAGAGCCCAAGCCAAACTTGAAAATGAAAAATGGAGGTAGACAAATTCTTTTTGATAGGAGGATAAGGAAGAATACCTTCTGACTAAAGACCTACATTATGGAGTAGCGAAAAGACTTTGAAAAGAGACCAAATCAACAAGCACAAATCAAACGTCAATGACATGATTCAGTGGATGGTGTGGGGTACTAGGTTGACAATTGGTATGATCTTCTTCTAAGCACAACATATAGTCATCATGAATTCATTACAAGTGAGGTACAAATGTGATGATTAAGACATACAGTAAATATTTCATTATCATTTGTTAGGTCCCTATACTACTATTGTAACCCCTTATTGTTATTAGTGTAACCTCCTTATTGTATTATTGTGTCCATATAGTCCCCATGTTGTTATTATTATGCCCCATAGAAGCCCACTATTGTTATTGTTGTGCCCCTATAATATTATTGTTATGTAAGCTCTGATTGTATTAGGACCCCTTAGACTCCTATATATAGAAAGGAGGTCTTGTCATTTGTATCATCCAAGAATTGTTCATTTGTGTAATGTAAATGAGGTTGCCCCCTCGAACAGTTGATTTTTAAGTCGTTGATCTATCTTTTCTATCTTTTTCTGAGCTGGTTTAATAACATTTGGTATCAGAGGTTTGGATTCTAGGGTTTCGCTGCTCCAAATAGGTCATCGTGACAGTTTTTCTATAACTTTTTCTCTACAAAGTTTGAGAAGCTAAAATGAAAACCCATTTAAGCCGAAAGCTTTCTGAAGCTTAGGTATGACTTTTAGATCTTGTCTCACTATATTTTCGGAGATATGGTCTAAGGAAGTTAAGGTTTTTGCAAGCTCCATAATTCCATCTCAAACAGGTCATCCTGGAATTTTCGCTATAATGTTTTTTCTATGAAGGTTCAGACTCTAAAATTAAAATCCATTTGAGCAAAAATCGTGGTGATGCTCGGGCCCAAATTTTATATCTTGTTTCACTATATTTTCAGAGATATAGTACAAGATAGTTAGGGTTTATGTAGGCTTCTGAATAACATCCCAAATAGGTGACCTTTGGAAAGTCTTCATAACTTTCTCTCTGAGCATCATATTGAAGTTTTGTAAGAAGGTACAGAAAGAGGACGGACTGTAATTTCTGTGTATTGTGTTTAAGTTTGAAGGTTGAAATAGTGACATGTGGCACTTCATTCAAATTCTCTCTACTGAAAAGGTATATAATGAGGTCATCTTAGGAGATTGGGCATAACACTTTCTTGGAGAATCCAATTTCGATCACACTGGTGGCATTGGAAAGAGGATGCAGAGGGCTATTGCAGGTTGTAATTTCAGATCTTGAAGATCTGAAATTTCAAAGATACAGTGGATTCAAGATTAAGCTGCTAAAAGAAAGAAAACGAATGACTCGAATCAAGGATATAGAAACACATAGTAAGGAAAATTGGATGGATGATTTGAAGAAGGTGATTGAAGCTAAGATAAATAGTTTTATATGTGCCATGGAAGATAATATCGATGGTAAGGAAGCAAATTTGAAGAAAGGCATGGAATATTTGAAGAAAGACATGAAAGGTTTGAAGGAAGGTGGGACAAAGCTGCTACAAGAAAGGACTCCTAATGATGAAATGGTAGTATAGGAAACTCATGTTGAGAAAAAAATAAATGCTAATCATCATTTCATAGAATCTAACATTGGATTGAAGACCCACCATATTCCAAAGATCGATATGAGGAATTTTGATGGCAAGGATCCCATAACATGGATACTACAGATGGAGAAATATTTTGATATACATTATGTGCAACTGTTATAAAAGGTACGTATTGCATCTTTATATTTAGAACCAAATCAATTTTTATGGTATAAATGGCTTTGTTATCGTAAACTACATGTCACCTGGTCAATTTTCATGGAGAAAATGATAGCACATTATGAAGATACCAAGAGAAACACCTTCTTTAGCCAATTGATAAATCTCAAACAAAAGGGTTCAATGGAAAAACACACCGAGGACTTTCAAAAATTGAAAATAAGGGTAAATGATATTCCGCAGAAGCAGAGGATTGATGTCTTCATAGGGATTTTAAAGGATACCATTCAACATGAGGTTCATCTTTGGGAACCTCATTCATTGGAGAAGGCATTCAGGTTGGCAAGAAAAATTGAAAGCAAAATTATGGAAACAACAAATCCTACCACTCACAATTATAAAGATGGAAGTGTTGTTACTCCTAGCATTCCAAAACCTACAAGGTTGACACCACAATAATTGGAAGAAAAAGGAAAAATGACCTTTGTTACAGTTGTGATAACAAATAAGCTAAAGTTCATAAGTGTGATGAGAAGAAATTAATTTACATAGATGGGGAAGAGGAGCAAGAAAAGGAACAAGAAATATCAAAAGAAGAGGATATACACCAGGAACCAATCCCAGAGAAAGAAGAAATGAATCTGACCATATCTTGTAATGCATTGACAAGAATTACTACTCCTCAAACTCTCAAGATAGAAGGGCATATCAAGAAGAAAAAGGTAATAGTGTTGATTGATTCAGGTAGTACCCATAATTTTATTCATTGTAAGATAGCCAAGGAATTGAATTTCTTCCTATATCCAGCACCAGAGTGTCAAGTAATGGTTGCAAATGGAGGAACCATAAATTGCTCTGGAAAGTGCCATAATATCAAGCTATCCATGGGAGAATATAACTTAAATAGTCCAATGCTTTCTATTACAATGGATGGCGCAGATGTTGTACTAGGAGTCCAATGGCTACAACCTTTGGGTACGATAGCTTTTAATTTTCAAGAAGGCTTCTTGAATTTTTTTTTGTGTAGGAAAGGAAATTGAATTAATGTGTATCGAAGAGAAACCAGGAAAGATAATCAGCTCTAACAACATGACAAAGCTTTTAAAGAAATAACAACGGGTCGTAATTGCACAATTATGTTCACTAGAGGTTCCCACATCAAAATCATCTATTTCTCCAGATCTCCAAAACGTTTTGGACAATCATTCCAAGGTATTTGAGACTCCCAAAGGCCTCGCACATATTCGTGATGATAACCATGCAATTCATTTGATTTCGGGGAGTGTTCCCCCAAACATCAGGCCTTACAGATATCCATATGCCCAAAAGAGTGAAATTGAATGTATGGTTGTATAAATGTTAGAGGTTTGTATAATTAAACCTAGTAAAAGTTATTTCTCTACTCCAATGGTATTGGTACACAAGAAGGATGGATCATGGCACATGTGTCCAAATTATAGGGAGCTCAACAAGCTTACTATTAAAGATAAATTTCCCATTCCTGTCACTGATGAATTACATGGATCAATTTACTTCACCAAGTTGGATCTTCATTCAGGATATCATCAAATCAGAATGAAGACTGAAGACATTCCAAAAACAACATTTAGAACTCATTAGGGTCATTATGAATTTTTGGTCATGCCTTTTGGCCTTACCAATGCACCTTCTACATTTCAAGGTTTGATGAATTCCATTTTCAAACCCACCCTTAGAAAATTTGTGTTAGTATTTTTTTATTATATACTAATCTACAACAAGTCTTGGAAGTATCATCTTCAACATATTGACAGGGTGCTCAAACTATTGGAGGAGAAACAATTATATGAAAAATGCTCCAAATGTTTCTTTGGAGTACAAGAGGTGGAATATTTGGGTACTCAGTTAGCTCATAGCTCATCTTATCATCCTCAATCTTATGGGGAAACTAAGATAGTGAAAAAATATTTGGAAGGATATCTTCGTTGCCTTGTATCTGATGAACAGACATAATGGGTCAAGTGGTTGCCTTTGGTTGAATGGTGGTATAACACTTCATTCCATACTGTAGCAAAAATGACCCCATTTATGGATATCATACACCATTCATCACATCATCTTTAAAACAAAATTATAAGGTTCAAGTAGTGGAAGATCACATTGAGTATCAACAACAAGTTCTCAAACACTAAAAGGATAACCTAACTTTGGCACATAATAAAATGAAACAACAGGCAGATCTACATCGCAACGAAAGAAGTTTCGATGTAGGTGACTCGGTATTTCTATGACTACAACCATATAAACAAATGTCCCTCAAGCAAGCTAAGAAGGATAATAAATTATCACCAAAGTATTATGGTCCATACAAGGTGTTACCAAAGATTGGTACTATAACATATAAATTGGAGCTTCTTGCATCTTCCTGAGTGCACACAATTTTTTATGTTTCATGCTTAAGGAAGGTTATAGGTGAGAAGATCCTAGTTCAAACAATATTGCCAGAACTTGACGAGGAAGAAAAAATCATATTGGAATCGAAAGCAGTCACAAAAACAAGAAATCAAAAGCTATGGAATCGATCAATTTTAGAATCTCATCAAGTGAAAGAACTTACCCATTGAAGATTCCACATGGGAGGATGAGAATTTTATATAGAAGTATCCATGACTATTCAAGCGTTGAGGACAACACTTTTTGAAGGAGAGGGGCATGGTAGGTCCCTATACTACTAATGTAACCCCTTATTGTTATTAGTGCAACCCCCTTATTGTATTATTGTGCCCATATAGTCCCCATGTTGTTATTATTATGCCCCATAGAATCCCACTATTGTTATTGTTGTGCCCCTACAATATTATTGTTATGTAGGCTATGATTGTATTGGGACCCCTTAGACTCCTATATATAAAAAGGATGGCTTGTCATTTGTATCATCCAAGAATTGCTCATTTGTGTAATGTAAAGGAGTTTGTCCCCTCGAAGAGGCTGATTTTTAAGTCATTGATCTATATTTTATATATTTTTGTGAGCTGGTTTCATAACATCATTCCATCCAAAAAACCAACAAATCAGTTTTTTCACAGCATAGAAGGTTCATGCACTTCATTTTCTTTCCAAATATCAACGTCACCATTCTAGAATTATTTGTAGATTTTGTGGCCTATTGTTAGCAATAATGGGGAAAGGGGTCGCTTCTACAGAGGAGAGTCAGAAGGCCTTAAAATCCTTAAAGTCATCCCACAATTTTGAGAACAATTTCGACAAGCATTATAGGAAGGGTTTTGTTTAAGATGTGATGGTTATCATAATGGAGTGGCTCAAGCTTTCGTATAAGGGTTCGATGGACAAAATGTTAGCATCGCTCGCATTTCCTTCCCGATCATAGAGGACACAATTTTAGAGGCGACAAGCTTCCTAGTCAATGGAGACCAATGCTTTAAGAACCGAACCTTGGAAGCTATCAAAATTCCAATTTTTCTCAAAAACAAGCATAGAGATAAATCCTGGTGGCTAGGTGTGCATAAGTCCTGACCTGAAAAAGATTGGCATGAGACCCTGAATGTTATTAAGAGATATTTCACCTGCGGATGTCATTACCACCGAATGGGTATGTGCCATCTTAGGTTTCTTGCACACATTTCTGGGCAAGTGCATATGAATATGCCATATTTTTTATTAATGAGTTTGATAAATATGTCTTCTAAGATTCAATTTAGGTCTAATTCATCTTCCCAATCTATTTTTCATCAAGCCCTGATTAAAATGTTGGTTTTTGATCATTTGAAAAAGATAAATCAAACATGGGAACATTTTTTTGTTGTGGGGAGGGTTTGTAGAGTCGGTATCCCCTAAGCCTAAAACCATTAGTAAGAAAAAAACCAAAGAGGTATGTTTAGAACCCTAAGATCCCAAGAACCTCTTCAGTACAAACCATAAGAAAAATGAAGATCTCTTTGGCTCCAGTTCCTGAAATAAAAAAAGGTTTACATGTGTTGTAGCGACTACAACCACCCTCCAAAATTTTTCCTTAGATTCATTTTGGAGCCTCCCTACCGACCATCCTTAGCAACATGTCTTGCACTATCCAAGTACATGTGCTTCAATTAAGTTTTAGTGGCTTACCAGCCTGTGTTGGCTAGCTTTTTTCCCTCCCACCCACAGGCTGAAATTTTGGAACTTGGTTATTTTCTGGTTTTTATGCTCACTTGGAAAATTGCGCAAATATGGAGGGAACTAGCCTTCCTCTCTAGAAATGCACAAATCATCTAAGCAGCTTGCTGCTCTCGAGAAATGTGCAGAGCAACCAGGCATCCTTTCCTCTAGAAATTGCACAGTGCTTGAGGGATAGCCAAGCTAGCTTAGTCCAGAAACTACGCAGAAGTTACTCTATGGCTTTCGTGTTGTTGTATGTGCTCCCAAGTTGATCGGTTCCCTCCAAGACTGAGCAATATTGATTTGCATGCATGGATTCCGTTTCCTGAAAAAGAAAAAAAAAGAAAAAAGAAAAAGTCATCCCTAGATTTTACGGATCCACTTTTAGCAGCTCAGGGTTCCATGCAAAAGCCGTTTTAGAAACCTCCCACGAAGTGTCACTTTTTCCTAGATTTGTGGAATGGGCGTCCTAAGCCTCGATCTTATCAAAACTATTTATTTGATGCTTCATAGCTCATTCCTCACTACGATCATGGAGCTCTGGTATCCCACTTTGCATCTAGGAGCATTTGACACACTCAACTCAGCTTTTTTTGGGTAAGTCCGTTTTTTATGTCTTTTGCTGCTTTTCTGTCACTTTTTGTATTTTGTTTTATGTGAGTGTTGTTTGCTTGCTTTTATTGAATGCTTGCTTTCATTTTAATGCATGTTATCTTGTAGAAGCATTGTTTCAAGTTTTTCATTACATCTCACAGTTGTCGCATGCATTACATTGTTTTTGCATTAACAGTCATCGTTGTGGCAACTCGCTTCACACACTTTCTTGTTTTCCCATTTCTGAATCCTACACTCACTGTTAGAATGCATGATCATTTCACTCTTTCCTGCACTTATCTTCGCCATGCATTCAACCGCTCATGTTTTCAGTCGCCCTTCGATGGGTCTGGGCTACAATGGTCTAGACCTTGCCTTGCCTGGCTTGCACTGCGCATTTCCGAGAGTGAAGACTCTCCCTTCCTCCCAGCAATTGCGCAGAGCTGGCCCAAAATTAGAATCTAGGATTTCTCTACACAATTCTGAGAGGTAATGCCTTGCTGGCCCCCGAAATTGCACAGATGCAATTTTTCGGGTTACAGTAATTGCTGATTAAAACTGCGAATTGCACAGTTTTAGTCCTCAGCAGCTAAGCTGGATTGTGCTCTGTGTAGTTTTAGCAGTCAGTCAGCCCACTAACAGTCTGAACTATGCTCTGCACAGTTTTGGTAGTCAGTCTCCCAGCCTCTTGGCGAAGATTGTGTAATCTTTCTAGTCACTCACCCATGTGCGTTGCATGTTAGTCCTCAAGTTGCTTTTAGTTTTCAACTAACATTTTGCTTGACATGAGTGTTACTCTGTCGCTAGGTATCACAGGTGTTTGTTTGTCTCTTAGCAGTAAATGTACAATGGTTTCTAAGAGAGTAGGGTCAAAGGACACCGTTGAGAGTGCAACTGTAGGCGCAGTTGAGCAAGTGTCTATGAGCTTGCCCATCTATGAAGACACTAAGTTGTTCATAGATAAGGAGATCAAGATGAAATGGCAAGACATCAATGACACATTTTCAAGCACATTTGAGGAGAAGTTGGAACACCGCAGGGTCTATGTCAACATACACAAGTCTAGCGTGTACCATATTGCATGCAGGTGTCCTGCATTTCCATGCACAGACATGATCCACTGGATTGTCTCGCATACTGTTCCAGAGACAATGGTGTTGAGCAGTGTTAATGGAACACAACTTGCAACCTTCAGGGAAAAGGAATTTAAAGAGATGTATCACTTGCCACAACCGGTGATCACCATGGATACACCCTTCACCAGACCTAGTAGTAGTGAAAAATCAAGAGACATATTAAAGAGCTGAGTGAAAGAGCCATCCAATTTTAGGACAGCACCCAACCAGGTTTACAAGACAAGGATATTGCAGAAGGCATATCATCTCTTGGTCATCTTCGCATGCTGCCTATACGACCAAGAGAGCACATAAACCTTCTTGCAGAGTTGGGTGATTGTGTTGGATCAACTGGAAAGCGAAAGAAGACCTTTTAACTGGTCTGAAATGTTGCCTCTCATGTTGAATGAACAAGTGACAGAAGCCTGACATCCATCCAAGGGACAGCAAGTGAAGCTATTCATGTTCGCTTACATAATTGATGCAATATGTGCCCGTCAATAGTTCCCAGGCTTTGGTTGGGCATGGACACCTTTGGAAACCTTTCTACACACTTATTGTAAGTTGTTCTCCGAATGCAACTTCCATGGAGTTATCATAAAATTATCAGACCACTTCGTCACCCCGGTATATAGGATGATCTTTGAGAAGGATCCATCTTGCATGTGGGAGGCAGTAATGGAGGCATTGATCGACATAGCAGAGTGGTATGCCTCACCTCTTGGCACCTTCATATGGATGTACATTGCAGAGAAGGTTGCACATGTTTTACCGAATTTTTCCATGGATAAGTGGGTCATGCAAGAAGTGTCATATCACATCTTGACAGGGTTTTCAATGAGACTACATAGGAAGA
Organism: Pinus tabuliformis; assembly: GCA_031772625.1. Lineage (NCBI taxonomy): Eukaryota > Viridiplantae > Streptophyta > Pinopsida > Pinales > Pinaceae > Pinus > Pinus tabuliformis. The sequence continues at coordinate 1,225,475,222 of CM062809.1, forward strand.
AGAAGGCATCTTAGCCCACTCTTCCTTTGCATATTGAGTTGTATGAGATCCAGAATCTCAAGCATGTTGAGGCTGAGACAGAAGAATTCAAGAGATTCACCTTCGGCACCAAAATTTTCGATCTGTATGACTTGCATTGCTTAGTGAAGGACCATTGTGCGAGATTGCATCATTCTTGGATCGATGGGGCATGTCATTGGCCTGAGGAAGACCCATGGAGATACTACTATCACTTCTTAAGGCTCAATGAACCGGTCAACATAGTTGTAGAGTAGTTAGCAAAGCAGAAGACATTGACATCTCAGAGATCAGCATCATCAGCACCAGCAAAGGGAAGCTAACTTGTGCTTGAAAAAGGCAAGAGGAAGGTTGCAAATCGCGCAAAGGCGGAGCAAAGCTACAAGTTCAAAGCATATCCACTTGTGTAGAGAGAAGCTTTCGAGATTGAGTCTAAGATGCGACAATGTGAAAAGGAGGATCGCAAAAAGGCAGAGGGAGAAACAAAATCTAGAGGAAGTAGAAAAGGAGTTGCAGAAGTTGAAGTAGCAACTCAGGGAAGAACAGGGGTTGCGCAGAAGAGAGAAGGAAGTGCATTAAGAGTAGGAACAATACGAGGTTATTGACACATTCGAGCTGCTGGCACCGAGCAGATAGGGTGAGTAGTCGCAGGAGCATGAATTTGCTCAAGAGATTGAACATATTCTAGAGCATATGGACACGGATATGGTTCATCCCGATTTAGATCAAGAAATTGACCTCATGCCTCAAAACCAAGAGGTCACGCCACCGGCTTCACTAGATCCAGAAGCAGAGCAATTCCCAAGTTATCAAGGAGACACTGAAATCCTTGAATATAATCTGGAGGTTGAGATTCACAACATATCTTTCGATGAGTCATAACACAGAGTTGGGAGATTGCATAGAGTGCCTAGTTCAGATGGCCATGTATCCCCTGCATAGTTTGAAGAGTAAGTGATTGTATCCAATGTACGCAGACATCCAGCCGCATTGGCCGATGCTACCGAAGCATATGCCGAAGCCACCAGCTCGAGTTTTAGATTCCTGATAGCTATGAACGACCGCATAGCTAAGGAGTTACAAGCGGCCAAGGAGGGAGGAGAGCAGGTTACAACATCCGCCAGAGCAGAGTTGAGAAGAGTGATACTAGATGAAGTATCTTCTCTCGAGATAGTCATGTAGACATTGTACTTCAAATTCGTCACCATGCACAAGTCAGTTGTACATCTCAATGGTTGGCAGGAGCATTGTGCAAGGAGAGCACGCATCTTGTCATATCTACACATTGTTGTCGATCACATGAAAATATGGACAATGAGGTGCAAGGGAGCCCCACTACACTTGCCAAAGATGATGAAGCCAAAGGCGGTAGAGTTAAAATCATTCATTAGAGTCAGATATGGAACTATGAGGAACTCCCATAACTCATCACCAGTTTGCAGGTTTCACATGCATGAGTGTTTAGAAGCATGGATGTTATTGTGTGCATGCATGTGATCCCATCCATTGGCACACTCACCGAGGCGAAGTCAAATAACCAAGTTTGACTGGAGTTGGATAGGTACTTTGATCAGTTGATGCGTGTAGCCACCAGTGTAGACTTGCAGATAAGCGCAGACACTATGCACCAGTCTGTTGTTGGTTCGGTTGCACTCAAGACTTGATGCACATGTTATTTGACGAGCTGGACAAAGGTGCCAAATCAGTGTACCCGGATGCAACGAAGGCAAGAGTTTGCTTTGAGAAGGATGTCACCATAGAGCATCCAACCACCATAACAGACTACCAAGCTTGACATCAGTTCACCACCATCTATCATTGCAAGGATGTCGAAGATTGTCTTCCCAAAGCTATCCGAGCCTTAGTGATGTCTTTCATGGCTTACTCAAGGCTATTTTGTCTCACATGGGTACATGTGCAGATTGTAATGTAAACGTGTTGTAAAAGTGAAAGACCAAGTGTCGATACTAGAATGCAACAATCATGTAGTAGTTGAAGAGGCATGAGGGTAGCTGAAGAGTCACAAAGGGGAATGTCAAGGGTCACCCCACCCTTTGCTATTTATAAAATTTCATAACTCATTGTGCAAGCTTTTGGAAGCCAAACTTCCTATAGCATAACTTAGAGAAAGCTTGGAGTGTATTGTAACGAGCCTTGGCTTCTCCACAGTGTAGAGCTAGTACATCTCTTTGGAGGAGTAGGCGGTTGTGAATGTAATGTTCTGCTATCCGAGCTAGTGGTTGTCATGGTTCTATGTATGATTATATCTTTCACTATTTTAATATAACAGAGCGAGCACGTTTCATGCATATGTTTTTATTGTAGTTCAGCTATCCTAGTTACTTTAATGAAGTATGTAGATATAATTTACGCATGTATATATGGACTATTCCATATGTGTTTGTATGAATCTTATTGAAGCGTGTTATTGATATAATCCATCAATTTGGATCGTCGGCTATCTTGCTTTCTATCTCATGATGTCTTTCTTCTCGTGTGTTCCCTTTCAAGATGCGTGCTATCACAAGTTTCTAAGGGGTGCACTCTTCACCCCTTTCGTGTGTTAGAGCATTTCATGCACCTTCCTTGACTTGTTGCAAGGTCATACCCTTGCTACCAACAAGGACATCTTACTTACCTCTGCAGGCAACCGCAGTCAAGGCGATATTGTACCACCCACTACTGGGACTGTAGAAAATCCTGTAGATTCACAAACTAATGCAATTTGCTAAAACAAGAGACAAGAATCTACTTCTACTCTTTACAGTGGAAGCCCATAAACATCAAGTAAACAATAATCAATAGAGGAAGAGAATCAAAGGCACATAACACAATAAATATCCCAGGAAAGCCATAGCTTAAAACCCCACTATATTTTTTGTATTAATCCAGAAAATCAAGATGAAATTAAAATGCTTTTTCTCTCTAGAACAATCCCAACACTCAGAAAATTCAATCTCCAACTCATAAGCAAGCTCAAGGCCAAATCTTAGCCTCTTCACAAGCTCTCTAAGTCTATATTCCAATGTGTAATTCCTATGAAGGATAGCTTGTATTTAAAGGAAAATAAAGCCTCTAAAACCTGCACAATCCATTAAGGATCAGTTCCTGATTGCATGCACTATCAGTGCAACTCAGAAAAACTCTAAAAAAATTAGTACACAGTCCCCACACTCAAGTATCAACTAGTTCTTTCTCATAATTGACATGCATTAGTTTCTGATGAGTAAATATTCAATTAACTAGAGTAGCACTGGTGGAGTTCATTAGTGTCACCACTGACTGTTAACTCACTATTATTTCTCTCAATCAGTTTGAGAACTAATTTAATTGAACTGACTCATGAAACTAAGTCTTCTATTTTACAACTCACAATTAACTCACACTCGACTCCTACAAAGTAGGGAGAACATACACATGACTTCCAAAAGACTTCCAACTTGAATTTCCTAAGTTAAATAAGTTTAATAAACTTATTTTAACTATTTTAAGTTGCTATGAGAATAGAATTCAAATTTAATTCATAGTTTAATTCAAGGACAAATTAAACTGGAATTTCTTGTTGCCATTTCTCAACACTCCCTCTTAACAAGAAAGGGATTATCAACTACCTCGATCCTGTCTGTGAAAATCAAATTTACATCTTGACAATGACTTTGTCAAGATGTCAACATCTTGCTCCTCTGTGGGAATGTAATCTAACAACATGATCCACCTCAATACACAATATATGAGATGATGGTACCAAATATCAATATGCTTGGACCGATCATGAAAGACTAGATTTTTAGAGAGATTGATACAACTTTGATTATCACAATAAATCACTGATTGATACTACTCTCCATGCAGAATCTCCTGAGTATCACGTTGACATACTTACCCCGAGATACAAACAAATACCCATCTCCCTGCCATACCTCCATGCCAAGAAAGTAATGCATGAGCCCCATGTCCTTCATCTTGAAATCTCTTGCAAGGTCCTTCTTGCAAGATTTGATGACTTCTCATCACCTGTCAGTATGAGATCATCTACATAAAGTACAATGATCAACATCTTACCTTCCACCACTATGTGATACAGGTTCACATCTGCTTCACTCTTCATGAAGCCCAACCCAGTGAAGTAGCTATCTATCCTAGTGTACAAGCACAGGGTGCTTGCTTCTGGCCATACAATGCTCTCTTAAGTCAACACACATATGACTCATGGTCCAAGGTTTCAAAACCTTTGGGCTGCTCTATGCACACCTCTTCCCAATCATGCCACTAAGGATGACAGTGTTCACATCCATCTAATGGATCTCCCAACCCATCTGTGCCAATAGTGCCAAAATAGATCTGATTGACGAGTACCTTGCAACAGGAGCAAAGGTCTCATCATAGTCAATTAACTCTAGCTGTGAAAAGCCACGGACCACAAATATGTCCTTATGTTTCTCCACACTATCATCTGTAGTTTTCTTTACCTTGTAAAGCCAACGAGAACTCACCACTGACTTGTCCTTCGGTCTTGGGACCACATCCCAAACATTGTTTCGAACTATGGAGTTATACTCCTCCACCATCACATCAACCCAAACCAACGGTTGCACTACTTCCTGAAAGGAAGACGGCTCTGTCACAACACTTGCACCCATAAGTGCCATGTATCCTGTGTACCTCTATGGTTACCTCCTATGTCTACGTTAAGAAGAGGGTGCTCCCACATTCTCCCATGCATGATCCAACAATCTGTCAGCCTCTCTAGTGCGCTTTCTTCCCTCTCTAGAAGACTTTCCCTGAGTGGATGTCTCCACTCTTTGAACCTCTACATGTGTCTGCTCCACATCAATCTGAGGCCCCTCAACTTTAGGAGCTAAAAGCTCCTCATCCGTGTTGGTAGACTAAATTGATTCATTTTTAACCCCTTTTCCCTTCAAAACCATAACCTTAGACCTCTGTTTTAACCTTGCAAACCTCCCTATTCCTGCACTAGTCCAAGAATCGTGCCTTTTCCTGCACTAGCTTTATATTTCATGTTTAAGGGTTACGAATGTGCTTAATTAATCATTTTCATAGATTTTGTACCTTTAATAATCTTTGCAACTAATATTTATTTTCCTAAAGTATTTGATAGGCAATGTATTTATCATTTCGTTAGCATGGTCGAGTGCAGGTGGGATTCCTGCACCATTGCCGAATCCTTAACTTCTGCGAGAGCTCACCACCTCATGCAGACACCTTGTTCCAGAACGATCAAGTTGAATTGGGTTCGGAGCAGAGAGAAAAGTCAGGGATATGGTGGAGAGTGGGTCGCCGGCCGAATACTTAGATCAACGTTTTGTTATAGCCGAAAGGCTTGTTATGAACTGTTATTGTTATTTTGTTATAGCTGAAAGGCTCAGATTGGAACGCTTGATGTAATTTGGTTATGGTCGCAGGCCTGAATGAATGTATAAAATATAGGATTCAAGATAGAAAGTGGTAGCGAGCGATAACTATAGCAACGATATTGTAATTTCGTTCTTTTATAATTTTGCTGGTATCGCCCTGGGCTAGATTCGAACTCATGATGTACATTTGTTGATTATTAATAGAAAAGGATTGTGCCATGATTTTTCAATGTTGCATTGTAAATCTATGTTGATGCGTTGATTAAGAGTTGAATTTTTACGTTTCCGCATTCGGTCTTTAATGTATGAAGTAGGATCATTGCTTCCGAATTTTGAACGAGATAGCTAATTGCTAGTCTCCGCTGTACAAAATATATATATGTTAGATGTCTGTATGATTTTGGTGTGAGTAGAGTTGCATGTTCTTAGCACTGGGAAGTGGCGTGGGATGTTTTAATGAGTTTTTAATCTCTAAATGCATTCCATTTTTTCAAAATCGAAAAACATCCATAGAGTTCAAATTTACCATTCCAATACATTTCAAACAACACTAATTAGTCACTACACTTGTTCGTTAGGCCACTGACTGCCGAGTGCCGAGGAATTTGTCATTCAAATTTGCTCCAATAACTAACAGCAACTTGGTACACCAGAAAACTGCGCTTAAAATAAATTCAGGGTTTGACTCCACACGGATGACTAAAATCGCTGTCAAACGCCTTTATTATCGCCCGCATAGCCATGGCGTGTAGGTATACGGAAGAGAAATTACCAAATATCAATGCTGTGGCGTACGGGGAATCTGGATCTGTAGATTATAACTGTACCAGCGGACTTGTCTATAGGTTTAGGGCAATTTGAATTTGTGTTAAAGGCTCGACCTTCGAAGTGCCGTACCAATTAATGTACGCATGGCCAATTTGACAATGACGATTTCACGCGTAGTCTAATTCCGGAATGATTTTGGTAAATATTTTTTGGAAATTCTAATTACAACTTTTGATCCTCCAGATTTTGGGTGTTTCAATGAAATTTTTTTAGTTGTTTTAATGATATTTGATGTTCAAATTTTTTAAGAAAAATTGTTTGCTGGATAAACAACTCTATTATTTTATTATTAAAGATGCAATGGGATTAATAGACATGGTATTGTTTTTAGTTATTAATTTATGGGGATAAACATAGAATTTGCCCATAAACATTAAATGAGTAGACATGGTATAAACTTACTATTAAATAACTCATCTACTAAAATCCAACTATAGACTTATACAACCCCTCATTTAATACTTATAAAATACTACTTATTTTCCAGTCTAATTGCTAGGACGGTTAAAAGTGGCTGGAATTTGGGTAAAAGAAATTCAAAAAATCTTGTAGAGACAGTGTTTGAATCTTGTTTTTGATATTGGAAATGGATTCAGCACCATCAAAAATGTCTAAAACACCTAAAATTTTGAAATTTAACAACTATAAATTGGATTTACAAAATATTGCCAAATATTTCTCTAAATAAAATCGAAATTTCCATAACTCTCTGGACAACCCCTATGTTACACTACGCGATTTATAAATGCTCAATTTGTATGCAATAATGATCTTATCATTCAAGATATAATGCATGGGCAATGAGGCATTTTGAAACCAATAACGATGTTATCATTAATCTGTCAATAGTCGATCTACATTGGCTACCAATCCAATTAACGTACTTCCGACATGAATGATGGACGGGACGTTTGCGAAGAACGGCAGAAGAAGTCTGACGACAAAACCACATCAACAATCAATTCAAACGGTGGAAAATTAATATGCCGCCTCAGTCCAATCAACTTTCTCGACCTTCGTTTTGTTTCTCCTCGATTATATACCAAGAAATCTTCGGCTCCAAAGCCAAACTCAGTGTTCTAACAAATCAACTTTCTTGACATTCGTTTTGTTTCTCCTCGATTATATACCAAGAAATCTTCGGCTCCAAGCCAAACTCAGTGTTCTAAATGACGTAGGCGACCTTTGGTTGTAAGTAGCCATTGTGACACGGTGACACCTTGACTATAAGTCCTTCCAGCAGCTTAATGCTGGATGCGGCCATTGCCCATATGTTCATGCCCACCGTCATGTAAACCCCATCGATTCATTCTTTGTTGTCTTCTCCATACAATTTTTCTACTCTCTTCTCTCACACCTGGTACACCGCTATCATATATAATGAATTGCGGCTTCTTATATAGTATTAACGCGCTTCCCCGAACTTAAACTAAGTGTGCTGTTGCCCAACGACAAAATATTCTAGTTGATACAAACGTTCGATCTCATTTTGTCATCATTGTAGTGAGAAATAATGTGCTTATTCTTGTTGTTGTTGATGATGAGGAAGAGATCACCCAAATCCAAAACGGCAGTCACAAACTTGACTGACCGGCATGTTGAAATACAGATAAGGGTAGGAGCGATTCTCATGAAGACTTATACACTCAAGCCCGGTTGCAGTAAGATGCTGAGGCGCAAGAAGATATACAGAAGCTATGCTCCACGAGGCAAGAGCAGCTTCTTCTACGATGGGAGTTGTGAGCCATACGTTTGGATCCACAGTCCCACTCATTCTGCTAAATATCTGATGTCACCCATGCCAGCCAAACAGCAATACATCAGTCTTGATGACCTTCGAGAATGCCTGGAGATGAAGATTTGCATGAACGGTGGCAATGGCAGTTTCTATGTAATGAAGTCGTCAAGAAGCTGTTACTAGTTTCATTAAGCTTCATTATTGAGGCCAGCATCTCTCTATATTGATAAGATGCTGTTACTAGTTTCATTAAGCTTCATTATTGAGGCCAGTATCTCTCTATATTGATACGTACTGCAATGTCAGCTATTAATTATAATTTTCTATATTGAATCTCCTTCCAGTTTTTTTTTTCCTTCTTGGCAACTTTGCGTAGTTACTTCCTTTGGAGATGACAGATATTTTCCTCTCTGCAACGCGTTAGGATGGTATAATTTGGATTTTGATGGATAATTTTATTCACTGATTTCAAAAGATTGTCGAGTTTAGCTGTATTTTGTAAGTTATTTTTCAAGATAGGGAAAAGACTGTCGAGTTTATCTGTATTTTGTAAGTTATTTTTCAAGATAGAGAAAAGTTGAGGCGTGGAGCATGTGAAAGGAGACGGAACTGCAGTGAAGATGCTCTATAGTTGTCACTGCCCAATTTTGTATCGTTTTATTATTAATTTGTTGTTGCTTCTTTGTATGATGTTGTATGTTTGAACATTTGTATGGCTCTTAGCAGCTGAACAAATGAACACTGGTTTGTAGGATCGGATTTATATGGCTTTTGGCAGCTGAACAAATAAACACTGGTTTGTAGAATCGGATTTATATAATAGATGAAACTAACATAAATATGGACATCGTTAAGAGCTTCTATTAGGTTTGTATCTATCATGACAGAGACTTGTGATTTCTGTTGCATGCTCACAAAATCCAAACTCAAAAAAAAGCATACAAAATAATTAAATTAAAGAATAAAAGGATTTCTGGGATTGTTTTTACTCATTATTATGGGATTAACCTCTGGAAATCCCTGAGCTCATGAGCTTATTTTCATTCCAGATTTCGGGCAAAGTCAAACAGGGTCTTTGTATATTTACAGTATTCTTAAATTCGAGAGCAGATAAAATAGGAGATTTTCAAAATATTTTTAAATCTGCAAAATATATAAATATAAAAAAAAAATATGTATAAGTTAAAAATCTTTTTATTTTTATATCAAGAATTTTTTCAAAATTCTACACTTATTTGGATGGCTTAGATGTGTCTAATTTATTATTTTTCATTAAAATAAAATTTGGGTATTGGGTACTTTTAAGAAGAGTCAGCGTTTCTCTAAGTCTAAAAGTAAAAGAAAGCTTATGGGTATTAGGCTAATATTTAATTTATAAACTCACTTAAAAATACCACAAATTACTTTATTCCAGAAAAACATATCAACTTACAAAACATTAAAATTTTAGAGTGAATAACAACTGTCATCAAGAGCCCAAACTAAACTCAATTGAGAAACTCATTCTTTCTATATTAAATCAATTATATAGGAATTCAAATGATTTTGCGCACGTAACGATGTTATGAGTCGAATCGTTATGACATAATGTCCTTTTTTCCCTATTAATTACCAATTCTATTTACCAGTTAATTGCCAATTTTATTTACCAATTATATAAAGGGAAGCGAAAAGTTAGTCGTAACATGTTGATTATCCGAATTCTACTGATTTGGATTGACTCGAAAAAGCGGGGTTGAGAGGATAAAATTAATCTAATCCTTATACCCATATTAGGTGCCATTATTAAACGAATGCCCATTGTTGGAATATTAATTCCAACTGCCGTGGAAATCAGTGATTTATTTCATGGAAATACACTATCGGGAGGCAAAAACACTCCAGAACCATCTTAAATCAAAATCGCAGGCTTAAAGGTTCAATTCGCGACAGCCGGTCTAGATCGCGTCGGCAGATCGCAATTGGAGAAGTCGGCGTATTGGCGGGATGGAGCATCGGCGGTATCGGTGGTAGCATTGCGATATCGCATTGTCGATATCGCATCGGTGCTTTCAAAAGGTGGCAGGCCCTTCGCACAGTTATGTTTGCGATCCGATAGCCGGACCCGACGGGCATATAGCATTGTGCTGTATAATATTTCAGTTCCGCCAGCAGCCAACTTTCCCGTGTTTTGTAATGGCGCAATGTGATGGTGCGATATTGTAATAAGCCTGCATTAAACGTAGATAGGATATTTTCAGCCGAGTAATCAATGCTATTTACTGCAGTTCGTAAATGTAGGTAGGACATTTTTTTTTCTATCTTATCGTTTAAAATCAGATATGATTTTAACTTATATAATGTGTAATGAACAGCAGTTCTGTCTCCAAGTGAGTAAGAGAGAAGTTGTTGAAGAATATGAGAGTTTTGTAATTATCTGTAAACGCACAGCAGTGCTAAGATAGTTGAAAACAGATTCTGGAACTGGAGCGTTCCTGTTGTAACCCCTCTGTAGAGGAAGACTATTCTGTAACAGTTTTTTTTATATGATTAAAGATCCTGTATTGAAATCAGAGCGTTGTTCTCTGTGCATTTCTTTTGTGTTTGAAATAAACAGAAATTTCCAACATGGTATCAGAGCTAGTCTAGGCACTCAGTGAGTCAAAAACAGAGTTTGTTTTTCACTGTAGGAGCTGTAAGAAGCTTATCAAGCAGAGAAAGTTTTTTTTTGCTTTTTATTATACAGTCAGTATCTCTTCTTTATTTATACAGGTTAAGATGGCAGATGCTGGAACTGGTTTGACAAATTCCCAACTGCCACAGTTTAATGGAAAAAATTACAGTTATTGGTCCATAACAATGAAAGCATTGTTTGCTTCTCAAGGAATATGGGAGCTGGTTGAAACTGGCTATGCTGAACCGGCAGATGCGACAGCATTGGCTGCTTTGACAGTAGCAGAAAGAGACCAGTTGAAGAGTGATAGGAAGAAGGATGCCAAAGCCCTCTTTTTTCTCTTCCAATCAGTACATGAAAGTGTTTTTCCACGGATAGCAGCAGCAACAAAATCCAAGGAGGCATGGGATATTCTCAAAACTGCCTATCAAGGCATGGAGAAGGTGAAGACTGCAAAGTTGCAGATGTTGAGGAGAGACTTTGAAACACTCAGCATGAAGGAATCTGATACAATAGATTCATTTTTCACTCAGGTTATTGGGTTGATAACCCAGATAAGATCTCATGGTGAGATTCTTGAAGAAAGAAGGATTGTAGAGAAGATCTTGAGAAGTTTACCCTCAAGGTTTGAAGTTGTTGTGGTAGCAATAGAAGAAACAAAGGATCTCTCACAGTTCACAGTAGATGAACTGAGTGCTTCTCTTATGTCTCATGAACACAGACTGAGTAGAGGAACAGATTTCTCTTTTGAGCAAGCATTCAAGACTCAGATGTCTTTTGGCCAAGGAAAAGGTCGAGGCAGAGCAAATAACAGAGGTCGTGGAATAAGCCAAAACAAGGGCAGAAATAATCCTGCAAGCACAAGCGGAAGGAGTTGCAATCAGAACCAAGATGAAGGTTCAAGCAAACAACAAGCTCATGGACAAAGGTATGACAAATCCCAAGTCCAATGTCATTATTGTAAGAAATATGGGCACTACGCCAATGGATGTAGAAAAAAACAAAATGACATGAATAGTAGGCAGAATGCTAATTTTGCAAATGAAGAAGATAAGAATCCAAAGATTGTGCTGTTAACATGTAATATTGCACAACACAAACAAGAAGATTTTTGGTTCTTAGACTCAGGTTGTAGTAATCACATGACTGGAAGTATTGCAATGTTTGCCAATCTGGATGAAAATGTGAAATCTGAGGTAACAACAGGAATTGATAGTAAGATATCTGTCAAGGGTAAGGGCAGAGTCAGTATCCAAGCAAGAAATGGAGAACAGATGATTGTGCCAGAGGTATACTATGTACCTGGTCTGAAATGTAATCTTTTGAGCATTGGACAGCTCATTAACAAAGGTTACAATGTGTTCTTCAAAGATAATATGTGTACAATCAGAGACATACCTCCAAGTGAGAAGATCATCGCACAAGTGCAGATGACCAGCAATAGAATGTTTCCTCTCAAACTCAGGGCATATTTGAAGGAAGGAAGAGCTATTGCAGCTGTAACACAAGAAGTCTTTCAGGAACAAGTGAAAGATGAGAATTGATTGTGGCACTTGAGATTTGGACCTCTCAATTTCGGAGGCTTGAATCTGTTGCACAAAAAGGGAATGGTAAAGGGATTGCCGTTGATCGAGAAACCGGACAACCTTTGTGAAGGCTGCATCTTGGGCAAGCAACACAAAGAAAGCTTTCCAGCAGGGAAAAGTATAAGGGCAAAAGCACCCTTGAAAATTGTTCACTCTGATGTGTGTGGACCGATGCAAATACCATCATTTTCCGGAAATAAATATGTTTTAACTTTCATTGATGATTACACTAGAAAGACATGGGTGTATATGTTGAAACACAAGAGTGAAGTGTTTGAGAAATTCCGCCACTTCAAAACTCTTGTTGAAAAGCAGTGTGGGCATTATATCAAAGTGCTCAGAACAGATAGAGGAGGAGAATACATCTCCAAAGACTTTCTGCGTTTTTGCAGAGAGAATGGCATATAAAAGCAGTTCACCACGAGGTATACACCTCAACAAAACGGTGTTGCCGAAAGGAAGAATAGGACCATTCTTGACATGGTCAGAAGTATGCTAAAGGAAAAGCACTTGCCGCATGAGTATTGGGCAGAAGCTGTCACTTGTGCAGTTTACATCTTGAATAGATGCCCAACTAAAGCTGTCATGAACAAAATACTAGAAGAAGCATGGAGTGGTCAAAAGCAAACTTTCACTCACATGAGAGTATTCAGTTGTGTAGCATATGCACATGTACCGGATCAGCTAAGGAAGAAGCTTGACAGTAAGGGGGAGAAGTGTGTCTTTATTGGCTATAGTGATGAGTCAAAAGCATACAAACTCTATAATCCATCCACCAAGAAATTGATAGTAAGCAGAGATGTGCAGTTCATTGAAGATGAAGCTTGGGATGGAAGCTTAGAGAAGACAGTGAATGTGAAGACAATTGTGTCTCACGAAGAAGAAGAGGAAGGGACAGCAGCAAATAATCCTTCCTTGGTGGCTCCTCCTCCACCACAGCAAGTACAACAAACCACACCACAAGCTGGAATTCGAACAGCCTTGAGAAGTCAAGGAAGTGCTTCTTCAAGCACACCACAGGGATCAGAAATACCCTCAAGTTCGGATGGAACTCCAACCACACCAAGAAGACCAAGATTCAGAAATCTGAATGAGATTTATGAACAAGGAGAGGTAAGTAACAATACCGGTCTGAATTCATTATTCGCTTTGTATTGTCATGTTGATGACCTAGTTCATTTTGAAGATGCTGTAAATGAAGATAAATGGATTAAAGCAATGAATGAAGAAATTGGTGCAATTGAGAAGAGTAAAACATGGGAGTTAGTGGACCTCCCTGAAGGCAAAGATGCCATTGGAGTTAAGTGGATCTATAAGACCAAAAGCAATGCTGAAGGCAAGATTGACAGGCACAAAGCAAGACTTGTTATGAAAGGCTACAAGCAGCAACAAGGCAAAGACTATGATGAAACCTTTGCACCAGTAGCAAGGATGGAAACAGTTAGAACAGTGTTGTCTATTGCGGCACAACACAAATGGAAGATTTATCAGATGGATGTTAAATCTGCATTCCTGAATGGGGTGTTAAAAGAAGAGGTTTATGTTGAACAACCTCCAGGCTATGAAGTTGAAGGCCAAGAGCATAAAGTCTGCAAACTGAAGAAGGCTCTTTATGGGCTGAAGCAAGCTCCAAGAGCATGGTACAGCAGAATAGATGCTTATCTGATTGACAATGGGTTTGATAAGTGTGATGGTGAACCCACACTCTACATAAAGGATAATGACGGTAAGATTCTTATTGTTGTTTTATATGTAGATGATTTGATTTTTACTAGCAATGATGCTTCTCTCATTGCTGATTTTAAAGCAGTCATGAAAAGTGAATTTGAAATGACTGACTTGGGCTTCTTAAGATATTTTCTTGGAATTGAAGTAGACCAAAGTGAAAATGGTGTTTTCATTTCTCAAGTTAAATATGTGGAAGCAGTGTTAAAGAGATTTAACATGCAGAACAACAAGGCAGCTGTGACTCCAACTGTAATGGGGTTGAAATTGACCAAAGAAGACAACAGCAAGGATTTTGATCCAAAATTGTACAAGAGCATAGTTGGTAGCCTTATGTACTTAACTGCAACTAGGCCGGACATTATGCACGCTATGAGTTTAATCTCCAGATTTATGGAAAGACCGAAAGAGACTCATTGGCAGGCAACCAAGAGGATTCTAAGGTATGTGAATGGAACGAAGGGGTTTGGTATTTTATACTCCTCTTCTGAAAGTTTCATGTTGACAAGTTACACTGACAGTGATTGGGCTGGAAGTGTTGATGATAGGAAAAGCACATCTGGATATGTGTTTCATATAGGATCGGGAGCCATCTCATGGGCTTCTAAGAAGCAACCTGTTGTGTCTTTGTCAACAGTAGAGGCAGAGTATGTGGTAGCAACAGCAACAGCATGCCAAGCAGTATGGCTGAGAAGAGTTCTCAGAGATTTGTGTCATGAAAAAGAAAAGGGCACAACCATTTACTGTGACAATAGCTCGGCAATAGCATTGTCTAAAAATTCTGTTTTTCATAAAAGGACAAAGCACATAGACACCAAATTTCACTTCATACGTGAATTGGTTAACAATGGTGAGATTGTTTTGCAGCACTGCAGAACAGAGGATCAGTTAGCTGACATCTTGACAAAACCATTGGCAAAGAAAAGTTTTGATCATTTCAGGAAATGTCTGGGTATGACTGAATGCCCAACAGTTGAAATTAAAGGGGAGTGTTGGAATATTAATTCCAACTGCCATGCAGGATCAACAATTTACTTCACGGAAATACACTATCGGGAGGCAAAAACACTCCAGAACCATCATAAATCAAAATCGCAGGCTTAAAGGTTCAATTCACGACAGCCGTTGGATCTGGCCGATCAACGGTCCAGATCGCGTCGGCAGATCGCAATCGGAGGAGTCGGCGTATCGGCGGGATGGAGCATCGGCGGTAGCATTGCGATATCGCATCGCCGATATCGCATCGGCGCTTTCAAAAGGTGGCAGGCCCTTCGCACAGTTATGTTTGCGATCCGATAGCTGGACCCGACGGGCATATAGCATTGTGCTGTATAATATTTCAGTTCTGCCGGTGGCCAACTTGGCCGTGTTTTGTAATGGCGCAATGCGATGGTGCGATATTGTGATAAGCCTGCATTAAACGTAGATAGGATATTTTCAGCCGAGTAATCAATGCTATTTACTGCGGTTGGTAAATGTAGGTAGGATATTTTTTTTCTATCTTATCGTTTAAAATCAGATATGATTTTAACTTATATAATGTGTAATGAACAACAGTTCTGTCTCCAAGTGAGTAAGAGAGAAGTTGTTGAAGAATCTGAGAGTTTTGTAATTATCTGTAAACGCACAACAGTGCTAAGATAGTTGAAAACAGATTCTGGAACTGGAGCGTTCCTGTTGTAACCCCTCTGTAGAGGAAGACTATTCTGTAACAGTTTTTTTTATATGATTAAAGATCATGTATTGAAATCAGAGCGTTGTTCTCTGTGCATTTCTTTTGTGTTTGAAATAAACAGATATTTCCAACACCCATTAGGATGAAAATCAGGACCAACTGAATTGGCGCCCCAA
The DNA here is from genome assembly GCA_031772625.1 of Pinus tabuliformis. Classification (NCBI taxonomy): domain Eukaryota; kingdom Viridiplantae; phylum Streptophyta; class Pinopsida; order Pinales; family Pinaceae; genus Pinus; species Pinus tabuliformis. The sequence continues at coordinate 1,225,490,996 of CM062809.1, forward strand.
TTTCTGTAATTGGATTGAATTTGGTAACTATGAAAAATCTGTAATTGGATTGAATTTGGTAACTATGAAAAATGGGGATGAGAATTAGGGCAAATTGAATTGGTGCAATAATTTTAGTGGTAATTTTAAAAAACGGTGCAATAATTTTATTGGTAACATTGAAAAATGGGGATGAGAATTAGGGCAAATTGAATTGATGCAATAAATGTCGAGTTTTGTTTCAGAAAGATAAAATCATAGAGTTGTCTATCGAGCCGGCTAAAAAACAACGGTGATCTGGTCGTCATTTTTTTCCAAACAAATCTGAGCATCAAATATCCTTTTTAAGGCATTGAAATGGAAAGTTGTAATCAGAATTTACAATTCTTTTTTTTACCAAAATCATGCCGCAATTAGACTAATCGTAAAATCATTGTTGTTGTCAAATTGGCCATGTATAAATTAATTGGTACGCCGCTTGCGCATTTAACACAAATTCAAATTGCCCTAAACCTCAAGAGTCGAGATAAATATTTTCAAATGGGGATGAGAATCACGACAAATTGAATTGATGCAACAAATGTTTTGTTTCAGAATGATAAATATTATTTCAGTTATGAAGTTGATTTTTCAGAATTTTCAGAATGATAAATATTATTTCAGTCATGAAGTTGATAGGGTAACATATTTGAGTGGGCCGAATAGTTAAGAGTATGTGTTTTCTCCTAAGAAGTTACAGGTTCAAAACCAGAGGGGTAGAGTATGTATGCTTTCGTAGATTTAGCAGTCAAATGGCTACACGGAAATGGGTCCCTTGTCCCACAAACAAGGGGATCTCATACACAAATTTGGATAATAATAATAATAATAATAATATTTAAAATAACTAAATTATAAAAAAGAATTAAAATATAATTTTATTTTAAATCATTATTAATTATAAAAATATAATATATAAATTAAATATATATTTAAAAATATATATATAATAACATATATATTTAATTTGGGTTAAAAAGTATTATTTTTAATTATTTTTTAAAAGTTTAAATGATTTTATAAAGTTTATTAATGTTTTGAAAAAAATAAATATTAAACTAAATATTTGGCAATTAAAAAATAATTTTTAAAGTTTTTAAATGTAAATTATTTTTTCTAATTTGTTGATGACTATTTTTTGTGGTTTTAAATTTAATTGTTAAATGTAAAAATTATATTAAAAATTAAAAAAATCTAAAAAGATTATTTGGCAAGTGTCATACTTTGCACAAGACGGATAATGCCTCATATTTTCTGCCCAAAATTTGTGGATGTACATTTTTTCATTGTTAAACTTCAATCACCAAAAATCGAAATATTTGAAAATGCTCATATTCAAGCATATTTACAATCAATTACTACCCCATAATTTAAGAAAATATTCGCATAAAAAATGCATATGGAATACATTTAGAAGGGTTCCCACCATTACTTATGTTTTCTCCTAACACTTTAATAAGTAGGATAAAAAATTGTAGATGTGCAAACTTAGTAAAAATGTAAACATGTAGACCTCCTAGTGGTGAATATCCACAAACATTTATGCAAATCCTTGTCCCTAGTAGGCAATTAATTTTTGTTTTGGTTAATATATTTGATATATAAAACAAAATCCTTTAAAACTAAATATATTTCAATCAATATTTTTGAAATCATAAATAAAACTATTTCATTCTACCTCAATATAAATAAAATAATTCAAATAACAAAATTTGGAAACTTAAAAAATATATAAATTAATCAATATATTACTCCAACCAAAATGGAGAGCTTAAAACTTATCATGATTCAAATCCAACTTTAGTTCTCTCACATAGTTTCAATTATTGGAATTGTGATATTCAAATAATGGTTTTAATGAAGAAAACTTTTCCATCTTTTATGGTGCAATGAATATTTAACAAACAAAAATAAATCTTAGAGAGTGTGTTTGAGAATGATTGAATGTAGTGCATTGTCCGAATTATTTTTCTTATTGGAACTGGTCTTCCCTTTAACATTGCCAAGTTTCATCATTGGTTGAACAAAATTGGAGGAAAAAACATTCCTTGAGAAAGGGGCATTTATCCTTTCCAAGTGTTTCTTATCACTGTTGAACATATGTGTTTCTCTATGGTATCATATTTATTTTCATTGTTGGTAAACCTCTTACATTATTCAGTGTTGAAAGCATATGTCTATACTACGAGACCAAAATGTTTGTTGCATAATGGTTTAGAAATGCATCAAAATCTATTACATTATTTGACCTAAATGTAACTGGAGTTGTCTAACGAGGCAGAGGAATTGCCCGGATGGCCAAAAGTGGCCGAAATCCGGGCAAAAGAATTTCAAAAAATCTTGTAGAGCTAGTGTTTGAATCGTGTTTTTATGGTGGAAATGGATTGAACACCATCAAAAACATCAAAGACACCTAAAATTTTGAAGTTTAACTACTATAACTTGGATTTACAAAAATTCTTGCGGGATTTTCTCTAAATATGACTGGAATTTCCATAACTTTTCAGGCAACTCCTCTGCCTCATGCGATTGTCTTATTTTGAGATATATGCAATTTTAGTTCTTTATTATTTTTACTTTATTTAGTTTTTAATTACTTTTTTGCATAAGACACAGGTACTAAGTAACAATGTTGTACTTCTTAATTATAGAGATTCAACCATGTTTTATTATGAAAATTCTTAATTTGTAAATAACTTTATTATAATATCATGAGTTATAAATACCTTATACCCAAAAATTATAACTCATTTCATAGTCAACATATTTGATCAATATTTTATTTTAATTTAATTTTATAACAATTTTTTTAAATTAAATTTAAAAGTAAAAAGAACATAACTACCTTTAAAATAAAAAACCCTTTATTTTGAAAACTCTCAAAAATATTTTATGGATATTTTGTAAAGTTAAATCTTTACCAGTAATATTTTATCGATATTTTGTATCATCTGTCTATTAATCATTAATAATTAAATTAAAATCTGTCTAGTTAAAGATCAAAATATTCAATAGCTAATAACAATAAATACAATAAAAATATGTATAAATTATCTCTCTCTCTCTCTCTCTCTCTCTCTATCTATATATATATATATATATGAAAATTTTTTATATCAATTATAATTTTGTATATTTAAACTTCTCCTAGTGTTTTGTCCTTCTTGGCACCTTTGCCCATTTACTTCCTTGGGTGATGACAAATTTGTATTTAAAAATGTGAACTCTTCTCTGTTGTGCTTTTGCAAGATCGCATTTCATGTGATGACACACACAGGGTATATCTCTGTCTTATGAACTATATCGATAGTGAATATTTAAAATTTTCCAAAACCTAAGAAGAAATAGAAGAATCTAACTTCATTTTCCTCTATCTCTGTCTTACAAACTATATCGATAGTGAACATTTAAAAATTTCCAAAACCTAAGAAAAAATAGAAGAATCCGACTTCATTTTCCTCTATGCAAGGTGTTAGGATGGTATAATTTGGATTTTTTTGGATGATTTATTCATTGATTTCAAAAGACTGTTGAGTTTAACTATATTTTGTAAGTTATTTATCAAGATAGAGAAATATATAGGCTTAGAGCATGTGAGAGGAGACGCAACTACAGTAAAGAGGCTATACAGTAAGTATAGCGATGCCAATGGCCACTCCTCAATTTTGTATCGTTTTATTGATTTATTGTTGCTTTTTTGTATGATGTTTTATGTTTAAACTGAATAGGAAGGAGATACTCAACTCTACTATGCAATGTGTTAGACTAGAGCATACATAACACATAACGGATTTATACTCAGAGACAGACAAATCGAGAAACAACAAGATTACTCAATCAGAAACAGAGGAATAGATAAAACAATCACTGGAGAACATAAATCACTTTGCATTACATAACAGTCCTGGACCTTGGCTTGCCTTCCTTGGCCAGAGAAATTACAAATTTATAGAGGCAAAAGAAGGATCTACAATCCTGTATGTGATTCAGATGGAGATCTGGAATGATCTAGAAACTAATGGCGGTAGAGAAGAATCTAGAATCCTGCATGTGATTCTAGAAACTACTGGCGGTGTAGAAGGATCTAGAATCCTACATGAATTTGGCTTCACACTTAACATTCTCCCACTTGAAGCCAAATATGAATCAATTCACACCGAGTCTTATCATGCCTCTACATAACTGATGTTTATTTCGTGGTAGAATCTTAGTGAGCATATGAGCAAGGTTCCTATCTGTTGGACCTTTTCCAAGGATAACTGTTCTTCCTCCAACACATGTCGGATCCAATGGTACCTTAAGTCAATGTGCTTGGTTTTTGAATGAAATGATGGGTTTTTTGCCAAGTGAATGGCACTATGACTATCACAATATAACACATACTTGTCATGCTTTATTCCTATCTCTCCTAGGAATCGCTGCATCCACAAAATCTCTTTACAAGCTTCTGTTGTAGCTATGTACTCTGCTTCTATTGTAGAGAGGGCTACTATTCTTTGTAGCCTTGACACCCAAGATACTGCTACACCTGCAAATGTATACAAATAACCTGTAGTGGACTTTCTGGTATCCATATCTCCAGCCATATCCACATCTGTAAATCCTTCAAGCACAGTCTCATCATGACCAAAACATAAACAATAATGACTAGTACCCTTGAGATACCTCAAAATCCATTTTACTACTTGCCAATGTTGTTTGCCTGGATTGGCAAGGAACCTACTCACTACTCCCACTGAATATGCAATGTCTGGTCGTGTGCATACCATGGCATACATCAAACTGCCAACTGCTAAAGCATAAGGAATATTACTCATCTCTTCTTTCTCCTTGTCATCACTAGGACATAATTTAGTACTCAGCTTGAAGTGGGCTGCAAGGGATGTACCAACTGGCTTAGCATCCTTCATATTAACCCTGTCAAGCACCTTCTTAGTATATTTCTCTTGTGACAGCCACAACCTTTTGTTTTTCCTATCACACATAATCTGCATGCCCAATATCTGTTGTGCTGGTCCCAAATCCTTCATTGCAAATTTGCTACCCAAATCTTTCTTCAACCTATTGATCTTATTCTTATCATGCCCAACAATCAACATGTCATCCACATATAACAATAATATGATATACTTTCCTTGATCATACCTCTTGATATAGACACAATGGTCAGCTTCCAACCTTTGAAAACCATGTTCCAACATGAATGAATCAAATTTCTTGTACCATTATCGAGGTGTTTGATTCAACCCATAGAGACTCTTCTTCAACCTACAAACAAGGCCTTTTTTGCCTTTTTCTATGAAGTCTTCTGGCTGGTCCATATAAATTTCTTCCTCCAATTCACCATGAAGGAATGCAGTTTCTACTTCTAACTGTTCACATTCTAGGTCTAAAGCAGCAACTAGACCAAGAATGACTCTAATGGATGACATTTTAACAACAGGTGAGAAAATTTTAGTGAAGTCAATACCTTCTTTTTGGGCAAAACCTTTCACCACCAGCCTTGGTTTATACCTCTCCTTCTTTTCATCACCTTCATGCTTAATCCTATACACCCATTTGTTTTGTAGAGCCTTTCTACCTTTTCAGAGGTTTACCAACTCCCAAGTTTTATTTTCCTGCAAAGAGTTCATTTCTTCTTCCATTTCTTTCTTCCATTCTTTACTGTGCTCGACTTTACAAGCTTCTTGAAAACAATTAGGTTCACCTTCATCAGTCAACAAAAAATAGTTTGAAGGAGGATACCTTTGTGAAGGCTTATGAGGCCTAGAAGATCTACGAACCAACTGTGGTGGTGCATTATCAAGTTGAATCTCCTATAAAGGTTCCTGCAAGATTCCTTCTTCTTGTTGTTCATCATTTTCTACTTGTTGTTCTTCATGATCCTGTATTTTTTGTTCATTTTATTGTATTAGTGGTATGTTTTCCTGCTGCTCTTCAAACCTGTCAATAACCTTCTTGACCTCCAACTCACCTACAGTCCTCTTGAACATTTCTAACTCATTAAATATAACATCCCTGCTTCTAATAATTTTATGTTTGACTGGATCCCATAGACAATAACCAAAATCTTCATCCGCATATCCCAAAAAAATGCATTTCATAGATTTATCATCTAGCTTAGTTCTATTTTCTTTGGGAATATGTACGAATGCTTCACATCCAAAGATTTTCAAGTGAGAATAATTCAAATTCTTACCAGTCCAAACTTCTTCAGGGATACCGCCATCCAAGGCTGTAGTTGGAGATCTATTTATGAGGTAGCAAGTGGTCCTAACTGCTTCAACCCAAAAATTCTTCTCCAAATTGGAATTGGACAACATAATTCACACCTTTTCCATAATGGTGTGATTCATCCTTGTTGGAAATAATACTGAGGGGGGGGGGAATCAGTATTATCTAGCAATTTACCAAATCTTCCTTATTTGATCTTTTGAAATATTCTTGCATATCAGTACCATAAAACAATGAGCATGAATAAAGAAAATAGACAGTCACACCAAAGAACACAAGATGTAAGGTGGAAACCCAATGCGGGAGAAAAACCACCTGCTGCAATAATGTCTCTATCTTCTTTCAAGAAATTCTTTTTACAATGATTTTGTACTGGTGCAGTCCTTTACCAGCACGCAGGCTGCAACCTGCAAAGAGCTACAACTCTTTCTTGTTTTCCAGACTTCTCCTGGAAGGGAGCTACAACCCCCTACTTCTTTTCAAAATGATCAACAAGTATACAACAGATACAGTCTACTACAGATATCAGATCAGTAATTACAGAAACAACCCAGAACATCTTATGAACAGAAATATACAGTTAACAGATCATCTTGAGACAGGGACGCATATTTTCTTTCTGTGGCCTGCGACTGGACGCAGTATACCTTATGCTGTTCTGTGTGCAGACGCACTGTTCCTTTTGCTTGTCTGCGACCGACGCACACATCAACACTATCGCGCCGCGTCTTTTGCTTCAGAGACGCACCCAATACCACAGTCGCGCCGCGTCCTTCGCTTCAGAGACGCACCTGATCCTTTACTGTACTGCGTCCCGGCGCACTTTCCCTTCACTGAATCTGCGTCCCTTTAGATATAGAAGATAAGAGGACTTCAGAACCAACCCAAACACTCAGATCCACAGATCTGATCATGCGCCATATAGATCGTAGTCCATTAGAAGATTTACCCTTAAAGATATGGACTAGATCACACCAAGAGATGATCAACTAAGATGATGCCTAATCCAAATGAACTCCTTTGCTTTATATAGGCAAGCTTCTCCCCAAAGCGTGGAACAATACCACGAGCCGACACCAGAGAAACACGCAACCGTCGGCTAGATACCACACAAGAAGCCCCCACGAGTTTTTCTCTACCTTGAAATGTGTGCACTGGGCGGACGCACCTTCTGAACGGCTGGCCGGCGTCCCTAGACGCGGGTTCTGTATGGAATACCTGCGGGGACGCGCTTGCTAAACAAAATTTCCTGCGTCCTTCTTGATTTACCACCTGAAGGCGTTTGCCATCAAGTACAACACCTGAATCATAATGCCAACAAACTCCCCCTTTGGACTTGATGGCAACCACATAAACTTTCAGCTTCATCATTCTCCCCCTTTGACATCAAGAGCAAAGGGTATGCTCCCCCTATGCTCATGCTTCTCCAGAATTGTAACCAGAAATCCATCATGAAGAAGACAGAGACATATTGCAGCTATTTCCAAGATCTCCTTCTCCATAATGCCAACAATGCATTATGTGCTCCCCCTGAGCCTATACCATCAATAGGAAGATGGTCAACAGTGAGATGATGCATCAACAACCCCCAGCTTTTGCCTGAGGTATTCAAAAGTGTCCCTGGGCAACGGTTTGGTGAAAATATCAGCAACTTGTTCCTTAGAAGGAACATACTCCAACTTGACCTTCTGTTCAAGTACTTGTTCCCGGAGAAAATGGTACTTGATTGGTATGTGCTTGGTTTTTGAATGCATAACCGGATTCTTTGAGATGCTGATTGCACTTGTGTTGTCACATAAGATAGGAATAGGAGGTGTACAAGTGATTTGATAATCCTGCAAAGTCTGCATCATCCAAAGAAGTTGGGTGCAACAAGATGCAGCCGCAACATATTCCGCTTCAGCTGTAGACAAGGCAATTGAACTCTGTTTCTTGCTGAACCAAGATACCAGTCTAGAACCCATAAAGAATGCACCACCACTTGTGCTTTTCCTGTCATCCACGCTTCCGGCCCAATCTGCATCTGTATAAGCATGAAGAGTGAGATCTGGATCTCTAGGATACCATAGGCCATAATTTTGAGTCCCTTGAAGATATTTGAAGATTCTCTTTACTGCTTGAAGATGAGTCTCCTTTGGATTTGCCTGAAACCTTCCAACTATTCCAACTGCATGCATGATGTCTGGTCGGGTACCTGTCAAATATAGTAGACTTCCAATCATAGATCTGTAGGTTGGTTGATGAACTGCTGCAGATTCGTCATTTGCACTGAGACTACATCCTGTGACCATGGGTGTACATACTGGTTTTGCATCTTCCATGCCATATTTCTTCAAAATCTGCTTGAGATACTTGGTTTGAGATAAAAGGATTCCTCCTTTCTTTTGTTGGATTTGCAAACCAAGAAAGTATGTCAGTTCTCCTAGCAAGGACATCTCAAATTCTTTCTGCATGACTGAGGCAAAGCTTTGACTCATAGCTTCTTCATTACTGCCAAAAATAATGTCATCTACATACACAACAAGTATTAGTAATTTGTCATTTTCAACTTTTATATAAAGATTGCTATCTGCTGAACCTTTTGAGAAACCTTGTTGATGAAGATATTTGTCCAACCGGTAGTACCAAGCCCTTGGAGCTTGTTTGAGACCATAGAGAGCCTTTTTTAATCGGCATACAAGATTTGGATCGTTTCCAAGAATGAAACCATCTGGCTGTTCAATGTACACTTCTTCATCCAAGTCTCCATTCAGAAAAGCTGATTTCACATCCATTTGAAATACTTTGAAGTTCTGACAACTTGAGAGAGCAAGAAACATTCGGATGGCCTCAAGTCTTGCAACAGGAGCAAAAGTTTCTTCAAAGTCTATTCCTTCTTGCTGTGCATACCCTTTACAAACAAGTCTGGCTTTGTTTCTAATTACTTCTCCATTTTCATTCAATTTATTTTTGAACACCCATTTTGTTCCGATAACATTCTTATCCTTTGGTCTAGGAACCAGCTCCCAAGTATTGTTCTTTTCGATTTGCTCAAGTTCTTCATCCATTGCTTTCACCCAACATTCATCTTTGCATGCTTCTTTCACATTTTGTGGTTCAGTAGAGGAGAGTAATGCCAAATAACTTGAAGCTTCTGCAACTGTTCTTCTAGTTTGTATACCTGCTTCCTTTTGTCCCATGATCTGAGATTCTGGATGGTTCTTTTGAACATATCTGGATGGAGTCTTTTCTTCTATTCTTGTTCTTTCTTCTGCTTCTTCGTGAGGTCCGTCTTGAAATTGTTCTTGCGGTTCTTCTTCTTCATCATTCTGTCTTTGAGGGTAGCTTTCATCTTCTTCAATGTCTTCACGATGTATTTGCCTAGGAATGTATCCTTTCTCATCAACCACTACATCAATGCTTTCAACAATTCTGCCAAGTCTTTTATTGTAGCATTTGTATGCTTTGCTATGTGGAGAGTAGCCAAGAAGAATTCCTTCATCTGCTCTAGGATCAAGTTTGCCAAGCTGCTCCTCAGTATTTTTGATATAGCATTTGCTCCCAAAGATTTTGAAGTGCTTTACTGAAGGAGTTTTACCACTCCAGAGCTCATGAGGAGTTTGAGTGCTGTTCACTCGAACATTTGTCTTGTTGAGAATAATAACTGCCGCATGTGCAGCTTCACCCCAGAAGGTTGCAGGAGTTCCTGATTCATCAAGCATAGCACGAGCCATTTGCTGGACTGTTCTGTTCATTCTTTCCACTACTCCATTTTGCTGAGGAGTTCTAGCTGTAGAAAATTCTCTCCTTATTCCATGTTCATCACAGAAATCGAAAAATTCATTTGAAGTAAATTCTCCACCTCTGTCGGATCTGAGGCACTTAATCTTGTGACCTGATTCATTTTCAGCCAAGGCTTTGAAGGATTTGAATTTTTCGAAAGCTTCATCTTTGTGCTTCATAAGTCCCAACCAAACAAACCTGGAGAAATCGTCAATAAATAATATCAAGTATTCCTCTCCTCTAGGTGTTCTTTTTCTGAATGGTCCACATACATCTGTATGTACTAGCTCCAGAGGCATACTGGCTGATCCTTCTTTCTCTGGAAAGTTAGTTCTAGTCTGTTTTCCAAACTGACATGATCTGCACATGGTGTTGTCAGGAATTTTGATATCTGGAAGATCGCGAACTGCCTGATATTTGCAAGCTTTCCTTATTTGTGAGAAACTTAGATGTCCCAATCTTCGATGCCATAACCAGTGCTCTTCATCCTTGCTTAAATAGCATTGTTGTTGTTCTTCATCAAAAATGTATAGATTATTTGAAGTTCTTTTTCCTTTGAGAACTGTTTTACCTGTATCAAGATCACGAACAAGACATCCATTTGATCTGAATATAACCTCGGTTCTTTGATCACACATCTGGCTTACACTTAGAAGATTATGCTTTAGTCCATCAACAAACAAAACATTTCCAGCCTTAACATCTTCTTTTAAAGGAGCAATACCTTTTCCTTTTATAGTTGCAGGAGTATCATTTCCAAAAGAGACTTTCTTTCCCTTTTCTAAATTAGAATAAGATTCAAGTTTTTCTTTATCACCTGTCATGTGCTTTGAACATCCACTGTCAATGTACCATAGATTTTCTTGTCCTTCTGCATAGAATGCTATCCCACATCTTTCTGTTTGAGGTTCCTTTATTTTCCATGTTTTGGTGCCTGAGGTTTGTTCCCTTTTTTGTTCTTGTACCTTTCTTTCCGGAAACCTGCTTCTGCATTCAACATCTTCATGTCCAAAATTATTGCAAATAGAGCATTCAACTTCATTTTCAAGAGCTGAAAAATTGTTATAGGTCCTTTTTGTATTCCCTGTCATGCTTCTTTGTTTTTGAGCTTCCCTAGTCATGATTGTTTTATACGCAACACATTGGGCTGCTTTGTGACCAAAGTTATGGCAAGAAAAGCATTGTCCATTGAAGAAGTTTCTGCGATTATTGAATCTACCAGCCGACTGATTGTAATTTCTATTTTCATCTATTCTTGAACCAAATTGAGAAGGTTTTACCTGTGGCTGGTTGTGGCTTTTGTTCACCCTTAAGCTGGATTGCCCCTGATAGTTTGAAGTTTGTCCCTGCTTTACCTGATGATCTTCCTTGTGTTCTTGCTCATTTCTTCTTGCGGCATCAAGATAACTTTTTGAAGTGGAAGCTTGAGAAGTTTCTCCATTGTAGCCCAGACCTGTCTTATTTAGAGGAGATCGCTGCACACTGATAATCTCATTCAACGTTTCAGATCCTTTGACAAACTTGAGATTAATAGTTTTTGTTTTCTCAATTTCTTTTCTAAGACCAACAATTTCACCTTCTAATTTTTCAAGATGTTTTTCCTTTTCATCAATCTGAAATTGTAGAGTATCAATAATCATGTTCTTTTCTTCTATACATCTCTTGAGTCTAGTAATTTCATCATAAAGGTTATCCACATCTATAGCATCCTCATAATTGTCATCTTCAAATGCCATTAACAATCTATATTTGTTACCTTGTTCATCTTCATCACTGTTTGATAAGCCATCGCTATCTTCATGGGTGTAGTAGCTTTTCTTATTTGTACCCTGTTTCTTATTCCATCTAACTGGTTCCTTTCCTTTATCCTTATAAGAGCATTTTGCAGCATAATGACCTACTCTTCCACAAGCAAAACATTTGAAAGGTAGCTTACCTCTGAACCTTCCAGAACCCCTTTGAAGATTTCTGACAAAGTTTGATTCTTCTTCCTCTTCTTCTGGAACATGACATGCTTCATAGTGATCTTCTTTGCCTGATGCTTTAAAAGCAGCTTCCCTTCTATCTGATGGACCTCCCTTTCTCATTTCATAAGCAGTTAGAATTCCATGCAGCTGAGACATAGTGAGAACACGGAGATTTTCCTTTTCTTCTACTGCAGATACTTTAGATTCAAACTTGGGAGATAAAGATCTTAGAATCTTTTGAACTACTATAGTCTCTTTTATTTCTTCACCCAAATTTTTCATACAATTAACAATCTCATCTACTCGAAGAAAATAATTAGCCACACTTTCATCATTATACATCTTGAGAGTCTCATATTGAATCCTGAGAGTTTGAAGTTTAGCTTCTTTTACCTGTTCATCTCCTTCATAGCTAGTGATCATTTTGTCCCATATCTCTTTTGCTGATTTGAAGTGCATGACCTTCATGAACTCTGTTTGAGATATACTTCCTAATAGAGTGCTGACTGCTTTTGCATTTGTTTCATACTGCTTTTTCTCAGCTGGATCTGTAGGAGTAACTGAAGGAAAGGCATAGCCTGATTCTACAATGTTCCAAACTTCTGTACCAAGAGATTGAAGATATGCAGTAACTCTTACCTTCCAATAATTGAAGTTTGTTCCATCGAAGACGGGTGGCCTGATTGATGCTTCTCTCTCGTAGTTGCTCATGATGAACGATCTACCTTCAAGCGATCAAGCTGTTCTGAAGGACCTGCTCTGATACCAATTGTTGGAAATAATACTGAAGGGGGGGGGGAATCAGTATTATCTAGCAATTTACCAAATCTTCCTTATTTGATCTTTTGAAATATTCTTGCATATCAGTACCATAAAACAATGAGCATGAATAAAGAAAATAGACAGTCACACCAAAGAACACAAGATGTAAGGTGGAAACCCAATGCGGGAGAAAAACCACCTGCTGCAATAATGTCTCTATCTTCTTTCAAGAAATTCTTTTTACAATGATTTTGTACTGGTGCAGTCCTTTACCAGCACGCAGGCTGCAACCTGCAAAGAGCTACAACTCTTTCTTGTTTTCCAGACTTCTCCTGGAAGGGAGCTACAACCCCCTACTTCTTTTCAAAATGATCAACAAGTATACAACAGATACAGTCTACTACAGATATCAGATCAGTAATTACAGAAACAACCCAGAACATCTTATGAACAGAAATATACAGTTAACAGATCATCTTGAGACAGGGACGCATATTTTCTTTCTGTGGCCTGCGACTGGACGCAGTATACCTTATGCTGTTCTGCGTGCAGACGCACTGTTCCTTTTGCTTGTCTGCGACCGACGCACACATCAACACTATCGCGCCGCGTCTTTTGCTTCAGAGACGCACCCAATACCACAGTCGCGCCGCGTCCTTCGCTTCAGAGACGCACCTGATCCTTTACTGTACTGCGTCCCGGCGCACTTTCCCTTCACTGAATCTGCGTCCCTTTAGATATAGAAGATAAGAGGACTTCAGAACCAACCCAAACACTCAGATCCACAGATCTGATCATGCGCCATATAGATCGTAGTCCATTAGAAGATTTACCCTTAAAGATATGGACTAGATCACACCAAGAGATGATCAACTAAGATGATGCCTAATCCAAATGAACTCCTTTGCTTTATATAGGCAAGCTTCTCCCCAAAGCGTGGAACAATACCACGAGCCGACACCAGAGAAACACGCAACCGTCGGCTAGATACCACACAAGAAGCCCCCCTCTACCTTGAAATGTGTGCACTGGGCGGACGCACCTTCTGAACGGCTGGCCGGCGTCCCTAGACGCGGGTTCTGTATGGAATACCTGCGGGGACGCGCTTGCTAAACAAAATTTCCTGCGTCCTTCTTGATTTACCACCTGAAGGCGTTTGCCATCAAGTACAACACCTGAATCATAATGCCAACAATCCTTTCTGTGACACCATTCTGTTGAGGAGTACCAGGCACAGTATTCTCATGCTTTATGCCAAACCTGTTACAATATTCCTCAAATGCATTTGAGAAATATTCTCCACCATTATCTATTCTTAAACACTTTAGCAATTTGTTAGTCTTTCTTTCAACAACAACATGAAATTTTTGAAATATTCCAACACTTCACTTTTTATTTTTCATAGGATATGCCCAAAATTTCCTGGATGCATCATCTAAAAATGTTACAAAATATGATGCTCCTCCTAATGATTTGATGTTAACAGGCCCAAACACTCTGAGTGTACCAATTCTAACACGTTTCTCTTTCTGTCATGGCCACCTCTAAGGAATGAAACCCTTCTTTGTCTACCATATATACAATGCTCACAAAGATCAAGATTGTAGGATTTCAAACCTAGCAATAAATTTTTACCAACAAGGATTTTTAATCCCTTCTCGCTCATGTGACCTAAACGCTTATGCCACAGATTTGCTGTGTTTCCTTCTTTTGTGACAGCAACCAAATCTGATTTTCCTATCAGTGTTTTCAATGTGTATAATGTTCCTGTCTTGGGTCCTTTGGCCATGACCAATGCACCTTTGCTAATTTTCCAGCCTCCTTTTCCAAAGCTTGTGGAATAGCCTTCATCATCCAGTCATCCCATAAAGATTAAACTCATGCGCATTTCTGGTACATGCTTGACCTGTTTCAACAATATATCTTGTCCATCTCTCATCTTGATCTGGACATCTCCCACTCCAACAATACTCCAAAAATTATTATTCCCCAAATGTACTTTACCATAATCACCAGGATTATATGAAACAAAACTATCTTTGCATGGGGTTACATGGTGATATGCCCCAGAGTCAAGGATCCAATCAAAGCTACTGCTAGATGTATATACACATGCATCATCTACTGAAACAGTAAACAACACATCACCATCTGTGGCTACAGCAGTAGTCTCACCTTCATTTGTTCTGGATGACTTGTGATCTGTACTGGACAGTCTTTGATCCTTTTGTCCTTTCTTCCAGAATAAACATTCTTTCTTCATGTGCCCGGGTTTACCACAATGAAAGCAGATGATTCTTCCTCTCCTTGATTTTGATCGACCTCTTGATCTTGATCGCCCTTTCCGGCCTCGATCCATTCTCATACCACGATCAGCTAGAGCTAGAGACTCTCCTCCCTGGTTTTCCGCAATTGACTTGCATCGCAGCTCCTCATTTAATAAACTACTGTTGACATCACCAAACTTTAGGGTCCCTGTAGTTGCTGAAGTGCTCATAGCTACAATTAAATTTTCCCAACTGTCTGGCATAGAACACATTAGCAATATGGCTCTAATTTCATCATCTAAAATGATTTTAACAGAGGCAAGTTGATTAGTAATAATATTAAATGCATTCAGGTGCTCAGCAACTGAAGCACCCTCCTTCATGTTGATATTAAAAGCTTCTTCATCAAGAACACTTTGTTTGATGCCGTGTTCTTCTCATATAGATCATGGAGCTTCTTCCATAATCTTTCTGCCGTCTTTTGTCCAGACACATTGAAATACACATTCTTTGCTAAATATTGGCGGATTATTGCAATCGCCTTTCTATCTAGCTTATTCCACTCTTCATTTGTCATTGATGAGGGTTTCTTTGTTGTGCCCTCAATCAGCAAATATTGATCCTTTAAAATTAGTATATCTTCCATCTGTGATTTCCATAGGGAAAAATTAGCCCCACTCAATTCCTCCATATTTGTAACTGTTTTCTCCATTTTCAATCAAATTCACACCCCAAAACACAAAAAAATCCACTTAAAAATAAAACTTTAATTATTACTCTTTAAAATTTAGTAATAATGACCTTCCTCCTTTTAAAATACCCTTTTCAAAATTCCTGCTTCTTTTAAATATAATTTTCAAAATTCCAACATATAATTATATGTTTCATAATAAATATAAAAACATATATAATGTTTTAACCTTTTCACATTTCACACATACATATGTTGGTTTGAGAAAAAACTTCATGTATACGTGTAAACTTGATGTGAAAAAAAACTTACGAACACCACGTTTCAACTCCAAGCTCCACGGATCTTCACGTTTCAATCTCCAGCAACAGGTTTCAACATAGATCCACGACCTTGTTTTTCTTACAACAACTGTCTTTTAGTTCTAGCGTTCCTCAGCTATTTCCTAGATAGATCCTTCAACAGCTCCAGGGGTAACAACCAACGTTTTAACGAATGCTGCTAGAGTAAGGCAGTGGCACTAAGCGGCTCGCACAGTGGATATTCGACCCTAGCTCCGATTGCAGTTGTTAGACCAGAGCATACATAGCACATAGCAGATTTATACTCAGAAACAAACAAATCGAGAAATAACATGATTACTCAACCAGAAACAGCGGAATAGATAAAACAACCACTGGAGAACAGAAATCACTTTGCATTACATAACATTCCTGAACCTTGGATTGTTTTCCTTGGCCAGAGAAATTACAAATTTATAGAGGCAGAAGAAGGATCTACAATCCTGTATGATTCAGATGGAGATCTAGAATGGTATAGAAACTAATGGTGGTAAAGAAGAATCTAGAATCCTACATGTGATTCTAGAAACTACTGGTGCTGTATAAGGATCTAGAATCCTGCATGAATTTGATTTCACACTTAACACAATGGACCACATCTTTCGTTGTATATAGAACCGCCAAACACTCAAGAAGCACTTCCTTAAGGGAGTTAACCCAGAGCGATAGGCTATCATACCAATTTGTGAAACTAATTGTACACTCAAATATTAATTGTATTTGATTCAACATCACATATAATTGGTTCAAGGTAGAAATTCTATCTTAACCATACAATCAACTAATTGAGAAAATATCTCAACCAAACACCAAAGTAATAGCTATATTAGTCGGGTTAAATCTCTTTGATCCAATTAATTAACAATGACTCAACAATTACATTTAATGATAAAGAACATAAAATAATAGTAACAAGACAAGTAGGAGTTAATTCTCCAAATAGAATCTTTTGTGTTTAATGTGTTTGTGAAACTGGGTTATGCGTTGTTGTAATTTAATGCTGTTATGCCACCACGTTCAGTCTTTAATGTATTGATTACAATAATTGCTTCTAAATTCTCAAAGAGATAGTTGGTTGCTGCAGTCTACGATGTACAACCCATTTATATATCTGTATTCAATATTAAATGCCAGTATGGTTTTGGTGTGTCTGTAGCTACATGTTGTTAGTAGTGGTCAATTATTAGCTACATGTTACTAGTGATTAGTGGCGTGGGATGATTTTTTATTGAGTTTTTAAGGTATAAATGGATTAATTCTTTAAAATTTGAAAAAACCTCAAAGTAATCTGATTGTGTATATTATTGAGTTAAAATTTACATTACAATAAATTTCAACCAACATTGATTAGACACTATACTTATTCATTTGGTTATGAGTTAGGGAAGTGATTGCAGAGGAATTTGTCTCTCAAAATTGCCTAATAACTAACAGAAACTAGTTACATCACAAAATTGTAGTAAAAATAAATTCAGGTTTTGACTAAAGATAGATGACTAAAATAGTAGAAAAGAAAATGATATTGCAGGAATATTCAAGTTTCCCAAATAGTAAAATAGATCATCATAAACGAATCTATGTGAAGATTATTTTCGAATTCCTTTACTATCACCAGGGTTGGAATTTTGATTCCACTTTACCGGTTAGACACATTTTTTTTTATGTTTTGGGCCTTTATGCTGCCCATCAAGGAATATTATGTTTAATATTTTTCCCTTCAAGAATGATGTTTTGATAATAAATTAACCCTTCATCAATAAAGGTTTGATTAAAATATTACCCTTCAATAATACAATTATGTTAAAAAATTCACATATTTATTATAAAAAAAAACAAATTGACCATAACACACAAAGACATATTGAATCATGAATCTTGGTTTGAAATTACATGGAACAGTCACAATAAGATCTCCATAACTCCAAAATCAAATGTACTTGACCCTAACATGCCATAGCATTTGTATGCATGAGATATGACTAAGGAGATCTTATGAGACATATAAGACAAACAAAGTAAAACTAGAAAATGGAATATCCTTTGATTCCTCTGCAAAACCATAATCATATGGAATCAATGTGGGAGTTTGCAGTGGAGAGTTTTTATTCAAGTAAACACATTGTACTAAAAGTATTTTAATATTTCATAAATGGCTGTAAATTTCATTTTTCACGAGCCAAGTCTTTCAAATATTCTAAGTGACCTATCTAGACACTGGAGATCTTCTGCAGACTATAGTTGAAACAACACTTCCACTTTTCCACTGGTGACACTATGACATAAGATTTCTTTCATAGATGAGGGGTGACATGCTGACACTATGACAAGCCCCTAGTCCAAACAATGCAATAAGGGTGGGTGACCAATACACTAAGGAGAGTGGGTGTCAGCAAGCAAGATTGTGGTCCAAATTCATTATGACAAGGAATAATTTATGTGCTTTTGGCTACGTAGATTTTATGATGCACTAGCACACTCATGGATTAATTGTTTGTTTCATTGAAACTTGGTTTTTTAATTATCCTTGGATAAGACATATATACATATTCTTTGAATTTCAAGGAAACTATTTGGACTTGGATTCTAATCCAACTTACCCTACTCAAATGAATGAATTGTGATTTATTGAATGACATTCCTTCTAAGGAGTATGAAATATGTATCTTTTTTCCCTTGTCCCTCAGGTGAACATATTAAAGGTCTAGGTGACACCTATGAGAATTAAATCATACTAGATTGAGCACCTAATGAGATATCATCCTGAATAAAATGTTTGAAACCAAACCAATTTTTTTGTGTTGTGGGCATGTGTGTGTATGTGAGAGAGAGAGAGAGGGGGGGAAAGAGAGACATTATTTGATACAAAGTCTCTAGAGACTGGATGCTTATTGATCGCTTATTTGTATGGACATATATTTAAGGAGAATAGGTAATAGTCTTTGTTGAATGGTATTAGATTAATTTTTTGTGGTTTTCCGTCATTATGCTATAGGTTCTTTTACACAAATTAGACATATTTTAATTCCTACTTGAATAAAAATATATATTTTTCTTATGTGTCTGTGCAAGTTCAAATTCATTGGGAAGAGCCCTTCAATTGGCATGGTCCACTCACATGCACCTCAAGTAGAATCAACAAGGAAGCCACTCAATCAAAGGTGAAAATGGGCCTAAATAGATTTACCCATGAACAATTGAAAGCTTGCAATAC
Organism: Pinus tabuliformis; assembly: GCA_031772625.1. Lineage (NCBI taxonomy): Eukaryota > Viridiplantae > Streptophyta > Pinopsida > Pinales > Pinaceae > Pinus > Pinus tabuliformis. Next base: position 1,225,510,249 of record CM062809.1, read on the forward strand.
TAGTGGCATAAAAGAAAATAGAGAAAGACTAAGAATGTGAAACCTAGGAGTGAAAATACACAAAATATTTATCTACAAGTTTATAGCTTCTATTTGTAATAATTCCTAAAGCATAAAAAGAGCCAAACAAAGCCATTTCTAGATGGTTTTTTCGAAAAGGTTTCCAAGGTAAGATATCTACATTATTATAATGTTTACAATTGAGTTCTTCAACACCAATGTAAGAGAACAACATACCAATTTGATAGGGAAGCAAAGGTGCATAATTTTGGTCTCAAGGTGGCAACCAGTGTTAACAATTTGGTGGCTCAAGTAGTCAAGATAGGGTTGTGTGGGATGGTGTATGAGTGATGCATTGGGTTTGGTGTCAACCACTAATTTTTGTTTGAATTCAACATATAATATATTCGCTAACAATAAATATATTCATTGTGTTCTAGAATAGAAAAGAAGATGGACGAATGACTCAAAACTGGAAGACAATTTGATGAAGGAATCTAGAAACTCTTAGGTGTGGAGACCCTAAGGCTTCCCAACGGTGCTACTCTTCATTGAATACTCAATAAATCAATGCAATCATATAAATATACATTTGAATGGGGAGGAAAACCAAACCTAGAAAAATAAGATCTAAGTCCTAAATACAAACAATATCAAAAATTATCTAACGAATCCATTCTCCATCATTTTCATGTTTCCCCCTTAATAGAGAAAGGATTTATTTCCACACCTAATATCTCCCTAAACAACTCAAATTTTATCTTCCCAAGGGGCTTAGTGAAAATATCAACAACATTTTTACAAGTATTACAATATTTAAGAAAAAATATTTGGACTGTATCTTTTCTATAATAAAATGAATCTGAGCATGAACATGATTTATTCTTGCATGATAAATTGGGTTGTTTTCCAACTTCATCGAGCTCTGGTTGTCAGATTTGATTATTGTAGCCTTCTTTTTTTGTTCTCCAACATCTTGAAGAACTCTCCTCAACCAAACATCTTCACAAGTTGTTGCACACAAAGATTTGTATTCTACCTCAGTAGACAATAATGATACAATTGGCTCCTTCTTACTGCTCCATGAAAAGATCCAGAATACAATGATAAAAGAATATCTTGTATTAGTTCTTCTATCATCTAGATTACTGTTGACACCTAATCATAGGGATTGGGTGAACAACTATAATTAATGTAAATAAATAATAGAGAAAATGGAGAGTCATTAGGAGATGAAATAAACAGTCACTCCCTCTTGTATATAATAATGACCAACCTGAACGAAGAAGAGAATTACATTTGAGGAGTTACCTCTTGGTCTGACATGGTATCAAAGCCAGCTCCCAAAATTAACTTTTGTAACTTCTGGTATCATTTTTTTTCCATATACTTGGTATTTTGTCCCTCTATTCTTCGCTGCCCTCTGTCATCTCAGACATTATATCCCTATGGTATTTTTAATAATTGTTGTATTATATTTGTGCTATATGATATTCCTGAATGCACCATAACCCACAACTCATTATACTCCTTCGCTGAAACTGTCTCTGCAACCATCACTACTAAGGGAATATCACTGCTTCATAGTGGACTCATCACTTAAATTATCGAAGGCAGCTGTTAAGGAACGCAGAGCCTTTCTTTTGAAGTCCAGAGTAGCTTTTGTCATCGATGCACTTGTATCACAACATCACAGTCCTTGTTTGAATGTCACGTGAGTATTCATTTTGCGTTGGAGTTTGGTAAGTCCTTTTTCAACCATGCTCCACAAGAGATACACAGTGAGGGTTATTCGAATAATCCATGGAGCATTGAGATACTGCAATTGGTAGCAATACCCACTGTGTTGTTGATCTGAAATGAGGGTTTTAAAAACTTGTCATGCTTATAAGAACCTCCCACTCCAAAGCTTAAACAAACATGATCTAACTTATGTTGACAATTGCGGAATTATGTACTTGAAACAGGTGTATGTGTTTGTTTGTTTTCATCTGTTTAAGTGCTATAACTTGATTTGCTTCTTCTGATATTAAACACATATATCAGACATATAATGCAGCAAATAAACATCACATATAACAAAAAATTTAATAAGGAGTTCACGCCGATCTAGTGGGCTACGTCTCCATGAGCTCTTGTCAACTTGACTTGGCTCTTTGGGATTATGGCTTGAATTCTTTTACAAGTTCCACACTCAAATCCAAAGGTTACTGAATAGAACCAATGGGATTAGAAAACCATCTACATCCCTATCATGGTTGTCCTCATTGTGCAAGCAGATCTAGGCTCCCTTGGACTTGATTCCTTCAGTAGGTGCACTAAGCTTCCCTGAGCTTCATAATGGAAAAAACTCCTTCAGAATGCTTCAAATATCTCTAAAACATATGCTACTATCTCCAACACATATCTAACATCAACAAATGACTTTTTATTTGCTCAAAACGAGCACTACATCCCCGATCTAGGCCTTCCTCCATGATTTGCTCTAGGCTGCCTGAAACTTACCTTCAACATCTCGGCCTTTAGAAGTGTCCAAATGCTTCTGAAAGCACTTGCAATGGATTCAGAAGGTTCATTACAGTCAAGAACGGCTGTTTGTTTGTTGAGAATGGATACTGGTAGCTCCTACAACAACCTCCAACCTTGGTGGCACTAAGCTCCAAATCTCCCTGGACAAAAATATCCTTAAGATGGCTTCTTTAGCTTCTATGTACTATTCCAATGGCTTCAGAAGGCCCAAATTAGCCTAGGTAGACTCTTCTTTCACTCTCGTAGGTCGAAAATTGACTCTTCAGTTCATTTAATCAATTTATCCTAGAGATCCTCCACTAAATCTAGCTAACTCCACTTAACTGGAGTTAAATTTGGGAATTCCCACCAATTTTGGAGGTTAGCCAGGCCTGACTGTCGGTTGACCATAACCGTCGGTGTAACTACTGGAAGGCATGCACTTGGGTAATTTATCCAGGCGGATATGGTTATGCTGGTGGGTTAACTAACTGTAACTGTCGGGCTGAGCGTGCATGTGACCGCTATTACCGGCAGCTGTTAGGGATAACATTTGTTAATGTTAACTGATGGCGGGTTTTGGAACCGACGCATATGAACATAGTTTTGGGACCGTTGGCGATCTATTCCCAAACCACAAACTGTAACATAACAAATATAACACACAACCATAGACTGTTAAGAAACAACCTGTAGCAGAGACGGTTAGAGTGCTTGTTTGCTCGTGGGATGTCATGGGTTCGATCCCGCCTGACCCAACATAATTTTTCCACACCAATCTAGGGCCACATGGCGGCCTCTAGGCTTGCCACGTGTTGACTCTTGATTGGGCCACCCAAAAGGAATATTCTCTAGAATATTCCAAGGAATATTCCTCGAAATATTCCTTTTTTAGTATTTCCAAAAATCAAATTATTCTTGAAAATTGTAGTTTACTGAACTTTTTCAAAATGTGATAACTCCTCCATACGGTGTTGGTTTTTCAAACCATTCGGGTGCCGGAATCAAGAAGACGAGATCTATTCGGTCGTTCAGGTTTGATACTCTTTCGAACACTTTGAAATTTGAGCTATCATTGAAGTCCTGGATCAATATCTGATCACTCCTCCCCATTGGGAATCTTTTGGACCCCAAAAGACTAATATACTGATCTGAACAATAGATGAGAGTACAACACCCTCTTCTTTCAGCCTCCATACACTTGCCTTGCATGGCTAGTGCCTTTAAACAAAAACATGAAGGTAGTCGACACTTCCCTTCCTGGATGTGCTTGTCCTCCTGTTAAGAACTTTCTTCCTTGAACTCATTCAGAATTTACAGAAGGTAGCTGAACATTGCTTCCAAGCCACTTCCATGAAAAAGTCACAAATGTAACCATGGTGACTTTTGTTGCTGCAAATCTTCTTCTGTAGATGATGTCGAAAGAAGAAAAGAAATTGATGAAATAAATTCTTATTTCAACAAAAGAAACAACTTTCACATCCTGTGAATTATCATCATGTCTTTACATCACGTTTACAAATGATTGACTATATCAAAAGTTGACAAAAATCATGCCTTTCAAACATTTGACCCTTCAAGTCAAGCATGTACAAAAAGAATTTAAACGATGCTTTTACAAAGATGAAACACTTCATCATTATCTCCCTTTTACAATTTTGGAGATCAAATCAACTTTTCCCAGTCAATATTACATTACATGCATGTTTAAAACAAAGTAATCAACCCTTCAAGTTAATCACACCTACATGTTCGAAATACTAGGAAATCATCATCATCCCTGTGCTCATGCATATCATTCTCATTCTCATTAGAGCGCTTGTTTGCCTCTGAGAGGTCACGGGTTCGATCCCGCCCGACCCACCATAATTTTGCAACACCAATCCAAGGCCATGTGGTAGCCTTTGGGTTTGCCACGTGTTAGCTCCTAATTGGTCCACCGAAAAGAAATATTCCAGAGAATATTCTAGAGAATATTTTAGAGAATATTCCAAGGAATATTCCTTGAAATATTCTTTTTTTCATATTTCCAAAAATCAAATTATTCTTGAAAATTGCAGTTTACTGAACTTTTTCAAAATGCGATAACTCCTCCATACAATGTCGATTTTTCGAACCGTTCACGGCACCAGAATCAAGAAGACAAGATCTATCTGTTCAATCAGGTTCAACACTCTTTTGAACACTTTGAAATTTGAGCTATCATTGAAGTCCTGGATCAATATCTGATCACTCCTCCCCATTGGGAATCTTTTTGACCCCAACAGACTGATATACTAATTTGAACAGTAGATGAGAGTATAGCACCCTCTTCTTTCAGCCTCCATACACTTTCCTTGCATGGCTAGTGCCTTTAAACAAAAACATGAAGGTATTCGACACTTCCCTTCCTGGATGCGCTTGTCCTCCTATTAAGAACTTTCTTCCTTGAACTCATTCAGAATTTACAGAAGGTAGCTGAACATTGCTTCCAAGCCACTTCCATGAAAAAGTCACAAATGTAACCATGGCAACTTTTCCTGCTACAAATATTCTTCTGTAGACGATGTCGAAAGAAGAAAAGAACTTGATGAAATAAATTCTTATTTCAACAAAAGAAACAACTTTCAGATCCTGTGAATTATCATCATGTCTTCACATCACGTTTACAAATGATCGATTATATCAAAAGTTGACAAAAATCATGCCTTTCAAACATTTGACCCTTCAAGTCAAGCATGTACAAAAAGAATTTAAATGATGCTTTTACAAAGATGAAAGACTTCATCATTATCTCCCTTTTACAATTTTGGAGATCAAATCAACTTTTCCCATTCAATATTACATTACATGCGTGTTTAAAACAAAGTAATCAACCCTTCAAGTTAATCACACATACATGTTCAAAATACTAGGAAATCATCATTATCCCTGTGTTCATGCATATCATTCTCATGCATGCATTTCATCCTTCAACTTTCTCTTAAGTACAATCATAAGTACAAGATCCTCAATCGTATGTACATGTACTTTCAAAGCTGAAATGAATATAATTTTGCTACAATAAAGTGAGTCTCATACTCTACTTTTCCATCCTGCAACTTGCATTCCATTAGCAAAGAAAATTCAAATAGATTTGATACATTTCTTTTCACATCAAAAGGCATGCAAATTTAATTGGATAAGAATTCTAACCATTTCTTACCAATCCATATCAAAGGAACTTCCTTTGACTGCACATCGACATCAACATGTGGATCATCCTGACACATATCAATGATGGAAACTTCCTTTCCATTCTTGCCATACTCTTTTTCCACCTTCTTTAAATTTCGTGGAAGCATTGTTGGATTCAAAGTCCAACACCTTTCAGAAATATGTCCTTGCTTATGGCAATAAGTACAACACATGTGCATCTTCTTGATAGCATGATTTGCATTGGTCAATGGACCTTTGGCTTCTTGCCTTCTTTCCTTCAAATGTTTCTTGTATGTGGCCATTCTTTTCCAACATCTAGAAACACTATGGTTAAACAAACCACAAAAAGAACATGCAACTATTTTCCAAAGCTTATGTGGAAATCCACCATGCTTTACGTGATCAAAGGAAATATCATTAAAATCAGATTTATACCTTTCCCTTTCACCTTTATTACCTTCATGAGGAGGTGATTTGAATGAAGAAGAAGCTCCTTTTGGAACACCATCAATCCCTTCAATGGTTTTAGAGCTTTCAGAATTGTCTTGTTCAAGTGCATGCTTATGAACACCTTCTTCCTGCAAAGTATGTTTCAAACTATTTCATTCCCCAAGAATACAATCTTTACAACCTTGAGGTAGAGAACCTGAAATGAAACTTCTTCTAGGAACTATTTCAATTGCCTTCATGGCTACTCTAGAACTTTCTCCATAAGATTTCCCATAGCCAAGACCTAAATACTTAGGCCTTTCCTCAACCATTCTTGGCTCAACAATACCCTGTGCATGTTTGCCCACTCCTTTTACTTCATATCCCATTTTGGAAATCAACTTGGACCCTATGCCTCTTGTATGTTTTTCAGAAGAACCAACATAAACATTCTTACAAGAATTTGAAGACAAACTAGAATTATTTACTTCTTCTTCAAGTTGATGCTTGGCTAAGGCTTCTTTGGCAACAAGGAGTTGTGTCTCCAACTCATGCATCCTTTCCAGATTCATGTTTTCAATATGAAGTTGGCTTTCCATTTCCTGCAATTGGTCAGAAAGCATCTGCTTCTCTTCCTTCATGGAATTGAACTACTCTCGAAGTCTAATGCTCTTTCTTTCATCCTCATACATTTCTCTCACCATATTCCTCATGATGAAAAATTATTGCTTCAAGCCTTCATCAAAGAATCTTGTGAAGAAGGAAGATTTTGAAAACTCACTTGTGGAAGTTGTCATTACAAAAAATGAACAAAATAACTTTAGCAAAATTCAGAATCTATTAACAAATTTCTGAACCATATGATTGCACAGTCAATCCCTTATTCAAACAACATGTTTTGCATCAAACCTCTTGTGCTTCAAGGATTTCCTTGAGGTCCTTGTAGTAAGGAGAATTCCTTCAACCCTTCTTCCTTCTTGTCCTCTCCTGGACTTAGCTAACAATAGCTTTCCCTTCACCTTTGCAAACTCAAACAATAGTCAATTTACAAATAATCAATCAATAGAATTTGATTGTCCTGCTTAAACACCTTTCAAGTCAAACAAGCAAATAGATTGCTTTGTCAATCAAGCATCCTGCTCTGATACCATCTGATCTGAAATGAGGGTTTGAACAACTTTTCATGCTTACAAGAACCTCCCACTCCAAATCTTAAACAAACATGATCTAGCTTATGTTGACAATTGCGGAATTATGTACTTGCAACAGGTGTATGTGTTTGTTTGTTTTCATCTGTTTAAGTGCTTTAACTTGATTTGCTTATTCTGATATTAAACATATATACCAGACATATAATGCAAAAAATAAACATCACATATAACAGCAAATTTAATAAGGATTTCACCCCGATCTAGTGGGCTACGTCTTTGTGAGCTCTTGTCAACTTGACTTGGCTCTTTGGGATTATGGCTTGCATTCTTTTACAAGTTCCACACTCAACTCCAGAGGTTACTGAACTGAACCAATGGGCTTAGAAAACCATCTACATGCATGTCATGTCTGTCCTCATTGTGCAAGCCAATTTTGGAGGTCTGCCAGGCCTGACCACCGGCTGACCATAACCGTCGACATAACTGTTCGAAGGCGCGCACATGGGCAGTTTATCCGGGAAGATATGGTTAAGCTGGCAAGTTAACTAACCGTAACCGTCGGGCTGAGCACGCATGTGACTGCTATTATCGACGACGGTTAGGGATAAAGTTTGTTAATGTTAACTGCTGGCGGGTTTTGGAACCGGCGCATATGAACATAGTTTTGGGACTGTTGGCGATCTATTCCCAAACCACAAACTGTAACATAACAAATATAACACAAAACCATAGACTATTAAGAAACAACCTGTAGTGGAGACGGTTAGAGCACTTGTTTTCCTGTGGGAGGTCACGGGTTCGATCCTGCCTGACCCAACATAATTTTGCCACACCAATCCAGGGCCACGTGGCGGCCTCTGGGCTTGCCACGTGTCAGCTCCTGATTGGTCCACCCAAAAGGAATATTCCAAAGAATATTCTAGAGAATATTCCTCAGAATATTTTTTTTTAACATTTCCAAAAATCAAATTATTCTTGAAACTTGCAGTTTACTAAACTTTTTCAAAATGCGATAACTCCATACGGTGTCAGTTTTTCGAACCGTTCATAGTGCCGGAATCAGGAAGACAAGATCTATCCGGTCGATTAGGTTCGACACTGTTTCAAACACTTTGAAATTTGAGCTATCATTGAAGTCCTGGATCAATATTTGATCAGTTGTTCTCCACATTGGTCACTGCTCGACCCTCGACCCTCCACTCTACGCTATCGGAACACTACGCTGTCTACCACCCATACTTATCCCGTTTTTTTTAAATCTGCTCTTTGCTACACGGTTGGCCCATACAAATGTTGTCTCAACTCTGCGTTAACCATGTCTATATCCGCTTTGCGTTAACCATCTAAATTCACTATAATACGTAGCCAACACCTCTGGTGTCAAATAAAATACCACAGCACCTCCCAACACCTCAAATATCATTGCTATTTCTGCCCATTCACCTCTTATACATCGCTATATTGTGCATTATCTGGGTATGTTATGCTATGAGTTTTGCAATTTAAAACAAAACACATTCACAAAACTATGAGTTATGCTATGAGTTTTACAAAACTACCACTAGAAGTCCTATTTTTTGACAGTAGAAGTATATTTTTACAGTACATAGATTTTTTTTGCATTCATTGATATCTATCGTGGGAGTGGTTCTCACCGTGAAGGAGAACTATCAAACACACTCTCATTTTTTATGAGCTGTGGAAAGGAGTTTGTGTTGGAAATGAAGACAAAGAGCCAGAATAGCCTACCTCAGACAAGGAATTTGCCATTTGGGAAAATAAGAATAGCAAGGCTTATGCATCGATTGCAACATTAGTAAATGAAGAGGTGAGTCACCATATTTCACCATTTTCAAATGCTTTCGAAGCCTTACAAAAACTGAAGGAACTCTATGACTCACACTCTGCACTTGAAGTTGTTCAACTCATGATTAAACTGTTCACCCTTGAATTACAAAATGATGATCCTCTTGCTCTTGCATCAGAAGTAAAATCTATTATGCATGATATCAAAGTCACTAATGTTGAATTGGATATTCCTCTGATAGCTTTTCTCAAGGCACTTTATCCCACTTACTCCAATTATCTTGAGACATTGCAAGCAAATGGAAACCTGAAAGATATTACCTTTGACTCCCTTGTGAAAAAATTTGCTGAAAGAGAGAAATCTTTTGGGAAGAAGACAGCTCCTCAGTCTTCTGAAGAGACTGTGTGCCTTTCTCATAGAGAAAATAATCTTGCTCAAGATTCTTCAAGAGGAAGAGGTGGTCGAAGAGGAAGAGGAATAAATTTCAGAGGTAGGGGGGCAGACACTCTCAAGGAGGAAAGTCAGATTTGCACTGCATACGTTGCAAAAGAGATGGATCACATGATGCCTCCACATGCAAGTTTCCTTGGGATAGAATTGAGTAGGAAAAAACCATCCCAAAGGTAAAACTAATGACAAAGAGAAAGGCAAAGCACCTGAATCTGCTGACTATGTTGTGGCACACTGTAATATTGGAGTAAATGAAGACTTATTTAATGCTTCACTTGCTTCTTGGAAAAATGATTGGTTGCTTGATTCAGGAGCAACTTGCCACTTGACTTTTAGAAGAGATTTTTTTGAATAATTTGCTGACAATGTTGATGGAGCAGTATACTTTGCAGACAAATCAAAACTCAAGCCATCAGGGCTTGGCACAATCAGGCTTAAATTGCCTGGTCTTCCAGACTTTCTTCTGCATCATGTTCTATATCTCCCACAGCTGAGGAGAAACTTGTTGTCCTTGGTCCACATCTCCCAGCAAGGAAACTCCATTCATATTTTTGATGGCAAGCTTGAGGTGAGAAAAGCATCAAACTACTCACTTGTCACGACGGGGATAGAAGAAAGGCTTCTCAAGCTGCAAGGTACCTCTACTCGTGCACAAAATTTCTCATACAATTCTCATTATGAAGAAGGTACATTTCCATCAAGTTTATTATGGCATGCTAGATTTGGACACTTGAACTATGATAGCCTTTGCTTGTTGAAGAAAAATGGTGTTATTGGTTTGCCTACAATTCCTAGGAAACTTAAGCAATGTGATGCTTGCATTCTAGGAAAGCATACCAAACAGTCTTTTCATGATTCACATTCTAGAGCACATAGAAAAGTTGAACTCATTCATTCAGATTTATGTGGTCCAATGATTGTTCCTTCTGCAAATGGAAATAAATATATGATGACATTTATTGATGACTACACCAGAATCTGTTAGGTTTATTTATTGAAGAACAAATCTTATGTTTTCAAACATTTAAGAACTTTCATACATGGATTGAAAATGATGCACAATCTCATATTGGATGTAATTGCACTGACAATGGAAAATGATACAATTTAAATGAATTTGAAAACTATCTTCACCAACATGGGATCAAACATCAAACAATTGTGCCTTATAATCCCCAACAGAATGGAGTAGCTGAAAGAATGAATAGGACAATCTTAAATATGGTGTGCTCCATGATGTTTTTCAAAAATGTAAAATTGATGTTTTGGGTTGATGCAGTTCTATGTGCTGTATATGTAAAGAATAGATGTCCATCTAATTTTATTAGAAACAAGACTCCTTATGAAATGTGGTATGGGCACATTCCTTCGGTAAAGCATCTCAGGGTCTTTGGTTCCACATGTTATGCCTTGATACCAAAGGTACATAGAAACAAACTTGGTGTAAGAAGTCGTAAGTGTATCTTCTTGGGGTATTCAAACACCTCCAAAGTATACCATCTCTATGATGAAGTCAATATAAATTCTGATGTATCTAGAGATGTAGTCTTTCTTGAATCATCCAAAACTGACAATGCTGTTGAGCGGCAACTTGATCGCTTGGATAGATTCACAAATGAAAAATCATTTCAAGAATTTGATAATCAGATTCCACATCTTGAAGGGGGGATTCCTATACTAGATCAACCCGTGGAATCTTCTTCTGAAGCACTCTCTCCCCCGCATGAAACTCCAACAATGGATGATACTTTAAGTGATGTGATTGATAGAATTGGGAGACTCAATTTTGATTCAGTCCCAACTCAATCAACGGAGCACCCTGGACCATCTGAGAAAGGTCCCCCAAAATGGCTGACAAAGACACTTGAAAGTGTTCATCCTGATGAGGTTGGAAAGACAAGAACTACAAATTCAAACCGGAAAAATGGAGGTGATGTAGATGACTCTGATTCACCTATTGATATTGATGTTTCTTATGATTGTGAATTGAACTTGTCTACAGATTTTGAACCAACTTCGTTCAAAGAAGCTGCTTCTCATGATGAATGGAAAGAAGCAATGCAAAAGGAGTATGATGCCCTAATAAAGAATGGCACTTGGAAGCTGGTTGATCCTCCATTAGGAACCAAACCAATTGGCTGCAAGTGGGTCTATAAGAACAGGTATAAAGCTGATGGCTCACTTGACAAGCACAAAGCCAGGCTTGTGGCAAAGGGTTTTGCACAGAAGGAAGGGGTTGATTATGAGGAGACTTTTGCCCCCACAACAAATGGGCTACCATCCGGACACTCTTTGCCCTAGCAGCTCAGAACGGTTGGAAAGTCCATCAAATGTATGTAAAAACTACTTTCTTGAATGGAGATCTAAAAGAGAATGTTTTTATGTCCTAGCCTGAAGGATTTGTTGTAAAAGGACATGAACATAAAGTATGCAAACTTGTGAAATCCTTGTATGGCCTCAAACAAGCACTGCAAGCCTGGTATGAAAAACTAACTGAGCATCTTCTGAAACTCAATTTCAAACATTATGATCTTGATGATGAAACTTTGTTTGTCAAGAAGGTTGGCAAAACAATTGTATATCTTATGGTATATGTATATGATCTTTTGATGACAGGGAACAATGAGAGCTACATTGCATCTGTAAAGAAGGAATTGAGGAAAGGTTTTGAAATGACTAATTCGGGCTATGTTCATTACTATCTTGGTATTGAAGTAAATCAACATCCGAAGTCCATATTCCTTTCTCAAAATAAGTACATTGTAGATTTGTTGAACAGGTTTGGCATGACTGAGTGCAATCCTCTGACTACTCCAATGGAACAAAAATTAAAGCTCACATCCATTGAAGGAAAAGAATTTGAGGATGCAACAAAGTATAGATAGCTTGTAGGAAGTCTCAACTACCTAACTACTACCAGACCAGACCTTTTTTGTTGTTGTTGGAATCCTCTCCAAGTTTATGCAAAAGCCTCGTGAGGGACATTAGTCTGCTGCAAAAAGAGTTCTAAAGTACTTGAAGGGAACTCAAGACTTTGGAATCAAGTATACACAGGTGGGCTACTTCAGCTTGATTGGTTACTCTGATTCAGACTTCGATGGAGATAAAGAAATCGGGGTATCTACTTCAGGTTATGCTATGAGTGTTGGATCAGGAGCTGTCTCCTGTAGATCACGAAAACAATCAATTCCAATAGATTCCACAACAGATGCAGAATTGCTGACCTAGGTTGTCATTGATGTCAATATGGCAATATTCTAGATACTAGATGATCCATGAAGGGGAAGTAGAGTAGATCCATGAAGAGACAGGAGCAAGGCCATCAGGATATCCAAGCCATAAGCAAGAGTTTTTTAACGAAGGAGTTAACAGAGGACGCATATCAAAGATATTGCAGAAGATCAGAGCAAGAGAGGCATATCAGAAAAGGCATAAGCCATCAAGGTATGAAGATATCAGAGGAGGTCATTGAAAGACATTGCAAAGCCAAAGGAAGACATTGGAGCAAGAGGAGCCACATCGGAGGAGCATCGCATGTAATACATGCCCAAGAAGAACCGAGAGGAAGAAGTCATCAAAAGAGCTATCAGAGCTATCAGAGGAAGTAGAGAGAAAAACAGAGCTATCAGAGAGCATATCGGGGGAGTAATACATGCCAAGGAGCCATATCGGGAGTAATATATGCCATTGATGCCAAAGAGCGGAATATATATATATATATATATATATATATATATATATATATATATATATATATATATATATATATATATATGCAGAAGAGTTAAAGGTAGAGGCAGAAAACATAGTTATATTGGAATACACTATCAGAGCAGAGAAATGTATATATATATCTGAGTATAGAGGCGGAGTATCTATATATATATATATATTGGTGTTATTGTAATCTATGGGTTCTATTATGAGCCACTACCTGAAACCCCCGATTGCGATATATGTTGCAGACCTGATGCAACATTGCAGTTTGATTTATTGTATATTTCATTTGCCTATCAGACCTCACAAATCGCCGATTGCGATATATGCTGCGGAACTTCGGAAGCTTCGACTGCTAATTGCGATTACACTGTGGACCCAATGCAGGTATAGATGCGGGTGTAATTTTTTTGAAGTCCGCCCTTTAGCATTTCAGCCAGTTGTTTTTCATATATTCCTGTGTATCTGAATGTTTGTATTGCGTGGGGTTTGAAGGCCAAAATGCATAAAAATATGCTGCCGATAGTTCAGGAGGCCTAAATGATGCTGATTACGATTGCGATGGTGATGTGGCAGATGGGGCCTCCTGATTGGTACAGTCTCTCCATTAACAGTAAAGTCTTGTGTATGAAAATTATTAGAGGAAAAAAGGACTCTCTCTGATGTTGGTTTATAAGCATCATTTCCTTTGTAATATAGTTTGCTCTTCTGTATTAACATGTCAATGAAGCAGTGGCTAATCTGAATAGGTAGAGGAAACTACAACGACCAAGGAGGGAAGCTGAAGGATCAAGCAAAGCAGAGGAAACTACAATGATCGAGGAGGAAGCCAAAGAGCCAGCGGAAAGAGGAAACTGACGGTCATAGGCATCAAGAAGATACAAAAATAGAGAAAAAAACAAAGTTGATTGTTGTTGAAAAAGCTGGAGGAAACAAAGGAAACTGTAGGGTCCAACAGAACAGAAAAGGGTCGAAGGACCAACAGGACAGGAGGAATTCGAGGGTTGAGCTTCTCTACTAATCGTGTCACCCTGTGAAAGAATTAATCAGGTACACAATGCAGTCTGTAGAACAATTTTGGGATGTAATAAATAAAGTTTTATCTGACATTGTTTGAAGGGAGAAGTAGTCAGCAGAGAAGCAGTCATGTTGAAGCATTTACTGTGATAGTAAGAATAGATGCTTGAACAGAAAGTTGGTTCTTATGCAGAGCTTAGTGCAGCTAATAGTAGACTCACTAAAGCTGTGTGGAGACATTATTAGAGGTCATGAAGGCTATTGGAGACTCTATGTGGACAGTATGAAGAGTTGTAAAGACTTCTTCATAAGAAGACTGGTTGTCATTAATGTTATAGCATGGAGACTATAGTGAAGCTGTAAACAGACAAAACTCAGTAAAGAAGAGTTCTGAGAGTAGAACATTACTATCAAACATGCCTTGACAAGATTGGGTCAGAACCCTTGGGGTTAGTGCCTCAGAAGTAAGAAGGATTGGAGTCCTTGGGGTTGATGCCTTAGAAGTAAGAAGGATTGGAGTCCTTGGAATTGTTGCCTCAGAAGTGGGAAGGGTTGGTGTGCTTGGAACTGGTGTCTTAGGAACTGGAAGGATTGAAGTCCTTGGGAGTTGGTGCTCATAAGTCCAAGATTGTTGCCTTGGTGAAACAAAGTTGGAGCTCTGGAGGTTGGAGCCTCACAAAAGTCCAAGTTGGTGCTTGGCAACTAATTGCAACCATTTATATATTATATCTATTTTATTGAAAAGATTATATTAATAAAAGAATTGATACTTGTTGTTCATCTTGTGTTCTGAATATAAATTTTTTAATTGGTAAAATAATAGTTGAAAAAGGAATATTGATTCAGCCCCCTCTCAGTATTTCCAACAATTGGTATCAGAGCCAGTACCTTCATTGAAAGCCTAACAGCTTGAAGGTTGATCTTTAGAACACAAATGGCGAAGTCAAGGAAGAAAGTCTCCAATCCTCCTAAGGATGTGTCTCCCTCTACTACTAAAATAGAAGACAATCAATTTGAGGAGGCTCCATGGTTCAATGGGAACTTTAATATATGGGAAGCAAGAATGAGGAATTTCTTATAGACTCAAGGCTTTGAAATCTAGAAATCAGTGATTGTTGATAGTAGGATGGATGAATAATCCAAGGAGTACAGTGCAAAAGCAATGAAGGCATTCTTGAATGGGATACCTAATTCTATAAAGAACAATCTAGGAAAATATTCATCAGCAAAGGGTATATGGGACAAAATTCATGACCTTCACTCAAAAGGAGCATTGACCGTGACCATCAGTCAAGAAGATGATGGAAATCAAGAAGGAAATCCAGAACCCATCATAGAAACTGAAAATGAGAATGATGACATCAAGGCTAAAGCGGACCTAGAAGATGAAGAGAATGAAAAATATTTTGTAGAAGATCTCCTCACCCAACTTATGGTTGCCATGGAAGAGATTGAAAATTTGAAAAAGGAAAATGAGGAACTTAAGAAGATAGCACTAGCTAGTAACCAAGATCAAACAAGGGAGAAAGTTGACCTTGTAAAGCTTGAAGTACAAGAAAGGGATGAAGAGCTTGCCAAGCTTAAGAAGGAATTTCATTAAAGCAAAAGAAAGCATCATGACGAAGTCATATCCATGACAAATCAATTGGATAAAGCAAAGAAACGGGAAGATACCTTGTCAAGTCAACTTGAACAAAGGCACAAGAGCTTGAAAAAATTTAAGAAGATATTGGTTAGTACAAGGTAGAGGTCTCGTCTCTCAAATCTCAACTACAAGAAGCAAGGAAAAAAGCTCAAGGAGCTAAGAAGATAATGGAAGTCATAGAAGGACAGGTTGATGAAGCAGGAAAGGAAAGAAACACCATGATATGTCAACTAAAAGCAAAGGATGAAGAAATCTTCAAAATGAAGTCAGATATCATCTCCCTTAAAATAGAAGCAGATGAAGCTACTCATATCAAGGAAGAAACTGAGAAACAACTTGCTAAGAAGAATAATGAGTGTGAAAGATTGGAAGAAGAGATTGTCTTCCTCCGAAAAAAGGTTGAAGGGATGAACAAAATCTTGAAGAGCTCTCAGGCCTTGGATGACATGCTCAGCTATCATGGATGTCCATTTGATAAATCAGGTCTAGGGTATACAGGTGAATCCTCAAACAAGAATGATAATGCTTCAAACAAAAGGGATGTGAAGAAGCCAGAAAGAAATGGTGATGCTCCCAGTTCTAGCAAAGTCAAGGAGAAGCATCAAGGCTACAATGGAAGAAATTCTGCTCCAAGAAGAAATGTAGATGATGTCAAAGATGCGAGCGGAAACTGTTATCATTAAAGGATTTCAAGGCAGAAAGGCTTCAGAAGTACATCAAGGAAATCTCCATCTCCCAAGTACCAAAGTTCATTTTTTGGTTATTGTTATTCTTGTACAAACTTCGGTCACATGGCAAAAGATTGTAAAGCATATCATAAAGATAGATGTTATGGTCCCCAAAAATCTCATAAAGATAGATATTATGGTCCCCAAAAATCTCCAAGGAATAATTTTGCAGGGAGAAATCATGAATTCTTATCCATAAACAATGTAAAATGCTTCAACTGTCATAACATTGGTCATATGGCACATGATTGTAACAAAGAAATCATGAATTCTTATTCATAAAAAATGTAAAATGCTTCAAGTGTCATAACATTGTTCATATGGCACGTGATTGTAACTTAACTTGGGGTCTTACACAAGCTAGAACCATGCAAAAGAAGAGAGCTACACAAGTATGGAGAAGGAAGCAAATACAATCCCAAAGTCCCTTGAACTCTCCAACCAACAACACATGTCATTGGCCTGAATTTTGACAATCTAAGCATTTGATGGGAAGACTCTGCTAAAAGAGATGATGCATACAATTAGGGGGAGCCTGTGGTTCTTGATCATTATTGCAGAAGCTATTAGTGAAAGGGTCCTTAAAAAATGCTTGCTAGCTATATTAACAATTGACAAAGATCATTTCTCAGGAATACTCCATTGAAAAACATGATCCTGTAACCATTCTTTGGACTGTTGTTGAAGATGCTTTCCACTTAGTCACTAAGTAGTATCTCGAGCAACAGATAAGGTCATTAATACTAGAGAAATAGGGGAAATAACTATGGTACTAATATGACAGATGTTAAATGTCTTGACTCAGGGATTTAATGTGAGAACAAGTAAATTATGGACACAAATAGAGGCAACCTTCAAACAAACAGATACATCTAGAATGGAGTTTGAAGTAAGATCACCTAGCAGCATAAACAAAACTGAAGCATTGCATGAAGATGCAAATTAGCAAATGTATTTAAAATATAGTCATACATTGGATATCTAAATCTGCTAGCAGAAATAACTTGCAGAGATATGTACAAGAACACAAGGAAAAGATGGCTCATAGAAAGGAGAATGTTGTGCAGACAAATATAACTTATGCTAATACTAGTCACTTAGAAAATATAGCAACATTCCTTAATATTACATCGTATTTGTAACAGTACAAAGTAAATATAAAATCAATTTCCTAATTAAATCAGAATCAACAAATAAGTACATACCTATATTACCTATGATCGATGTCTACCAGATGACAACAACGTGTTGGGGATGACTCTCCACCCAACTGTAGGCTCAATTGTGCGATGGTTTGCTACAACTCGCCACCCCCGAGCCCTCAATCAACATACTACTGCCAATGACTCCTAAGTCTTAGAATACCATTCTCCCAAGAGAATGAAAGATAGAATCTCAGAATGATAGAATGCAGGAATGCCTGTCATCTTCCTCACCATCTATTAAATAGAACAAACATTGGAAGGGGAACCACATGCACACACTCCATGTGTCTACATGCAACTTTCTTTTGATTTTTAGCTTTCTTGCTTTATTTTCTTCTTTTTGATAGTTTTCTTGTTTTATTTCTATTTATTCTTATTTAGAGCTTTAGTATGGTTATTACTATTTTTATTTTTATTAATTTTTTTTTATTTTCTTGTATATAGTTTTAATATCATCTAACATTTATGATTTATTATTAAGTGATTTATTTATTATTATTTATTATTTATATTATTAATTATTATTTTTGTATTATTTATTATTTATATTATTTATCATTTATCATTATATTATTATTTATTATTTATTATTAAAGGGAGGGATATTACAGACTCTCCCACTTTAAGGAACTTCATCCCGAAGTTAAGTTGAATTATTTATTATTTTATTTACTTCATGTTGCCAACACCCTCTGCTGAACTAGTATAACAAGCAGGCATCGAAAGTCCCCAACAACCTGGGACATCTCAAGGAATCTCTGTCCTTTTTCCCATTTTCAGCACCAGGCATAAGCCTGACCCGGTCTGTATCCTAGTCCAACGCTGGCCCCAAGGCTCACCCCTGACTCAGACCTCATCTGCCCCAAGGCAGGCATCCAGTTCGGTACTCAATGACCCCGGGCATCTCGCAAAGCTGGCCCACTCCCTTCACAACTACTAAGGCACACAACCCCAGGCATTGAAGTCCTTTACATCCCTTCCAGACTTCGGCATCCCAATCCAATAACAGGCACCTAGCCTAGAACATTAGGCACTTGGCCTCCTCAAGATGGTCCTATAGCTCTTTAAGAGCTATCCATCAAGAGCTATACACAAGACAAATGAACCACTGGCATATGTAGTGTTGATTTAGTTTTGTCCCCAACGCATATGGTGTTACTTATTCTCCCTCATGCATATGGGCTCGCACGAGATCATCAAATAAACCTGCCCTCTCGGCCCATTTGTGGAGTCTTATAAATCATCACATCTCAACATGCATCGAACCATACCATCATATTATTATAGGAAATAATCCACATGTCAAGTCTTGCATGTCATCATGAGAATGTTCATCTTTTTTAATCGCAACATTATGAATAATAAGGAATTGCTTGCTCATGCATGTCATAGATTTGTATGGAACTATCGTATGCTTCAGTTATACCATCAACATAATTATATCAAAGACATATCATGACTTCACATAAATGAACCACATGTCAATAATCCTCATATTATAGCATCATAATTCCTATGCCACGTTATGCATATGATATCGACCATGAGTATTGAATATGTCAATATACCTTGACATAACGTCATAATACCTATGCATATCGCTATTATCATATGGATACATTATCACTATAAGAACCATATGTACATCATTATCTTCCTACCATGATATCATGAAACATCGTCAATATGTTTTCATCAAGTTGTCAATTACTTTTCAATAATCATTTCGACTTCTTTCTACTAGGTAGTTGATCATTTACACCAATGGTATAATCATCTAAGTATATTGTTAAATTTCACATGAGCCTCATCATCTTGAGTCTTAATCTCTCGTCATATATTCTTCCTTCCCCAAGGAAATTTTGGTGAATTTCATTGTTTAAGATATTACTAGTGATACCATCATTATTTAAATCATCTATCTCAGAATTAAAATCCCTTGATTTTACATGCATTTACCCTTTGGCTTACTGATTCTAATATTGCTATATGCAATTGCATATGAATTCTATTTCATCTTGATTTAACTTTATATCATGCTTAATTTTCTTGCATGGGGACTTGTTGACCCATGTTGACTGATTTAACAATTAGCACTTCATCCACAAAAATATTTTCTTATCTCGTCGAGTTCGTAAAGTTCGTATCTCAATACCACTTGATTGCTTTATCATAAATTCAGTTTGCTCAAGTTGGGCAAAAGACTCTTTCTTATTAAATAGTATCATTATTTTAGATTTTGAAACAGTTGGAAACACTATTACCATCATTGTCCATGAGAAACTTAAATGTGAGGTGTTATGTAGAAACAACCTCTTCTAACATTATGGGAAGTCCTAGTCATGAAATAATGAGTGAATATTAGTCAAGTACAATCCTTCTCAAGGTATCATTATAAAATTTCTAGCAACATTCCTTCCTATATCTTTCTCGCTTATTATCACTTCACATTTTTAAAATATGTAGATCATCATTATGACCATTACCAATCATGTTTCTCGCTCTACTCATCAATACCTTTAAAAGAAATTTCTTCTTGATAGAACATCCCTTCATTTCCTCCTACCCGATATTCATAGATATATTTTTATTTTTCTCCCTGTCTTGATTTCCTACTATTCCATGTCTACTGGCTTCAAAAATGGAAGTTTCTTCACTTCATTCTATTTTATTAAATTGACTTGAATTTCTCACCTCCAGTCATTGTGGTTTCTTCTCCTCCTCTCCTATAGCACTGATATACCTTGGAAATGTTGTTACTATTTCCCAATTCATTAAGATAGCTACCAAGTGTAATCCGCTTATCTTTTCCTATTTTAAGACATCAACATAATAAAATCTCCTGATCATATGTCTTGTTATCCATAATTCATTCATATAGTTAGTCACCTATGGAAAACTTTACAATGTGGCTCTCCCATTGTTATAGATGTTGTTATGCACACAACTTATCTTCTCCAATCATTCTATTTATCATACCTTATAGGTTCCTTAAAATAACCTTCATTATTACCCTGATTTTTCAACTTCACTAGTTGATTGCCAATATTTTCTTCTTTATGTGAATTATCCTTAGATAGACCTTATAGAGTACTAAGTTATGATTATACCAAACTCTTCCATTATGTTCTAAAATAGGTTGTTTCTTCTTACTGATTTCTTACCCCTGTTGTGATACTTCTTCTCTACCACCTTAAACATCTGATCCAAGTTGGCCATAATCACATGAACTATCATTAGTTATCATCCTTTTTAAAAAATTTAGTTTCTCCTTTCCATTTCTCCATAGACAACTTTATCCACTATATGCATTTAACCTTGAATTACGAAACCTCATGTAACATTATACTCAACATCTGAACTGAAATCCAAATTTATACGATTTTCCTCTAAGACTAAAATATACCATCTTGTGGTTTACTCAAGAATGAAGGGGACTTCAATGGTAGCTTGATGATCTTTAATATACAAATGATATATGTAATTTGAATGGCAATTGTAATGCAAAATGAAATTTATTAGAAGATCATATTGAGAGAGTTGTGTTCTTGCAATAATAGACCAGAGAAATGCCAAGCAACTGCTATCGCTAAAGGACAATGAGAACAACAATCCAACCCAATTAGTGAATAGTATGATCAACATTGAACAGTAAAATAATGAACAGATGCTAGTGAACAATGATCATCTAAAGGTAATAAGATATCAGAGTTTATCCATTGTGAATTGGAACAGATTTCACTATTTTAGAGCACTTTAATTGGTGACAAATTTCAACTTCAATTATCCAAATACTTCAAGTGATATGTAAATTGTGTTGTAAAATGAACCGGTGGTGAGTAGTTACACCAGCATTAAAGATTTTTTACAAAAAACATGCCAACATACCATATCAATAGTGCAATCTTTCAGAGAATTATACATTGTCAATTATGGGTAGATTATCACCATCCAAGATTACAAGATTATATACTTTTCCAATGAATCGATGAGTCATAACAAAACTATATACCTTTAATTAGGTGACTCATTTAGAATTTCTCTTTGTTATATGGTTGTAATGGAGATAACCGTTGTAGTTGATTATAGTGTTGGCATTATGTTTCTGGTATGGCTATATGTTACAAATGTTGTACTTGATGGCAACTCCCGTGGCAAGGCCCTCATTTTGTTGAAAATATAGAAGTACGCAGGAAATCAGATCATAAGGTGCGTACCCGCAGGTACACCATGCAGGGACCGCGTCCAGATACGCAGGCCAGCCGTTCAGGAGGTGCGTCCCCCCAGTGCACACATTTCAAGGCAGAGAAAAGCACACCTGGGGTTTCTTATGTTTTACTCTTGGTATTTAGCCGACGGTTTTGGGTTATTATGGTGTCGGCTCGTGGTATTGTTCCATGATTTTAGGAGGAGCTTGCCTATATAAAGCAAAGGAGATCATTTGGCTTGAGTATGTTTTTGGGTTAAATATCTTATGAGGGCTAGATCTGATCTAGATCTAAACAAGGCAAATCTACTGATGGACCGAGATCTCTTCGGCGCATGTTCAGATCTGTAGATCTGACTGTCTGGGTTACTCCTAAAGTCTTGAAATCATCTATGCCCGAAGGTACGCAGGTACAGTGAAAGAAAAGTGCGTACGTACGCAGGAGCGAAGCGTTTCAGGTGCGCCGGTACGCAGGCACAGAAGGGGTGCAGGTGCGGGGTACGCAGGCACAGAAGGGCTGCAGGTGCGTACATACGCAGGCAGTTCAATAGACTCAGAGCGAGGTACGCAGGCTAGCAGTTGAGCAGGGTGCGTCCGGGATGCAGGCTAGCAGTTGAGCAGGGTGCGTACAGTAAGCAAGCAAGCAGTTGAGCAGGGTGAGTACAGTAAGCAGGCCAGCAGTTGAGCAGGGTGCTTACGTAAGCAGGCAAGCAGTTGAGCAGGGTGCTTACTTCTCTTAAAATCTTTGTTTATCATTGTTGTGTTCTGGGTTTGGTCCTATTATTGTTGATCTGGTTACTACAGTTGATTAGGTGTTTCTCTTACACTTGATGATCAATTGATGCTTATGGATCCAGTTTGAAAATTTATGAAAAGTGATCCTTGTATGAAAAGAAGTAGGGGGTTGTAGCTCCCTTCCAGGAGAGACTGGAAAACGAGAGAGAGTTGTAGCTCTCTGCAGGTTGCAGCCTGCGTACTGGTAAAGGACTGCACCAGTACAAAACCATTGTAAAAGGAGTTTCTAATTTGAAAGAAGATAGAGACATATTGCAGCAGGTGGTTTTCACCCACATTGGGTTTCCACCTTACATCTTGTGTTCTTTGGTGTGACTATCTGTTTTCTTTTGTTCATGCTCATTATTTTATGGTACTGACATGAAAAAATAATTCAAAGAACAAATAAAGAAGATTTATTAAAAGAATTATATAATACTGATTCACCCCCCCTCTCAGTATTATTTTCAACAATTGGAATCAGAGCAGGTCCTTCAGAGAAGCTTGATCGCTTGAAGGTAGATCGTTCATCATGAGCAACTACGAGAGAGAAGCATCAATCAGGCCACCAGTTTTTGATGGGACAAACTTCAATTATTGGAAGGTAAGAGTTACTGCCTATCTTCAATCTCTTGGTACAGAAGTTTGGGACATCGTAGAGACAGGCTACGCTTTTCCTTCAGCTACTCCTACAGATGCAGCCGAGAAAAAGAAGTATGAAACAAATGCGAAAGCAGTCAGTACTCTATTAGGATGTATATCTCAATCAGAATTCATGAAGGTAATGCACTATAAATCCGCAAAAGAGATATGGGACAAAATTGTCACAAGCTATGAAGGAGATGAACAGGTAAAGCGTGCTAAACTTCAAACTCTCAGAATTCAGTATGAGACTCTCAAAATGTATAATGATGAAAGTGTGGCTAACTATTTTCTTCGGGTAGATGAGGTGTTAATTGTATGAAAAATTTGGGTGAAGAAATAAAAGAGGCTATTGTGGTTGAAAAGGTTCTAAGATCATTGTCCCCCAAGTTTGAATCTAAAGTATCTGCAATAGAAGAAAAGGAAAATCTATGAATTCT
This sequence comes from Pinus tabuliformis, assembly GCA_031772625.1. Lineage (NCBI taxonomy): Eukaryota > Viridiplantae > Streptophyta > Pinopsida > Pinales > Pinaceae > Pinus > Pinus tabuliformis. Next base: position 1,225,534,146 of record CM062809.1, read on the forward strand.
TACTATGTCTCAGCTACATGGAATTCTAACTGCTTATGAAATGAGAAAGGGAGGTCCATCAGACAGAAGAGAAGCTGCTTTCAAGGCATCAGGCAAAGGAGATTATTATGAAGCAAGCCACGTCCCAGAAGAAGAGGAAGAAGAATCAAATTTTGTCAGAAATCTTCAAAGGGGTTCTGGAAGGTTCAGAGGTAAGTTACCTTTTAAATGCTTTGCTTGTGGAAGAGTAGGTCATTATGCTGCAAAATGTCCTTATAAGGATAAAGGAAAGGAACCTGCTAGATGGAACAAGAAACAGAACGCAAATAAGAAAAGCTACTACACTCATGAAGATAGTGATGGTCTATCAAACAGTGATGAAGATGAACAAGGTAATGAATATAAGTTGTTAATGGCATTTGAAGATGATGATTATATGGATGCTGTAGATGTGGATAACCTTTATGATGAAATTACTAGACTCAAGAGATGTATAGAAGAAAAGAACATGATCATTGATACTCTACAATTTCAAATTGATGAAAAGGAAAAACATCTTGAAAAATTAGAAGGTGAAATTGTTGGTCTTAGAAAAGAGATTGAGAAAACAAAAGCTATTAATCTCAAGTTTGTCAAAGGATCTGAAACTTTGGATGAGATTATCAATGTGCAGCGGTCCCCTCTAAACAAGACAGGTCTGGGCTATAATGGAGAAACTTCTCAAGCATCCACCTCAAAAAGTTATCTTGATGCAGCAAGAAGAAATGAGCAAAAGAACAATGAAGATCAACAGGTAAAGCAGGAACGAATTACAAACAGAAACTATCAAGGGCAATCCATCTTAAGGGTGAACAAAAGCTACAACCAGCCACAGGTAAAATCTTCTCAATTTGGTTCAAGAATAGATGAAAATAGAAATTACAATCAGTTGGCTGGTAGATTCAATAACCGCAGAAGTTTCTTCAATGGACAATGTTTTTCTTGCCATAACTTTGGTCACAAAGCAGCTCAATGTGTTGCATATAAAACAATCATGACTAGAGAAGCTCAAAAACAAAGAGGTATGACAGGGATTACAAAAAGGACCTATAACAACTTTTCGGTTCTTGAAAATGAAGTTGAATGTTCTATTTGCAATAACTTTGGTCATGAAGACTCTGAATGCAGGAGCAGGTTTCAGCAGAAAAAGGAACAAGCCTCAAGCACCAAAACATGGAGAATAAAGGAACCTCAAACAGAAAGATGTGGGATAGCATTTTATGCAGAGGGACAGGAAAATCTATGGTACATTGACAGTGGATGTTCGAAGCATATGACAGGTGATAAAGAAAAACTTGAGTCTTATTCTGCTCTAGAAAAGGGAAAGAAAGTCTCTTTTGGAAATGATACTCCTGCAACTATAAAAGGAAAGGGCATTGCTCAGTTAAAAGAAAAGGTCAAGGCTGGAAATGTTTTGTATGTTGATGGATTGAAGCATAATCTTCTAAGTGTCAGCCAGATGTGTGATCAAAGAACCGAGGTTATATTCAGATCAAATGGATGTCTTGTTCGTGATCTTGATACAGGTAAAACAGTGATCAAAGGCAAAAGAACTCCAAATAATCTGTACATATTTGAAGAAGGACAACAACAATGCTATCTGAGCAAGGATGATGAGCACTGGTTATGGCATCGGAGGTTGGGGCATCTAAGCTTTTCACAAATAAGGAAAGCATGCAAATATCAGGCAGTTCGTGATCTTCCAGATATCAAAATTCCTGACAACACCATATGCAAATCATGTCAGTTTGGAAAACAAACCAGAACTAACTTTCCAGAGAAGGAAGGATCAGCTAGCATGCCTCTTGAGCTAGTTCATACAGATACATGCGGTCCATTCAGGAAAAGAACACCTAGAGGAGAAGAATACTTGATATTATTCATTGACGATTTCTCCAGGTTTGTCTGGCTAGGACTTATGAAGCACAAAGATGAAGCATTCGAAAAATTCAAATCCTTCAAAGCCTTGGTTGAAAATGAATCAGGTCACAAAATTAAGTGCCTCAGATCTGATAGAGGTGGGGAATTTACTTCAAATGAATTTTTCGATTTCTGTGAAGAACATGGGATAAGAAGAGAATTCTCTACAGCTAGAACTCCTCAGCAAATGGAGTTGTGGAAAGAATGAACAGAACAGTCCAACAAATGGCTCGTGCTATGCTTGATGAATCAGGAACTCCCGCAACTTTCTGGGGTGAAGCTGCACATGCTGCGGTTGTTATTCTCAACAAAACAAATGTCCGGGTGAACAGCACTCAAACTCCTCATGAGCTCTGGAGTGGTAAGACTCCTTCGGTAAAGCACTTCAAAATCTTTGGGAGCAAATGCTATATCAAGAATACTGATGAGCAGCTTGGCAAACTTGAACCTAGAGCAGATGAAGGCATTCTTCTTGGTTACTCTCCACATAGCAAAGCATACAAATGCTACAATAAAAGACTTGGCAGAATTGTTGACAGCATTGATGTAGTGGTTGATGAGAAGGGATACATTCCTAGGCAAGTACATCATGAAGACATCGAAGAAGATGAAGGCTACCCTCGAAGACATAATGATGAAGAAGAAGAATCTCAAGAAGAACCTCAATAAGAACCAGAGGAGCAGACAAGAATAGAAGAAAAGACTCCATCCAGATATGTTCAGAAGAATCATCCAGAATCTCAGATTATGGGGCAGAAAGAAGCAGGTGTACAAACAAGAAGAACAGTTGCAGAAGCTTCAAGCTATTTGGCATTACTCTCCTCTACTGAACCACAAAGTGTGAAAGAGGCATGCAAAGATGAATGTTGGGTGAAAGCAATGGATGAAGAACTTGAGCAAATCGAAAAGAACAACACTTGGGAGCTGGTTCCTAGACCAAAGGATAAGAATGTTATCGGAACAAAATGGGTCTTCAAAAACAAATTGAATGAAAATGGAGAAGTAATTAGAAACAAAGCCAGACTTGTTTGTAAAGGGTATGCGCAGCAAGAAGGAATAGACTTTGAAGAAACCTTTGCTCCTGTTGCAAGACTTGAGGCCATCCGAATGTTCCTTGCTCTCTCAAGTTTTCAAAACTTCAAAGTATTTCAAATGGACGTGAAATCAGCCTTTCTGAATGGAGACTTGGAAGAAGAAGTGTACATTGAACAGCCAGATGGGTTCATTCTTGGAAATGATCCAAATCTTGTATGCAGATTAAAAAAGGCTCTCTATGGTCTCAAACAAGCTCCAAGGGCTTGGTACTACCGTTTGGACAAATATCTTCATCAACAAGGTTTTTCAAAAGGATCAGCAAATAGCAATCTTTATATAAAAGTTGAAAATGACAAATTGCTAATACTTGTTGTGTATGTAGATGACATTATTTTTGGGAGCAATGAAGAAGCTATGAGTCAAAGCTTTGCCTCGGTCATGCAGAAAGAATTTGAAATGTCTTTGCTAGGAGAACTGACATATTTCCTTGGTTTGCAAATCCAACAAAAAGAAGGAGGAATCTTTTTATCTCAAACCAAGTATCTCAAACAGATTTTGAAGAAATATGGTATGGAAGATGCAAAACCAGTATGTACACCCATGGTCACAGGATGTAGCCTCAGTGCAAATGATGAATCTGCAGCAGTACATCAACCAACCTACAGATCTATGATTGGAAGTTTACTTTATTTGACAGGTACCCGACCGGACATCATGCATGCAGTTGGAATAGTTGGAAGATTTCAGGCAAATCCGAAGGAGACTCATCTTCAGGCAGTGAAGAGAATTTTCAAATATCTTCAAGGGACTCAAAATTATGGCTTATGGTATCCTAGAGATACAGATCTTACACTTCATGCTTATACAGATGCAGATTGGGCCGGAAGCGTGGATGACAGGAAAAGCACAAGTGGTGGTGCGTTCTTTATGGGTTCCAGACTGGTATCTTGGTTCAGCAAGAAACAGAGTTCGATTGCCTTGTCTACAGCTGAAGCGGAATATGTTGCTGCTGCATCTTGTTGCACTCAACTCCTTTGGATGATGCAGACTTTGCAGGATTTTCAAATCACTTGTACACCACCTATCCCCATCTTATGTGATAACACAAGTGCAATCAGCATCTCAAAGAATCCGGTTATGCATTCAAAAACCAAGCACATACCAATCAAGTACCATTTTCTCCGGGAACAAGTACTTGAACAGAAGGTCAAGTTGGAGTATGTTCCTTCTAAGGAACAAGTTGCTGATATTCTCACCAAACCATTGCCCAGGGACACTTTTGAATACCTCAGGCAAAAGCTGGGGGTTGTTGATGCATCATCTTATTGTTGAACCTTTCTGATTGATGGTACAGGTTCAGGGGGAGCATATAATGCATTGTTGGCATTATGGAGGATGGTCAGAAGGAGATCTTGGAAATAGCTGCAATATGTCTCTATCTCTTTCATGGTGGATTATGGTTCTTTGCTGCAGATCTGGTTCATTTTCAGGGGGAGCATGATCGTAGGGGGAGCATACCCCTTTGCCCTTGATGTCAAAGGGGGAGAATGAAGCTGAGGTTTGTGAGGTTGCCATCAAGTCCAAAGGGGGAGATTGTTGGCATTATGTTTCTGGTATGGCTATATGTTACAAATGTTGTACTTGATGGCAACTCCCGTGGCAAGGCCCTCATTTTGTTGAAAATATAGAAGTACGCAGGAAATCAGATCATAAGGTGCGTACCCGCAGGTACACCATGCAGGGACCGCGTCCAGATACGCAGGCCAGCCGTTCAGGAGGTGCGTCCCCCCAGTGCACACATTTCAAGGCAGAGAAAAGCACACCTGGGGTTTCTTATGTTTTACTCTTGGTATTTAGCCGACGGTTTTGGGTTATTATGGTGTCGGCTCGTGGTATTGTTCCATGATTTTAGGAGGAGCTTGCCTATATAAAGCAAAGGAGATCATTTGGCTTGAGTATGTTTTTGGGTTGAATATCTTATGAGGGCTAGATATGATCTAGATCTAAACAAGGCGAATCTACTGATGGACCGAGATCTCTTCGGCGCATGTTCAGATCTGTAGATTTGACTGTTTGGGTTACTCCTAAAGTCTTGAAATCATCTATGCCCGAAGGTACGCAGGTACAGTGAAAGAAAAGTGCGTACGTACGCAGGAGCGAAGCGTTTCAGGTGCGCCGGTACGCAGGCACAGAAGGGGTGCAGGTGCGGGGTACGCAGGCACAGAAGGGTTGCAGGGGCGTACATACGCAGGCAGTTCAATAGACTCAGAGTGAGGTACGCAGGCTAGCAGTTGAGCAGGGTGCGTCCGGGACGCAGGCTAGCAGTTGAGCAGGGTGCGTACAGTAAGCAGGCAAGCAGTTGAGCAGGGTGAGTACAGTAAGCAGGCCAGCAGTTGAGCAGGGTGCTTACTTCTCTTAAAATCTTTGTTTATCATTGTTGTGTTCTGGGTTTGGTCCTATTATTGTTGATCTGGTTACTACAGTTGATTGGGTGATTCTCTTACACTTGATGATCAATTGATGCTTATGGATCCAGTTTGAAAATTTATGAAAAGTGATCCTTGTATGAAAAGAAGTAGGGGGTTGTAGCTCCCTTCCAGGAGAGACTGGAAAACGAGAGAGAGTTGTAGCTCTCTGCAGGTTGCAGCCTGCGTACTGGTAAAGGACTGCACCAGTACAAAACCATTGTAAAAGGAGTTTCTAATTTGAAAGAAGATAGAGACATATTGCAGCAGGTGGTTTTCGCCCACATTGGGTTTCCACCTTACATCTTGTGTTCTTTGGTGTGACTATCTGTTTTCTTTTGTTCATGCTCATTATTTTATGGTACTGACATGCAAAAATAATTCAAAGAACAAATAAAGAAGATTTATTAAAAGAATTATATAATACTGATTCACCCCCCCTCTCAGTATTATTTTCAACATATAGCACTTTTCATTTTATGAAATAGCGTTTAGAAAATGATAAGAGAATGCAAGCACAAACAACTCAAGAAAATGAGATAGTGGTTTTACCATGTAATGAGATTCTAATGAGAGCAGAGAACCAAAGAATCTGCTGTCTATAATGATGCATGAGAAAACCAATGAGGAACTAATGAGTGCACCAAACTTATACCAGCCAAACATTTTCAGTTGATCTTCCAAAATAAATGGTGGTACCCCTGGAATTTCAGGTCTCACTTCCATAATTTAATATCAGACTTTTGTAATGATTTTAAAGAAATAAGTTGGTTGTAGCTAGTTTAACAAGTATATCAGTCTACCAAAGCCAAATCAGTTATCAAAATGTAATGAAAAGAAAGTTGATGAACTGTAAAATAAATGATTGATATAGAGACCTTGTACGAGAAATACTACTGTAACTCAATATCAAGATTCATCCCATAAAATAAGAACCAACATACTCAATAATAATTATTATCAGAGTCTAATAATAACAAGGTTAATAAGTTATTATCAGAGTTTATGAATTTAATAAGATATATTTTATCATAAATTATCAATAATCACAATACTTAAACCATAAATTACCATAAATTATCAACAATCACAAATTTTGTAGTATAAAACCATGGAAAACATGAGTTAGAAGGTAATAATGATGTCAGAATAAATCTTAGAGAATTGTCTCAATGTAAAATCCAAATTTGAATGACTAAAGCTTAAGAATATTGGTGGCATTATTGTGCTAAGAAGGTACTTGAATTTTGAAAGAAAATTTATTCATCACCAATATTAATTCTGCAGATTCATGATTTTTAAAGATAAATTGAAATTTTGTGTTTGTTTTTTTTTTGAGTATCTGTTTAAGCCAGTGTATCTTGAGATTATTATGGCTATTAAATAAGTACTCTAAGGAAATTTAAGGAATCAAACCATCAAAGAAATATTCCACACCATATTAAGAAGAGACACCACCACCCGACCCAGAACCGGATCAGACAACTGGGAAGGTTATCCCTCCCCAAAACACAAAAATAAAATCCTTTAATTAATAAGATTGCCCACCTGCAAGCGCACCCACGAAGGCAACACCACATTAAAACCCTTAAATTACAATACAATTTAGCCATAATGATTTCCTGGATAAGACATAAAATTGACTACATGTGTACAGAAACCCAACCCCCAATCAGCATTTCACATTATGCATCGTGCAGCCTATGAAAGTTAATCGATTGGCTTCATATTCAGCAGTGGAGTCCCAAGGTTCATCAGTACTTTTTTTCTTATTCATTTCATTCCTCAATGTTGGGTCCTCCTTTGTATGAGATTGCCAGAAAACTCTTTTAAACAACAAGAAAGACTGATTAGATTTACTATATGCAAAATTGACCAGACACATATGAAAGATTATACGCGTAAAACAATAGAAAATGGTAGAATCACTTGAATAAAATAAGTTAGCATGATTGGCAGCCATAAGTATTAAGGATAAAAGAACACATTAAATATTATGTAGCTGGGTTGTTATTGCTCACATTTGCTGATTCTAAATGCATAAACGAGATTATCTTTTATATAGAAATATTATGATAAGTATAAATTGATATTAATATCTTTCAAATTTTTTTTTACCAATTAAACTATCGATATTAGAATCGAAAAAAGAGAGTAGGACATGGCAGCTTTAGCCATTTGTTGTCATCTATCTTCTGTATTGATGTATTTTAATCAAAATAATTTTATATAAATATTTTCAGTTCCATAATCTAAAAGGAGTTCTAGATATTGTGCTATCCAGATATATAACTATCTATTGTTCATTCGTTGCATCACAAAAAGAGATTGCATTCTCATTCTTTTGAGAGAAATGCACTTTTATAAAATCGAAAATTAGAAATTTAAGTTATGAGAACCATAGTTATAAAACCAATCATCATCTCAAGCAGCAAAAGACTAATATAAAACAACCAAATGGGAAAAGGGGAAGATAAACACCTGACATAGATTGTTCTCAGGAGCCCATGACACTTTCTTAACAGTTCGCTGATTAGGTTTGGCACTGGCAGCTTGGGGCGACATTTGATTTAACAAGCCAATGCTTGGCAATAAAGAAGGAGCCACCATCTGCTCAGTATATATTCCAATTTCCCTTAAAGCTTGTTAATACTCCTCAGTTGCCTCTTCCTAGATAAGGTGGGCGATACTACTCTTAGACCTTTGGATGATAAACATCCCTATTTAATTTCATTTTGAAATCAAGCCAAATCAATTTCATGGATTGAAATACTGACACCAATAATTGAGAATGGGTGCCAACAGAAGCAACAATGGACAACCAACTTATGAAATGCTCATGCCTAAATACTAAATCTTATGTGTTGACCAAATTGCGGTTTTGAGAGAGGTAATAGCCCTCTGCTCTTATTGACCTACAACAAAGTACAGTACCAATGATGAGAACCCAGGCTATATTAGGAGGAGTGCCTAGGTCTATGAAGGCCAAAAACCCGTGGCTCACAAAGAGCTCGCACTGTCTCAGATATCATGGATTTGTAAATATTATTGGAGATCAAAAAGAGTTTCCCCCAATCATCATTGAAGAAGGTCGCGGTCAGAAAACAGGAGTGGCGATAGAATGAAACCGTTGTGCAGATGTCCAAGCAAAATATGATGCAAAGAATCGAGAGGTTCTTAGTAAAGAATGAGCTACTTCTTGACAGTCAAGATGGTAATGATGCATGTGTCATGTGGGAAATCTACATGAGATGCATGAAAGCTCAAAAAAAAAAGAAATTGGCTTCTATGAAAAGCCCTAGCAAGCAAGCCTTCACCAAATCGATTGGAAGAAATTTCTGTATAAATTTTTGTCAAATTAAATTTCCTGAAGTTAATTCATTTTCTGAGCAAGGATTAAGCTTAAATGGGCCTGCATCTTTGAGAGAAAGTGCTCCATGAGATTGCTTCTTCATCCTAAAAAAAATTGAAACGTAAGTGTATACAAGTATATGCATCAACTATCCATATACTATCCATGCATATGCAAACTTCTGTTGGAAGGTGCCTTCAACTTCCCGCTGTAAAAATATGCCAACAATATCTTGAAGGCCTCATACCCAACATTTCCCTCTGCCAACCAGTGTTTCAATTCATACCGTAACTTTGCACTCGCTGCCTGAGACTCCGGACAGGTGCACCTGTGAACGGGCACAGCCCGGTCCTGGACCATAATTTCGGCATCACTGCAATCAAGATCGGCAATAGACAGAAGAGACTCAATGCTTTCACTAAGTTTTTCAAGGGCGGCGATATCTGAACTTTTGGAAGGATGGACTGGAGACGAATAATTTGAACAAGCCCCCAGTTCACCACCTCCACTGGAAATTGACCTATAGGAACTATTATTGGAGATATTTGAAAAGGATTTGAAGCTTGGGGAGAACTCAGAAAGGCTCACCTGAGCAATTATCATAAATATGCAAGGGCTTCAGAGGCTAAACAACTAACATTTGTTAGGGTATCAATGGCTCCTAAGATAGATTTAGCAGAAGCCGGCTCAATAAGCCTTCATATAGATCCATAGATTTGTCTAAACTTTCCAGACGGAATAAGAATGAATGCCTTCAAAAGGATTTTGGGACAAAACAACCTTCATTTGTAGGGTTTGAACGATTCGCGTTTCGGGGAAAAATATTATGGCTAGGGCTTTAAGGGTTTCAGAGTATGATCCAACGATTCAGATGAATAGGTGTTATTACAGAATAAAAATAATCAACAGAACGAAGAAACGTGGAGACATACAAAAGGGTTTCAGGATTGAGGATTGAACATCATTTCTAGGGTTTCAGCACTTAATTTAATAGAGTTTAGCTTTATGGGCTTTCACACAGACAGAACAATTAATCTAATAACGATGCACATGCAGGAAAGATTCAAAAATAGACTGGGGTATTTTTGTTTTGGAATATTTGAATAGTTATTAGATCTATAAAGAGAAGTGAAAGCCTGGTGATTTTGAAATTTTTAATACATATGGTAAATGCCAGAATCTTTATGGTGATTGACTCTTATTTCTCCTTTAAGTGAGTGTGACTGGTGAAGCTTTAACTTATTAGGTAAAAGAAAAATAACCACGCATATCCTCGAGATCTGATTAAATAGCTTTGTTAACCCTTAAATCAATACGATCTGATAAGAAGAAGTTACAGCTACAGATTTAAACTTCGAAAGAACTCAAATCCTACAACTTTCATCTAGGTATATTGAAGAAGAATAAGAATAAGGCACATTAATAAAATTCAAATAATAAAAGAATAAGACACATTGTGAAGGAAGATTCCAAAGTTTGTGCCAACTTCTAGCACGTAAAACATGTATTTCCTTTAAAGACAAATTTGTATCTGAAAATCGTGAGTCGTGTATGCTCTGATTTTAGATTATATTTTGAAATTTCAATCGAAGCCAATTTGATATGCCAGAGGTCGTGGAAGGCATCTATGGGCTAGAGACAACTCAAATATTGATACCAAATTTAAATAAACAAAAATAAATAAAAAAAAATCCCGACAAAATGATCGCAAAACCAAATTATCCTTCAGAACAACAATATATAAATTTATGATAAACGAGCTTTATCTTATGCCTATCATAATACACACCACTCAGTTTGTGGTAGAGCTTGCAAACAATTGTTAGAAATGGCTAACGAATTAATGAAAGAAAATCAGAATTGTGGAAATCTAGAAACCCCAATTCCAAAGTTCAGTTGCCATAGAAATTACTCGTAGGAAAGTAAGCATCCTGTAACTTTAAAAAAAAAGTCAAGTTAAATATCCCGACAAAATAATTTTTTTTAGATGCCCATAGGCCCTAAGGGTTGAAACCTCTCTCTGATACCATATGTAACAATATAAAGTAAATATAAAATTAATTTCCTAATTAAATCAGAATCAACAAATAAGTACGTACCTATATTACCTGTGATCGATGTCTGCCAGATGACAACAAGGTTTTGGGGACGACTCTCCACCCAACAGTAGGCTCAATTGTGCGATGGTTTGCTACAATTGGCCACCCCCGAGCCCTCAATCAATGTACTACTGCCAGTGACTCCTAAGTCTTAGCATACCATTCTCCCAATAGAATGAAAGGTAGAATCTCAGAATGATAGAATGCAGGAATGCCTCTCATCTTCCTCACCATCTATTAAATAGAACAAACATTGGAAGGTGAACCACATGCACACACTCCATGTGTCTACACGCAACTTTCTTTTGGTTTTTAGCTTTCTTGTTTTATTTTCTCCTTTTTGATAGTTTTCTTGTTTTATTTCTATTTATTCTTATTTAGAGCTTTAGTATGGTTATTACTATTTTTATTTTTATTATTTTTATATATTTTCTTGTATATATTTTTAATATCATCTAACATTTATGATTTATTATTAAGTGATTTCTTTATTATTATTTATTATTTATATTATTAATTATTATTTTTGTATTATTTATTATTTTTATTATTTATTATTTATTACTATATTATTATTTATTATTTATTATTAAGGGGAGGGATATTACAGTATTTGTGTTCAACGACTAACTGGCGGGTTTGTAACAGTGGCAGCGATTTTCGGGTGGAATCAAGGCTGTAAGTGGTATTTAGGGTTGATCACCTGATACCATTCATCGACCGACATATGACAGGAGAAGGACAGAGGAAACCTCCTTATCGGGTAGGTAATCCTCGTGCATATAACCCACCCGATATCGTTGTTGAGCGTTGGATCAAATATGCTTTTGATCTATGGTGCAGGATCACCAAGAAGCTTTGTTGGTCGGGTGTAATATCAACCGTTGGATTGGATGGTAGGATATAAGGTGGAGGATTGATCCGGAAAAAGGTAAGCATCAATAAACGCACCAAGGCTATCGAAAAGCGAAAAATGCAAGTTCCCGTGTGTTTGGGTATATTTCCATTATACGAAGGTTATAATAGAATTAAAGGGAAAAATGCTGGATGCGATATAGTATTAAGCTATATAGCAATAGTGAGGCACAACCTCTCACCATTTCATCCAAATGAAATTATGTTGAACAATGGATGGCAGTGACTTAAGGAGAAGCACAGAAACACAAAGGAACTTGGATCTGAAGAAAGATAACCAGAAAGAAAATTTTAGTGGCATTTTCTCTTCATTCAAACTATGAAGGCCTCTCAATTCTGACTATGGAGACAACAATATGGATTGAAGCACAAAAACCTAGACATGGACACTTGGTGTATGGCTATTTGCAATATGATTGAAAGCATTGAAGTAGAGCATATTTAAGCATTTTTAAAGCCATGATAAAGTAGTTCTGAGACATGAAGAGGGAATAATGTGCTAATTGATGATAAAGCATCAGTCCTTCTATCTTGCGTAAAAAGAAGAGCACTATGATAGGGGAGTCACAGACCCATGAAAATCTATCATTCATAAAGAACAAAAGCAGTTTGATAGGGGGAGTCCCAGAGCACTCATTTGCGATTGATGTCAAAGGGGGAGAGAAGAAGAATATTGCCATCAATAACCAAGGAGGAGATTGTTGACCTAGGTTGTCATTGATGTCAATATTGCAATGTTCTAGATACTAGATGATCCATGAAGGGGAAGCAGAGCAGATCCATGAAGAGATAGGAGCAAGGCCATCAGGACAGCCAAGCCATAAGAAAGAGTCTGTTAATGGAGGAGTTAACAAAGGAGGCATATCAAAGCTATTGCAGAATATTAGAGCAATAGAGGCATATCGGAAAAGGCAAAAGCCATCAAGGTATGAAGATATCAGAGGAGGTCATTAAAAGACATTGCAAAGCTAAAGGAAGACATTGGAGCAAGAGGAGCCACATTAGAGTAGCATCGCAGGTAATACATGCCCAAGAATAACCAAGAGGAAGAAGTCATCAAAAGAGCTATTGGAGCTATTGGACGAAGCAGAGAGAAAAATAAAGCTATCGGAGAGCATATCGAAGGAGCAAAGAGCAAAACAGAGCTATCGGAGAGCATATCGGGGGAGTAATACATGCCAAGGAGCCATATCGGGAGTAATACATACCAAGGAGCCATATTAGGAGTAATATATGCCATTGATGCCAAAGAGCATAATATATATATATATATATATATATATATATATATATATATATATATATATATATATATATATATGTAGAAGAGTTAAAGGCAGAGGCGGAGCAACATATAACATATATATGCAATTTACACTATCGGAGGTGGAAAACATAGTTATGTCAGAATACACTATCGGAGGGGAGAAATTGTTAGGATATTCCGACACATAGGATATAGTTAAGTTCAACTTGGTCTAGTTTAGAGTTAGGTATAGAGTTAGGTAAAGTGTGTTTCTTTACCGTTGTACATATTGTAACTTACAATCCGACGGTCACGATATGTAGTGATCCGACGGTTCACTCTCACCTCGGTATTACCGACACTTGATCCGTGGCTTGACACCCGATTGGTCCATGAGTTCTATTTAAAGCGCATGGAGGGTCATTGTTCGGGTAATCCGTGCATGAGAGAAGCTTATGTAAATTTTCATTCTTTGATTAATAAATTGTCTGTACCCACGTTGGGACAGGCCGTGGACTGTTTCCCTCCTTGCACTCTGAGGGTTTTAACCACGTCAAAAATACTGGTGTATTGATTTGAGATCTGGTTGTGAGCGGTGTCCTTTTGGTATTCTTTCTGAGGAACTTACCCTGTAAATTCCTACATGGTATCAGAGCTATTTGAGGGCCGCGTCCGTTGGTGATCCAAATCTGAAGCCGGTAGAACTGCATGCGGCTGTCGTTTCCTAGATCTGCTGTTTCTGACTGCTTTCGGGCCGAGAGGACTGCTCTGTTGCGTTCGGAGCATCTGTTTCAGTGAGGAACCCCTTTCGTTTCACGCGAAAAGGTTTCCGGTAGCCCTAGCTGCGTCATTTTTCAGATCGGGAGGTATACAGTGTTTTTTTTTGCAGTTTACTGTCATTTTCTCTCTGCTTATTTCGGTTTCGGTTTATTTAGCCTTTTTTTTCCGGATCTATACCTTTCATTTCTGCGTATGCTCTTTGCCCTGCGACTCTGTGCGATCTGGGCAAATCAGAAACAGAAAGAAAGGATTTTTCTCATGCGTATGCTCTTTTCCCTGCACCTTAGTGTGATCTCGGAAAATCAGAAACATTGAGAAAAATATTTAGTTTTTCGGCTAAAAGCTAACTTTGAGATTTTTTTTAAAATTTCTAGTTTTTTGGCTAAAGCTAACTTCGAGCCGTAAGGTTCGTTTTTCTTTGGATATTCGTGTTGGGTTTTGTGTTTTGTGTTTTGTAGGGGAAAAGAGTCTTCCCAAGGCAAGCACGCAAATCGAGGCCCCCCCCTCTCTCTCTCTCTCTCTCTCTCTCTCTCTCTCTCTCTCTCAAATATTTTGTATAGATCAATTGGTTCAAAGACTTTTTAAGAGAGTAGAGGTCTTGGGTTCAAGTCTCCATTTTGTGGGGGCGGATTTTTTCATTCCCGCACATTCGCGCACTTTGCCGGCAACGTCAACAATTTTTTTTCAAAAAGCCATAACTTCTTCATCCGGAAGCCTTTTTCAGAGCCGTTTTTTTTAAAACCGCCTATTTTTTCGAGATCTATCCATTGGACCACTTACTTTCAGCATCTTCAGCTTCAGTTGTTTTTCAAAAAATGGAAAGTCCATGCCAAGTCATTCTTGACAGCACTAACTACTTCCAATGGGTAGCCTACATGGGAGATTTACTTAGAAGTAAAGGTCTCTTCAGAATAGCCACAGACCAAGAGAAGAAACCCAAAGATGAAGACAAGGCCGAAAAATGGGAAAATAGACAAGATCAAGCACGTGGTTTGATAGGAATGTCTGTTTCTCCTGATCTTAGATTCCACATTGCAGAAATTGAGACTCCTCATGAAGCATTAGAAAAACTTGCTAAAGTTTTTGGGATCAAAAATGAAATTAGAGCCCATCAACTTGAAAATGAGTTGCTTACTTTGGATCCTAATAATTTTTCTTGCATTGAAGATTTCTTGTCAAAATTCAAGACCCTTAGATATCTCTTGGAAGGTGTTAAAGTTAAGAAAGAAGATGGTAACCTTATTTATTCCATCCTTACTAAGTTGGGACCAGCCTACTCTGTATTTGTTTCCACTTTCCATTCTACAAGGGAAGCTTTCATTTGTCAAGGCAAAGACTACAAGCCCCCTTCCTTTGACTCCTTTTGTGATTCCTTAATAAGAGAACAAGAAAAACTCTTACACCTTGGTCTTCTTAATCTTGGAAACTCTTCCTCGAAAGCGTTAGCCGCCCAGCAGCAACCAAATTCAAAGAATCCTAAGAAGTCTTATCCTCAAAGGAATGGTCCTAAACCAACTCAGCCTCAAGATGAAAGATCATTTCAGCAAAATGACAAGACCAATAAAAACAAATGGAAGAAGACTGATAGACATTGTAACTTTTGTAATCGAGATGGCCACTTAGAATCTAAATGCTTTAAGAAGATGGAAGCCTTGGAAGCCGCAATGAAGAAACATAACATCCATCTGGAGCCTACTTCAACTTCAACTTCCGGAACGGCACTTTCTGCATGTCATCGTCAATCATCTCAGTCTGGTTATGCATTAAATGTATCTTCTTCTTCTTCTCATTCTCATGAGTGGCTCATTGATTCTGGAGCCTCTTGTCACATGGCCAAAAACCAAGCCATGTTTTCTTCTTTAAATGATTGTAACACCAAAAATATATATGTTGGTGATGATAGATCTCTTAATGTTGTAGGGACTGGAACTGTTCATCTAGACAATGGTCAGTTCAATGATGTATTATGTGTTCCAAACTTATCCTGCAACCTTCTATCTGTCTATCAGATAACTCATTCAGGTGAAGGTAAAATTGTTGAATTTTCACCTCATGATGTTGTAATCAAGGATCTAAAAGATCCTAAACAGATTCTAGCTACTGGTCTTGCTGATGATTCCAAAAGGTTGTATAAGTTTCACAACTTTGGGTCATCCCATCTTCCCTCAGTATTTGTTGCTCATAATGATGAAGTGAGCAAACTTTGGCATGAGCGGTTTGGTCACTTAAACTATCGCTCCCTTCAGCATCTATGTAAAGAAAATATGGTGACAGGTCTTCCTATGGTATCTTGCAAAGATGGTGTTTGTTCCGGATGTGTACTCGGAAAACATCATCGGGACAGTTTTGACAAACGTGCCTCTTGGCACGCCTCAGCCCCTTTACAGCTTGTGCACAGTGATTTATGTGGTCCTCTTCCTGTTGCTTCATTCTCTGGCTGCAAGTACTTCTTAACTTTCATTGATGATTTCTCCAGACGCACTTGGGTATACTTCTTAAAACTCAAGAGCGAAGTATTTACCACCTTTTTGGCCTTCAAAGCATTTGTTGAAAAACAATCTGGACATCAAATTCTTAAGCTAAGAACTGATAATGGTGGAGAATATGTTAAAAATGCATTCATCAACTTTTGCACCGAAAATGGAATTCAAATGCAACATACTGTTCCATACACTCCACAACAAAATGGTGTAGCTGAAAGGAAAAATCGCACCTTAAAGGAAATGGCTAATTGTATGCTGCAATCTAAAGGACTCAGTCTTAGTTTTTGGGCCGAAGCAATTAATTGTGCAAATTATATAATCAATCGCACTCCTACTAAGGTTCTAGAGAATATCACTCCAGAAGAAGCTTGGAGTTCCATTAAACCAGATGTAAGTCACTTTCGTGTGTTTGGAAGTGAAGCATGGGCCCATATTCCAGATGAAAAGCATAAAGCCTTAGAACCTAAGAGTGAGAAATGTACTTTTGTTGGATATTCTGAAGATGTAAAAGGTTATAGACTTATTCCATTTAAGTCCAAAAATGTTATCATTAGAAGAGATGTAAAATTTGATGAAAATAAATCGGCCTGCGAGCCTAGTCCGGCGGATGTGCCACCTCTTCCTATCTCTTCTATCTTTGAAAACATTTCTTCTTCTGATGATGAAAGCGAGGATGATAATCCTCCCCCACCTTCTCAGGATCCTCAACTTCCAAGATGGGTCCGTGCTACTCGGGATGCAGCAGGTGATCTTGCCGGTGATCCTACAGATCAGCGACGTACACGTTCTCAGTTTGAAAGAGCCTCTTCTTTACTGGCTCAAGCTCCAGTAAATCATGATCCTGACACTTTTGCAGAAGCTTCAGGCCATCCACATTGGGAAGCAGCTATGAATGAAGAATATCATTCATTGATGACAAATGATACATGGGATCTTGTTCCTCTACCAAAGGGACGCAAACTTGTTAGATGCAAATGGGTTTACAGAACCAAGTATGGACCAGATGGGAAAGTTGATAAACATAAAGCTCGTCTAGTTGCTAAGGGCTTTTCACAGGTTGAAGGCATTGACTACACTGAAACCTTCTCCCCTGTTGCCAAAATGAACTCTATCCGCCTTGTTCTTTCCCTTGCTGCCTCTTTAAAATGGGAAGTCCATCAAATGGATGTTAAATCTGCCTTCTTGCATGGGGACTTGCAGGAAGAAATCTATATGGAACAACCCATTGGCTTCATACAAACAGACTCCAGCCTTGTGTGTCGACTTAAGAAATCCCTTTATGGTCTCAAGCAAGCTCCTCGGGCTTGGTATGCCAAAATGGATAGCTTTCTTTTAGAATCTGGCTTTTCTAGGTGTCATTCTGACAATACTGTCTACACCAAGAAAGTGGGTGACTCTCTTATCATCCTTGTTCTTTATGTTGATGATCTTATCCTTACTGGTAGTGATCCCAACCTTATAAACCATGTGAAGTCTATCCTTAAAAAGAAATTTGAAATGACAGACTTAGGACACTTACACTATTTTCTCGGTCTTCAAGTCTTGCAATCCAAGGAGGGTATTTCCCTTTCCCAGTCCAAGTATGCTTGTGATATTCTTCGTCATTTTCACATGGAAGACTGTAAGCCAGCCCCTTCTCCCTTTCAGTCTGGAGTCAAACTTTCAGTCTCTTGTACTTCTCCTGAAGTTGATGCTACCTTATACCGTCAACTTGTAGGAAAACTCTTGTATTTAACCCATACTCGTCCTGATCTTTCCTTTGCTGTTGGCCTTGTTGCTCGTTTTATGCAAAACCCCCGTGAAAGTCATTGGAAAGCAGCTAAAAGAATACTTCGTTATGTTCGAGGTACAGTACAGTTTGGGATTCATTACAGTGCCAAAGCAGCTCCTCTGTTAGTTGGTTTCACTGATTCTGATTGGGCTGGTGACCCTGATGATCGGAAGTCTACTGCCGGTTATGTCTTCACTCTTGGTTCAGGACCTATTACATGGGCTTGTAAGAAACAGGCTGCCATTTCTCTTTCGTCAGCAGAAGCAGAGTATCGTGGTGCCGTGGAAGCTAGTAAGGAAGCCTTGTGGCTTCGTCAGATCCTATCAGAGTTTGGCTTTGAGCAGCAGCATCCAACCACACTTTGGTGTGATAATCAAAGTGCCATTCAGCTATGCAAAGATCCAGTCCAGCATCAGCGCAGCAAACACATTGAACTACACATGCACTTCATCAGAAAGCTCATTCATGACCATGTTCTTGAAGTGCAATATTGTCCAACAGATGATCAGGTTGCAGACATCTTCACAAAGGCTCTCACAGAGGCGAAGTTCACTAAACTTCGATATATGCTTGGAGTTCAGGAAGTTGTCACTAAGGGGGGATAGGCTCTAGTGCCTCCTTCCTTCTCCTATTGTGTCATATTTGTAAATCCTTCAATCCTATCCCAAGTTGTTCTTAAGGGGGGATGTTAGGATATTCCGACACATAGGATATAGTTAAGTTCAACTTGGTCTAGTTTAGAGTTAGGTATAGAGTTAGGTAAAGTGTGTTTCTTTACCGTTGTACATATTGTAACTTACAATCCGACGGTCACGATATGTAGTGATCCGACGGTTCACTCTCACCTCGGTATTATCGACACTTGATCCGTGGCTTGACACCCGATTGGTCCATGAGTTCTATTTAAAGCGCATGGAGGGTCATTGTTCGGGTAATCCGTGCATGAGAGAAGCTTATGTAAATTTTCATTCTTTGATTAATAAATTGTCTGTACCCACGTTGGGACAGGCCGTGGACTGTTTCCCTCCTTGCACTCTGAGGGTTTTAACCACGTCAAAAATACTGGTGTATTGATTTGAGATCTGGTTGTGAGCGGTGTCCTCTTGGTATTCTTTCTGAGGAACTTACCCTGTAAATTCCTACAGAAATATCTATATATATATATAGATATATATATGTATATATATATCGAAGTATAGAGGTGGAGTATATATATATCGGCGATATTGTAATCGGTGGGTTCTATTATGAGCCACTACCTGAAACACTCAATTGCAATATATGTTGCGAACCTGATGCAACATTGCAGTTTGATTTATTGTATATTGCATCCACTTATCAGACCTCGTAAAGTGCCGATTGTGATATATGCTGCAGACCTCCGGAAGCTACGACTGCTGATTGTGATTACATTGCAGACCCGATGCAGGTATAGATGTGGGTGTAATGTTTTTTAAGTCTGCCCTTTAGCATTTCCGCCGGTTGTTTTTCATATATTCCTCTATATTTGAATATTTGTATTGCATGGGGTTTGAAGGCCAAAATGCATAAAAAACACTCCCGATGGTTCAGGAGGCATGAACGATGCCAATTGCAATTGCGATGGTGATGTGGCAGGTGGGGCCTCCTGATTGGTACAGTCTCTACATTAAGAGTAAATTCCTGTGTATGAACGTTATTAAAGGAAAAATGGGCTCTCTATGATATTGGTTTATAAGCATCATTTCCTTTGTAATACAGTCTGCTCTTCGGTATTAACGTGTCCGTGAAGCAGTGGCTAATCCACATAGGCAGAGGAAACTACAACAACCAAGGAGGGAAGCCAAAGGATCAAGCGAGGCAGAGGAAACTATAGCGATCGAGGTGGAAGCCAAAGAGCCAGCGGAAAGAGGAAACTGGTGGTCAGAGGCATTAGGAAGATACAAAAATAGAGAACAAGCAAAGTTGATTGTTGTTGAAAAATCTGGAGGAAACAGAGGCAGCTGTAGGGTCCAGTAGAATAGAAAAGGACCAAAGGACTAACAGGATAGGAGGCATTCGAGGGGTGAGCTTCTCTGCTAAGCGTGTTACCTCGTGAAAGAATTAATCAGGTACACAATGCAGTATGTAGAACAATTCCGGGATGTATTAAATAAAGTTTTATCTAACATTGTTTGAAGGGAGAAGTAGTTAGTAGAGAAGCTATCATGTTGAAGCATTTACTATGACAGTAAGAACAGATTCTTGAACAAAAAGTTGGTTCTTATGCAGAGCTTAGTGAAACTAATAGTAGACTCACTAAAGCTGTGTGGAGAAATTATCAGAGGTCATGAAGGCTATTGGAGACTCTGTGTGGATAGTATGAAGAGTTGTAAATACTCCTTCATAAGAAGATTGGTTGTCATTGATGCTGTAGCATGGAGACTATAGTGAAGCTGTAAAAAGACAAAACTCAGTAAAGAAGAGTTCTGAGAGCAAAACATTAATATCAAACATGCCTTGACAAGATTGGGTAGGAACCCTTGGGGTTGTTGCCTCAGAAGTAAGAAGGATTGGAGTCCTTGGGGTTGATGCCTCAGAAGTAAAAAGGATTTGAGTCCTTGGGATTGGTGCCTCAGAAGTGGGAAGGATTGGTGTCCTTGGGATTGGTGACTCGGGAACTAGAAGGATTGAAGTCCTTGGGAGTTGGTGCTCCTAAGTCCAAGATTATTGCCTTGGTGAAACAGAGTTGGACCTCTGGAGGTTGGAGCCTCACAAAGTCCAAGTTGGTGCTTGGAAACTAATTGCAACCATTTATATATTATATCTATTTTATCGCAAAGATTATATTAATAAAAGCATTGATACCTGTTGTTCATCTTTTGTTCTGAATATAAATGTTTTAACTGGTAAAATAATAGTTGAAAAAGAAATATTGATTCACCCCTGTTGAGTCGTTAATATGCCATTATTATTGTCACTTGTGAATGTTTATTCCACCCATTTCTACCATTCTTCATCATGTCATTTATTATAATTTATCATTTAAATCCATTTTATTAATTATTTATGCTCTCATGAATAAATATTATTTATTCTCCTTTATTTCTAATAAATTGATGATTATGCATTATTTTACCAATGATAGTTCTAATAAGTTGGTTATAACATTATTCACCATTTTTAGCCTCCAAGGTAACTTCCAGATTGAAGATTTGATTTTTAAATCTGCCAACTCAGAAATTCGCTGGTTTAAGGAGTGACAGTTTTGCGGTTGAGATTTTGAGCAAATGAAGATGAATTTGGAAAATCCGGAACATGGGTTTTGTCCAGAACGGGCCCAATTGTCTTCACAAAAAACAGTTTGCCCAAATTCGGCTTGTACAGGGAGAAACGCAGGGTTCTTTGAGCACGATTTTCTCAGATTTGCAGTTGCGGCCGCCCTCCAAATCTCAGATGTAAACCCAAATTCGTCTTGCTTTTGTTGAAGAGATGAGAGGGAATATATTTTCTTGTTGATCATCTGGTTAGAATCAACCCAAATTTGTAAAACAAATCATGTTGTAATTATCTATGCTCTGATCTTCTCTATTTAAATGAAACCCAAGATCAGAGAGGGAGAGACGATTGTATTTTGTAATGATAAGTTTCAGAACAGACTCTGATCATTGAAGTTTCATTGAGACCTGATTCTGTTACACTTTTGTTAATGCAATTAATCTAAAAGACTTGGTGTTCATTTCGTCTCTGCATCTGGAGTAACTTACGGCAGTGTACCATTGGTAGCCAAGGGCCCAGCTCCGACGGACACTTGCCGTTGTATTGTTATACGGTAAATTGTGTGTGGTTTGTTTATTTCCATTATTTAAGTAATCTGATATATCTTTTATATGATAGACTATGCTTCATAATTGATATCTGAATCTGAATGAGTTCCTTATCTCATGTCTCTGTATTACGCACAGTGAATCTATTCGAAATTACATCTATTTCCATAGCAGGATATTGGTATGAATGTTATCATCATTAGATTCATATGAAATAGTATTTGAGAGACTTGAAAGCAATATTACTTCGTTCAGAAACGTAATCATATCATTCGTTATTCTCAGATTGCTATAGTAGTATAGAACATGTACATACGGATGAGGATTGCTGTTCCAAGATTCATTGAGGATTGTTGTTCCATTTTATTACTGCTGTTTCATTTTATTATTGCTGTTTCATTTACTGCCATTCTATTTCCTTGTGATGTTCGATTTATTCTTAGAATAAAGATTGCTATTACTTTGGCTTTGCTGATTTCCATTAATTAAAGTTTGCTGTTCAGATTCCTTTAATTCTAGTTTGTTGTTCCATTTACTTGCATTTATTGCTTTGGTGTGAGAGAAGGTCCAAGGCTGTCGTGAGCCTCAGCAGACGCTACCATGCTCCCAGATCCATGGTCCATACTCTATTCCATCAATTTCTAGAGGAATGAGTTATTGCTACTATATCCTCGATTGATGGTTGTTTGAATGAATGATTTTAGTTTAGAACATCTTAGTTTCTTGTTGTCCCAATTAGATTTTGTTTCAAGCATTCATTTACTTGTGGGTTTTAAGCACTATACTGCAAAACATTACTCTTAAGTAAATAGCCGCCTCAGACAGAGTACACTCTTGAAATAAAAAGTCGTCCCTGGGTTGATAATTAATGTGAGGTAATTAGGAGTTCACAAGACACCTTTTTATCGCTCCACATTTTGGCGCCGTTGCCGGGGAGAGTGTAGCCATTTCTAAAGAGTAGTGTGAATCTGATAAGTGCCTGCTAGGGAAGAGTTGGATCTTAAAAACGGAAGGTAAGAACCTGCGTACGGAGCATGTAAAAGCCCTGCTCCCCCGTCCACTTTCCAGCAGGACTGTTAAAGAACCTAGAGTAGAAATAGATGTTTGAATTTTTGTGTGAATTATTAGGAAAAATAGAAATTTAAAAAAAAAATGAATCACATGATTTCACTTAAGTGGTGATGTAAGCACCACCCATTTCACTAACTAATTGATAGGAACAATTGAAGAAGGAGCCTCGAAGAAACACATGAAGAACATCTTCTATTATGGTAAGAAATGGCTCACGTTTCTACTTTTGAATTTCCTATCAAAGATCTAGGAGTGACACAAATGCACATAATTCCCCCATCTTTACCAAATTTTCATGGTTTAGCAAATGAAGATCCACATACATTTATGTTTGAGTTTGAAATACTTTGTAGAGGATATGATTATTGTACTAATGATCAAAGATTGAAAGTGTTTCCTCTTACTCTAAAAGGAGCAGCTCTCCGATGGTTCATGAGCCTAGGTGGGAATTGCATCCAATCATGGGAGGACATGAAGAACATATTCTTGAAGAAGTACCAAGACTATTGCAAAGCCAATGAAGATATTTTCTATATGATACAAGGGGAAGATGAAAGTTTGGAGGACTATGTAGATCGATTTCATTATAACCTTCAAAAATCAAAGCATAAGCATTTGGAAAAAGAGATCTTAAAAACACTCCTTCTTAAAGGAATCAAAGATGAATTTTTAGAACTTTTAAATCTGATAGGAAAAGGTGATTTTTTTCAGTTATCATATGATGATGTTTGTGAGTTGTGCATAAGGTATTCAAGAGGAATCCTCAAGGCTGGTAAGAATCCTAGAGATGTTTTTTCTTTGTTTTCCAAATCTGCTACAAGAACAGGAGACATAAGAGCTGAAATCAATGTGTTATTTGAACATTTTAAAGTTGATTTTATTAGCTCTCTAAATGAAAAATTGGATGTTTTGCAGGTTCATAAAAATGAAGAATTTGATGAAATGTTTTGTTCTCATGACCGAAAGGAGCATCTCATAGATATTCACTCTTCCTTATCTAGGATGGAAGTAGCATATCTAAGAGGTAAGAAAGCTGCAACAAGGCCTACAGGGATGGTTCAAAACACTTTTTCTCCATTGTCATACTTGCATAATCCATTATGGAATGCTAATGTGTTAGGGCAGCCATGTCAATTTCAATATAACCACCTATCTTGTTTACAAGTTGGGCATGGTTCATCTTATGATGGCATGACTACTCTCCCTCATCTTGTAGCACAAGCACATTCTCCATATTCTCCACCAGCTCTTTCACAACACCTTGCTTGCCCATCAAAACCATTCACACAACCCAATCAGCCACATCATCAAAATGCTCCATTCCATACACATTTTCCTGCTCAACTAATTCCACACCCTCACCATAATAAACCAGTACAACATGCTTACAATGTTGAGCTGGCAAATTTACCCACCCTTCCCACCCATTCTATCTCACATGTGTTATTAGAGAAAACCTACAATGAGATTCAGAATGTTTCAAATGCAAAAATTGTAGAAGCTATGGAAGAAAATGAGGTTTCTTTTACTATGCATCAACAAACTATTTTAAAAGCTCAAGAACTTCATGATATGATGGCTATGCGAAATCAAGAAAATAAAGGATACATTGAAGATTGGTTTCACTCCATCATTTGTTTGCAACATCACTCCATGCTTCAACAATTTTTGATACCATTTTTTGAAGGGAAGTTGGCTTCTCATACCCTAATATCCATTAACATGCATTTTTCAAATTTGGGTATGTGCATACGTGAAGCCGTATTTCGAAAATGGCTTCACTGGAAGTACTCATACACGTAGTCATATTCATCCTTCAATCAAAGTAGGTTAGTGAATAAAATAAAACAAAATAAGGACATAAATAAGTGCATTTTGTTCTTTTGTAAAACTAGGGTTTTTGTTGCAACATGCTATGCAAATCAACATCGGTGATAATTTTTTTATAATTTGTGTATGTATATGAATCATAATGGAAATAATAAGTTCTACAAACACTCATTTTCATTTTTATCACCAATTTGAAAAAATGCTTGAATTTCATTTTTATTTTTTTTTGGCTTGCGGGCTTGATGAACTTTCTGGAAAAACAGTCGGGACAGTCATGTTTTGAGGGACCAAAAGTGAATATTTTTAAAACCTGTTTCTACCCTAGGTAGCCCTTGATGTCTACTTTCCAATCCAATTTGAATCACTCAATTTGGATTTGAAACAAAAAAGTTAGAGCCAAAACATTGACCGGATGTCTAGCGGGCAGCTCAAGAACAGAGTTGGGACAGTCAGTTTTTGGAGGCCTAAATGAATGAATTTTTAAAACATGTTTCTATGGTAGATTCCCCTATGAATTTAGTTTGCAATGCAATTGGAATCACTCATTTTCGATATCGTATGGGGAAGTTATGATCAAAATACTGACTGTTTATCGTAAATCAGCACTCTTAAAACTTTGTCTTTCCGGCTGTTCCTTACAATATTTGACCTATCAATTCTTCTTGTCTTCAAAACCTGTTTATATTGGAGATAAATAAATGAATCTACTTTCATTTCCAGTTTGAATCATTCGAATCCGACATCAAACGAAAAAGTTATGCTTGAAATATCAACTGTTGGTCTAAGCCGGGTAATCGACAATGACTCTATTATGCAGGTCGTTCTAACTAAAATTGACATATCATATCATTGAATTTCTAAAACCTGTTTCTACTGGAGATAAACCTTTGAATTAGCTCTCATTTGGCTTTGGAATCACTCAATTTCGACGAAAAACAAAGAAGTTGTGATTAAAACACTGCAGGTTAGTATGATTGGCCACTGCTCTCCCGCAGGTGACAAATAAATTTTACTTTGTTATTTTCTCCTTGGATTTGTTCTAGAAGTAACTACTTGTTAGTTTTTTTGCATAATTCTTGGATTAGGGGAGCCGTGCACCTCTCTTTCTCCATGATTTAATGTTTTATTGCAGGTAGACACTCGTTTTTTTGCAGGTCCTAGGAGAAAAAGAACGTCAATTTATGGATAAGTGATTCTTGAAACAAATCTTAATAAAACAAAGGAATTTCATCCAACTTATTACCCAACGGATTCATAATAGAAGAAATGAAGAATTGATTTCCATTTGAAGATTCATGTCATCTCTTTGCTGCCAAGACATTTTTCAAAAAGATCATTTTTTTTTTTTTTTTATCATAGTTGTTGTAACTTAATTTACATATTGTTTTTAAATAAAATGTTGTTTTTTTCTAATTTCTTTTATATTTTGTGTTTCAGCTGTTGCTTCATTCAAAGTGCAACTCATCCTTAGCATCAATGCAGTGAACAGCTAATTCATTCTTTGCGTGTTTTTGCTGTTCCTTTTCGAAATGGAACAACATTTGTGTGATTTTGTTGTTCCTTTTCAAAATGGAACAGCACTTGCGTGTTTTTGCTGTTCCTTTTCGAAATGGAACAGCATTTGTGTGTTTTTGCTGTTCCTTTTCGAAATGGAACAGCACTTGTGTGTTTTTGCTGTTCCTTTTCGAAATGGAACAACATTTGTGTGATTTTGCTGTTCCTTTTCAAAAGGAACAGCACTTGCGTGTTTTTGTTGTTCCTTTGCGAAAAAGGAACAGCACTTGTGTGTTTTTGCTGTTCCTTTTCGAAATGGAACAGCATTCGTGTGTTTTTGCTGTTCCTTTTCGAAATGGAACAACATTTGTGTGATTTTGCTGTTCCTTTTCGAAATGGAACAACACTTGTGTGACTTTGCTGTTCCTTTTCAAAAAGGAACAACACTTGCGTGTTTTTGCTGTTCCTTTTCGAAATGGAACAACATTCGTGTGTTTTTGCTGTTCCTTTTCGAAATGGAACAGCATTTGTGTGATTTTGCTGTTCCTTTTCGAAATGGAACAGCACTTGCGTGTTTTTACTGTTCCTTTTCGCAATGGAACAGCATTTGTGTGTTTTTGTTGTTCCTTTTCGAAATGGAACAGCATTTGTGTGATTTTGTTGTTCCTTTTCGAAATGGAACAGCACTTGTGTGACTTTGCTGTTCCTTTTCAAAAAGGAACAGCACTTGCGTGTTTTTTGCTGTTCCTTTGTGAAAAGGAACAACACGTGCATGTTTTTGCTGTTCCTTTGCGAAAAGGAACAGCACTTGTGTGTTTTTGCTCATCCTTTGCGAAAAGGAACAACATTTGAGTGTCTCTGTTGTTCCTTTCTCAGAAGAAACAGCATTTGTGATTTTTCGAACGACATTTGCATTTTCACGTTTTTTGTATGTATTTTTGTTTTTTTGGTGTGCATTTTCTTTGATGTTCCTTACACGAAACACCGCTTTGTGAGTGTTTTTGCTGTTCATTCAAAAGAGCAACACTTTGGGAATATTTTTGAGGGCAACCCTTTCCTTTCTCTTGTGGGATTATTCATAGTCAGCTCAACCACATTCTCCTGATTCTCTTTCATGGCATGAAGTACACTACTTTTATGAGGACAGGAATTATGGATTCTTTTGAAGCAAAGTTAATATTATTCACGTTATGATCTTTAAAAGGACAACTCCTTGATGATAGATTCTTTTTAAAGGGGACACAATTATTTATATATTCCTTTACTGCATTGTTTTCTGCTGTACATGATACTGATTGATCATCTTAATACCATGCTGGTTCCACCCTTCCTGGTTATAATCTTCTCTGTCTGTAATAAATGAGATTATGGGTATATTTTTTATATTGACATGTTCAACTTCTTCCGCCATCCCTGCTCTTAAGAAGTACTGAGCCTCCCTCTTTTTATCATAAAAATGTGAAATGACAACAAAATTTTGTTCGCAGATGGAGGATAGGGGGTCTCATTACGAGCCAGCCTACCATGTTCATAAGGCTGTAACAAAGTGACATTCCCATTATGGCCACCACACCAGGGTTATGATCCATTGGATAGCCAAATTATCCTTGGAACATGAGGTCTCATCACGAGCCGGCCTGATCACTTTTGCTACCTCCTAGTGAATGGCAGTGTGGTTGTCTGGTTACCACGCCAGCACACTGATCTCTTCTGTAGAACAACACTAAAACTCTCCATTTATAAATTGAGGATCCTGGCTCATATGGGTTAAAAAGCAATCCTGCCGAGGCTATGGACGCCTGCTGGCAGCAGCGGCTCTGCTTATGGTATTGAAGTTATATCTTTTCGTCAATTATTATTATAATACCCTTTTCTTATTTTCTTTTTATCACAGAAGTTATTTCCTTAACTTTTTCCCTGTTTGAACCTTTATGCATGAGAAATTGTTTTATGATCAATCACATCATTTTCAGCTAGAATACCATCAGCAAAGCATCTTTTTAGCATATTGTTGTCCTTTTTCGTTTTGTATAAACTATCATCAATCCAAAGCGTCCTATCTCTTATTCATAACTATCTTTACACACTTTGCTCTCAACATAACCATAATTTTCACCGTCCTATCATTAATAAGTGTACTCTGCTTCCCTTACTGATATATTGTTCATTCCATTACCTTGCCGTCAGCATCACCCCTTTCATATACTTTATGGTTATGGAACCCATTTTCCAATTGGAGGGGGGAATGTATGCATTATGGGATTGCATGCGATATGATTACTGCACTTTGCCATACCTTGTTGATTTGACAACATATTAGTATTGCATGTATACATAAGTTTTTCTAATTGCAATTTTGCATGCATCTTATCTGTTGCTATTCAACGCTAACACTATGGATTCAAGCACATTGTATGCAAAATAATGTTTTGTTTACAGGAGAACAACAAGTATGAGCAAAATTCTATTCGTAGCATGACCACACTGTTGCACTTTACAGTAGAGGCTCACGAACGTGAACAATTCTTCAGACATGATGTGCTTCCCTGGATTCCACCTTTTGCATCACTTTCAGCACCAACTCTGTCTGCATCAGCTTCAACAACTGTCAATACATATATGTCATTCCACACTTTTGGAGGTAAAACTTGAGGTAAAATTGCATAGTTTTCTAATTTATTATAAATTTAGGAGAATCTACTGAAAATCCATTTTGAGCATTATTTGTCATCCTTCAGTCCACATCTTTACCACTTTCTCTTTTTCAGCAGCATATCATTTTCGAGTATGGGGGAGTGTTCCTTCATTTCTTTCTTATGACCATGTCATTCATATTCTTTATCATCCATTGCTCTTCTTATTCATTCTCAACGCCTCCCTTATTTCATGTTGTTTTACACCAAGCGTAGAATTCAACAGCTGAGAGCAACCACCTCTATTTGTTTTCTAGCATCGCATGAGGACATGCTAATTTTTCAGAGAAAGGGAGGAATTGCTATGCATGATGGATGTTTTCTACTTTCTTCCTTATTTAAGGCATACAATTTCATTTTTACACAGTGCAGAAATTGATTTCCACATATTTTTTAAAACTATGAACTCAATCCTTGTAATTTTTGGAAAACACATACGTATCATTAATACAAATCCATACAATTTCAAGAAATATTGGTTCATAATATTTCGGAAATCATGCACTCTCACCTACAGCCATTTTGTTTATATCTCATGATCCATGCATCAAAACGATCTGATTTTTGGATCATAGAAGCCTTCATATATTACAAATCTACTTGCAACATTTCAACAAAATCTGGTTTGTAGTTTTTGGGAAAATGGTTAATGAAGTTTGTTGTTATCTATGTCATATTTTGCTGCAACTTCATACATATAGTTGAATGTCAATGTAAAAATTGTTATGCCTTCATCGAGATTGCTAAAATTGAATATTCATTAATTAAGGAAGCATTCATTTATTCTCAAATTTTTATTGCTTGGTTAACACATGGCTTTTGTCTTTGGGTTGCATGAGGACATGCAATATATTCAGTTTTCGTTGCATGAGGACATGCAACATATTGAGTGTGGGGGTATGTTGAGTCGTTAATATGCCATTATTATTGTCACTTGTGAATGTTTATTCCACCCATTTCTACCATTCTTCATCATGTCATTTATTATAATTTATCATTTAAATCCATTTTATTAATTATTTATGCTCTCATGAATAAATATTATTTATTCTCCTTTATTTCTAATAAATTGATGGTTATGCATTATTTTACCAATGATAGTTCTAATAAGTTGGTTATAACATTATTCACCATTTTTAGCCTCCAAGGTAACTTCCAGATTGAAGATTTGATTTTTAAATCTGCCAACTCAGAAATTCGCTGGTTTAAGGAGTGACAGTTTTGCGGTTGAGATTTTGAGCAAATGAAGACGAATTTGGAAAATCCGGAACATGGGTTTTGTCCAGAACGGGCCCAATTATCTTCCTGAAGAACAGTTTGCCCAAATTCGGCTTGTACAGGGAGAAACGCAGGGTTCTTTGAGCACGATTTTCTCAGATTTGCAGTTGCGGCCGCCCTCCAAATCTCAGCTGTAAACCCAAATTCGTCTTGCTTTTGTTGAAGAGATGAGAGGGAATATATTTTCTTGTTGATCATCTGGTTAGAATCAACCCAAATTTGTAAAACAAATCATGTTGTAATTATCTATGCTCTGATCTTCTCTATTTAAATGAAACCCAAGATCAGAGAGGGAGGGACGATTGTATTT
The DNA here is from genome assembly GCA_031772625.1 of Pinus tabuliformis. NCBI lineage: Eukaryota > Viridiplantae > Streptophyta > Pinopsida > Pinales > Pinaceae > Pinus > Pinus tabuliformis. Next base: position 1,225,564,691 of record CM062809.1, read on the forward strand.
TGTAATGATAAGTTTCAGAACAGACTCTGATCATTGAAGTTTCGTTGAGACCTGATTCTGTTACACTTTTGTTAATGCAATTAATCTAAAAGACTTGGTGTTCATTTCGTCTCTGCATCTGGAGTAACTTACGGCAGTGTACCATTGGTAGCCAAGGGCCCAGCTCCGACGGACACTTGCCGTTGTATTGTTATACGGTAAATTGTGTGTGGTTTGTTTATTTCCATTATTTAAGTAATCTGATATATCTTTTATATGATAGACTATGCTTCATAATTGATATCTGAATCTGAATGAGTTCCTTATCTCATGTCTCTGTATTACGCACAGTGAATCTATTCGAAATTACATCTATTTCCATAGCAGGATATTGGTATGAATGTTATCATCATTAGATTCATATGAAATAGTATTTGCGAGACTTGAAAGCAATATTACTTCGTTCAGAAACGTAATCATATCATTCGTTATTCTCAGATTGCTATAGTAGTATAGAACATGTACATACGGATGAGGATTGTTGTTCCAAGATTCATTGAGGATTGTTGTTCCATTTTATTACTGCTGTTTCATTTTATTATTGCTGTTTCATTTACTGCCGTTCTATTTCCTTGTGATGTTCGATTTATTCTTAGAATAAAGATTGCTATTACTTTGGCTTTGCTGATTTCCATTAATTAAAGTTTGCTGTTCAGATTCCTTTAATTCTAGTTTGTTGTTCCATTTACTTGCATTTATTGCTTTGGTGTGAGAGAAGGTCCAAGGCTGTCGTGAGCCTCAGTAGACGCTACCATGCTCCCAGATCCATGGTCCATACTCTATTCCATTAATTTCTAGAGGAATGAGTTATTGCTACTATATCCTCGATTGATGGTTGTTTGAATGAATGATTTTAGTTTAGAACATCTTAGTTTCTTGCTGTCCCAATTAGATTTTGTTTCAAGCATTCATTTACTTGTGGGTTTTAAGCACTATACTGCAAAACATTACTCTTAAGTAAATAGCCGCCTCAGACATAGTACACTCTTGAAATAAAAAGTCGTCCCTGGGTTGATAATTAATGTGAGGTAATTAGGAGTTCACAAGACACCTTTTTATCGCTCCACAACCCCCTCTCAGTATTTCCAACAAGAATATGTGGCAGCAACTGAGGCAAAAAAATAAATTGTGTGGCTCAGGAAAATTCTTGAAGATTTGCCGGTAAAGCAGGTACGATCGACTCAAAGTTCCATGATTGAACGAAGCATATCAATACAAAATATCATCTCATTCGACATCATGTTGAGGCCAAAACAATCCATCTTCATCATTGTTCCACTAATGAGCAGATTGCAGACATCTTCACGAAAGTGCTTGGAAGAGAAAAGCTTCAAAGATTCAGAACGATGCTTGGACTCACCAACATCCCTTCAGATTAAGGGGGGGGAATGTTGACACCTAATCATAGGGATTGGGTGAACAATTGTAATTAATGTAAATAAATAATAGAGAAAATGGAGAGTCATCGGAGATGAACTGAACAGTCACTCCCTGTTGTATATAATAATGAACAACCTGAATGAAGAAGAGAATTACATTTGAGGAGTTACCTCCTCGTCTGACAATTACTAACCCAATCTGAATATGAGTAACCTGTTAGCTCAACATTAAATGAATCAATATACTTAATACCAACATCAATTGTTCCTTTAAGATACCTCAGTACATATTTTTCTGCTCTCCAATGGATTTCTAGAGGTATTTCAATAAACTGACTTAACACACTAATAGACTATGCTATGTCAGGTCTAGTTGTAGTAAGATAATTCAAGCTTCCCACTGGTTGTCTATAAATTGTTCCGTAAAACTCCTTTGAGCCATCATCAAAATGAAGTTTTACATTTTGGTGCATTGGAACAAAAGGAGCTCTGCACTGATCCATCTTAAACTTTTTAAGAAATTCTCTAACATACTTACCCTGAGAGACAAAAGTCTAACGATCATCTTTCCACACTTCAAGACCTAAACAATAATGTAGTTCACCAAAATATTTCCTCTCAAATACTTGTGACATCTTCGTGTTAATTACATTAATTAGTTTAAATAAATTTCCTGTAATAATTAAATTATCAACATACAAGGAAGTTAGTGCAACTAAATGTTCAAACTAAATGTCCCTACCCCTTTTTCACAAACCCTTTAGGTTGTGTCAAATACACCTAATTCTTTAAATCACCATTCAGAAAAGAATATTTTATATCTAATTGGTGAAAATTCCAATGGTACTTTGTAGCTAATGCAATTAGGAATCTAATAATATTTAATTTAACTACAGGTGCAAATGTTTCTACATAGTCAATAACCTCTTTTTGTGAGTACCCTTTTTCCACCAATCTAGCTTTATATTTATCTATACTGCCATCTTTTTTAAACTAGGGTTTGTATAACCATTTACATCCTATGATATCTTTACCTTTAGGCAATTTAGTCAATTCGCCAGTTTTATTTTTAATTATAGATACATATTCTTCCTTCATTTCTTTTCTCCACTCTACATTTTCATTAGCTTCATTAAAACTCACTGGTTCTATGTCATTCAAAAACTGCTCATCAAGGCATAGTCCATATACCTTTTAGGTAGGTGAATCTGTCGAGTAGATCTCCTTCACACTTCACTGTCTATTGGGTTGCCCAAATACCATCTTTTTACCATCCTTTCACTTCACTTTCACTTCACTTTTAAACCATATTTCTATTTCCCATACCCTTACATTATACTATTTTCATGACTACATCGAGTTTAGAATTATTATTTTCCAATGCACATGTTTTAGTGTTTTTGAGTTAATTTATGATTAAATTTTGGAAAAATAACACGTTTTCACTTATATATGGAAGTGGGATGAGTGTCATGATGTTTGTAGGTGTATTTGAAGACTTCAACAAAGTCGTATTTGATCACCAAGCCTCAAATTCGAATTTCTTCTTCAATGCCTTGAAGATTTGATGAAGATTTGGGAGATTCTTTCAAGCATACTTTATGCAGAAGAATCATGGAACTTTTGATAAGATTTCTTATCAAAGATATTATATATTTGTGAGAGGATTTGTAGAGATGTTACTTGCTAAGTGTTACCACATGGTTTTAACAACACGATACATTTGTGGAATCATGAGAGATTTGTGGATCTCAAATCTTTGTTAGCTATCTGAATTTTATGTATAAATAGGAGTACCTACTCCATTCTAAGAGGGGGACTCTTGGAGCATGTATCCAACTTATGATGGAATAGAATAAAGCTCCATTTTACATAAATTTCCATTCTATAGTTTTAGATGTAAATTTCTCTAATCATTTAAATTTTGGACATGATCTCATTTTAATGATTAAGTTTGGATAAAGAAGGCCAACCTAGGCCTCCAAGTTGGAGCCTCTTCTTTGTGGAATTGGACTGAAATATGTTTCTATGGATTAATCTCCTCTTGCTTTCTTAAATTAGTTGTTATGCTTTATGGTGTGTTTGCTTTTAGTTGAAAAAGAAATCAAAGGAAGGACAACAAAGATCTCTAGATATAGAGTCTCTTCTTTGTTGATTCTGATTCAGTTAAAATAATTATCTTCTTATTTATGCATGTAGATCAATTTTTTATGGATTTATAGAATAGTTTGTCACTTTGATCTTAGGAGAAATGAGATCACTCCAAGTGGATCAATGAAGCATTTTATTCATTATAAATATTTGTGAATATTGGTTAGATTTTGTATATTGGGTTATAATCTTGATTGCTGATAGTGATAAAAATGGCAATGTTTGTATTAAATGAAATAAAATCCACTGGTTAGTTCTACGAAAGAGAGTCTGAACCAAGAGAGTATGGCTCTGCAGAACACTCTACATTGTTCATGCATATTACACATTAAATAGAAAACATGGTTTTATGGAAGTTAGAACAACATACTAAGAAATTGAAACTAATTCCTATCTTGAGGTTACATGAACCAACTCTACCTATTCTAGTACATTATCCATTATCTTCAACACTCCCCCTTAATGGAGAATGGGTTCACAAATATGCCTAACATCTCCTTAAACATTTGAAACTTAACTTTTCCAAGAGGCTTAGTGAAAATTTCTGCAACATTATCACATGTAATACAATATTCCAAATGGATTTATTTATATTGCACTTTCTCCCTGACAAAGTGGAATATGTTTAGTATTTTTGTGAAACACCAGATTATTGGCAAGTTTGATTGAACTCTGATTGTTGCATCTGATTATTGTTGCATCTATTTGTTTTTCCCCAACATCCTGGAGAAGTCTCCGCAACCAAACTACCTCACATGTTGCTGCGCACATGGCTTGATACTTTGCTTCCACTGAAGACAAGGAGACTGTGTTCTGTTTCTTGTTGCTCCATGTGATCACCCTGGATCCAATGTTGAATGCATAACTTGTTATAGATCTGTGATCATCTACATGTCCAGCCAAATCTGAGTCTGCAAATCCTGCAAATCTAACATCAGAGGAGTCAGTGTAAATAATACCATAATCTACAGTGCCTTGTAGATACCTCAAAACACTTTTTGCTGCATTCCAATGGATTTCAAGTGGTTTAGACATAAATTGACTTAGCACATTGATTGTATAATCCAAATCAGGTCCGGTGGTGGTTAGGTAGATTAGACTCCCAACCAACAGTCTGTAAAGTGTTGCATCCACCGCTTTTGAGCCATCCTCACACTGCAATTTGATGTTCTGTTGCAATGGTACCGCTGCAGGCTTACACTGATCCATCCTAAACTTTTCTAATAGGTCTTTGACATACTTTGCTTGGGACATAGATGTTTGACCTGAATCTCTCCAGATCTCAAGACCTAAATAATATTTGAGTTCACTGAGGTGTTTCATTTCAAACACCTGTGACATCTATTGCTTGATTTCATTGATTAGATATGTAGCATCACCTGTAATGATCAAATCATCTACATACAACGAAATCAACACTACACACCCTTGTTCATCTTTCATGGTGTAAAGATTAGGGTCATTTTTACTTCTATTATAGCTAGCTTGCAGAAAAAATGAATCAATCTTCTCATACCAAGACCTAGGAGCTTGTTTTAGTCCATAAAGTGCTTTCTTCAATCTACAGACTAAATGTTCTTTTCCTTTCTAGACAAACCCTTCTGGTTGCTCTAGATAAACCTCTTCTTTTAGTTCTCCATTCAAAAATGCAGACTTTACATCTAGTTGGTGCATCATCCAATGTTTCTTAGTAGCTAAAGCGATTAACATTATGATAGTATTCAATTTAGCTATAGGGGCAAAGGTTTCTTCATAGTCTATCCCTTCTTTTTGTGAGTACCCCTTTGCTACCAACCTAGCTTTTAGTTTTTCTATGGTTCCATTTGCATTAATCTTCGGTTTATATAACCATTTACAACCTATGGTTTGTTTTCCTCTAGGAAGTTCAACCAATTCCGAAGTGTTATTTTTTATTATTGAATCATATTCTTATTCCATGGCTATTTTCCATTCACTACATTCATTTGCTTCTTTATAAATAGAAGGTTCAACCACATTCATCATACTAGTTATAAAAGAATTTTCCCTATATCTTGCAGGCATTTGAGCTTTCCTACCTGATCTCTTGAGTGGTGGGGTGGCTTCAAACCTTATTTGATCATTGTTTTCTTTTTCTTCTTGCTGTTGTTGTTGTTGCTGCTGCTATTGTTGTTGTTGTTGCTGCTGCTATTGTTGCTGTTGCTGTTCATCTTCTACCTTTCTTTGTTGTTGACCTTGATTATTCTCTGCTTCTTCTTCCATCAAGTACAGAATGTCCCATTCCTCATTATGCTCATCAGATTCTTCATGATCCCGCTCATGTAATTTGACATCTCTACTAACAAAAATCTTGTGAGTAGAGGGATTAAATAATCTGTAATCTTTATACTGTGAACAATACCTTATAAAGGTACATCTGATGGTTTTTGAATCTAATTTTCTTCTATCTTCCTTTGGAATGTGGGAAAATGCTTTAGATCCAAATATTCTTAAGTGTTTTACTGCAGGCTTAAATCCATATAATGCTTCATAAGGAGTTTTAGACTCAAGACTCTTTGTAGGACTCCTATTTTTCAAATAAACTGCAGTATTCACTACTTCAGCCCAAAAACCATTCGAAAGATTCTTACCTTTCAACATACTTCTAGCACATTCCACCAGTGTTATGTTCTTTCTTTCTGTTACTCCATTCTGCTGTGGAGTATGGGGTACTGTGAATTGCTGCAAAATTCCATGATCTTTACAATACCTGATAAGCTCATCCTTCCTATATTCTCCCCCTTGATCAGAACAAAGAATTTTTATTTGTTTCCCTGTTTGTCTTTCAATCATATTTTTAAACTTCTTAAAGTATTTGAATGTATGACTCTTCTTACTTAAGAAATACACCCAAGAAAAATTCGTATAATCATAAATAAATAGTAGAAAAAAACAGTGCACCCCCTAATGATTTTGTTTGCATGGGTCCACAAAGGTCTGTGTGCACTAATTCAAGTATATCCCTCTATTTCTTTTCTACTCAAACAGGGAATTCTTCTCTTTCCATTTTTCCTAATGTACAGGCATCACAATCATTATGTACTTGCTTTAGCATAGGAAGGTCTCTTACCATTTCCTTCTTTTGTAGTAACAAAAAATCATTGCAGTTGATGTGGCCAAATCTCTGATGCCATAGCTCTTCTATAGTCAAGCTCACTGCTGTCAATGCTCGAACTGGTGCAGGTCTTACATCCAACTTGTACAGTCCTCCTGTTCAGATTCCTGTAGCAATTGTCTTCATGCCATCTAGCAAATCTTTAATATAACAATTAGATTTAAAGAATTCAACTTTCAGATCTTGATCTGTAATCATGGATACATAAATCAAATTTTTTGTTACACTAGGCACATACATGACATTATGAATTTGTTTTACATTACCATTAGGTAGAATGTTAGAAACTTTTCCACACCCTTTGATTTGATGACTTCTATCATCACTTAGGTAAGTCTGTGCACCTTCGTTGTTTCTTTAAAATCTTTGAACCAATGCTTGTTCCTTGTCATGTGTGTTGATGCTCCTGAATCTACATACCAGATTTCTGCATCAACATTCTCATCACGATCTGCCATGAACAATCTAAAATTCTGCACATGATTGTCCTTCGCAAGATGACCTGTGTCTTTTCTGCTTCTGCTGTTGTTCATGATATTTCTTCTTCCTACACTCCCTGGCAATATGACCCTGTTTTCCGCAATAAAAAAATTTAGTTTCAGAGTACTTTCTATTTGGATGCATGCCTTGGGTCTGATTCGGTCTTTTATGTGAGTTTTCTCCATTTTGCTGTTGTGGACTTCCTTTCCCTTTGAAGAATTTTTTCTTCGCCATTAATGCAAGATCAACACTCTGGGGCTTCAGAGTTGATCTTCTTTCTTCTTCCTGCATAAGTATTCTTGTCAGGTCTTCAAATTTTGGGATCTTCTCTTTGGCATTTATCCCAGTGATGAACATTTGGTAATCATCAGTGACACCATTCATTGTAATGGTTACAAGATTTGTATCATCAATTGTATGACCAATATCTTCCAATTTGTTCTTTATATCTTTGATCCTTGCTATGAATGAAGCAATTGTTTCATTCTCCTCCATCTTCAGGGATAGGATCTTACTCTTGAGGAACAGAAGACGATTTGAATTCCTAATCTCATACAAATCCTTCAGAATTCCCCAGATCTCGTTAGCTATCTTACAATCTCTAATGTGTGGTATGATGTAGTCTTTCACTGACATCTTCAATAGTGTCCTTGCTTTACTTTCTCACTTCTACTAATCTGGGATCGATGCTGAGCCAGCCGCGGGCTTCGGCTTATCCCCATTCGCAATCGTCCAAGCACTCTACACATCTAGCAGAGTCTGCATCTTGAATTTTCAATTTGCATAATTGGAACCATCAAGCTTGTTATGCTCATTCAAGCATGCTTCAAACAATTTGTTATTCATCTTGGCGATTTAGAAGAAAAAAATTTCGTCAGGTAAAAGAAGATGTTAAATTTACCCCAGATCTATGCCAATGACATATCACTAATCCTCAATGTTGTTTGATCTCACAACACACCCGCAGATCACCGTGGCTTCCTTCACAACCTCCAGACAACCTTCTATTGTCAACCTCTACAGCCTTCTCCAAGATGTAGCCTTCTTTCAGAGCCTTTTTGTTGTTTACATGATCATCGCAGATGTACATCAATTTTCTGAGACTGTCGCAGATGTATACCTAATATCCAAGACGTCATCGCAAATGCACGCCTAATATCTGAGACAGTCGTATATATACACCCAATATCTGAGACTGTTGCAGACGTACACTGGAAACCTGTGATGGTTGAAAAATAAAAACCACGAGAAGTGTAAATCGTCGCATCTATCCACTCAAAACCTGCGACGATTTCGGTTTAGTTGCACCCACCAGACAGTGTACAGGTTCCTCAACCCTAACGCTCTGATACCATGATAAAAATGGCAATGTTTGTATTAAATGAAATAAAACCCACTGGTCAGCTCTACGAAAGAGAGTCTGAACCAGGAGAGTTTGGCTCTGCAGAACGCTTTACATTGTTCATGCACATTACACATTAAATAGAAAATATTGGTTTTAGGGAAGTTAGAACAACATCCTAAGAAATAGAAACTAATTCCTATCTTGAGGTTACATGAACCAACTCTACCTATTCTAGGATATTCTCCATTATCTTCAACAGATAGGTCTTGTGAAACATTAGGGAAGGACCTCCTGTAAGGGACTTTAGTGTTTTCTTGCTTACAACATCCAAGTTTTCTTAGCTTAGAGTCAGTTGTCTACTCCTACATATATTTTTTTGGCATCATCAAAATCTTACGGGTATCTGTGGTTGATAATTTAATGAAAGCAATTTAAGCAATTGAATTGCCGACATTTTTCGCGTTGTTATTGGGGATGGTGCTAAGGGATTAGGCAGTGCGATTTTAATTCAATGTTAGTATTTTTCTTTGGTTTGATTCATGGAAAAACTAACTCATGTTGAAAGGATAACTTGGTGACAACAAGATCTTAGTAACATGGGGAAGTATACATAGGGGTTAGCTTTGAATCTCATTTTTAGTTGTATATATAAAGCATGATAAATAGGATGCATAAATTTCAATCAATCTTTGCACTATAAGAGTTTCAAAATACTCCATTTATGGACAGGAGATCTAGAATGATGTTCAAGCATTTGGAGGAGAGCCAAGATAATGAGGACTACATTGAAGCTTGGTTTCAAAAGGTGACTAGGCCACAACATTCTTCCATTCTTCAACGAATCCTAACATTTAATCCAAATTTGCAATTGATCTCTCATATCCTTGCAAACATTCAGGTATATTTTTTAAATTTAGATGTGAGCATACTACAGATTTTGATCTGTAAATGGCTTCATTGGAAATACTCCTACACTTGTAAATAAAAGTAAAAATCCCTTTCTCAAAATAGATTAGGATAGAATAGGAAAATAAACCCAAGCTTGGAGAGTTTTTAAAGTTTTTTATTTTCAAATTTGATTTCATTTATTTTCTTGGAAGTTTTAGGGTGGAGTAAGAGCCACCTCATTCACTAACCATTGGCAGGAAGATCTACAATCAAAGGGATATTCGTAAAGAAGAAAAACAACAGGAGTTTAGAAAGCTAAAATTTGAGGTCTGAAATCAAATTCTTCTTATGTTGCTTTTCAAGTCTCAGATTTCAATTACATAAAGAATTGTTGAGTATGCTCTCTTCTTGCACCTTGTTGTGACCTGGAAGATCAGAAAGGAAAATTTGATAAGTTAGCTTTGAAATTTCGCAATAAAATTCATAGATCTAAAAAATGACTAAGAGATCTAAATTTACTATTCATTCAAAAAATATATACTTAAATTTTGATCTTCAATTTTCAATTAGAAATTCTCTCAAAATTACTAAAAACATTTTTTTTCTTTCATTTAAGAAAAAAATTATTGTTTTTATTTTCCAAATTAATAATAAAATTTCTTTTTACTTTATTGTAAATAAATAAAAATCATTAAAAAAATCAATTATAAAAATAAAATAAAAACCCATTTAAAAATATATATATTTAAAAAAAAAAACAATCTAGACAAACAATCCATTTAAATAAAACATTAAAAAATTAAAACAATGAAATCAAATATATATATAAACAACAAATAAACTTTTAAAAAGAAAACAATGAAATAAAAATAAACTAAAATAAAAGAAACACTAAAATATAACATAAAAAAAATAAAACACAACAAATTAATACAAACTCATTTCATAAAAAAAAACCAACAAATTAATAAAAAAAAACATTAAAAACAAAATACTATTTAAAAAATAAATAAATAATAAAAAAAACCAATTAAAACAACCCATCCATAATAACCAACGCAACAATAAGAATAAGCAAAAACAACCATGCGTCATTCATTGTATACACAAAACCTAAAAAAAATCGAGGGTTTGAACAAACAAAGGTCACAGTTTGATGGCGAGTTTAAAATGACAGGCTGCAGCGTATACATGGCTTCTCACAACTTCCAAATACGTTGTTAGGCTTTGGGCCTTCAATACAACCTGTAGATGAAAAAAAATTGTAATGTGAATTTTTCTCAATGGCTAAAACTTGATTTAAATCAAAGATGAAATTTGTTCAATGATTGCATGTTTAGGGTTCAAATAAAATCACCACATGGCTTGTAATGGTTGACAAGTGTAGAAAATGGTTGATGAGTGTAATGGTTAACGAAGGTTAGGTTGTTTGGATTAATGGTGAGAGATCGTGGGTTTTGATTTTGGTAATCGCCATTTAGCTCTTAACAAAACGGAATTTCAAAAAAAAATAATTAAATTTAAAAAGCAATACACATTTAAATATTAGATCTTATGATATTTAGATACAAACAAAATGTGTGGTTCAGTGTTAATTCATAAGAATTGTGAGGAAGAGGTTATGGATTCAAACTTAGTTTTGAACAAAAAAAAAAAATTGTTAATTATTTATTAATTTTGACAAATTTTAACTATGTGACAATTTTTGTTGTTATATGGTGACATTGGATTGGTTAGGGTGGAAGCATAGTATTGGTCAACATTGCACAGTCATCACCCAACTGTCTGCCACGTAACCTTGGCTACATGTCACTCTTCCACATTAGCCTACCAAGTCAGTCTCCACATTAGCATTTGAGCTGCCACGTGGCACTCATACACCATATTTTTATTGTTTTGCTAAAATTTCAAATGGTCATAACTTTCGAATTATTGACCGGAGAATCCACAGTATGAACATTTTTATACCAACGTTTCAAATCCCAAATGGGATCGATCATTAGGGTTAAGAATGATGATAAAAGAAGAGCAATCAAGACAGAATAAATACTTATGAGGGAAAATTTTTAGGAACACACTGTCGGCTAGAATCTTAAATTAATTTTAATTTTAATTTTATTTTTACTTTTTATTTTTATTATTATTTTTATAATTACTTTTATTTTAATTAAAATTTTTGAGGAGATAATATCGGGTATTAGAAATAGATTTAGTTTAAAAGATTGAACTAAATTTTTTTATTTAATTAATTTAATTTCTATATAAATTAATTTAATATATTAAATTAATTCATATTAACAATTATAAATATTTATAATTGATTAATATGATAATTAATATATTAATTAATAGTTATATGGTCATAACTTTTTCATACGACGTTCGTTTGACGCGATTCAAGCGTCGTTGGAAGGATATCGACGAGCTCTACATGATGAGATAGGTTTAATTAACATTTCACACAATTAAAAATGTCATTTTTTAATTTATTTATTTATTTATTTATTTTTTATTTTTATGGAGTCTGCAATAATTGGATATGTAAAACATCATCAAATCATTAAAACATGTTTCTAATATGAATTTTCTTTAACTTGGATTTTGAATCACTAAAATTGGGCATCAAACTAAGAAATTATCAACAAGACACTAACGGGTAATCCAAGACGCATCACTTCTTGACAGGTAAAAGTGCATTTTTTTTATTTATCTTCCTTGAGTTTGTTTTATTAGCACTAATTATGAACTTGATGCGTATATATCATATGAAGAGGGGCTGATCACCTCTCTCCTTTGAGAATTTTAGTTTTTATTGCGGATTAATGCTAAGTTTTTGCAGGTTCCAGGAAGATCAAAGAATACAAGTTTATCCACAAGTGATTTTCAAAGACCAGTCTATTTTTGGAAAAGAAACACAAAGAAGTCAAGTCCATTTCAAATCATGTCCATAATACCATTGCTTCTCATTCATTTTCCTGTTTCTAAGCTTATAGTCCATTCGTCAATTTACATCTTCCTAAAGCATAACTTCAAATCATTTTTCCTTTGGAAGTTTCACAATTTCCTGCATCAATTATATTTCATTCCTAACCCATGAAAAAAGTCATTCATCTCACTTACAAAGCTGAGTTTCCTCATTGTCATTTTTCCTTTTGAAAAATAAAACCTACTTCATAAACGCAAATCTTTCATCTATGGTCCTCTAAATCATCACTTTATGGTCGTGTTAGATGATGGGGGATTCATTAAGGCCTCCTTCTAGCAAGTCTTGACCCATTGACTTTAGCACATTATCTGGGTTTCACCCTAGAGTTATTTTTAGTACCTTGAGGCTTGCATGCCTTAATGGCAAGTTCTCTCACCAATGAACATTGGGAGTACATCAATGTCCCATGTTTGTCGAACCTTCTAGATGACTCGACTTCAACTCATTTATTCATACCTAGTAAGATATACTTGGGCATCTTAATTCTCATTAACATTAATGGTGAGTAGTCTCGTGTTGGTTAACGACATTCATTAATAGTCGGTAATCCAACAATTTATTTCTATGTTCGACATCAGCAAAATTTATTCACATAAAAAATAATTATGTCACAATGTGGATATGAAGAAATTTCAACCTTCATCTAATAATATATGCATCGTACTAACTTCTATTTTAGCAATCTGCATTTAGTTTTGGTGTGATGTTAGTGATTTTTAATTGATGGTGTGATAGATAGATCCATTCTAATACAAGATCTACCAAGAGCGAAAAATAATGATATCCCTTTTAAGTGCAAATATTTACTCAAGTTTTGAACTCGCATTTTAAGATATTTGAATCATTTCAGTGCTTATAAAAAACCTGGAGTTAAAATAGATCTATCTCGGTTATAAACCAATTTTGAACTATGAGTAAACTCTAAAATAAAACATGTATCTAGGATTGATTATGGGTGAAATTGGATAACAATGAAAGATTTGATAATAAAATTGAATTCTTTAATATGTAAAGAAACTTTGAAATTTTTAACTTTAAAAAATATATATATGTTATCAGTTGGTTATTAACAAAATTGAATAAAACACAGACTTTGAATGTTTTAACTATAAGTAAACTCTAAAGAATATCATAAAGTAAAATTGAATAAAACTTATACTTCTCGAAAATTTAAGATAAACCTTATATATAATCGTAAACCTTATATCTAATGGTTCAACCACTTTGTTGTAGCTAAATCTTGCACCTACATCACAAGTGTAGCATGAGACAATGAAGCTCCCTAGAGACAACCTCTGGGTTGATTGTAGACCAGTGCATAGGACATATTAAATAGAGGAGTGCTTGTAAGGTTATATATGAGGGGTTTGTACCACTCCAATTGTCATGTAATGAAAGATAATGAGGAGGCTTCGTTCATTCCTCCAAAGGTATGAGTTATGGATTTCAGGTACTCCCTCACACAGACAATTCCTAGTAGTATCACATAAAATAGTGGAGGCCGATTACTTCAAAGGGGGCTATATCTTAAAAGGATTTGTTGAGTAAATGAGAGAGGATTAGGAGAGAGCATAACTCATCATATAGAGCCCAAAACATCCAAAATTCCATGTTGAAAACATAGAGCCACAAGCAATGGGAGATTCTACACTTGTTTGAGTTACAAGCAGAAATAATGGACTGAAGAGGGGATGGGTTCTATGATACTTATAGAGAAGTTTAAAGATATAATTCAGCCCTTCATACATGCATTAATGTGCATTAATAAATCCACACACATGGATTTGTAAGGAAGCATGAAATAATTTCTAGCAGCCATTGTAGCACACATGCACAGAAGAATATGAACATAATGGAATTAACAGAAGGAAAAACAAAATGTAATGTTAAGAAGGATGAATCGCCACCATTTTTGTGATAGTCTGAAGATCTGCCTATGTAAATTAATACAATATAAGATAACAGTCATCCACTTACAGAGTTATGAGCCAAAATATGGTATCACAGAGTTCAGCCCTTCATGGGTGAGAAATTTCGAAACCCTTTTTATAATATTGCTTCCCCCTATGTATAAGATAAGAGGGAGCTGGAATTATAGTCTACAAAATATCTGAGCCTGACCCCCAGCTGTCATGCTAAAATAACTATCTCAGTCAGTGTTAGGCTTTGTTGCCACAAAAAGCTTACAACCAGGATCAAATCCCTTTCTTGGAAATAAACTGAGATAAATGCAGAGAGAAAGAAAACAGAAAGGGGAAGGAGAAGGTGTCCCCTTACTGTTTCAGTGGAAGCCCCTGATTTAGCCATGTCCCTACTGTCATTATGCTTCTCACTTCTGTTCAGGTGGTTCAATGCTGCTCGGCTGATTTTTGTCCATTCTGCCTTAACTTCCTGAGTGAGATGTTCAGTGGCGAAGTGATGGAGTGTGAAAGTCATGCACCCAAGTGACCATTTTCTGCTTGATGGAGTGGAGCACCATGTCGTTCCATTAAGAACACCTGAATCCTCCCCATACTAATCTGCAACTACGCCATGCCTTATTTAATATCACCGCTGCTGACCCATCCGCCCATTTAATCTTTGTATTGCACAACCGGTGCCTTGATGTGGTAGGTGAGATGCTTTTCATGGAAACATCACAGTCACATAGGCATGGGTTTTTTCCTTTAAAACAGGTGAAAACAGGCATTTTCGATTTCCCCTTAGCCCCCTTTATCATAGCCCCTCATGTGGCTTTCCTTATATGACCAAGGGTTGGAACCAGGGGTTGAGCCCTCAGGCACTAAGGCTTTCGGACCTATGTTTGGAGGCCTTTTCCTTTGTTATCACAAATACTGCATATCGACACTTTAACTTTATTTTACCTTGCTCTATGTTTTTTCCTTGGCACGAGCCGATAGTGTGGACATGAGGTCCTTATAGACCCTGCGATAATATTTTATCTCATTCGTGTGGGGGGGGGGGGATGCCCTCATATCGCAATTGCCTGCTGGAGGAGAAGACCACCTACCCTTTTCTTTGGAGCGGGCTGACAGTTCAAACACAAGGTCCTTATAGACCATGCCATAATACTTTATCGCATCTTGGAGGGAAGTCTCACATATCACAATTTCTTTGCACCAATATCTTTCGCTTTTTCCCCTTAACATCTACAATCGTCGGTCCACGAGATGACGTCATTACTGTCACATGTCACCTTGTGATTTGTGACATGTGGCATCCATGAATATCCCCATGTCACCCCTGAAAACACTCAAACTAGCTGACACGTTTCATCTGCGACATCATCAACTGTACTGCCATGCCACTGATGATGTCGGCTACCTTGTTAGCTCAGAGGACCAATCAAAGGCAGCACGTGGCCCCCTAGAGGAAAGAGAAAGAGGCATTCCTGGCCCTATTTTGTCAAGCATTTCATTGTTAGCGAATTTTGGTCTTTCTCGAGACTTTCACACTAAATCTGAATATCGGCCCCCACGCATGGTCTTTCAAGTTTGGAAACCCACTAATACTCCTATCTTGTGATATGTGAGGTCACTGGGAGGCGGGAACCAGCCATGTGGAGGAGAGAGAAGGGGGGTCACCCACCCCCCTTTTGTAAGTATTTCATGTGTTGAATTTTCGGCCCTCCCCCCAACGATGTTACTTTATAACTGTGACCCCAAGGATCCTGTCGATGGCTGATTGTGATATATGCTCTGCTCGGACCCATCGACAGCCGATCGTCGATATGTTCTGTGCCCAGACCCATCGATCATAGTATAGTTGTGACCCGAAGGATCATGCCGATGGTCGATTTGTATATATGCTTCACCCAATCCCGCCGACAACTAATCGTCGATATGTTCTATGCCCAAACCCGCCGACTGTTGATATGCGATATCGACGATCAACAAATCATCGTTCTCGCACCCCGCCAATATTCCTTGCCCTCCAGAAAGCCTGATTAGCAATTTTGATTTGTCCTTGGGTCCCTATTGCGATTTACCCTCCATACTTAGCCATTTTGTTGGTTTGGTGGGCTTTTCCAAGGTAGACCTTCAAAATGCTTATCTTCTGCTCTAGGAGTCCATTTTTGGACTTCTATATACCACTGGAAAGCTCTTTTC
Organism: Pinus tabuliformis; assembly: GCA_031772625.1. Taxonomy (NCBI): domain Eukaryota; kingdom Viridiplantae; phylum Streptophyta; class Pinopsida; order Pinales; family Pinaceae; genus Pinus; species Pinus tabuliformis. The sequence goes on from CM062809.1 coordinate 1,225,581,201, forward strand.
GAGAACAATGTAATGGAGAGGGTATGATCTGGCTCTGATAGCTTCTACGACCCAAACATTAGCATCAAACGTCACTTCTATTGGGCATTTGAAGCAACCAGTGACTAAAAAAGCAATGTGTGTCAACATTGGCTCCTACTAGGGACAGTGCCTTGCAGGCAAGGTGCTGAGAACCTGCAGACTAGTATCCTTCACAATTTGGCATGGAGTCAATAATATATGAACTTTGTAATCAGTAAAATCTCCATGGGACTTTCCTTCGGAATCTAAAAATCATAAAATAGAAATTCTAACAACTGAAAAGTAAATGGTCAGTTGGTGAGCTTATTTATGTACAATCCTACTTATGCATAGTACTTAATTAAGCTAAGTATGTTCAACTCTCCAATAGAGCCAGGCTAGCATAAGAGTACTGGACCACATGCCTTCATACCGCTGAAAAAGAAAAATTAGAACATGCATGCAACATGAAAAATATGAAAATATGGAACCTGCTACATGCTCTTGAAATGACCTTTGGTGCTGACTGAAGAATATGCTTATGTACTCAACCATGGGGTCATGGAATAGAAAAGGAATGCTTACAACAAACTCTTCTTCAAATGCAGTATGTTGACCGATGTATTTTTGGTCATGGAAGCCACAAACACCACTTGGCTCTTTGGCTTCTTCACAAATGGGCCCGGAAAGGGAAGGTGACTTCTCTTCTTTGAGGACTTTGGGTTTAAAGTCATTTGTATCTAGAAGTGCCTTTCCCTTATCAGCTGGCTTGGGAAGCTCCTCGTAGGAAGTGTCTTTGTTTTGGTCATGTCCCATTCATGTCTTTCTATATAACCGAGGAACACTTGTCTTGTGGATCCAAGCCACCATCAAATAGATGAATGACCTGCAGCAATAATCCATGTCATCCTCATCTCGATCATCCTCCTCTTTTTCATGCATCCTAGCTTCTTACTCTTTGTCAAAGAAAGAGGAATACTGTCATCGAAGGCTTCTATTTTCTAACTCGAGTTTCATTAGTCTATATAAGGAGTTATTTATTAAGCTAACCTTTTCTTCCATCGTCTCTTCCATGCCTTGAAAAAGGTAGTTACTAGAGTGTTTACGATTGATATTCAGACAATGGAGTCGCCAGGATGTTTACCATAATTTGACAGTGGAGTCGCGAAGGTGGGAGATCTTCAAACCACACTTCCTATGCTCACCTAATAGAGGAAATGAAATGTTTTGTCATACCTAGGGAAAAATATTCTAATTCGTTCCCCAACAATGGCACCATAAGATGTTGTAGCTAAATCTTGCACCTACATCACAAGTGCAGAAGGAGACAAGGAAGCTCCCTAGAGACACCCTCCGAATTGATTGTAGAATAGTGCCTAGGACATCTTAAATAGAGGAGTTCTTGTAAGGTTATATATGAGGGGTTTGGAGCACTCCAATTGTCACGTAATGAAATATAATGAGGGGGCTTGGTTCATTCCTCCAAAGGTATGAGTTATGGATTTCAAGTACTCCCTCACACACACACTTGCCAGTAGTATCACATAGAACAACGGAGGCTGATTAATTCAAAGGGGATTATAGCTTAAAATTCTTTGTTGAGTAAATGAGAGAGGAATAGGAGAGAGAATAACTCATGATATAGAGCCCAAAACATCTAGAATTCTATGTTGAAAACATAGAGCCGCAAGCAATGGGAAATTCTACACTTGTTTGAGTTACAAGCAGAAATAATGGATTGAAGAGAGGATGGGTGCTATGATTCTTATAGAGAAGTTTAAAGATATATGTCAGCCCTCCATAGATGCATTTTTCATTAATAAATCAACACACATGGATCTGTAAGGAAGCATGAAATAATTTCTAGCAGCTACTGTAACACACATGCAGAGAAGAATATGAACATAATGGAATTAATAGAAGGAAAAACATTCTGTAATTCTAAGAAGGTGGAATCACCACCATATTTGTGATAGTCTAAAGATCTGCCTATGTAAAGTAATACAATCTAAGATAACAATCATCCACCTACAAAGTTATGAGCCCAAATATGGTATCACAAAGTTCAGCCCTCCACGGGTGAGAAATTTCAGAACCTTTTTTATAATATTACTTCTCCCTATTTATAAGAGGAGGGGGAGCTGGAATTGCAGTCTACAAAATATTTGAGCCCGAGCCCCAACTGTCATGCTAGAATAGCTATCTCAGTCAGTGTTAGGCTTTTTTTCCCCAAAAATATTACAATCGGGATCGAATCCCTTTCTCGGAAATAAACAGAGATAAATGCACAGAGAAATAAAATGGAAAGGGGAAGGAGGAGGTGTCCCCTTGCTGTTTCAGTGGAAGCCACTGATTTACCCACGTGCCTACTATCATCATGATTCTCCCCACTGTTGAGGCAGTTCACTGCTGCTCGATCGATTTCTTCTCATTCTGCCTTAGCTGCCTGAGTGAGTTGTTTAGTGGAGAAGTGATGGAGTGTGAAAGTCATGCAACCAAGCGGTCATTTTTGGTTTGACGGAGTAGAGCACCATGCCGTGCCATTAAGACTTCCTAAACCCTCCCCATATCGATATATAGACGTGCCATGCCTTATTTAATATCACCCCTGCGGATCCATCCGCCCATTTAATCTATGTACTACACATTGAGTGCCTTGACATGGTAGGTGAGATGCATTCGATGGAAACAACGCAGTCACATAGGCACGAGATTTTTCCTTTAGAACAAGTGAAAACATGCAATTTCAATTTCCCCTTAGCCCCATTTATCATAAACCCTCATGTGGCTTTCCTTATATGACCAAGGGCTAGAAATAGGGTCTGAACTCTTAGGCGCTAAGGCCTTCGGACCCGTGTTTGGAGGCCTTTTCCTTTGTTTTCACAAATCCCGCATATCAGCGCTTCAACTCTATTTTACCTTGATCTATGCTTTTTCCTTGGTGTGGGCCGACAGTCTGGATGTGAGGTCGCTATAGATCCTGCTATATTATTTTATCACATTCGTCGAATGCTCACATATTTCAATCACTTACTAGAGGGGAATACCCCTTACCCTTTTCTTTGGAGCAGGCCAACAGTCTGAACGCGAGGTCCTTATAGACCTTTCCATATTACTTTATCGCATCTGGGAGGGAAGTCTCACATATCACAATTGCTGTGCATCAATGTCTTTATCTTTTTCCCCTTAACAGCTACGATCATCGGTCCCTGGGGTGACATCATTACTACCACATGTCACCACTGAGTGGTGACATGTGGCACCTGGGAACGACCCCATGTCACCTCTGAAAACACTGAAACTAGGTGACACATGTCCTTTGCCATGTCATCAACCATACTGCCATGTCATTGATGACGTCGAATGCCATATTAGCTTAGAGGACCAATTAGAGGTTGCCACGTGGTCCCCTAGAGGAGAGATAAAGAGGCCTTCCTAACCTTGTTTTGTTAAGCATTTCTTTGTCAGCAAATTTTTGCCTTTCCTGGGACGTTCACACTAAATCGCAATATTGGCCCCCACGCACGGTCTTTCAAGTTTGGAAACCCACTGATACTCCTATCTTGTGGGATGTGGGAACCTGCCACGTGGAGGAGGGAGAAGGGGGGTCGCCCACCCCCGTTTTGTAAGCCTTTCCTATGTTGAAATTTTGGCCCTCCCCCTGCTGATGTTTCTTTGTATCACAGATCATCCCCCCATCGATAACAGTATAGTTGTGACCCCAGGGATACAGCCGATGGACGATTGCAATATATGCTCTACCTGGACTTGCTAACAGCCTATTGCCGATATGTTTTGTGCCCAGACCCGGCGACTGCCGATATGCGATATCGACGATCAACAGATCGCCATTCTCGCACCCCGCTAGTATTCCTTGGCTGCCAAAAATCCCGATTAGTGATATCGATTTTATCCCTGGGTCTCGATTGCAATTTACCCTCCATACGTAGCCATTTTCTTAGTTTACTGGGCTTTTCCAAAGTAGACCATCAAAATGCTTTATCTTCTACTCTAGGAGTCCATTTTTTGACTTCTATATACCACTGGAAAGCTCTTTCTGAGCACAACACAATGTAGAGGGTTTGATTTGTCTTTGATAGCTTCTATGGGCCAAAAATTAACATCAAACTTCAATGTTATTGGGCATTTGAAGTAACTGGTGACTAAAAAAACAATGAGTGACAACATGCTTAAAGTAAGGTCTTAATAATGTTTCGGGAAAAAAACAAACTATCAAAATAACGTTTCACAAACTTCAACCCACATCAAAAAATATAGTCACGTCGAATTTTTAAACGTTAAATATGGGCAAAATGGCTCGTGACTGGTATTTTTCCCATCAAATTCCACCCTTGGCCCCGCTATTAGGCACTTTGAAACCAACCAATAATGATGTTATCATTAATCTGTTGAACGACTCCCAATCAAATTAACGTACTACCCACATTAGTAATGGAGGGGACATCTCCAAAGAACAGGAGGAGAAGACTACCGAAAAAACCACATGAACAATCAATTCAAACGGCAAAAAATTAATATGATGCCTCAGTCAAATTTACGTACTTGTCCTTCGTTTTTTTTCTCCTCGATTATATAGCAAGAAATCCTGAATCTTCTAAATGACGTAGGTGAGCTTTGGTTGTAAGTTGTAACTCCTTAACAATCATGTGACACCTTTGACTACCAGTCCTTCTGGCTCGATGCGGCCATTCCCACCGTCCTGTAGAACTCCATGCGTCCATACCCAATGTCATGCCCCTACACTAGCGGTAGTCATTCAACTACTTATAGTGAGGTGCGGCACCCCTGAACACTTTCTTTTCACCAATACTTATGTTCATGGACTACGCCTTAACATTCGATGCTTCGTTTATTTTTCTTCACCAAGTATTATTATTAGCCTATATACTAAGGAACACCCATACACGTTCATTATCCACTGCAATTATACATAAATAACACAATTGAAATAATATAAAGGAAGGGGCAACTCCCTGAGTAAGAGTTTGCCCGATTTCAATATATTTTCAACTTTCATAAAATTACAAGTATACCTTGGCAACCCCAAGTTTTATACTTAGACAAATTTCAACCTTTGTGTCTTTCCCACGAGCTGTCCACCTCGTGCACGCCTTGCACGGTGGTCACCTCAACAATCCATACTTAGCCAAATTCCAACTTGTCCAACTGTTGGGCAACACCTTCATGTAGCCTCACCTGCTCTTGTTCACCGTGGGTAGGTGCCTTCCTGCAGCCTCACCCGATCTCGTTCAACCGTGGGTAGGCACGTTCATTTCACCCTCCACCCGAGTTCATTTCATCGCGGGCAGGTGCCTTTGTGCACCCTCCACCCAAGTTCGTTCAACCGACGGGTGGGTGCGCCTTCGTGCGGCCCTTCACCCCTATCACCAACCGTGGGCGGGTGCGCCTTCATACGGCCCTCCACCATGCTACCAACTCGTTCACTCGACAGGTGCGCCTTCGTGCGCCTGCCTACCGAACTCGTTCGATTGTCGGGCAGGCACCTTCGTGTGTCCCACCACCGAACTCACTGCTCACCAAAACTCGTGCAGCTCCGTGTATGTCTACCCAGTCGGCAGGTGCATCCGACCTGTGGCTCCCAAGCCTCTACGCCTGCTCCTTCACACTTTGACCTGCACCTCACACCTCTTCCAAAGATGCTTGAGCTCGTATGATGAATGATCATTGTTGTGAATCTCCCATCTCTCCAATTCGCACCAAGTATATGTATGGTGGGTGGGCGAGTCGTGCCACCCGACCGACTCATTCATCATGCTCGGCCGACTTGTCTTCGGTTGTAAGACTCATCCAACATGCGGGTCAACCCATCCATCACACGGGACCACCCCACCTAGCTCATCCATTTTACATCCTTCCTTCGGTCGGCCAGCAGGTACTCGCCCAGCTCAACCCCACTGTATAAACTCGCCTAGCCAACCTTCCTCCATGCGTATTTCACATTGCACGCTCGTCGTTTAGCCGCAAATCATCTATCTTCGCACATGATGTGTGTCCTGCCCGTCGCACAGACCACAAGTCCTTACATCCTCCTCCACCTGAAGTCATTGTTGTCCTCGACAATATCCCATCCCCGTAACCATCTGCCACCAAGATAATCATATCCAAACAGTCTTATCCATGATATCAACTAGTCCATATATCACAAACATCCCTGCAACATATGTAGAACGACCAATTCCACCATGTGTCGTCATCACAACGTGAACACACTGCCATGTGTTGTCCTGCTTCGTAGGCTTTCATCAAGATACTCTAACATAATGCCAAGATCTGTCCGCACACTGGTACCCCTCATGACTTGAACTAGTTGGGTAGCTAATCCAACCATCACGTCCAACCCATAAGAATGCACATCCTTATGCCACTATCATTCTTTCTCTGACTTCTGCTACATCTCGGACTCATCAAGAATCTGCTCTACTCCCATGCTCAGGTCCATGGAATCTCCATCCCATCTACAACATGTCCATACAATCCATGGTCTTGTTTTACAAGGAGTGTACAACCTCTCCATTGTATCATACAAAACATCTCCATGTCACATCAGCATTTGCACAACATCCTTGCCTTGGTATACCATAGAATGTCCATGAGTGACACCTCTATCCATGCTCCTGCATAATGTCTCTGCACAAACTGCTATGCTCCATGTCTCCAACCTGATGTCCATGACTCTAGTTATCCATGATACCCAACCAAGTTGAACTCATCCCAACATGTGGTCATCTGCATCCAAGTCTACAAATCTGTCATAAAGAAGCCTCCTCCAAGGCCCTTTGTTAAGGTGCTGCAGCCCCTTCCAAACAAGGTATCTACACCAATCCATCTCCAATGTTGTATTATCAAGAAAGGAGGGCCAGGAAGTTTCCTCCCTGACTCTCATCCACCCATGTATCAGATTGGTGATGTGACCTCAAGTATCTATGCACAGCCTTAACCTCCTCACATGTACACCTAAGCTCTCCAAGCTTGTATTTCATTAACTGAAAGTCATATATGCCCATAGCATACCTGAAAAACTCCACTATACTAGTCAGATCTCTACTTGCATAATCCTCTCCAACCACTGCCTCTGAAGTAGTACTCAGACTCCCTTCTTCTACAACACCATTGTGAAGATCATCAGTAGAAGATGTCTCTGCCAAGTGTTTCAAGATTCGTGAGATTGACTTCTCACTCCCTTCCTTCTTCCTTGCTCTTGCAACAAAGTCAATCAACTTCCCTTCCTTCGTTGTTTGAGTCATACTCCCAAGTCCTCTTTACTCCACATCCTCATGCTTCACATTCTGATCTTTGGGATACAAAGTCATAGAATTCATCCTCGGTCTATACCCCAAGCAACTCCTTCTATTCATCGGAACCAATATAGTCCTTCCTTCAGCTGTGATTACGAGAATGTCCCAGTCCACCATCAGTATGGCTTGTGCAAGCTTTATGAAATCTTGCCCCAGCACCATAGAATGATCATCCATGTCCACGATCCTCAAGTCCAACTTTCCAAACCACAAACCCACTCTCACCTGAGTGTTCTCCATTACACTAGTAACAACCTTCATGGTAGAGTTGACTGCTTTGAAAGCACTCCACTCTTTCCCCATCTTAGATTTTCTCCCAAAAGAATTTGCTGCCTTCTTACTCAAGAAGCTATGAGTAGCCCCCATATCCACCAAAGTTGTAAATGTCTTGCCCTTCACGGTCACCTACACAAAACTCAGCCTCAAGGCATCACCTCCTTCTGTCAGCTTTAGCTTGTGTCTCACATCAGCAACCTTCTTCAAAACTCGGCCTCAGAAGTTTCCATTGGCTTATTCTCCAATTTGACATTCCTCCTAATGTACTTCACTTCCTTGCTTGGCTCTTCTAAGCAATTCGATCCTGGCTCAGCTTTGCTTCCTCCAAGCTTGTCCTCCATCGCATTCTACTCAAGTGCACCAACCAAGTGCCCATTGACTACTTCCGTAGAACTAAGCTTTCTAATATCCTCTAGATTGTCACGGTAGTAAGTCCCCAGCCTGTCAATGTAGTCGAGCTCATCCTGCTCAATTACAACAACCTTATTACCAAGAAGCTTCTTCTTTATCTCCTCCTCAAGCTGCTTGATTTTGGTCTCCACCATGGCACTTTGCTTCCTCAACCAAGCTTTCTCATCCAAGAGCTCTTGAAGACCAAGTCCCTTCTTTCGGATCTCCTCATCAAGTTCCCTGAGTTCACCATCCATCATACTTCCGCATTGGTCCTTGAGTTCTTCAAGTTCTTTCCTCAACTTTGAACAACTTTCCTGAATCTTCATATTCTCAGCCTTCATCGAAACCCAGTCGGAACTCCATCTACTCACCTATCCCAACACTTTGTACCAGAAAGCTTCATTTCCATTATGGCTAGATTCACCTACCATAGGTTCATCTACCATCTTTGCCATTCAGCCTTCTTTACCTTTCACCAGCTTCACCAAGTTCTCTGCAAAACAGCTTCACCAAGTTCTTTGCAAAACCAAACGAGCTCTTGTTTCACTTGTATGTGAAACTAGCTTCCTTCACCTGCAACTACCTATTTCCACTGTTACTTCATCAAGAGAAACCCTGCTTTGATACCAACTGTCACGCCCCTACACTAGCAGTAGTCTTTCAACCACTTATAGCGAGGTGCGGCACCACCGAACACTTTTTTTTCACCAATACTTATGTTCGTGGACTACGCCTTAACATTCAATACTTAGTTAATTTTTCTTTACCAAGTATTATTATTAGCCTTTATACTAATGAACACCCATACACATTCATTATTCATAGCAATTATACATAAATAACAAAATTGCAACAGTATAAAGGGAGGGGCAACTCCCTTAGTAAGAGTCTGTCTGATTTCAATATATTTTCAACTTTCATAAAATTACAAGTATACCTTAGCAACCCCAAGTTTTATACTTAGAAAAATTTCAGACTTCGTGTCTTGCCCACGAGCTGTCCACCTTGTGCACACTTTGCATGGTGGTCACCTCCACAATCCACACTTAGCCAAATTCCAACTCGTCCAACCATCGGGCAACACCTTCGTGCAGCCTCACCCGGTCTCGTTCACCGTGGTTAGGCACCTTCATGCAGCCTCACCTAAACTTGTTCAACCGTCAGCGAATGCCTTCATTTCACCCTCCACCCGATTCATTTCACTTCGGGCGAGCGCCTTCGCGCACCCTCCACCCGAGTCTATTCAATCGATGGGCGGCCGTGCCTTTGTGTAGCCCTTCACCCGTATCACCAACCGCGGGCGGGCGTGCCTTCATGCGGCCCTCCACCCGTCATATCAACTCATTCACCTGGCGGGCATGCCTTCGTGTGGCCTACCTACCAAACTCGTTCGACCATCGGGCGGGTGCCTTCGTGCATCCCACCACCTGACTCACCGTTCACTAAAACTCGTGCAGCTCCGTGTATGTCTACCCAGTGGGCAGGCACATCCAACTTGTGGCTCCCACGCCTCTACGCTTGCTCCTTCACACTTCGACCTGCACCTCGCACCTTTTCCAAAGATGCTCGAGCTCGTATGATGAATGATCGTTGTTGTGAATCTCCCATCTCTCCAACTCGCACCAAGTATACATATGGTGGGTGGGCGAGTCATGCCACCTGGCTGACTCATTCAACATGCTCGGCCGGCTTGCCTTCGGATGTAAAACTCGTCAAACATGCGGGTCGGCCCGTCCATCACACAGGACCGCCCTACCTGGCTTGTCCATTTTACATCCTTCCTTTGATCAGCTCACGGGTACTCACCCAGCTCATCCCCACTGTATAAACTCGCCCAGCCAACCTTCCTCCATGCGCATTTCACATCGCACGCTCGTCGTTTGGTCACAGCTCATCTTTCTTCGCACGAGATGTGCATCCTCCCTGTTGCACATACTACAGGTCCTTACATCCAATATTCTACACACCCCATCAATTCATTCTTTGCTTTCTTCTCCATACACATTTTCTAATGTCTTCTCTCACGCCTCGTACACTGCTATCATATATAATGAATTGTTGCTTCTTATATAGTATTAATGTGCTTAACCCAACTTAAATGAAGTTGGTGTTGCCCAACGACAAAATATTCTAGTTGATACAAACGTTCGATCTCATTTTGTTATGTTTAGAGACAAATAATCTGCTTATTCTTGTTGTGGTTGATGGTGAGGAAGAGATCATCCAAATCCAAAATGACAGTTAGAAACCTGACTGACCGGCCTATATATATACAGATAAGGGTAGGATTGATTCTAATGAATACCTATACACTCAAGCCTGGCTGCACTAAAATGTTGATGTGCAAGAATATATACAGAAGCTATGCTCCCCGAGGCAAGAACAGTTTCTTCTATGATGAGAGTTGTGAGCCATACATGTGGATCCACAGTCCCACTCATGTTGCTAAATATCTTATGTCACCCATGCCAACCAAGCATCAATACATCACTCTTGACGCTCATTTTAATTACAATTGCCTTATCAATAATTTTATGAATATTATTATTCCTATTTGTTACTAAGTTTCAACCTTACCATATAAATAAAATAAAGGTAAGAATAGAAATATAGATCAGTTTTAATCAATACTCATAATTTATTCCATTAAATCATAATTAAAATAAATAAATAAATAATTAAATTAATTAATTTTTCTAATATATAAACCCCCTTTTCTCATCTCTAACAATTCAAGTGATTAAATAAATTAGAATTAGGTATCTTAGTATAATTATTAAAATAAATAATATAACATTCTATTATATAATACCCCCCCCCCCCCCCTTTTTACGTATATGATTAAATAAACTATAAATGAGTTAAATTGAATAATTTATTAACCTAAGAAAAATATATTATCATGATAGAATTGAATAACTAATATATTACAAGTGGTTATTTATTCTATTACCTTTGACTTATTAATATTTTAATATTATTTTTAATCTAGCCATTTTAGATAGCTGTTGATGGTCAACCCAGTCAACCTAGCCATTTGGATGATCTGCTCTCCCTATATAACTGGCAACCATGTTCTAACTCCTCAACTTGTCCTGACGATGAACCACACTAGTTGGTTCGAAACACGTCGACAAAGGTTTTCTACATGTGATTTATGCCAAAAATCTTCTTAATAAATATACACTAATGTTAGTTTTGTATCTATCATGATAGACACTTATGATTTCTTTTGGATGTTTACAAAATTGTGACGCATCAAGGGTAGGAATGTGGTATTATAAGAAAAACTATACAAAAGAATTGAATTAAAGAATAAAATGATTTCTCATATTGTTTTTCATCATTATTATGGACTAACCTCTTGAAATCCCTGAGTTCATGACCTTATTTTCATTCCAGATTCTGGGCAAAGTCAAACATGGTCTTTGTATATTCACAATGTTCTAAAATTTGTGTATATAAAATAGGAAAATACAAAATATTTTTAAATATGGAAAAAATTGAGTGCACATCACTTAATTGTAAAATCTAAAATACTTTTAAATATGTTGAAATTAATGAAGAATATGTGTTATTGAAGACAATTTGTTTCACAGTTGAGTGTGTGTCCTAGATTAGGATTAGTTCCTATTTTCCAGATGTGAGTTCTAATTCTCCCTATTATGATGTAAAATTATATATTCTGATTTTAATAATGAATTTGTAGAGCGTTCTCTGCTTTGTGCAGTCTCCACGTGCAAAGTGTTCTCTTCTTTGTGTAGTCTCCAAGTGCAACTTGCTCATCTGAGAGCTGCAAGTTTCTGATTATAAGTTTTTTCCTCAATTTTAACATGATATCAGAGCTGGTGAGTGTTGGTAGCTCAATGTCCTTGTGGCTGAATTGAGGACCTGTGTTAAGCCTTGGTGGCTGGGTAGCTAAGTGCCTTGGTGGCAGAGAGTGCCTGGAGAGGAGTTGAAGTGTGGAGTTGTGGTGGCTGGAAATCTAGATATATATATATATTTCTTCTCTCATACATATCTGGATCAATGCATATATCACTTCAAATCCCACATTGATCGACGTGTTGAGTTCACTGCAGTTTTCTCTAGCTTGGGCAAGTTCTTTGGTTGTTATTGGAGGCTTGAAGCCACTGTGCTATCATAGGTGTTAAAGATCGCAGTGTTATTGGTGGCTTGAAGCCAATGTTAAAGATCCAAATCGTTTGTGTGCGTTTGCTTGTGGTCAAGATCCACAGATCGACTGGTGGCTTCCTATAAGTTTTTTTTCGAATTGTCAGATCTCAGCCTGACTCCCTCTATGATGCATGGGTGATTGTTTTGTTGCTTCTAGAATCAAGAACCGAGAGATCCAAATTTGTCGAACGAGGGAGGATGAATGTTGTCGTTGCCTTTTTAAGAATGGGGCCAGTCTCCAATAGTTGATCTATTTACAACAACTCACTGATCCACCGACTATATTGAAGGAAAATGTGGTTGTGCAGTGTTAGCGCCTTGAGGCTTTCATTCCTTAATGGCAAGTTCTCTCGCCAATGAACATTGGGAATACATCAATGCCCCATGTTTGTCGAACCTTCTAGGTGACTCGACTTCAACTCATTTATTTGTACCAAGTAAGATATACTTGGGCATATTGACTCTCATTAACATTAATGGTGAGTAGTCTCGTGTTGGTTAATGACATTCATTAATGGTTGGTAATCCAACAATTTCTTTCTATGTTCGACATCAGCAAAATTTATTCACATAGAAAAAAATTATGTCACAATGTAGATATGAAGAAATTTCAACCTTCTTCTATTAATATTTGTGTTGTATTGCTAATTTGATCCTAGCTTCTATTTTAGCAATCCGCATGTAGTTTTGGTGTGATGTTAGTGATTTTTAATTAATGGTGTGATGGATAGATCCATTTTAATACAAGATCTACCAAGAGCGGAGAAGAATGAAATCTATTTGAAGTGCAAATATTTTCTCAAGTTTTGCATTTGCATTTTAATATTTTTGAATCATTTTGGTGCTTAGAAAAAATCTAGAGTTAAAATAGATCTATCTTGGTTATAAGCCAATTTTGAACTATGAGTAAACTCTAAAAGAAAGCATGTATGTAGGATTGATTATGGGTGAAATTGGATAACAATGAAAGATTTGATAATAAAATTGAACTCTTTAATCTCCAAAGAAACTTTGAAAATAAACTTTAAAAATATATATATATATGTTATCCGTTGGTTATTAACAAAATTGGATAAAACACAAACTTTGAAAGTTTTAACTATAAGTAAACTCTAAAGAATATCATAAAGTAAAGTTGAATAAAACTTATGCTTCTCAAAAATTTAAGATAAACGTTATATCTAATTGTAAACCTTATATCTAATGGTTCAACTGCTTTGTTGTAGCTAAATCTTGCACCTACATCACAAGTGCAACATGAGACAATGAAGCTCCCTAGAGACAACCTCTAGGTTGGTTGTAGACCAGTGCATAGGACATCTTAAATAGAGAAGTGCTTGTAAGGTTATATATGGGGGGTTTCTACCACTCCAATTGTCACGTAACGAAAGATAATGAGGGGGCTTGGTTCATTCCTCCAAAGGTATGAGTTATGGATTTCAGGTACTCACTCACACACATAATTCCCACTAGTATCACATAAAACAATGGAGGTCGATTACTTCAAAGGGGATTATATCTTAAAATGATTTGTTGAGTAAATGAGAGAGGATTAGGAGAGAGAATAACTCATCATATAGAGCCCAAAACATTCAGAATTCTATGTTGGAAACATAGGGCTGTAAGCAACGGGAAATTCTACACTTGTTTGAATTACAAGGAGAAATAATGCACTGAAGAGAGGATGGGTGCTATGATTTTTATAGAGAAGTTTAAAGATATACTTATATACTTCAGCCCTTCATACATGCATTATGCATTAATAAATCCACACACACGGATCTGTAAGGAAGCATGAAATGATTTCTAGCAGCTATTGTAGCACACATGCACAGAAGTATATGAACATAATGGAATTAACAGAAGGAAAAGCATAATGTAATGCTTAGAAGGAAGAATCACCACCATTTTTGTGATAGTCTGAAGATTTTCTTGTGTAAAGTAATACAATATAAGATAACAGCCATCCACTTACAGAGTTATTAGCCAAAATATGGTATCATAGAGTTTAGCCGTTCATGAGTGAGAAATTTCGGAACCCTTTTTATCATATTGCTTTCCCCTCTTTATAAGAGGAGGGGGAGCTGGAATTATAGTCTACAAAATATCTAAGCCCGAGCCCTAGCCGTCATGCTAGACTAGCTATCTCGGTCAGTGTTAGGCTCTGTTGCCCCAAAAAGCTTACAATCGGGATCGAATCCCTTTCTTAGAAATAAACAGAGATAAATGCATAGAAAAAGAAAACAAAAAGGGGAAGGAGGAGGTGTCCCCTTATTGTTTCAGTGGAAGCCCCTAATTTAGCCTTGTCCCTATTTTCATCATGCTTCTCACTTTTGTTGAGGCGGTTCAATTCTACTCGGCCAATTTCTGTTCATTCTACCTTAACTTCCTGAGTGATATGTTTAGTGGAGAAGTGATGGAGTGTGAAAGTCATGCACCCAAGTGGTTATTTTCTGCTTGACGGAGTGGATCACTGTGACGTGCCATTAAGAATTCCTGAATCCTCCCCATACCAATCTGCAACTGCGCCATGCCTTATTTAATATCATGGCTACCGATCCATCCACCCATTTAATCTCTGTACTGCACAACTAGTGCCTTGATGTGGTAGGTGAGATACATTTCATGAAAACAACACAGTCACGTAGGTGCAGGCTTTTTCCTTTAAAACAGGTGAAAACAAGCATTTTCGATTTCCCCTTAGCCCCCTTTATCATAGCCCCTCATGTGGCTTTCCTTATATGACCGAGGGTTGGAACCAGGGGTTGAACCCTCAGACGCTAAGGCCTTCAGACTTATGTTTGGATGCCTTTTCCTTTGTTATCTCAAATACCACATATTGGCTCTTCAACTTTGTTTTACCCTGATCTATGTTTTTTCCTTGGCACGGGCCGAAAGTCTGGACGTGAGGTCCTTATAGACCCTGCCATAATATTTTATCACATTCGGGGGGGAATGCCCACATCTCCCAATTTTCTGCTGGAGGAGAAGACCCCTTACTCTTTTCTTTGGAGCACGCTGACAGTTCGAACGCGAGGTCCTTATAGACCATGCCATAATACTTTATCGCATCTTGGAGGGAAGACTTGCATATCACAATTTCTTTGCTCCAGTGTCTTTAGCTTTTTCCCCTTAACATCTATGATCATAGGTCCACGGGATGACGTCATTATTGCCACTTGTCACCCTGTGAGTGGTGACATGTTGCATCCGAGAATAGCCCCATGTCATCACGGAAAACACTGAAACTAGGTGACACGTGTCCTCTGCCACAACATCAACCGTATTGTTGCATCACTGATGATGGCGGCTGCCTTGTTATCTGAGAGGACTAATCAAAGGCGCCACGTGGCCCCCTGGAGGAGAGAGAAAGAGGCCTTCTCGGCCCTGTTTTGTCAAGCATTTCTTTGTTAGAGAATTTCAGCCTTTCTTGGGACTTTCGCACTAATCAGAATATTGGCCCCCGCACACAGTCTTTCAATTTGGAAACCCACTAATACTCCTATCTTGCGGTGTGCGGGGTCGCTAGGATGCAGGAACCTACCATGTGGAGGAGAGAGAAGGGGGGTCACCCACCCCCGTTTTGTAAGCATTTCCTGTGTTGAATGTTTCGGCCCTCCCCCCGGTGATGTTACTTTATAACTGTGACCCCAAGGATCCTGTCGAATTGCGATATATGCTCTGCCCGAACCTGCCAATAGTTGATCGCCAATATGTTCTGTGCCTGGACCCACCGATCATAATATAGTTGTGACCTCAAGGATCCTGCTGATGGTGGATTGTGATATGTGCTCCACCTAGACCCTTCGACAACTAATCACCAATATGTTCTGTGCCCGGACCTACCAACTGCTGATATGCGATATCGGCGATTGGTAGATCCCCGTTCTTGCACCCCGCCAGTATTCTTTGCCCGCTAGAAAGCTCGATTAGTGATTGTGATTTGTCCCTGGGTCCCCATTGCGATTTACCCTCCATACTTAGCCATTTTGTTGGTTTGCTGGACTTTTCCAAGGTAGAGCTTCAAAATTCTTTATCTTCTACTCCAGGAGTCCATTTTTGGACGTCTATATACCACTGTAAACCTATTTTCAAGAAAAATGCAATGGAGAGGGTATGATCTAGCTCTGATAGCTTCTGTGCCCCAAACATTAGCATCAAACTTCACTGCTATAGGCATTTGAAGAAAATAGTGACTAAAAAACTTTTGAGTGTCAACATTAGCTCCTACTGGGGACAATGCCTTGCAAGCAAGGTGCTGAGAACCTGCAAACCAGTATCCTTCACAATTGGGCATGGAGTCAGTAATATATGAACTTTGTAATCAGCAAAATCTCCATGGGACTTTCCTCTGGAATCTAAAAAGTAGAAAATAGAAATTCTAACAACTGAAAAGTAAATGGTCAGTTGGTGAGATTATTTATGTACAATCATACTTATGCACAGTACTTAATTAACCTAAGTGTGTTCAACTCTCCAAAAGAGCCAGGCTAGCGTAAGAGTACTAGACCACATGCCTTCATATCGTTGAAAGAAAAAACTAGAACATGCATGCAACATGAAAAATATGAAAATATGGAACCTGCTACATGCTCTTGAAATGACCTTTGGTGCTGACTGAAAAATATGCTTATGTACTTAGCCATAGGGTCATGGAATAGAAAAGGAATGTTTGCAACAAAATCTTCTTCAAATGCAATCTACTGACCGGTGTCTTTTGGGTCATGGAAGCCACAAACACCACTTGGCTCTTTGGCTTCTTTGCAGATGGGCCAGGAAGAGGAGGGTGACTTCTCTTCTTTGAGGGCTTTGGGTTTAAATTCATTTGTATCTAGAAGTCCCTTTCCCTTGTCAGCTGGCCTGGGAGGCTCCTCGTAGGAAGTGTCTTCGTTTTGGTCATGTCCCATTGACGTATTTCTATATAACTGAGGAGCACTTCTCTTGTGGATCCGAGCCATCATGAAATTGATGAACAGCTTGTAGCAATAATCCATCTCATCCTCATCTATAACATCCTCCTCTTCTTCATCCGTCCTAGCTTCTTGCTCTTTGTCAGAGAAAGAGGAATACTATCATCGAAGGCTTCTATTTTCTAACTCGAGTTTCATTAGTCTATATAAGGAGTTATTTATTAAGATAACCTTCTCTTCGATCATGTCTTCTATTTCTTGACAAAGGTAGTTACCAGAGTGTTTACGATTGATATTCAGACAATGGAGTTGCCAGGATGTTTACCATAATTTGACAGTGGAGTCACGAAGGTGGGAGATCTTCAAACCACACTTCCTATGCTCACCTAACAAAGGAAATGAAATGTTTTTTTCGTACCTAAGGAAAAATATTCTAATTTGTTCTCGAGCAATGGAGCCACAAGATGTTGTAGCTAAATATTACACCTACATCACAAGTGCAGTAGGAGACAAGGAAGCTCCCTAGAGACACCCTCTGAATTGATTGTAGACCAGTGCCTAGGACATCCTAAATAGAGGATTTCTTGTAAGGTTATATATGAGGGGTTTGGAGCACTCCAATTGTCATGTAATCAAATATAATGAGGGGGCTTGGTTCATTCCTCCAAAGGTATGAGTTATGGATTTCAAGTACTCCCTCACACACACACTTCCCAGTAGTATGACATAGAACAGTTGAGACCGATTAATTCCAAGGGGATTATAGCTTTAAATGCTTTTTTGAGTAAATGAGAGAGGATTAGGAGAGAGAATAACTCATCATATAGATTCCAAAACATCCAGAATTCTTTGTTGAAAACATAGAGTTGCAAGCAATGGGAAATTGTACACTTGTTTGAGTTACAAACAGAAATAATGGATTGAAGAGAGGATGGGTGCTATGATTCTTATAGAGAAGTTTAAAGATATACGTTAGCCCTTCATACATGCATTATGCATTAATAAATTAACACACATGGATCTGTAAGGAAGCATGAAATAATTTCTAGCAGCTATTGTAGCACACATGCAGAGAAGAATATGAACATAATGGAATTAACAGAAGGAAAAATGTTCTGTAATGCTAAGAAGGAGGAATCACCACCATTTTTGTGATAGTCTAAAGATTTGCCTATGTAAATTAATACAATCTAAGATAACAATCATCCACCTACAAAGTTATGAGCCAAAATATGGTATCATAGGGTTCAACCCTTCACGGGTGAGAAATTTCAGAACCTTTTTTATAATATTACTTCCCCCTATTTATAAGAGGAGGGGGAGCTGGAATTACAGTCTACAAAATATTTGAGATCGAGCCCCAACTATCATGCTAGAATAGCTATCTCGGTCAGTGTCAGGCTCTCTTGCCCTAAAAAGATTACAATCAGGATCGAATCCCTTTCTTGGAAAGAAACAGAGATAAATGCAAAGAGAAAGAAAATGGAAAGGGGAAGGAGGATGTGTCCCCTTGCTGTTTCACTGGAATCCATTAATTTACCCATGTGCCTACTGTCATCATGCTTCTCACTATTGTTGAAGCAGTTCACTGCTACTCTGCCGATTTCTGCTCATTCTGCCTTAATTGCCTGAGTGAGTTGTTCAGTGGAGAAGTGAAGGAGTGTGAAAGTAGCGCACCCAAGTGGTCATTTTCTATTTGACGGAGTGGAGCACCATGTCGTGCCATTAAGACTTCGTGAACCCTCCCCATACCAATCTACAGTCGTGCCATGCCTTATTTAATATCACCCCTGCCGACTCATCCACCCATTTAATCTCTATATTGCACAACGAGTTCCTTGATGTGGTAGGTGAGATGCATTCCATGGAAACAACACAGTCACATAAGCGCGGGATTTTTCCTTTAAAACATGTGAAAACAGGCATTTTCGATTTCCCCTTAGCCCCCTTTATCATAAACCCTCATGTGGCTTTCCTTATATGACCAAGGGCTGGAACCAAGGGCTCAGATCTCAGGCGCTAAGGCCTTCAGACCCGTGTTTGGAGGCCTTTTCCTTTGTTATCACAAATCCCGCATATTAGTGCTTCAACTCTACTTGACCCTGATCTATGCTTTTTCCTTGGCGTGGGCCGACAGTCCAGACATGAGGTCGCTATATATCCTACCATAATATTTTATCACATCTGGGGGTAATGCCCGCATATCGCAATTGCCTACTAGAGGAGAAGACCCCTTACCTTTTTCTTTGGAGCAGGCCGACAATCCAGACGCGAGGTCCTTATAGACCCTATCATAATACTTGATCACATTCGGGAGGGAAGCCCCGCATATTGCAATTTCTCTGCACCAATGTCTTTATCTTTGTCCCCTTAACAACTACAATTGTCAGTCCATGTGGTGACATCATTACTGCCACATGTCACCCTATGAGTGGTGACATGTGGCACCTTGGAATCACCCCATGTCACCCCTAAAAGCACTAAAACTAGGTGACACATATCCTCTGCCACGTCATTAACCATACTGCCACATCATTGATGATGTCAGATGCCCTATCAGCCTAGATGACAGATGAGAGGTTGCCACGTGGTCCCCTGGAGGAGAGATAAAGAGGCCTTCCCGACCCTGTTTTGTCAAGCATTTCTTTGTTACCGAATTTCTACCTTTTGTGGGACTTTCACACTAAATCCCAATATTGGCCCTCATGCACATTCTTTCAAGTTTGGAATCCCGTTGATACTCCTATGTTGCGAGATGTGGGATTGCCAAGATGTGGGAACCCACCACGTGGAGGAGAGAGAAGGGGGGTCGCCCACCCCCGTTTTGTAAGCCTTTCCTGTGTTGAGATTTTCGGCCCTCCCCCCGACGATGTTTCTTTATATCACAGATCATCACCCCACTGATAATAGTATAGTTGTGACCCCAAGGATCCACCCGATGGATGATTGTGATATATGCTCTGCCCGGACTCGTTGATAGTCGATTGCTGATATGTTCTGTGCCCGGACCTGCCAACTGTCGATATGTGATATGGACGATCAGCAAATCACCATTCTTGCACCCCGCCAATATTCCTTGGCCGCCAGAAAGCCCGATTAGCGATATCGATTTTATCCCCGAGTCTCGATTGCAATTTACCCTCCATACTTAGAAATTTTCTTGGTTTGCTAGGATTTTCCAACGTAAACCTTCAAAATGCTTTATCTTCTACCCCAGGAGTCCTTTTTTGGACTTCTATATACCACTAGAAAGCTCTTTTTGAGCACAATGCAACGGAGAGGGTATGATTTGTCTCTAATAGCTTCTGTGAGCCAAAAATTAGCATCAAACTTCACTGTTATTGGGCATTTGAAGTCATTAGTGACTAAAAAAGCAATGAGTGACATCATGCTTAATGTAAGGTCTTAATAATGTTTTGGGAAAAAAAAAACTGTCAAAATAACGTTTCATAAACTTCAACCCACATAAGAAAATATAGTCACATCAAAATTTTAAACGTTAAATATGGGAAAAATGGCTCTGGGATTTTTCCCGTCAAATTCCACCCTTGGCCCCGTGATTAGGCACTTTGAAACCAACCAATATCGATGTTATCATTAAGCTGTCGAACGGCTCCCAATCGAATTAACGTACTACCCACATTAGTAATGGAGGGGACATCTCCGAAGAACAGGAGGAGAAGACTGCCAAATTCAAACGGCAGAAAATTAATATGCTGCCTCAGTCAAATTTACGTACTTGTCCTTCGTTTTGTTTCTCCTTGATTATATAGCAAGAAATCCCGAATCTTCTAAAGGTGAGCTTTGGTTGTAAGTTGTAACTCCTTAACAACCATGTGACACCTTCGACTATCAGTCCTTCTGGATCGATGCGGCCATTCCGACCGTCCTGTAGAACTCCATGCGTCCATACCCGATATCCTACACACCCCATCGATTCATTCTTTGCTTTCTTCCCCATACACATTTCCTAGTGTCTTCTTTCACACTTCGTACACTGCTATCATATATAATGAATTGTTGCTTCTTATATAGCATTAATGCGCCTAACGCAACTTAAACAAAGTTGGTGTTGCCCAACGAAAAAATATTCTAGTTGATACAAACGTTCGATCTCATTTTGTTATGTTTAGAGACAAATAATGTGCTTATTCTTGTTGTGGTTGATGGTGAAGAAGAGATCAGCCAAATCCAAAATGACAGTTAGAAACCTGACTGACCGCCCTGTATATACACAGATGGGTAGGATCGATTCTAATAAATACCTATACACTCAAGCTTGGCTGCAGTAAAATGCTGATGCGCAAGAATATATACAGAAGCTATGCTCCCCGAGGCAAGAGCACCTTCTTCTACGATGAGAGTTGTGAGCCATACGTGTGAATCCACAGTCCCACTCATGCTGCTAAATATCTGATGTCACCCATGCCAACCAAGCATCTTCGAGAATGCTTAGAGATGAATATTTGCATGAACGGTGGCAATGGCACTTTATATGTAATAAAAACATCAAGAAGTTGTTACTAGTTTCAATGAGATTCATTATTGAGGCCAATATCTCTATATATTGATATGTACTGCAATTCCAACTTTTAATTATAATTTTGTATATTTAATCTCCTTCCAGTTTTCTTTCCTTCTTGGCAACTTTGCGTGGTTACTTCCTTTGGAGATGACAGATATTCTCCTCTTGGCAATGCGTTAGGATGGTATAATTTGGATTTTCATAGACAGTTTTATTCACTGATTTCAAAAGGCTGTCGAGTTTAGCTGTATTTTTTAAGTTATTTTTCAATATAGAGAAAAGCTGAGGCGCGGAGCATGTGAAAGGAGATTGGATTGCAGTAAAGATGCTCTACAGTTGCCACTATTCAATTTTGTATCGTTTTATTATTAATTTATTGTTGCTTCTTTGTATGATGATGTATGTTTTAACATTTGTATGTGTTTTTAGCAGCTGAAGGAATGAACGTTGGTTTATAGAATCTAGTTTAAATAGGTGAAACTAACGTAAATAGAGTGATATTTTGGATGTGATTAATGTTAGTTTTGTTTCTATCATGATAGACACTTATGATTTCTTTTGGATGTTCACAAAATCGTGACGCATCAGGGGTAGGAATGTGATATGATAAGAAAAAGTATACAAAAGAATTGAATTAAAGAATAAAATGATTTCTCAGATTGTTTTTCATCATTATTATGGATTAACCTCTCGAAATCAGTGAGCTCATGACCTTAGATAAAAATCAGACTTGAATTAAAAAGAAGGAGTTACAGCTCACAGGTGAGTACTGCACCTGGAGACTGAACTCATACAAAGAGAACTCTCTCCGTACACTCTACTATTCCGTACACTCTACTATTCATGAATGAAAGATTACATCATTAAGTACATCACTAGAAATCAGGTAGTTGCAAACAAACTCCTAAACTCTAGGAACAAAGCCTATAAACTAAGGAGATACGTTACAATTATGTAACCATTTCTCCATTAATACAAAATAATATTAATTATTTTCAACTCCCCCCTTAATGGAGAAAGGATTATCCTGAACTCTTAGCATCCCTCTAAACAATTCAAACTTTACACGCCCAAGAGGCTTAGCAAAAATATCAGCCAAGTTATCACAAGTTTTGCAATATTCAACACATTTCTTTTGACTGTATTTTCTCTCGAACAAAATGGAACTGAGTGTCAATATGCTTGGTATTTTTATGAAACACTGGATTTTATGCAAGCTTGATGGTACTCTGGTTGTCAGTTTTGATACTAGTTGATTCTTTTTGTCCTTCTCCTGCATCGTTGAGAAGTCTTCTCAACCAGATAGCTTCACATGTGGCTGCACACAATGCTTGGTACTCAGCTTCACATGAAGATAGAGCTACAGTGCTCTGCTTTTTGCTGCTCCATGCTATGACCCCGGATCCAATGCTGAATGCGTAACCTGTGATAGATCTTCGATCATCCAAGTTACCTGCCCAATCAGAATCTGAAAAACCTACTAGAATAACATCAGAAGTGTCAGTGTACAAAATGCCATAATTACTAGTACCACTAAGATACCTCAACACACTCTTTGTTGCGACCCAGTGACTTTCAAGTGGTTTTGACATGAACTGGCTCAACACACTAACAAAATATGCCAAATCTGGTCTAGTTGTAGTCAGATATATCAAACTGCCAACTAGTTGTCTGTACATAGTGGCATCCACTTCTTTAGTGCCATCGTCACTGCTCAACTTTAAATTCTGTTGTAATGGTGTTGCTGTTGATCTGCACTGCTCCATTCTGAACCTTCCCTTGAGTGAGAAAAGTTTGTCCAGAATCTTTCCATACCTCCAATCCCAAACAATAATGAAGGTTTCCGAGATCTTTCATCTCAAACACTTGTGACATTTGCTGCTTGATTTCTTTGATCAGATTGTTAGCATTCCTTGTTATAATCATATCATCTACATACAAAGAAATCAAAATAATTTGCCTCTGTTTATTAAACCTGGTATACATATTTGGATCATTCAAGCTCCTATAAAAGCCATGCTGTATAAAAAATGAGTCAATCTTCTCATACCATGACCTGGGTGCCTATTTTAAACCATAAAGTGCCTTTTTCAATTTACACACAAGATGTTCCTAACCCCTTTTCACAAAACCTTGAGGCTGTACTAAATAAATTTCTTCCTTCAAGTCACCATTTAAAAATGCAGACTTAACATCTAGCTGGTGTAGCTGCCATTTGTGTTTTGTTGCTAAGGAAATTAACATTCTAATGGTGTTTAATTTGGCTACAGGAGAAAAGGTGTCATCGAAATCTATTCCCTCTTGCTGTGAGTAACCCTTTGCTACCAGTCTAGCTTTAAATTTCTCTATACTCCCATCTGCATTTATTTTTGGTTTATACAGCCATTTACATCCTATGGGGGTTTTACCTTCAGGCAATTCAACCAAATCCCAAGTATGGTTTCTGTTTATTGACTCTATTTCCTCACACATTGCAGCCCTCCATGCATCAGATTTACTTGCTTCCTCATAATTTGCAGGTTCTACAATGTTTAAAATATTTGACATTAAAGCATAGTCTCTCAATTTAGCAGGTAATCGAGTCTTCCTACCTGATCTCCTTGGTAGGGGACTTACCTCAACTCTGTCTATTTCAGCGCTTGCATCATCATTGATTACATTATCTGTTACTTCTTCTTCTTGTTTCTGCTCCTGCTCTTCATCTTCCTCACTGTTTTCTTCTATAAGCAATGGAATGTGGCAATCACTGTTAGAATCCTCCTTTCCTTCTTCAACCTGTTCATGAAATATGACATCTCTGCTTGCAAAAACTTTGTGAGTCACAGGATTATATAACTTATATGCCTTGAACTCAGTGCCATATCCAACAAATATACATTTCAGGGCTTTGGGGTCTAACTTCTTCCTATCTGCCTTAGGTATATGAGCATAAGCTTTTGACCCAAATATTCTTAAATGACTAACTGCTGGTTTGAATCCAAACAATGCTTCAAAAGGGGTTTTGAAGCCTAAACATCTAGTAGGACTCCTATTCTTTAAATATACAGCAGTGTTAATAGCTTCTGCCCAAAGACCATTTGATAGACCCTTACCTTGAAGCATGCTCCTTGCACACTCCACAAGAGTTTTGTTCTTCCGTTCTGCCACTCCATTCTGCTGTGGAGTGTGTGGCACTGTAAATTGCTGCACAATCCCATGATGCTTGCAGAAATTCATGAACTCTCCCAACCTGTATTCTCCCCCTTGATCTGAGCAGAGAATTTTTATCCTTTTTCCTGTCTGGTTTTCTACCATAGATTTAAACTCTTTAAAATACTGAAAGGCTTGACTCTTTTTACTCAGAAAGTATATCCATGAAAATCTAGTGCAATCATCTGTAAATAAGAGAAAGTAATATGCTCCTCCTAATGACCTAGTTTGCATAGGTCCACAAATATCTGTATGCACCAGTTCTAAAATGTCTCTTTCTTTTCTGTTAACATGCAAAGGGAACTCTTCTCTATGCATTTTCCCTAATGCACATCCATCACAATCCAGCTTAACATTATGAAAAACAGGTAGTCCATCAACCATACCTTTTCTCTGAAGTAAGATGAGGTCTTGCAGATTAAGATGGCCGAATCTTTGATGCCAGAGATCTTCGACTGTTGATCCAGCTGCAACCATTGCTTGCTGTGGCATACTCTTTGCATCTAATCTGTACAAGCTCCCCACGCGCACTCCTTTTGCAACTATTTCCATCTGGCTATCCTTAATGACATAGTTATTCTTAAAGAATTGAAATTGCATATCCTGATCAGTAATCATTGAGACAGAGACCAATTTTTTCTTAATTCCTGGAACATACAATACATTTTTAAGATGTCTAATGTCACCGCTAGGTAACTTTACAGGAATGTCCCCATGTCCTTTGATCTCATATCCACTATCATCTCCTAAATAGATTTTCGACCCACATGAAGTTTATTCAAGAAATTCAAACCAGTCCTTCTTACCAGTCATATGTGAGGATGCGCCAGAGTCCACATACCATATGTCGTCCTCATCTCCCTGTGAAGCTGAAAGAGCACAGTCGATTGTAAATAGTCGAAGTTCGTGGCTGTGGTCCTCTTCTTCCCCAACAAAGTAACCCTTATGTTTTCTCTGTTTGTTTCTTCCTTCATCTGCCTGCCTCTTATAACACTCTCTAATCTGATGACCAGGTTTTCCATAGTAAAAACATTTCTTGATGGGAAAATCATTAGCAGACATACCTTTAAATGGTCTCTTCTGAAATGTGTTGGCTCCTTTCTGCTGCTGCTGCTGCGGTTGCTGGTGCTGGTGTTGCTTCCCTCTGTACTGTCTCCTTTTTGCCATCAGAGCAAGGTCATTGCTCTGAGTTTTCAAATTTTGTCGTCGCTCTTCTTCCTGTAGCAGGATCCCTGTCAGCTCTTCAAATGAAGGGGCTTTCTCCCTTGCTGACAGCCCTGTGATGAACGTCTGGTATTCATCAATCATTCTGTTCAATGTGAGCGTGACCAGATCTGAATCGGAAACTTTCTCTCCGATTGCTCCCAATCTGTCACTCAGGTCCTTGACTCGAGCAATGAATCCAGTAACGGACTCATTCTCCTCCATCTTCAATGCAAACAGCTTGCCTTTAAGTGACAAGACACGGTTTGTATTCTGCGTCTCGTACAGGTTTTTGATTGTCGTCCAAATGTCAGCAGCCGATTTACAGTCTCTAATATGAGGGATAACATTGTCCTTGACGGACATCTTCAATATGACCTTTGCTTTTGTCTCCCTTTTATCCCAATCTTGTTCTTGTGTCGCTGTTCCTGCTCTCAGCTCATTTCCTGTGACGATCGCCCACGCATTTGCACTTTCAAGCAAAGTCTGCATCTTGAATTTCCAGTTGTTGAAATTTGATCCATCGAGTTTGCCAGACTCGTGGAGATACGATTCTAAACTGTTATTCATATTGACTTATACCAAATCCGAACCTCTGTTCTGCTGAAAAAAAAATAAAAAATAAAAATAAAAATAAAAATTAAAATAAAATAAAATAAAATAAATAAATAAATAAAAAATAAAGAAAGAAAGAAATTGTACCTTCAATGCGCCACCACCGGGCAAGTCCGATCTGCTGCCACCGAACAGATCCGGAACTTCAATGCGCCACCACCGGGCAATACGCCTCCACCGGGCAAGTCCGATCTGCTGCCACCAAACAGATCTGGAACTCCAATGCGCCACCACCGGGCAAGTCTGATCTGCTACCACTGAGTAGATCAGGAACTTCAATATGCCACCACCGGGCAATACGCCTCCACCGGGCAAGTCCGATTTGCTACCACCGAGTAGATTAGGAACTCCAACACGCCACCACCGTGCTACTCTGATATGCTACCACCGAACAGATCCGCAAATTCAAGGTGCCACCACCGAGCAACTCCTATCTGCAAAAAATTGCAAATTTTTTCAAAGAGAAAGAGGTTGGCGCATTGGCGCTTCTCAATAGCTACGGATCCGCGCCAAAAACAAAATCGGTGCGGGTGTCGCAAAATTGGCGTTATTAACAGCTACGGATCCATGCCAATTGCCGTTTCTTTTTCTCTGGCGCGATTATCACCATCAAACCCGCGCCAATGGGCGCGTCTGTTCGTTAAAAACCCGTGCCAACCCGCTTCTGCTCAAAAAATGGCGCGCGACAAATCCGTGCCAACCCTTTCTTGCGCTCAGAGATGATCAGTCATCTGAGACCCGTCTTCAGGTGTTACTGCAGTCCACCTGATTCTACAGATACTCCACTGCCACTACAATTATCTAATCAATGATGCATCCTAAAAAAAAAATAAGGTTGTCCCTACTCTGAGCTCTGATACCAAGATAAAAATTAGACTTGAATTAAAAAGAAGGAGTTACAACTCACAGGTGAGTACTGCACCTGGAGACTGCACTCATACAAAGAGAACTCTCTCCATACACTCTACTATTCATGAATGAAAGATTACATCATTAAGTACATCACTAGAAATCACGTAGTTGCAAACAAACTCCTAAACTCTAGGAACAAAGCCTAAACTAAGGAGATACATTACAACTATGTAACCATTTCTCCATTAATACAAAATAATATTAATTATTTTCAACTATTTTCATTCCAGATTCTGGGCAAAGTCAAACATGGTCTTTGTATATTCACAGTGTTCTGAAATTTGTGTATATAAAATAGAAAAATACAAAATATTTTTAAATCTGCAAAAAATTGAGTGCACATAAAATAGTAAAATCCAAAATACATTTAAATATGTCGAAATTAATGGAGAATATGTATTATTGGAGACAATTTGTTTCACAATTGAGCGTGTGTCCTAGATTAGGATTAGTTCCTATTTTCCAGATGTGAGTTCTAATTCTCCCTATTATGATGTAAAATTATATATTCTTATTTGAATAATGAATTTGTAGTGTGTTCTCTGCTTTGTGCACTCTCTAGGTGCAACTTGCTCATTTGAGAGCTACAAGTTTCAGATTATAAGTTTTGTCCTCCTTAATTTTAACATGATATCAGAGCTGGTGAGTCTTGGTAGCTGAGTGTCCTTGTGGCCGAATTGAGGACCTGTGTTAAGCCTTGGTGGCTGGATAGCTGAGTGCCCTTGGTGGCAAAGAGTGTCTGGAGAGGAGTTGAAGTGTGGAGTTGTGGTGGCTGGCAATATATATATATATATATTCTTCTCTCATATAGATCTAGATCAACGCATATATCACTTCAAATCCCGCATTGATCGATGTGTTGAGTTCACTTCAGCCTTCTCTAGCTTGGACGAGTTCTTTGGTTGTTATTGGAAGCTTGAAGCCACTGTGCTATCACAGGTGTTAAAGATCGCAGTGTTATTGGTGGTCTTAAGCTAGTGTTAAAGATACAGATCGTTTGTGAGCGTTTTCTTATGGCCGAGATCCATAGATCGGCTGGTGCCTTCCTATGAGTTTTTTTTTTCCAATTGCCAGATCTCAACCTGACTCCCTCTACGATGCGTGGGTGATTGTTTTGTTGTTGCTCGAATCAAGAGCCAAGAGATCCAACTTTGTCGAAGGAGGGAGGATGAGCATTGTCGTTAATTTTTTTAGAATGGGGTCTGTCTACAATAGTTGATCTATTTGTAGCGACTCACCAATCCGCCGACTATATTGAAAGAAAATGTGGTTCGGCTGAGGCCAAGATTTCTCCACCCAATAAATCAGATCTTGGTGTTTTTTTTTCTCTATTCTATTTTATTTTGGAGGTGCGGTGTTAATGCTCTATGGTTGAGATTACTTGAAGCCAAGATCACTTGGTCATTTGTAGTCCGAGGCTAGTAACATACTTTGGTGGCCAACTTTTCTATCTCCCTTTGGTACATAATCTTTAAAGATTGAGATCGTCAGTGTTGGTGAGTTTTGTTTTTGATGTCGTGAAGATTGCAGTAAAATTACCCCTGTGTGTTTTTTTATTAAAAAAATTAATTGTTGGAGGATTGAGGATTTTGAGACAGATCCATAGATCGACCTATCACGATGAATAATCATATGGGAGAGGTGTACTTGAATGAGAGAAACAAGCTCGATGGGTCTAATTATTCAAAATGGAAATTCAAATTGCAGACACTGCTTGAGGGGTAAAGTGCATGGGTGATCGTAAATGGGGATGAATTGAAGCCAACTGTAGCTAGAGGTAGAACAACTAGAGCAATTCAAGATTGGGAGAAGAGGGAGAAAAAAGCGAAAGTGCTGTTGAAATTATCAGTGAAAGACTGCATTATCCATCACATCAGAGAGTGTAAATCAAAAAATGATATTTGGGCAACTCTCAAGAATTTGTATGAGATAAAGAATATGAATCGTTTATTGTTCCTGAAGAGAAAGATTCTCTGAAGTAAAATGGAGGAGAATGAATCAATCGTTTCATTCATCTCTCAGATCATGGAGTTGAGGAATAAGTTGGTCGATATAGGGGAGACAGTGTCGAACACTGATCTTGTGACGCAGGAGGTTGATGAACAATGAGGTGGTAGTATTTTATTAGACTAATGGTTAACTTTATAACCAATCAGCTGCGTGCAAACAGGTTCTTTACGTGTGTTTGCCTTCTAAGGTTTCTGCTTTATTTGACCAATCACTGTTGGTCCCACCTTGACTTTTCCTTTTTGGTTGAGTGCTTCAATCCACACCGTTGATCTCAAACCTCCAGATCCAACTAATATCACTTCGTCCGCTTTCTAGTTACCCGAACGATTTCCACCATCGATGTGAACCATTTAATCAAACGGTTGTCATGCAATATCGCGTGGATTCTTTCACAGTCGATAACAAATCGAGAGTGCGCAAGAAAAGTGGTTTTCCTTGGCCACTTGTAGATCACTAAGGTTAATCACGCAAACTTCGAATAATACCACTTACCTCCTTTCGGGCGTGCGATATACCGCTTCCTGCTTATCAAATGCAACCCACGTGCTTTTAAAAATAGTTTAAGGAAAAGCGCTTAAGGAAAGGTTTTTATCATTTAAGCTCATTATTAACACTTAATACTAATTCAACCGCGATTTATGAATAAAGTGTTATAAACAGAGAAAATACCCGATTAAGTCTAGAATGCCAATACACCAATACGAATGAATTTATGTACTAGATTAACACGCAACACCACACTTGATCATTTATTCAACAAAAAGTAAATTACAGAGTGATGCCCTCTCTGCTTGATTACAACAATTTTCTAACCTCTATTCAGTCTCAAACCCTATCTCTGTCACTCAAAACTCTCGCTTACACACTTTGTTCTCAATCATCTAATCTCTCTGTCATTACATTATTTTTTCTTTTATGAAACACATCATATCCTAACTGCATTGACAACTTGATCCCTATTTTTATTAGTCTAACAACCAAATCCCTATTTCCAAGCCCTGAGACACACCTATACTAACAACTTATCTCTTAGTCTAAAAATAATACAATATTCTAATTATTACAATAATTGAGATAAAGATCAATTCGAGAGATCGAATTTCTCTACTAAAACTGATTTTGATCACTCAGGTCAATGAAATTCATATCTTGTTAGAAACAACATGTGAACATACACTCATATTGTTGGCTAAGTTTGGATGCTCCTGCATCAGAGTCCCGGGGAAGAAAATAATTCTTCATCAAACTTTCAGGATTTACTTCATACTTCTGTAATTTTGTTGTTGTTATCCAATTAGCATCCTCTACTGGTTGTCCCTTCCATTTTACTAGATACTGAAAGTAAACCTGTCCTCTGGTTCTTTTGGATACTCTTTTCTCCAAAATAGCTTCCACCTCTTTCTTGACTGTCTTTGGCATTTGTTCTTCCCAGTTTAAAGTTTGAACTTTACCTCCTGCAGGTTCCTTCTGCAACTCTAACTCTGTCTCCTTGTAGTGATACAAATCTGCAACATTGGAAATAAGTGATATTTCAATTCCTTCTGGCAATTCAATTTCATAAGCACTTGTTGAAAACTTCCTTAGGATTCTGCATGGTCCTATCTTTTTCATCTTTAGTTTACTATAAGTGCCATCAAGAAATATTTCTTTTCTCAAGTATACCATCACTAGATCTCCCACTTGGAATTCTTTTTCTCTCCTCTTCATATCAGCTCTCTGTTTGTATTTGCCACTGCTTTCATACATTCTGTGTTTGACATCTTCTTGTAGTTTCTGCATCTGCTCTACAAGCTCTTCAGTTTTTTCACTTCTTATTTTATAAGAATTTTTTGGAAGAAATCACATTGAAGATTTTGGTCGACGCATTTCGAACCAGCGAGTGTGGTTCATCTTCAGGACACTGTTTACCCAAAATTTTAGTTCATACACACCTCTTGGATTCATTCCAAAAACAATCTGAAATGGACTCATACCAGTACTCCAGTTTGGAGTGTCATTATAAGCAAACTCAGCTTGAGCAAGTGCTAAATCCCACTGCTTAGGATTTTGATACACTAAACTTCTCAATATGTTCCCCAAGCTTCTGTTTACTACTTCGGTCTATCCATCTGTTTGAGGATGATATGCTAAACTGAAATTAAGGTTGGCACCTAGTTTCTTCCAAAGAGTTCTCCAGAAAAAATTTGTATCCCTATCAGACACAATACTTATAGGCAATCCATGTAACCTTACAACCTCTGAAAAAAACAGATTAGCAATATGTGTTGCATCACTAGTCCTTTTACATGCAATGAAATGTGCCATTTTGGAAAATCTATCTACCACAACATAAATGGAATCATTGCCTCTTTGAGTTCTAGGTAACCCCAAAACAAAATCCATACTAACTGCATCCCATGGTTGGTCTAGTATTGGTAATGGTTGGTACAATCTTATATTTTAGCTTCTCCCTTTAGCATGCTGACATATCCTGCACTTATCAAGAAATCTCTTAACAATAGTTTGCATCTTTGGTCAATAGTAAAAGGCATTTACCTGAGCAAAGGTTTTGTCTTGTCTAAAGTGACCAGATAATCCTCCACTGTGTTTCTCCTTGATTATGTTTTCCCTCATAGAACATTTGGGAATGCAAAATTTGTTACCTTTAAACAATAAATCCCCTTGGATAAGATAATATAACCACTGACTTCTGTTATGAGCTATTAGATTTTGTACAACTACATAAATATCTTTGAATTTTATATCATCTTTATACATATCAACCATTTCTTGAAATCCTACAACACCAACTTTTAATTCTTTCACAATGAAATTTACCCTGCTTAAAGCATCAACAACTTTATTCAACTTACCACTGGTGTGTTTTATCACAAAAGTATAAATCTGTAAAAACTCTACCCACTTGGCATGTTTCTAGTTTAATTTTGGCTGGTTGTTTATGAACTGTAATGCATGATTGTTAGAATACAATACAAACTCTTTTGGTAGCAAATAATGTCTCCATTGTTTTAAAGCTTGCACAATAGCATAAAATTCTTTATCATTAGAAGAATACTTATTCTTAGCTTCATTTAGTTTCTCACTAAAGTAAGTTATTTGTCTCTGTTCCTGACTCAAAACTTCTCCAATTGCAACTCCACTAACATCAGTTTCAACTTGGAAAACTTTCCCAAAATCAGGTAAAGCTAAAACTAGTTTCTCTGTAATTTTCCTCTTCAGCAACTTAAAATTTCAGTCTATTGCTTCTGTCCACTTGAAGGGCTGATTAGTCTCTTTGATTGTTTCAATAATTGGTGCACAAATCTGACTAAAACTTTTGATAAAGTTTCTATAGAAACTTGCAAGACCATGAAAGCTTCTTACCTCAAATATGTTTCTTAGAGTAGGCCAATTCCAAATTGCTTGGACTTTCTCTGGATCCATTTTCAAACCTTCTTTAGAAACTACAAATCCCAAATAGATTAATTCTTCTTTCATGAAACTACATTTCTTTAGATTTATCAGCAGTTTCTCTTTCTACAGAGTTCTTAAAACCAATTTAAGATGCTCCTGATGTTCTTCTTTGCTTCTGTTGTAAACTAAAATATCATTAAGGTAAACAATGACAAACTTGCCTGCATATTCCTTCAAGACTTCATTCATTAATCTCATGAATGTGTTAGGTGCATTAGTGAGTCCAAAAGGCATCACTAACCACTCATACAACCCACTATTTGTTTTAAATGTAGTCTTCCATTCATCTCCTTCTCTAATCCTTATTTGATGATATCCACTCTTCAGATTTATTTTAGAAAAATACTTTGACCCACTCAAACAATCCATCAAATCATCCATGTGCGGTAAAGGAAATCTATACCTGATAGTAATCTTGTTTATGGCTCTGGAATCTGTACACATACGCCATTCAACACCTTTCTTTGGACTGAGTACTATTGCTACAACACATGGACTAAGACTCTCTCTGATTAATCCCTTATCCATCAGTTCTTGCACTTGTCTTCTAACTTCTGCATTTTCTTGAGGAGTTGATCTGTATGCTGCTTTGTTTGAAAAACATGCTCCAGGTATTAGATCAATATGATGACTAATACTCCTAATTGGTGGTAATGCATTTGGCAACTCATCCACAATAATATCAACAAAATCATTCAACATGGTTTTGATTTCTTTAGATAAATCATCTAGGTTTGTGGAAGTTAAAGTTACCTTAGGTCTCCTTATGACAGCAAAATGCATTTGTTCATCCTTCTTGACTTCTTGCAGCAATTCTTTCCCACTCATCAGCATAACACTGTTTCCGGGCGCTTCTTTGCCTGCTTCATCCTTCAATGGCAACACTATGTGTTTATTTCCATCCTTCTCCAGACTGAAAGTATTTCTTCTCCCATCATGAATAGCTTTCCGATCAAACTTCCAAGGTCTTCCCAACAATATGTGGCATACATCCATTGGCATTACAACACACAAGACGACATCCTTGTAAGTACAAATCTGGATCTCTACCTTGCATTTTTCTATCACAATAAGCTGATGTCCTTTTTGCAACAATGATACTTTATAAGGAGTAGGGTGTATTATTTTCACTAGTCCTAACTTGTCCACCATTTCTG
Source organism: Pinus tabuliformis (assembly GCA_031772625.1). Taxonomy (NCBI): domain Eukaryota; kingdom Viridiplantae; phylum Streptophyta; class Pinopsida; order Pinales; family Pinaceae; genus Pinus; species Pinus tabuliformis. Next base: position 1,225,615,357 of record CM062809.1, read on the forward strand.
TAGAAACAAGGTTATCAGTGCTTCCACTATCAATTATCACTTTACAACATTTTCCCTTGACTCGCATGTAGTTCTGAATAAACTCTTTCTCTGAGCTGGTTCTCCTGTCTCTTTCTCTACCTTAAGCAATACCCTTTTCAACAACAAGGATTCTCCAACTTCAGGTGATTCTTCCTTGTCTGCTATTTGAGGTTTTTCCTCCCTTGCCTCAGCCACATTGACATTCCTCTGATTTGTTGCTTTATTATGAGGACAGTCCCGGATCCATGCCCCCATTCTCCACATGTATAACACCGAATTTATCTTCCTCTACCTCTTCCTCTGGGTGCAACTCTTCCTATAATAAAGTCTCCTCTCTGTGGTGGTCTACTACTTGAACTTCCTGCTTCACTCTAATGGTGCTGAAATCTTGGTCTGGTAGTTCCTCTACCTCTTGCTGAACTCTTCCCTCTGTTCCTTTGATTTTGCTTCCTCAACATCTTCTCTTCTGCCTTCAAAGCTACTTGATAGGCATCTTCAATTGTCTTTGAACTCAGCAAGCTAATTTCATTCTGTATGTCATATCTCAAGCCATTGATATACTTGGCTACCTTCTCTTCATCATCCTCTGCATGTCCTGCTCTAATGTTCAGCTTATAAAACTCTTATGTGTATTCTTTGACATTCATTCATTTTTGCCTCAAATTTTGTAACTATCTAAAAAGATTTAACTGATAATCTTTTGGCATAAATTTAACTTTCAATTTACTTACCATTTTATCCCATTGTTTGATCTTGGAAATCCCTTTTCTTGCTCTGGATGTTTGTAATTCATGCCACTAGATAGCTGCATGACCCTTCAATTTGGTAACTGCAAATTTCACCTTCTTTTTGTCATCAACCTCCTCCTCATAGTCAAAATACTTGTCTAATGAACTGATCCAGTCCATCAACTCTTCTACATTGAGATTCCCATCATACAAAGGTATTTCCATCTTTGGTCTTCCACTTGCTTTAGCCAACACCTTGAGAACTTTGGCAACTTCACTTTCAACCTCTTCTTCTTCCTCAGAAGATTCTTCTGTCGCACTGGCATCTCCTTCATCAGTTGCTCTCCTCTGAGCAGTCTCCATTGTCTCCATCCTTGTACGCAAACTCCGGATCTCATCCAGCAGAACTGCATTTGCTACAGGTCTCCCCCGACCTATGCCAGCTCCTCTCCTCGGTGGCATGTTTACGGTAGCAAACTTAATCTCTGTGCTCTAATACCAAAATGATGTAGGAGGTTGATGAACAATGAGGTGGTAGTCTTTTATTAGACTAATGGTTAACTTTATAACCAATCAATTGCGTGTAATTTTTTTTTTTTTTATGTGTGTTTTCCTTCTAAGGTTTTCTCTTTATCTGACCAATCATCGCCGATCGCACCTTGACTTTTCCTTTTTTTGTTGAGCGCTTCAATACGCACTGTTGATCTTAAACCTCTAGATCCAACGGATATCGCATCATCCACTTTTAGCTTACCTGGACGATCTCCACCGTCGATGTGAACTGTCTAATCGAACGGCTGTCGCGCAATCTCACGTGGATTCTTGCACGGTCGATATCAAATCAATAGCACGTGAGAAAAGTGGTTTTCCTTAGCCACGTGACGGTCGCTGAGGTTAATCACGTGGACTTGGAACAATACCACTTACCTCCTTTCTGGCGCGCGATATATCGCTTCCCGCTTATCAAATACAACCCACGTGCTTTTAACAATACTTTAAGGAAAAGTGCTTAAGGAAAGGTTTTTAGTGTTTAAGCTCATTATTAACACTTAATACTAATTCGACTGCGATTTATGAATAAAGTGTTATAAACAAAGAAAATACCCGATTAAGTCCAGAACACCAATACACCAATACGAATGAATTTATGTACCAAATTAACACGCAACACCACACTTGATCATTTATTCAACAAAATGTAAATTATAGATTTCTTCCCTCTCGGCTTGATTACAACATTTTTCTAACCTCTGTTCAATCTCAAACCCTATCTCTGTCACTCAAAACTCTCACTTACACACTCTGTTCTCAATCATCTAATCTCTCTGTCATTACATTATTTTTTCTTTTATGAAACAAATCCTATCCTAACTACATTAACAACTCAATCCGTCTAACAATCAAATCCCTATTTCCAAGCCCTGAGACACACCTATACTAACAACTTATCTCTTAGTCTAAAAATAATACAATATTCTAATTATTACAATAATTGAGATAAAGATTAATTCGAGAGATCCAACCTCTCTACTAAAACTGATTTTGACCACTCAGGTCAATGAAATTCATCTCTTGTTAGCCACAACATGTGAACATACAATCACATTGCTAGCTAAGTCCGGATGCTCCTGCACCATCTTGTCATAGTCACCATGAATGGTATGACTGATGATTATCAGATGCTTATTATGAGCTTGAATACGAGGGAGAAAGCCCCCAATTTCAAAGAATTGACAAGGATCTTGATGCAAGAGGAAGAGATGTGAATGACTCTTAAACCCCAGAATTCAGATCTTGCATTAATCGTGAAGAAAAAGCCTTTCAGAGGGAAACCAGGCACCAGAAAGAAAGGTGGAGGTACACCACAGAGAAAACCACCTCAATGTATGACTTTGACCAGAAATGATTCAGGGATCAAGTGTTTTTATTGTTGTAAATCTGGTCACATTGCTAGGAATTTCCATAAGAATAAGCTTGATGAAACTTGACACAGACAAAAGAAACATGCAAGGAACTTTGTTGATGAAGATTAGAATCAGAACCTCAGACTGTTTGTGTCTTATTCTGCTTTCTCTGTTGAGGATGATGAAGCAAAAACTTGGTTTGTGGATTTAGGAGCTTCCACTCACATGACCGGTAATAAACATTGGTTTTAATTTTTTAAAGAAACCAACAGTGGTGCTAATATCTACCTTGGTGATGACAGAGGATACCAGATTAAAGGATATGGAAATATTCCTGTGATATTGCTTGATGGTAATATCATGCGTATTCAGAATGTGATGTATATACCAGGAATATTTCAATAGGAATATGAGTTGGAGGTCTGTACAAGTTGAATGTTACAAGCACACCACATCAAGTGTTAACTTCAACATCTATGACAACAGTGAATTTGTGGCATCAAAGATTCAGACACATCAATCTTCCTGACTTATTGCTGCTACAAAAACAAGGTATGGTCAATGGACTCCCTATTTTAAAAAATGCACATGTTGATTGTGAAGGATGTGCACTTGGGAAGATGCACATGGATGAATTTCCCTCAAGTTTAAATAGAAGAAAGAGAGATATCCTTGAACTTGTGCACACTGACATATGTGGACCAATGCAGACAAGATCATTAGGAGGAGCATATTATTTTTTATTATTTGTTGATGATTGCACAAGATATACTTGGGTATATTTTCTAAAAAAGAAGAGTCATACATTTGAATATTTTAAAGAGTTTCGAAGTATGATTGAAAAACAGATAGGGAAGGTCATCAAAATTCTCTGTTCAGATCAAGGGGGAGAATACAAGCTAGGAAACTTCGTCAAATATTGTAGGGACCATGGGATTATTCAACAGTTTATAGTACCCCACACTCCACAATAGAATGGGGTTGTAGAGAGGAAGAACAAAACTCTGGTGGAGTGTTCATGCATCATGTTAAAAGGTAAGAACCTATCTAATGGTTTTTGGGTTGAAGCCATTAATACTATAGTCTATTTAAAGAATAGGAGTCCAACAAAGATCCTTGACCTTAAGACTCCATTCAAGGCTTTATATGGTTTTAAGCCTGTAGTTAGTCATTTAAGAGTTTTTGATTCAAAATCTTTTCCTCATGTTCCTAAAGAGGATAGAAAGAAATTGGATGCAAAGGCCATCAAATGCATATTTTTAGGGTATTGTACTGAGTTTAAAGCATACAAACTATTTAATCCATCTACTCACAAGTTGTTTCCGAGTAGAGATGTTATATTTCATGAGAAAATTGATGAAGCAAATAGAGATAAAGGCTATGCGGAGTGGCACATTCCTTTGTTGATTGAGGATAACAATGAGGAAACTAAAGACAACCATGTGTAGCAGCAGCAACGATAGCACAAGGAAGAGACTAGTGATGTAGATACAGTTAGCAAGCCAAGTCCGCTAAGGAATGCGAAACACAGATTTGTGTGAGTCTGCCACTAAGGAGATCAGGTAGGAAGACTCAATTACCAACAAGATATAGGGATCATGCTCTTATAAATAGTATGTTAAATGTTGTTGAACCCTCAAATTATAAAGAATCAAGTCAATATGATGAATGGAGGGAAACCATGGAAGAGGAATATGAGTCAATAATTAAGAAAAAAACGTGGGATTTAGTTGAATTGTTGGAAGGGAAAGAACCTATAGCTTGTAAATGGTTATATAAAGCTAAATTTAAATCTGATGGTAGTGTAGACAAATAGAGAGCTAAGCTAGTAGCCAAAGGTTACTAAAAAAGAGAAGGAATTGATTATGAGGAAACATTTTCTCCGGTAACTAAGCTAAACACTATTAGAATGTTGATAACTCTAGCTACAAAACATCATTGGAGTCTACACCAACTAGATGTGAAGTCTGCATTTTTAAATGGAGAATTGAAAGAAGAGGTTTATTTAAAACAAACTGAAGGGTTTATCAAACAGGGGCAGGAGAATTTAGTCTACAAATTACAGAAGGCATTATATGGTTTAAAACAGGAACCCAGGTCATGGTATGAAAAAATTAAATCATTCTTCTTGCAACATAGTTATAAAAGGAGAAAAAATGACCCAAATATGTATATTGTGTTTGATGAAAAGGGGCAAATTGTTTTTGATTTCTTTATATGTAGATGATCTAACTATCACAGGAAATGATGATGAATTGATTAAAGAAATCAAAGTGCAGATGTCGCAAGTTTTTGAAATGAAAGACCTCAGAGAATTACACTATTGTTTGGGTTTGGAAGTTTGGAGGGACTTTGGGTAGACTTTTCTCACTCAAGGGAAGTATGTTAGAGGGTTATTGAAAAAGTTCATAATGGAGTAGTGCAAAGCTGCCTCAGTGCCTTTACAGCAGAATCTTAAACTTCGGATGGAGGATGATTCCAAAGAGGTGGATGCCACATTGTATAGACAACTAGTTGGGAGTCTGATTTATTTGACTACTACTAGACCAAACTTAGCATTCTCAGTCAGTGTGTTAAGTCAATTCATGTCAAAACCTCTTGAGAACCACTGGGTAGCAACAAAAGGTGTCTTGAGATACCTTCAAGGAACCATTGATTTTGGTATTAGGTACATTGATTCTTCTGATGTTAATTTGACAGGTTTTTCAGATTCAGACTGGGTAGGAAACCTGGATGACAGAAGATCCATAACAATTTATGCTTTGAACATTGGGTTCAACGTAATTGTTTGGAGTAAGAAGAAGCAAAGTACTTTTTCCTTATCTTCTGCAGAAGCAGAGTATCAGGCAATGTAAGCAACCATGTGTGAGGCTATTTGGTTGAGGAGACTTCTCCATGATGCTAAAGAAGAACAAAAAGATGCAATAGTAATCACATGTGACAACCAAAGCTCAATCAAGTTGGCGAACAACCCTGTGTTTCACAAAAACACAAAGCATATTGATACTCAGTTTCATTTTGTTAGAGAGAAGGTTCAGTCTAAAGAAATTCTTATTGAATATTGTAATACTTGTGATAATGTTGTAGATAGTTTTACTAAGCCTCTTGGGAGGATTATATTTGAAATGTTTAGGGAGATGTTAGGAGTACAGGCTCCTTTCTCCATTAAGGGGGAGTGTTGAAATTAATGGAGAATATGTATTATTGGAGAGATTTTGTTTCACAGTTGAGCGTGTGTCCTAGATTAAGATTAGTTCCTATTTTCTAGGTGTCAGTTCTAATTCTCCCTATTATGATGTAAACTTATATATTCTGATTTGAATAATGAATTTGTAGAGTGTTCTCTGCTTTGTGTAGTCTCCAGGTGCAACTTGCTCATCTGAGAGCTGTATGTTTCAGATTATAAGTTTTTTCCTCCTTAATTTTAACAAAATATATAAATATAATAAAAATTGTGTACGAGTAAAAGTTTAAAGTAATTAACCTTTTTCCTTTTATATCCATCACTTTCCAAAACTTCCAGATTTATATGGATTGTTTATACTCATGCATTATATTTGTTTCAACAGAAAAATTTTGGTATCAGATACTGTCCAGGGAAGAAATCCATTGTCCCTCTCAGTTTCAAGGCAAGAGAGAGGTTGCTGGTACTACGCCAACGCTCAAAATATAGGCTAATTTAGAGAGCAACAAGTTACTCTATTCTAAAAGGCAAAAAGGCAAACATGTCAACTTACAAGACTCTATCCCGTGTGGGGAAGATAACAAGTATTCCACCCAACCACCCAAGCTAGAAATCCAAATATTTTTGCACAGGAAACTAACTATACTATGATGAATAGAATGAATATTATATAATCTTTTTTCCTTGTTATTATGATGAAAATTGAATTGGTGCTCGAATTTCAGTTATGAATTCAAAAAAAAAATTTGATGTTGAGTTTTTGTTTTAGGGTAATTAATATTATTTCAATTATATTGATTAAATAGTGAAGTTGATAGATGTTAATAAGCATCACAATATTTACTTATAACATTTAAATTTAATTAAATTATATAAATAAGTTTATTTTAAATGCTTACTAATTTTTTTTATAATAATAGTTTTAAAAATAAATATTTTGTCGAGTTTAATTATGGCGATTTTTAATTTGTAAATAAATTTGCTTATAATATCATGGGTTATCAATACCATATACTCAAAATTCGGAACTCATTTAGTAGTCAACATATTTTAAGCTATTATATTTCGTAGTCAATATATTTATTACAATCTCTATTTTCTGATTTTTCTATATATTTTTTCTTTTATATATAATCTATTTTATTCTAAGTCGTAGATGTTACATCCCTAAGTCACAACTCCTGCAACCTCAAGCCATAGTTATTGCAACTTTAACACACAATTACTGCAACACGATACAAGCAACTATTATATGGAACTGCTATTGCAATATTAAGTTACAATTGTTGTTCCCTTACTCAAATAAAAAAATTCTCATATAAAGGTTGTTTCCATGTATCTATGCCTCAACTTCAATATTGACAAGGACTTGTCAAGTATAATGATCTCTTAATATATATATTTTCTTTTATATATAATTTGTTTTATTCTAAGTCGTAGATACTTCATCCCCAAGTCACAACTCCTACAACGTCAAGCCACAATTGTTGTAGCTTAACACATGGTTACTGCAGTCAGATACAAGCAACTACTTTATGGAACCGCTATTGCAACCTTAAATTACAACTATTGTTCCCTTTCTCAATTAAAATATTTCTTGTATAAAGGTTGTTGCCATGTATCTATGCCTCAACTTCAATATTGACAAGGACTGTCTAGGTATAATGATCTCTCTCTCTCTCTCTCTCTCGATATATATATATATATATATATATATATATATATATATATATATATATATATATATATATATATATATATATATATATATATATTAAGTCGCAAATGTTGTATCCCCAAGTCACAACTCCTACAACCTCAAGCCACAACTGCTGTAACTTTAACACACAATTATTGCAACTGAATATAAGTAATTGTTTTATGGAACCATTGTTGCAACCTTAAGTCACAACTACTACAAATAGGATCCAAATGTTGATCATAATGCTCTATGTAGATGATCTATTATACAAAGGTAGTTGAACCTTAGCTATTTTTATAGTCAAAACAACTCATAATAGTTTTTCCATGATAGCTAGGGGTCTATTACACTTCTTCGTTGGACTAGAAAATAACTAGAATTATTTTGCGATCACAATTCTTAGTTCTAGTATGTGAGAGATCTCTTAGTTCACTTTCACATGACTGGTTACAAGCCAACATTTACACCTTTCTTATTGGGGGTACACCTTGAGGATGGAAAGGGTACACCATTGGTTAATTGGATTACGCGTAGAAAACTTATGGGGAGTCTCCTCTATCTCACTCACTCTAGTCTAGATTTCTCATTCGTAGTAAGCACAATTTTTAAATGCATGTAGGAGCTGTTAGCTCTGCTATACAACGCTGATTTTCTAAAGAAGTCAGAAAAGGATCATGGTCAGATTGGTTACATTCAAAGGGAAGCTCACATGGGTCATTTCCCCTTTTTCCTTCTACCCCGCTTTCTCTCCACCACCCCCATTCCTCTATTTTTCTTCTAAACCCAACAGATTAACCCCTTTTGGCCCTAGCCCCATGTGCGACACCCCAAACCCACCATAAGACCCTACCATATTTCTATGCACTTTCATAACTCGTCGTGCCTCATCTCCACTGTTGATCACCCTACCAATCCAACGGCTCTCGTCACACCCAATAAAGGTGACCCACTCCACCACTCTCCACCATCAGATCATCCCCACCAAGATCTGATTGTCTTCGCTCTTATCGTGCCATCAACTTGATCGAACGATAGTGCGTGATGAGAGTGGTTTTTCTCTCTCATCCGCCGCTACGTGTCGATCACTGAATGGAATCGCACGACCCCGGGCTTTTACCGCTTAACGTCTGAAAGCAGTGCAATGAATACCATTACCACCCGATAAATCTGCCCTCCCGATAACGACCTTGCAGCTTCGCTTCCCGATGACCATCCGATCTGGCCGCTGAAGATCTGACAGCCCCAATTCACCCCGCTCCCACCTCGGCCTATATCCTCCATCGAGCCATCTCTGCCATCCATTTCCTTGATCTGACGGATATTCTTCCCATTCACCCAAATCATCCACCTACTCATGCATCCCACGTACACTGACCATTTTGTTGCCTGAAGAAGTAGATGACCAGTTCCACCATCATTAGCCACTGTCAGACCCCCAACAACCATATTTAACCGAAAGCATGGCCAAAGGAGAAAAGGAAAAGCACGACTCTGTAACTAAATTTATCAGTTATGGACTCTACAAGTACGAGCACTCCAACAGCCCAAAAGGACAACACAGCACCTGAACAGATCAGATTCACTCACTGAAGCAAGCAAACACGTTTAGAGACTCCATCAGGCAGTTAAATGCGATTGGTGGTCAATTATGACCCCTCCATACCTAAGCGGCCAAGTGCCCTTGTAATGTAAATCTATAAATACTCAGAAACAAGATGTAATCAAGGTTGGCATTTGATGTAAGGTTCAACTTCTGGAGACTGTAGATATTTTTCCACTTGCAGCGTCTCGTCTTCATTTTCAGCTAATACAAGCTTCTTTTGCTGTTAACTTCTCACTGCCCATTTTCCTCTATTCCAAGTTGTGCCTGATATGCTGTGTTCTTGATCTTTGAGGTTTAACACTAGATAACTGTCATCTTATCTTTGTGTTAGAATCCTGGATGTATCACTGAGTCAGTTGCTCAGGTTTCTTTCTATCTAATGCAGGAGAGTTGTCATCCTGTCTTTGCATTAATAGATTAGATTTACAGGCTTCTTTACTAGTTGCAACTGGCCATCACATGGTCTTGTGCATCTGCTGGTGTGATTAGTATTCTCCATACTCATTTTATGTCTAAAACTGTGAGCATTGGTGGTCTAAAGCCTTGTAGTCTGGGGTGTTAACACATATCTGGAGTGAAACAAAGTAGAAGTGGTTATCTGGCTTGAGCCAAACTATCATTCCTTCCATTAAACCTACAACAATAGTTGAATTTATATGTTACCAGGCATCTCCGAGCTACAACCTATGAGAGTTTCTTGGAATCCTAACATAATTGGTGCCATTGGCGGGGACAGGAGATTGAAGCTCAGCTTCCCTGGGAGAGCAACACAGATCCAGCTTTGATGATAGACAAAGTCTGGACACATTTTTGGTTGTAATAATCTATCTGGAAACTCTATTGGAGGACCAACCTTTTGGCGACTCCACATCACAGTTCTGTCATAGTTTGTGAGGCATACTCGGAGAAATCCTCAGAAATCACCAGCTGACCCAGTGCCTGACCCTGAGAAGATTGTCAAGCAGAGGAAGACATCGCAAAATGGAGCATCAGGATCATGTAAGCCTAATCAATCTTATGTATCTCTACAAGAAAGGCTTGTAACTGAACATGTATATGTTGAAAATATAGAGCCTAGCATTACCAGTGAAGAAATACTCTCAGAGATTCATAGAGCTCCTTGTTCAATAAGTTCCCTATTGGATCTTAGTCCAAAGGAAACCTCCCTTCCAATCCATCATATCCCTTTAGCCTTGTCAGTTATCTCTCAACTCCCTGCCTTTCAAACAGCCAATATCATTCCATCTACCCCAGTCATGGTAGGCCTACAAGCACCTACCAAAATGGAAAGAATCATAGCTGCTAGGTATGGACCCCTGGTCCTGCTGGTTCCTTTGAATGCCATGGCTGCAGGAGAATATCAGAAATACATGCCTAAGTTCACTGGTACAGAGGGAGTAACAGTCAAAGAACACCTTGAGTCTTTTTATAACTATGTTGATAACCTAGATATCAACGAAGATGATGTGTGGATGAAGGTATTTGTCCAAAGCCTTGATGGAGAGGCTAAAAAGTGGTTCAGAGAGTTGACCCCTAGGTCTATAGCAGATATTGAAGCATTAGATGATGTGTTTTTAAAACATTGGGGAGATAATAAAGACCTGCTATATTACCATACTGAGTTTGGCAACCTGAAAAGGGAAAATGGGGAGTGATTGTCTGACTTTAATAAAAGATTCAATCATATGTATAGAAAGATACCAGCTGAAGTGAAGCCTACACCCACCTCTACCAAACTTACTTATGCCAATGCCTTTGATTCTGATTTTTGCCTGCTATTAAGAGAAAGAAGATGTGCCTCCCTAGCTGAAATGCTAGATGCAGCCTTGGAGGTGGAATCCAATATCATGGCTGTAGAGAAACTCAAAGGACATGCTGATAGGAGGAGGTAGAGAGGTAAGTCTTCCTCTTCTTCTTCATCTTCAGAACCCAAAATAGACAAAATGACTAAGATGATAGAGTCATTGGTTACTGAAATATCCAAACTAAAGGTTGAGCAGAGTTCTAGGAAAGCAAGGCTTCCTAACACATTTGCTCCTAAAAATCCAAATCCATTCAGAAGAGCAAATGAACAATTGCAGATCATTCAGAAGGGTAAAGAGGCCAGTGAAGAACAAAGAGTTAAGGCTCCTTTCTAGAACATAGTCATGGAAGAGGAACAATTTAATGAAGAGGATGAGATTCACTGCATGGAAGATAAGGGCAATGCTGCCTTTTTGACATTAGCTGCCTACGAAGAGTCATTACTCAGGGACCAGACCCGTCAAGAGTGGGACAGAGAAGCTTTTCTACAAACTAAAGACCAGCAAAGATATAACTTGAGGTCGAGAACAAGTAATGTCAAAGAGAATCCTATCCAAAGAGCTATTGTCCCTATAGAGCAGCAGATCAGCAAACAAAAAAGACCAATAGCTGATCCTATCATGTTGAAGGCACCAGCTCAAGAGGTAAGGGGCCTTGACAAGTCCCCTTCCCCTTTCAGTTTTGAATCAGAAGTCCAGAAGTTAAAAATATCTGTACCTCTGGTAGAACTTGCAAAGAGTGAGGTCTTTAGAAAGCCCATCCTTGATGCCCTTGAGCTAAAAGCCTCACAAGCCTCCAACGACTATGTCAATTTATGAGATGACAAACCTGTAGTTGTGCTTAGCCCAATGACTGAACCTTCTGATGAAAATTCTCCATCATTTTATGTCTCCTTGATCATCCATGACAAAATCCTCCATAACTGTCTGCTGGACACAGGTGCCAGCCACAATCTGATGCCCAAAGCTATCATGGAAGAGTTAGGCCTTGACATTACCAGACCTTATCATGATTTATTCTCCATTGATTCAAGGAAGGTGAAGTGTCTAGGGTTAATCAAAGACTTAGCCATCACCCTAACTCAGCTGCCCATGCAAAGCATGATGATAGATATTGTGGTAGCAGACGTCCCCCCAAGTTTGGTATGCTACTTTCCAGAGGATGGATTAAGAGGTTGGGTGGGACATTACAAAATGATTTATCTTATGCCACTATCCTAGTTTTTGTAGGAGAAGGCAGAAGATTGTACAAGGAAGCCCAGCTAGCCTATATTATCAGTGATGAGAAGAATCCCACTAATCATCCTATTTATGCCGTGGACACTGACTTTGGGGCATGTATTCTCCAAATTGAAGAATCCCATAAGACCCCGGTGCAGCTCAAGAAACCAGTAGGCCAGGCCATGGAAGAAGAAGGGACACAGGCTTGGGATATGTTCTTTGATGGAGCCTGTTCAAGGGAAACTGCAGGAGCAGGAGTGGTGCTAGTGTCTCCAAAACAAGAAAGCACACATCTGTCTTTTAAGCTGACTTTTCAGGTCACCAACAATATAGTAGAGTATGAGGCTCTGATATTGGGCTTAAACGCTACCAAAGACATGGGAATCAAAGACATAAAGGTGTTTGGAGACGCTGATCTCATCATTCAGCAGGTGAACAAAACATTCCAATCAAGGCACCCAAGGTTGAAAGCGTATAGAGATGAGGTATGGAGACTTAAAGATGCTTTTGATAGTTTTTGTATCTCATATATTCCTAGAGTAAAAAATCAGCTTGCTGATTCCCTTGCTGTGTCTGCTAGCATGTTCATCCCTCCCATGCCCCCTAAATTGGTTTATGAAGTCCAGGTAAAATATAGACCATCCTTGCCTGATAATGTCCAACTAGAAAGTTTTTGAGGATGATGATGAAGTAAATAGGTTTCTACAATTCGTTGATGAATTCTCTGAAATGAAAATTGATCAAGAGAATGAAACCTTGGAGGAAAGTCCCCAACCCCAGCTAAGGAACAGAATTGGCCAAGACAATATTGTACAATTGCCTAACAATCATATACCAAGAGGACTAGTGCCTCTAGAGAAGTTGTTTGATCATAATGATGTGCCTCATAAGATTGCCCAAAAAGAAGATCAGTTTGTAGTCCATAGGCATAGCATAGGAAGTCCAGATCACCCCAAGTATATAAATCTGTCCACCCATCTGTCTGCTGCCCAAAGTTCTGAGTACTTCACCTTAATGAAACAATTTGTTGATGTCTTTGCCTAGGAATATAGTGGCCTTAAAACGTATGACAAAAAGATCATCCAGCATAAGATCCCATTGGAGAAAGACACCATTCCGTTTAAGCAGATATGAGGCCCATAAATCCTTTGCTCCTCCCCCTGATTGAAAAAGAAATCAAGAAGTTATTGGCTGCCAAAATCATAGTTCCTCTGAGATATTCAAAGTGGGTAGCCAACTTGGTAGTGGTGAGGAAGAAGAGTGGAGAAATCAGGCTATGTGTTTATTTCAAGAACCTGAACAAATGCTCTAAGAAAGACAATTATCCTCTGCCCAAAATTGAGCATTTTTCTGCAGAAAGTCTCAGGAACCAAAGTCATGTCTTTCCTGGATGGATTTTCAGGGTATAACCAAGTTGCTGCTCATCTAGATGACCAAGAGAAGACTGCTTTCACCACTCCATGGGGCACTTTTATGTACTCCAAGATGCCTTTCGGGCTAATGAATGCTGGAGCCACGTTTCAGAGAGCTATGGATATAGCATTTGTAGGAGAGAAGGATAAGCTCGTCCTTATCTACCTGGATGATATAAAGGTATTTTCCAGCAGCCTTCAAGATCATGTGCAGCATTTGAAGAAGGTGTTTCTGAAGTGCATAAGGTTTGGGATATCAGTAAATCCTAAAAAGTCACAATTTTCTTTAGAAGAAGGCAAGCTTCTAGGACACATTGTTTGTGCTGCAGGTGTTAAGATTGACACAGAAAGAGTAAAAGCAATACAGACCTTGTCTGTCCCAAGGTCAATAAAGGACATCCAATCCTTTTTGGGCAAAATAAACTTTGTAAGGAGGTTTATTCCTAATTTTGCATAATTGGTAAAGCACATCACCTCTATGCTAAAAAAGGGATCAGAGATCAAATGGACTGATGCATCAAGAAGATCTTTTGAAGCTGTCAAAAAAGCTATTATGGAGGCTCCCACTTTAATCAGCCCAGACTACAGCAAGGAGTTCCATATCTTCTCATTTGCTTCAGGTGACACCCTTGCAGCAATCTTGTTGCAGAAAGACGATGAGGGTTCAGAGCATCCAGTGGCATTTTTCAGCAAAACCTTAAGGGATGCTGAACTAAGGTATGATATTATAGAAAAACAAGCTTATGCTCTTATCAAACACTTTAAAGCTTTCAGAATATACATTCTGCACTCCAAAGTAATTGCATATGTGACCTCTGCTTCAGTAAAGGATGTCCTAATGCAGCCAAATGTTGATGGAAGAAGGGCTAAATGGATTGCAAAGCTGATTGAGTTCAATATAGAATTGAAGCCAACCAAGCTTGCCAGAGGTCAGGGCCTTGCCAAGCTGATGGCCGAAGAAAACTGCAGGATGCTAGACATGAATTTGATAAGCACAAACTCAGATGATGGATAGACAGAAGAAGCATCAGTAGGGCAGAACCAGTCGTTGGCTGAAAATCTAGCTTCTTGTGAATGGTATTGTACAATAGTTCAATTTTGTTGAAGCTAGAAGTTCCTCCAGGCCTAAGTTCAAGCCAAGCTAGAACTATTAAGCTCAGGGCAGGCAAGTTCTGTATCCATGAAAAATTGTTGTATTGGAGAGATTCATCTGGGATCCTTTTGAGATGTCTGGACAAAGAACAATCTATGGAGGTCATGCATCAGTTTGATTCCAGCATCTGTGGAGGACATCACTATTGGAAAACCACAGCCCACAAAATCCTCAGCGCTGGGTATTATTGGCCCACTTTGCTTTCTGATGTTTTTTCATTTGTAAAAGCTTGTGACCGGTGCCAGAGGTTTGAAGGAAAACATCAGTTGAAGTCTTTACCCTTGAAGCCAATACATGTCAGTGGCCCTTTCCAGCAATGGGGCTTGGATTTCATAGGGGAAATTAATCCACATTCTAGCGGCCAACACAAATGGATCTTCGTAGCCACTGAATACTTCACTAAATGGATTGAAGCCATCCCTACTAGGAAAGCTGATCATCATGTGGTCATGAAGTTCTTAATAGAAAACATTTTCACCAGGTTTGGTTGTCCACACAAATTAGTTACAGACAATGTAGCAACATTCAAGGCAAAAGAGTTGGTGGACATGTGTGACTCAATGGGCATTAAGCTAGTGCATTCCATCTCATATTACCCTCAAGGTAATGGTCTAGTAGAATCATCCAGTAAAAGCCTGATAAGGATAATCAAAAAGCTGCTGGAAGACAACAAAAGGAATTGGGATTCCAAACTGAAGTTTGCATTGTGGGCTGACAAGGTGACCACCAAGAAATCTACAGGGAATTCTCCATTCAGGCTGGTATATGGCATTGAGGTTGTATTCCCAATTCAGTTAACCCTCCTTGTGGTAAAATTCTTGCAGGAAGAACAGGATGAGGGAAATGACATGGCAAAGAGGATTAGTGAATTGGCTGAAGTACATCAAATCAAAGATCAATTGATTGAGAAGCCTGCAACACATCAAAAGAGAATCAAGGAAGCTTTTGACAAAAAGGCAAAGATGAACAATTTTCAAATTGGAGACTTGGTGCTCAAATGGGACGCACTAAAGGAAAAGAAAGGCAATCATGGGAAGTTCCATGCTATGTGGACCAAACCATTTGTTATTGCTCAGGTTCAGGGGAACAACACTTTCATGCTGCAAAGTATGGAAGGAGAAACAGTTTTTGATGGCCCAGTTAATGGGCGATTTCTGAAAATTTATGTTGTTTAAGGCTTCTAGGCCTTAGCATTATAAATATGGTCTTTTACAAAGTTTTAGCGTAGGATTAATTAGACTCCATGCCCAATGAAACACTAGGAAATATTGCTGATCTTATTTTGTAGGAAAGGCAGTGGTCTATAGTTCTTGAAACCTCACTGGGAAGATTTCATCCCCAGAAGGAGCCAGTGTTAGCTCTGCTATACAATGCTGATTTTCTAAAGAAGTCAGAAAGGGATCATGGTCTAATTGGTTACATTCAAAGGGAAGTTCACATGGGTCATTTCCCCTTTTTCCTTTTACCCCGCCTTCTCTCCACCACCTCCATTCCTCTATTTTTCTTCTAAACCTGACAGATTAACCCCTTTTGGCCCTAGCCCCATCCGCGAAACCCCAAACCCACCATAAGACCCTACCATATGTCTTCGCGCTTTCATAACTCGTCACGCCTCATCTCCACCATCGATCACCCCGCTGATCCAATGGCTCTCATCACACCTAATAAAGGTGACCCACTCCGCCACTCTTCACCGTCAAATCATCCCCGCCAAGATCTGACGGTCTTCGCTCTTATCGCGCCATCAACTCGATCTAACGATAATGCGCGATGAGAGAAGTTTTTCTCTCTCATCCACTGCTACATGTCGATCACTGAATCGAATCGCGTGACCCTGGGCTTTTACCACTTAACATCCAAACGCAGTGCGATGAATACCGTTACCACCCGTTAAATCTGCTCGCCTAATAATGACCTTGCAGCTTCGCTTCCCGATGACCGTCCGATCTGGCCGCTGAAGATCTGATGGCCCCAATTCACCCCACTCTCACCTTAGCCAATAGCCTCCATCAAGCCATCTCCACCGTCCATTTCCTTGATTCGACGACTATTCTTCCCGTTCACCCAAATCATTCACTTGCTCATGCATCCCACGTCCTCTGACCATTTTGTTGCCCGAAGAAGGAGATGACTAGTTCTGCCATCATCGGCCACTGTCAGACCTCCAACAACCATATTTAACCAAAAGCATGGCCAATGGAGAAAAGGACAAGCACGACTCTATAACTGAATTTATCAGTTATGGACTCTACAATTACGAGCACTCCAACAGCCCAAAAGGACAAAACAGCACCTGAACAGATCGGATTCACTCACTGAAGTAAGCAAACACGTTCAGAGACTCCATCAGGTAGTTAAATGCCGTTGGTGGTCAATTATGACCCCTCCACACCTAAGCAACCAAGTGCCCTTGTAATGTAAATCTATAAATACTCAGAAACAAGATGTAATCAAGGTTGGCATTTGATGTAAGGTTCAACTTCTGGAGACTGTAGATATTTTGCCACTTGCAGCGGCTCGTCTTCATTTTCAGCTAATACAAGCTTCTTTTGCTGTTAACTGCTCACTTCCCATTTTCCTCTATTCCAAGCTGTGCCTGATATGCTGTGTTCTTGATCTTTGAGGTTTCACACTAGATAACTATCATCTTATCTTTGTGTTAGAATTTTGGATGTATCACTGAGTGAGTTTCTTAGGTTTCTTTCTATCTAATGCAGGAGAGTTGTGATCCTGTATTTGCATTAATAGATTATATTTACAGGCTTCTTTACTAGCTGCAGTTGGCCTTCGCATGGTCTTGTTCATTTGCTGGTGTGATTAGTATTCTCCATACTCATTTTATATCTAAAACTATGAGCATTGGTGGTCTAAAGCCTTGTAGTCTGGGGGTGTTCACGCATGTCTGGAGTGAAACAAAGTAGAAGTGGTTATCTGGCTTGAACCAAACCATCATTCCTTCCATTAAACCTGCAACAATAGTTGAATTTATATGTTACCAGGCATCTCCAAGCTACAACCTAGGAGAGTTTCTTGGAATCCTAATAGGAGCCACATGAGCTGCTTTGGAAATATGCCAAACACATACTCAAATATGTCTAGGGAAGAATTAGTGATGGGATTTATTATGTAAAAGGATTTACTTTGGATTTCATTAGCCACATTGGTTCATAATGGGATGTAAATAACATTGATCACAAGTCCACTTTAAGGTATGTTATCAGTTTGGGCTTTGGCCCCATTTGTTGGTCCAACAAAAAGCAAGATTTATTATGTAGCAAGATGTACCTTAGATCTCATTGGCCACATTGATTCAAATTGGGTTGCTAATAACAAGGATTGCAAGTCCAATTTCAAGATATATTCTCAATTTGGGCTGTGAACCCATTTGTTGACCCAAAAAAAGGCAAGATTCACTATGTAGCAAGATGTATTTTGGATCTCATTGGCCACACTAATTTAGATTAGATTGACAATAACATTGATCACAAATCCACTTCAAGATCTATTCTTAGTTTGGGCTCTCATCTCATTTATTAGTTTAACAAAAAACAACATTCATTATGTAGCAAGGTGTAATTTGGATCTCATTGGACACACTAATTCACATTTGGTTGGTAATAACATTGATCGAAAGTCCACTTTAGAATATGTTCTTAATTTTGGCTCGAATCCCATTTATTGGTCCAACAAAAAGTAATTTGTGATTTCTTTGTTATCAACAGATGTTGAATATAAAGGTGTAGTCAACATTTTGATCAGGACATGATTGCCTAATACTTGTATTTTTTTTTTCCAAATCTTGTATTTTGAAGGGGGTTATTCCCATGTGGTTTTTCCTCTTTTCTCTAGTGGCAGCGATTCTATATTGCTTTGATGCATTGTAAAATGGGTACTTTACATGGCTTCTTATTGAGACCCATTCATTATGTTCTCTCTAGTAGTGCTTTATGGGGTATTGGAGACAACATACACTTAATTATACTTAAGTTAGATTAATGAGTGGAGTCATCCATGACAACATGGTTATTGGGCACTCCACAAGTGCATGCATGAGTTTTACTAATTTCCACTTCATGAGAAAATAAATTGATGGCTGCATGGCCACTTAACTAGGTCTAGATGTCAATTTTCTTAACTGCATGTTTACATCTTTATAGATTCACTACTATATTAGTGTCAATTTTCTTAACTGCATGTTTACATCTTTATAGTTTCACTACTATATTAGTTCAATCATGTATATTAAATTTTATTCTCTTATTATTTTCTTTTTTTTTTTCTAATTGCAAATTTTGATTTTTTTAAAAACCAGATTGAAGTTGTATCAGCCTTCCAAAACTTAAAAGAACAATTAATTAAAAGTTATTTTGATTTTTGGTTTGGGTATAAAATCCAAAATCATCTTTTTAGTTTTTTTAGTATTAACCCCTTCATCAAATTCTTGGGAAATCTTAAAACCACTCGAGACAATGTTCCAGGATCAACATTGCATCACCTAAGAAACTGTGGAGCAATTTCTACGAAATAAAGCAGGAGAGTGTTGTGTCTAGAATGTTTTTATGTTTAATGTGTTTATTTCAGAGAGATGTTTAATGTGTTTGTGAAACCAGGTTTTGCGTTGTTGTCATTTAGTGCCGCTATGCAGCCGCATTCGGTCTTTAATGTGTCGAGTACGATCATTGCTTCCGAATTCTGAAAGTGATAGCTGATTGCTAGTCTCAGTTGTACAACCCCTCTCTATATATTTCTATATTTAATATTAGATGTCGCTATGATTTTGGTATGCGTAGAGTAGTGGTAAGTGGCGTGGGATGTTTTAATGAGTTTTTAATCTATAAATACATTCAATTCTTTCAAAATTTACCATTTCAAACACCGCTGATTAGTCACTGCACTTATTCATTAGGCCAGTGACTGCCAAGAAATTGTCTCTCAAATTTGCTCCAATAATGAACAGCAACTTGGTACATCAGAAAACTGTAGTTAAAATAAATTCAGGTTTTGACTCCACGCGGATGACTAAAATAGTAGAACAGAAAAATGTTACTGCAACAATATTCAGGTTGCCCAAATAGTGAAACAGATCGTCAGAAACGAAGCCATACGAAAATCGTTGTCAGACGCCTTTACTATCACCCGCAAATTCGCAATGCCCATAGCCATGGCGTGTAGGTATACGGAAGAGAAATGACCAAATATCAGAATGCTGTGGTGTACGGGGAATCTGGATCTGTAGATTATAACGTTACCAGCCGACTTGTCTCGAGGTTTAGGGCAATTTGAATTTAGGTTAAAGGCGCGACTTTCGAAGCGGCGTACCAATTAATTTATGCATGGCCAATTTGACAACGACAATGATTTTAAGCGTAGTCTAATTCCGGCATGATTTCGATAATTTGTTTTGGAAATTCCAGTTACAATTTTTGATGCTCAAGATTTTAGGTGCCTTACGAAATTTTTGAGGTGATTTATTCATATTTGATAGTTAAATTTTAAGAGAAAAAATACTGTATTCCTGCAATTTATTCCATGGTTTTATCATCAAAGATGTAATGGGATTAATAGGTATGGATTTTGTAATTTATAGCTAGTCTAACTAAAGTGCTTTTTCCTCTGAAAATTATTTAAATTTCGGCAAGATTTCGATCAAATATGTCATGGAATTTTGTAAATCTATGTTATAGTGATTAAATTTCAAGGTTTGGGGTGTTTCATAGATTTTTGATGGTGCTGAATCTATTTCTACCATCAAAAACATGATTCAAACATTTTTAGTACAAGATTTTTTAGTCTTTTTCTACCAAAATTCCAACCACTTTTAACTCTCCCAGCAATTCCTCCCCTCTATAAACACTTCCTTCGGTAATTATAAACTGGCAATTCCTCCCCCTCTATAGACACTTCCGTAATTATAGATGGGCAATTTGTAGGCAATAATGATCTTATCATTCAAGATGTAATGGCATGGGCAATTAGGAACTTTGAAACCAATAACGATGTTATCATTAATCTGTCCAAAGACTTCGGACCCCAAGACAATTAACGTACTTCCGACATTAATGATAGACGGGACGTTTGCGAAGTACAGGAGAAGTCTGCAGACAAAACCACATCAACAATCAATTCAAACGGCGGAAAATTAATATGCCGCCTCACTCAAATTAACGTACTTGTCCTTCGTTTTGCTTCTCCTCGATTATATACCAAGAAATCTTCGACTCCAAGCCAAACTCAGTCTTCTAAATGACGTTTGTGAGCTTTGGTTGTAAGTTGTTACACCTTAAGGGCCATTGTGACGCAGTGACACCTTGACTATAATTCCTTCCAGCATCTTAATGGTCGATGCGGCCATTCGCACTGTCCTGTAGAACTCCATCGGAGGGAGCCCATGTTTCCATGCCTACCGTCCTGTAAACCCCATCGATTCATTCTTTGTTGTCTTCTCCATACAAGTTTTCTACTGTCTTCTCTCACACCTGCTACACTGCTATCATATATAATGAATTGTTGCTTCGTCTGTAGTATTAATGCGCTTCACCGAACTTAAACTAAGTGGTGTTGCCCAACGACATAATATTTTAGTTGATACAAACGTTCGATCTCATTTTGCTATCAGTGTCGAGTGAAATAATGTGCTTATTCTTGTTGTGGTTGATGATGAGGAAGAGATCACCCGAATCCAAAACGGCAGTCAGAAACTTGACTGACCGGCCTGTTGAAATACAGATAAGGGTAGGATCGATTCTAATGAAGACCTATACACTTAAGCCCGGCTGCAGTAAGATGCTGAGGCGCAAGAAGATATACAGAAGCTATGCTCCCCGAGCCAAGAGCAGCTACTTCTACGATGGGAGTTCTGAGCCATACGTGTGGATCCACAGTCCCACTCATTCTGCTAAATATCTGATGTCACCCATGCCAGCCAAACAGCAATACATCAGTCTTGATGACCTTCGAGAATGCCTGGAAATGGAGATTTGCATGAACGGTGGCAATGGCAGTTTCTATGTAACGAAGTCGTCAAGAAGCTGTTACAAGTTTCTTTAAGCTTCATTAGTGAGGCCAGTGTCTCTTTACATTGATATGTACTGCAATGCCAGCTTTTAATTATAATTTTGTATGTTTAATCTCCTTCCAGATTTTTTTCCTTCTTGGCAGCTTTGCGCAGTTACTTCCTTGGGAGATGACAGATATTTTCCTCTCTGCAACGCGTTAGGATGGTATAATTGGATTTTGATGGATAATTTTATTCACTGATTTCAAAAGACTGTCGAGTTTAGCCGTAATTTGTAAGTTATTTTCAAGATAGAGAATAGTCGAGGCGTAGAGCATGTGAAAGGAGACAGGTCTGGACTGCAGTAAAGATGCTGTACAGTTGTCACTGCTCAATTTTGTATCGTTTTATTATTAATTTGTTGTTGCTTCTTTGTATGTTTGAACATTTTATGTGTTTTTAGGACTTGAACAAATGAGCGCTGCTCTATAGAATATGGTTTATATAATAGGTGAAACTAACCTAAAAAGAGTGATATATTTTGGGCATGGTTAATAACAGATATCTAACATGACAGATGACTTATGATTTCTCTTGCATGATCATGCAAATAAGAAAAAAAGTTACTGGTAGTATCGGCATATATGTTGATCAATCCTGTTCCATTGCTCCTGCAGCATATATTCTACAATCAAGTTTCTGTAAATATGTATTCAATGCAAATTCAATCTCGCTTCGGTCAATATATGTAAATTGTGAATCTCGGATTAATACAGTTTCTTCTAGTAAAACTCACCCCACTTAATATATATACTCACTTCTTTAATATTTAATATATCGACTCACTTCTGAGTACAACAAATTACTTTATTCTAAATATCATATTAAAGAGTGAATAACAACTATTCTGCCCAAAAAATTCAATTGAGAGACTGATCCATTTTATATTAAATGGATTATATAAAAATTCGAATATTTTTGGGCACCTAACGATATTACGATGAATCGAATCGCTTTGACATGATGTCTTTCCCCGGGTTAATTACCAATTCTATTTACCAGTTAATTACCAATTATTTAAAGGGAAGCGGAAAGTACGCTGATTATCCGAATTCTACCTGCTAATTTAGAATGACTCAAGCATTAACCGAAAAATCGGGATTGAGAGGATTCTATAATTGGATTGAATTTGGTAACTATGAAAAATGGGGATGAGAATTAGGGAAAATTAAATTGGTGCAATAATTTTAGTGGTAACTCTGAAAAGATGATGTTGAGTTTTGTTTCACGATGATAAATATTATTTCAGTCATCAATCAAGTTGATATATTTATTTTATAATATTTAAAATAATTAAATTATAAAAAATAATTTTATTTTAAATAATTATTAATAAATACACTCTTGTACTATCATTTTTTTAAATTTTACATATAAATATAAATAAAGAGAAGCTGGAAATAAAAGTAAACAAACCCACTAACAAACCCACTAGGTGCTAAACAAATTTGCGGGGTTCCGGTCACACTCGGCCACTGATGGCCTTGCAGTCGAAACTAAAGAAAATAAACATAATACTTTGGCTCTGGGAGAATGGCTCGAAGTTTTTAATAGACATATGTTTTGACGTTTTATATTTGAAAACTATGTGAATACTATGTGGTACCCGAGTTATTTCACCTTGATTATACAATGGAGGTTTATCATAATTTTGTTGGATAAAGGAAAAAATCTGTAATTAATCCCATAATGACTTCTTAACCCTTACTATATCATTTCTACATTTACATTTTTCTACTAACTCATATGCTTTGGCTTTTTAATCATGATAATCTCACTATATGAGTAATGGGGTTATTAATCATTAATTCAAGTTTTGAAAAATTAGAAGGTAAGATATCACTACTTCCTTGATTCTACCGATGATCTCAATGGAAAAGCTAGTTTTGTTATCCTAAATTCTTTTTTCATAATATGTAAAAGTGTTTAAGGATTTATGAGGTTAATTCAAGTTTTAATATGAGTTTTTGAATGTTTTTATGTAAATTGCATATACAAATTAACATAAAAAAATGACTGAACATCATATAATAGACATGAACATCACCTAAAAAGTATCACTAACCAACTAATCAAATTCGTCCAAATCTACATCAATGAAATCGTGTGACTTGGTACCATCTAATTCGCTAGAGTTAAACAGTCATGCCCATTCGCCCTACCATGTAGGCATGCCCAGTCAGCGCCATGTCAGCAATATAGACTGCTGACTGGGCTGCCTGGATATTTTTTTCAAAAAAACATCTATTTACGAAAATGCACAAAACATGTTTTTGGGAGCATATAGAGTCTTCATGTGAAATGAGTTATGACAAGCACTACGTGGTTGTTAAGGTTCCACACCAATCCAACAACTTTGAATTTTGAGTAAACTTTTGAGCACCTGATCATTCCTCTCCACTGGAAGCTTTTGGACCCCAAAAGATCACTTTCAGTTGTTCAGCAGGTTAGGGTACAGTTCCGTCACCTTTCCATTCTCGATCCATTTTGCTTTGGAAAGATTCTTTCCTTTGAGCCCCACATGAAGGTAATCCACATTCCCTTGTTTTGAAGACCTTGTTCTTCTATCAAGAATGGTGTCTTGCGGTAGTTCATCAAGGTATTCAGGAAAGAAATCTTCAATGGATGGAATTTGAACATTCTTTCGTTGATCTGCAATCAAAGGAGGCTCATACAACCTTAAATTTTCCACATTAACAACAACATAAATTTGCATATATGAAGGCAAATCCAAGCTGAAGGCATTGCCACCAATCTTTTCTAGAATTCTGAATGGACCATATCTAATTAGTTTCAGCATTTTACCTTCTCCTTGGAGCCTCTCTTTGCTAATGTAAAGCTAAACTTCATCACCAACTTGGATCTTTTGATCTACTTGATGCTTGTTGTTTCTTGACGTGTACTTGCTTTGGCTCTTTTCAAGTTGATCTTGAACTGTTTGAGGTACCATTTGGAATCATTCATTGAACTTCTTGGCTTTGTCCATTTCACCATTAATAGCGACATCTTTCTTACCAAGATGGTACAACAAATTATGACACAAATGGTAATCAAAGTCACCTACTTGGTTCTCTTGACTCAAGCTTAAATGCACATTTTGAAAGTATGCATATTGTTGAACATAACTTTCATGCAAAACAAAATTATGCTTGAGTAAAGTAGATGCACTAACAATAGGCCTAGAAGGCATATCATCAACCTTTTTGTATATAACTTTCTTATACCTGTTGACCAAGTGGAATTGTTGTAAGGATCCCATTCGTCGAAAGTGCCTTGATTACTGCAAGTTTGTCAGTGCACCATTAAAAATTTCTGAATGACATGAAATGGGCTTACCATTGGTCCAAGTGGATGTTGGTGGCCACCCACCTATCCCAGTTGGACTCCCACAACTATCTCTTTCATTTTTTCAGTTCCCTTAATTGTAGCACAATTTACTATTTATAGCAGCTTTTCGGGTCTTGAACATCCGGAGCTTTTTTGAGGCCCTAAATGACATTTTTTGGGAAAACTGGGAGTAACATGGGTCTATGGACCGATGTTGCTCTTCCAAAAGTTTTAGTCCTTAGATAGTTCTTTTTAACAAGGTATTGTGCATGTCAAACGAAGATCGTATGCCAAATTTACAACCCTGGGAAGTTGATGTACCAATTTACCCAAATGGGGCCCACAGTTTGACGTTTCATCTCCTAGGGTTAGGGTTTTTGATGTTTAGGTTTTCCCATTGTTTCTCAACAATAAATATGCCTTCGATCCTTATTGTAACACAGTTCAGAGGCATGTAGCCACCATATCTCTTCTCAGAGATAAGCTACCATCGCCCTAGCTAGTTTATTCCCATTTCTGTTTGTAAGCATTTTCAATATTTTACACTAATGAAATTAAGTCTTATTTCTACCGCATCTCTGTATTTAAGGTTATTTCTATGCTTTATTTCGTTTATGTTTAAATCTGGATTAGTGGTATCAGAGCGGTCTGCTCTTTCTCTATCTTTCTTTGAATGTCCCCAACAAGGTTGGGATATAAGGAGTTAGGGCTTAAACTAGTCGAACCTTTGCCAGGCCAACCTCGCAAATCCTGATGACCTCCCATTGCGGATGAAAAGAAATATGAGGGGGCATGAGATCATATCAAAGTCTTGCTCAAAGAGTCCCTCGAGCGACAAAGGAATGTGATGACAGACAACTTTGCCCAGATCCTTCAGCGACTACCCAGGGGTGACACATCTACTTCCAATAGCTACTCTGGAAGTGCCACACCCTTTAAGGTACAAGTTAACTTTGACATTCCCATATTTGAGGGTCAGATAGATGCAGATGCCATAGATAAATGGTTAAATCTGCTAGAATGTTATTTTTCTGTTCATGATTTTTTTGGCTAGGAAAAGATCACTTTTGCACTTCTCAAAGCAGCCCCCATGTCAAGGATTGGTGGGAAACCTATTGTGAGCAGAAGGATGAAAGTACGAGCTCACTATTTTCAGCCGCACCCACTTGGAATTCATTCCGGGATGTCGTCAAGGAGCATTACTACCATGTCAAAAGCTATGAGGATAAATACATAAAGTGGACCATGCTACGACAGTGAATAGACCAAGATGTGCCAGAGTTCACATATATTTTTCATACCCTTCGCACAAAGTTGGGTATCAAGGATTCTGAGCTGCATTTGGTACCCAAATATGGCAGTGGCCTAAACAGGTACATCTAGGATGAGATGGAGTTCCTAAACATCTCTTCACTCAGCACATCATACCGATATGTCGTCAAGATTGAGAAAAAGTTTAAACAAAAGAAGCGAGACTTTGGATCTGTGAATTTGAAGAACAAAGGACAAAGCCAAGGTGGGGTGACCCAACACAAGTGGTCAAAGCCGCAAGAAAAGAACAACACCACGAAGTCAAAAAAGGACACAGGGAAGTGGTGTGACTTCCATAAGAGCCCTAGTCACAACACAAGTGAGTGTTAGACCAAGAAATCGTTGGTGGCCGAGTTGAAGGCTTCAGAATCAGATGCATGTTTCAACCTTGAGTCAGAACCCAACAAGGGGAATGGAAAAGGGATGTAGATCATTAACGTAGAGCCCAACACCACTATTGCACCACTAAGATCCAGAAGAATGAGCCTGAAGATCTAGAGGAGGGGGAGCATCTTTTCCACTCACAGATGTGGGTGAAGGGTTCACCACTGCAATTCATTGTCGACAGTGGTAGCCAAAAGAACCTTATTTCAGTAGAGTTCGTGAAGCAGTTGGGCCTACCGACTATGACACACTCGCACTTGTACAATATCGAGTGGCTTCACCAAGGATGATATCTCTGAGTTTGCCAGTAGTGTCGCCTTCCCTACAGCATCAAGCCCTTCACAGATGAAGTATTGTGTGATGTTGTAGCTCTAGATGTTTGTGATGTATTATTAGGCTAGCGATACTTGTGGAGGCGACATGATGTGTATGAGTTAAGGCCTCGAGCTGTTATTATTTCTTTGGGTAATTCATTAATCAGGATACCATAGGTAGCCCCACCTACCGCCACCTTTTTGATCACTGATAAGAAATGATGTAAGTTCATCTCCCAGACTAGGAAATTCATTTTCAATCTGGTTTGCTCCCAAAGTAACATGAAGATCATTGCCACATCCATGACCCTCGCAAAGGGTTCTTTCATGCAACAACAGCAACAGAGGTCCGATACAGTCATGAAAGAAGACAGGAACATCTTCTCCTCACCCACAGGGGTACCATTGCACTGGCAGGTCAAGCATTCGTCCAATCTGACTTCTAGAGCACCTCTACCCAATGGGCCAAGCACAAGCAGCAACATGATCAACATCAGGTACCACACAAGTTTCAGGTGGGCAAGAATGTCTAGTTGCATTTTCAGAAAGAACACCTTATAAGAGCCCATCAGAAGCTCCGACCATTCCGATATGGTCCTTACACCAGTACCAAGACTATGGGAAACAATGCTTTGGGGTACAACATTCCCCCATTTATTTTCTTGCACCGAGTGTTCAGTGTGGACCACCCTCAACCTAGCTTCCCACCATTGTTGGACACATCAAAGGTTGCAAAACAGCTCACCAGGGACCAAGTTCAGCATAAGTTTCATCATCTCACGGAGGAACTAAATGCAATGGATACCATTGGTTCCTAAGGGGGGGAGGAATGATCCAGGTGGATGTTGGTGGCCACCCACCTATCCCACTTAGACCCCTGACAACTATCTCTTTCAGTTTTTCAATTCCCTTAATGTCAGCACAATTTGCTATTTTAGCAGTTTTTCGAGTCCTGGACTTCTGGAGTCGTTTTGAGGCCCTTAATGATGTTTTTTGGGAAACCTGGCAGCAACATGGGTCCATGGACTAATGTTTGTCTTCCCGAAGTTGTATTCCTCAGATAGATCTTTCTAATGAGGTATTGTGTGCATCAAACAGAGATCGTATGCCAAAGTTACAACCTCGGGAAGTTGATGTACCAATTTACCCAAACGGGGCCCACAGTTTGGCGTTTCATCTCCTAGGGTTAGGGTTTTGGATGTTTAGGGTTTTCCATTGTTTCTCAACAATAAATAGGCCTTCGAGCCTCTTTGTAACACAATTTAGAGGCATGTTGCCACCACATCTCCTCTCAGAGATAAGCTACCATCGCACTAGTTGGTTTATTCCCATTTATGTTTGTAAGCATTTTCAGTATTTTACATTAATGAAATGAAGTCTTATTTCTATTGCATCTTTATATTGATGGTTATTTCTGTACTTTATTGAATTTTTGTTTAAATCCGGATCAACCATATTGCATGAGGATTGCGCCCATGGCATATTTGTTTGCAAGTACATGAGTTGAATCGATCTTTTCTTTCAAGACATCAAATTATTTTTTTTTCTTGCCTCCCCACTAGAAGACCTTTTCCACACTAATCAATGCATGCAAATGAGCCGTGATAGAAGAAAATTTAGCAAAAACTTTCTCCAATATTTGGCTGCTCCCAAAAAACTTCTTACTCTAGTGACTGTCTTGGGCATTGGCCAATTCATCATGACATCGACCTTGGAGGGGTCTATCTTCAACTCACCTCGTTTAACAATGTGCCTCAAGCACACCAAAGAAGTTTTACCAAATTCACATTTTGACATCTTAAAAAAAGAAAGCATAACTAGCCATTCAAACAAACCTTACTTTGGTATGAATGTCGTCTTCCATGTGTCTTCTTTAGCAATTCTACTTTGATGATAGCTATTCCTTAAGTTCCACTTAGTGACATGCTTTCCATTCTTCTTGGGCACCAAAACAATAGGTGACTCATATGGCGAAGGAGATGGTTAGATGATCCCTTTGTTCAACAACTCTTGGGTTTGCTTTTGTATTTCTGCATTTTCCGTTATCGACATCCTGTACATGCCAATGTTAGAAAGATGAAAATATTGTTGCAATGGTATTTCATGTTGGATTCCCCTCTTGGGATGAAATCCATTTGGTTACTGAAATATCTCATCGTATTGGTTAACTAGATCAACACAATCAGATTTCACTTTTGTATCACAGCCTTCAAACGCTTCATAATCAACATCATTCTTTAGTTTGATCATAAGAAGCACTAAATTTTTTCTTGGATTCACTAGTCTTTTCATTTTCCTTGCATTAACTAATGAAAGATGCAGTTTCTTACGATGAGCTCTCACAATATAATCCACACCATCTTTGAACAAGTGGTACTTTTTTTCACGGTGATACAAGATTGTTTTTCTATCATAGAGGTAAGGAATACCCAAAACAATTCCTGAAATATCAAGCGGTACAACATCTAATTCAACTTCTTCAATGAAGTTTGTTGTGATTGCAAATCGAAGAATAGATTTCCTTGTAACCTGTAAGTTTGTGTCCTTGCATATCCAACCTAATGGATATGGATAGGGATATAGAATGCTTTCAAGATTCAATTTCTTGACTAAGTCTTTAGATATCAAGTTGGCTTGAGACCCACTATCAAATATTATGTCGATTTTTGTATGTTTTGCAATAACCCTCACATGAAATAATTCAATCCTTATTTCTTCATCTAGGGTGCTACTGTGACAATTTGATGTACTAGTGTTAGCAATGTATTCTTTTCCTTTTATACCCCTGGCTGTAATTTTAGTTCCATCACACAAATCGGATTCCAAATCCTCTTGAATGATTGAGTCTATCTCTTCTTTTCCTTCGTTGTTGAGTTTCATAGGCCTCATCTATGAATGAAGCTTCCAACAATCATCTTCATCGTGACCCTCTTTGGAACAATGTTTACATATTTTTTTCTCTCCTTCCTTCTTAAGGGATGCATTTTTCTTTCCTTTCCCTTTGAAACCCTTTTCTTTTTCTTTACCCTTAAATAGATTTTTTCTACCCTCTTCTGGAATATTTTCCCCTCTTTCCTCAAGATGAGTGGCTTGCACACAAACCTCATCTAGACTATTGGGATTAAGGATCATATGCCTAACGTAACTGTGTAAACCCCCTATATACTTTTGCAACATGTCTTGTGATTGCAAATCTACACCTAACATTAGAGACCTTCTTCTAAATTCTCAAGTGTAATCTTGCACATTTTGACCTTTAAGTTGTCTATCGTTCTACCAATTCATGATGGCTTTCTGCATATATGCTAGAGGGTAAAATTGTCTTTTAATCACAACAATGAAATCAGACCAAGAAATTGAGATCTTACCATGTTTATTTTATCTCTTCTTGTGTTTTGGTTTTCCCACCATGTTAGTGTTGCATCCTCTAGTCTCAAGGAAGCTAGCTAAATCTTTGTATCATCATCTTAAAGCTTTTGAATTCTACAACATACCTCCAACTTACGAACCCAATTGTCATGTTTCTCTGCATTCACTTCACCATTATACATGGGCAGTTCAAATTTAACATCAAGTTTTAACACAGATGTTTTACCAATTCCTTTTCAGGTATGTTGATGAGTGTGAGTAAGGTTTGTATTAGTTGAAGAGGATGAAGATGCCTGTGAAGTTGAATATGAAGATAATGGTGGAGATGGTGGAGGTTTACCTCCATTTCCATTACCTCCTCCTCCTAAAGAACCTTCTCCTTTTAGAGGCTTGGAGCTTTCGCCTTGCAGTCTTGTATTCCTCTCTTCGTAGAGGACTTTCACCATCTCTGTCATGTCAAAGAAATCCTTCCTAAAAAACTTCTCATCCTTTGACATATTTATAAGCTCTCCTTCATGTGACATGTTTACTCAAATTTCAACTGCAAGTTGAGGTAAAACTGGGGGTGGAGATTGTGGAAATATTTCACTCCTTCTCTTTGACCCAACTTCAGGACCTTCAACAAGATTTCATTCTCCTCTCTTGTGCTTCAACCTTGTAGGCATCACATTCACTTGCAAATAGTTAAATCTTCCTTGCACAAATAAAACCAAGAGTTCTGATACCAAACTTGATCTAAATGGAAAAATGAGTTTTGTTGTGATAAATTCCTCTTCAGCATATGTAAAAGTGGTTAAGGATTCATGAGGTTAATTGCAATTTTTAACATGAGGTTGTGAATGTTTTTATTTAAATTACATGTACAAATTAACATAAACAAATGACTGAACAACAACATATAGCAGACATGAACATCACCAAAATAGTATCACAACAACACATGATGAAGGAGTTCACCCCGCCTGGGCTACGTCTCCTTGGTCCAACTTCCAATGGATTGTCCCTCTCTATTATGCTCAAAAGTGTTAATACATCAGTGTACAATGCTCAAACAACTCTGAAACCTATTCTGATGGCTCGAGAATGCCCAAAAATGCCTGTCTAGCCTCTTTTTGCTCCTGATTTGGTAAAAAAATGAAGACGTTATGGCTTCCCCAACTCTTTCTGCTAATCGCACCTCAATTTCCCCAAAATATGGCACCATCCTACAATTTCGCCTCCAAATTTCGCTAACAGGCTGCTGATTTCTCCTAATTCTCGGTGAATTTGTTGGATGGATTAAATTCCCAATGAGGCCTTAATCCCAAAAATTTAGGACAGATGGGGGACAACGTGCCTGAGGCTAAGGCCAACTACCCGTGGTTTCGTTGGGTGACAGGTGCCTAGGGGCTGGCCCCTTTTCCAGATGGCACCAGAATTTAACTTTAAATATGTGTTGACAACAATAGTTAGTAAGAACTATTGTGTGGCATGTTGGTTATGGTTTGGACTTGTTACTTGGAGGTTGCGGGTTCAACCCTCGTCCACTGCTACTCGGAAATTACCCAATTTTTGGTGGCACTCGGGCTGCCACATGGCAGACCCTAGTTGGGCCACGTGGCACCCTGTGGTTGGCTGCCAACCAACCAATGAAATCGTACCACTTGGCACCATCTAATTCACCGGAGGTAAACAGTCATATGCCTATTCACCCTGCCACGTAGGTATGCCCATTGAGCACCATGTCAGTAGTACGGAGTGCTGACTTGCCTGCACAATTGTTTTTTAAATTTGCATGTTTAATAAAATGAACAAAACATGTTTCTGGGAGCATACGGAGTCTGTTTCATGTGAAATGAGTTGCGTCGGATTCAGGATGACGATCACTACGTGGGCGTTCATGTTCCACACCAATCTGACAACTTTGAATTTTGAGAAAATTTTTGAGCACTTGATCAACACATGAGACATTTCCAACTACAATCACATCAGTCATCTACGATGGTAACTTCATACGAATGTATGCATTTCATTTATTAATTATTATTTAAAATGACTTTTCAAAGTGGATCCCCTTATCTCATCCATGTCCAATTAAATATTTGTATGAGGTTGGTCATTGAATCAGTTTTGGGGCAGGTGGTGCGATATCATCATTTTTTGTCATCCTATTGTCCCTTTCGCATGCTTCATCAATCCCTTTGGAATTGGTCTAGTGTTTTTACTTATACTATATCATGAAAACATAGAGAATTAACATGCAAACCTTGTATCTTTGAGAGCTTATCCAAACATCTTTGAAAAATAAATCGAACTACAGTCAGAAAATGGGGGGTGGGGGGTGGGGCCAGAAATGATTCGACCTGAGCCTGTGACCACAAATCAACTACGAGCTACACCAGAATCATGAAGAATTTTGAAGTGCACATGATGGTTGTGTTACTTCAAAATGTTAGAGGGATTCAACAAGGAAATTTCTCTAGAGTTTATGCAGAACCTAAATGACATGATAACAATTGTAAAAGATCTACAAGTCTAGGTGACTGAAGAATTTATGGCTGAAGTTATGGGACTTTCAATATATGGAGAAAAGTGATATGAACCCCATACCCTATTAGACTATGCCACTTAGTTTTTCTTGGAAGACGAATAATTTGCAAAGAAAGGGAAAGGATATAATTGAGACTCGATCTTGAACACATGGAAGGAGGTGGCCGAAATAATTTAGAGGTACACAACATGTGATATGAGGTTCGATGTGGTTCAAGTTTGGCACTTGAAGTTGATGACACATCTAAAACAAAAGGTACACCTCAACATTCCCTTGTTTTTGAATTATTTCTTGCATAAAAGGACACAAAGCATTAAATGAGTAAAAGAGTCATCCATTGTACTATCCCATCACAAATTGATTAAAATCTTAGTTCTGAGGAGTTTACAACAGAATCAACAGGCCTCAAAAGATTTTATGGGAATGAATGAAGATCTAAGAGAGGAACAAAATAAAAATGAAGAAACCCTTATGGAACACACTTCAGAAAACCCTAGGAATATTATAGAAGGGGGCGATAGGGAGAATGAAGAAATCCTTGTGGAAAACACTTCATAAAACCGTGAGAATGTTGTAGAACGGAACGATAGGTATAATTTGATTGATCGATTTTCATCTAAGTAACCGAACTCTCCTCTAAATGAGGAAATAATGGAGGAAGAAAACCCCTATAAGGCAGGACGAGGAAGTTGTTGATGCTCTAGATGAAATGCTAGAAAGCCTGTCATCTATTCAATTTCAAGATATATTCGCAGTTCGGGCTCTCACCCCATTTGTTGCTCTAATAAAAGGAAAGATTCATTATGTAGCAAGATGTACTTTGGATCTCACTGACCACATTGGTTTGACATCAGGATAATTTTGAGGTCTAAAATGGGCCTCCTAAGGAAATTATAAGATAATAGTGGAAATAATAAAATAAGATTATATTACATCATCAAATTTTAGAGGGTAAAAATAAAAAACTATTTTTTCAACTCATATTTTCAACTTATCTCCCGATGGTTTTACTGATATTTAAAGCAGAAACATTCATTGGATGCAAAATTTGATTCATAATCCAAGGAGTACCCATGTTTCATACTTTTGATGGACCCCCTTAAATGAAAAATGAGAAATATATGAAAACCGTGATTGCAATCACGTTTTCTCATGTATTTCTCATTTTTCGTGTAGTAGGGTCCATCAAAAGTATGCAACATGGGTACTCCTTGGATGAGGAATTAAATTTTTCATCCAATGAGTACTCCCGCTCGAAATTTGAGTAAAACCTTAGGTAGATAAGTTGAAAATACGAGTTGAAAAAGTAGTTTTATTATTTTATTATTTTTTAATCTTTTCACTTTTTTACTCCAAAAATGGTGAATCATCCCCCATGGTTAACATCATCATCTTGAATCTTATTGGTTCTTATAAAGTTTATTTTAGTTGTAATTTTTCATAGGATGCCCATTTTAGACCTCAAAACTCCCTTGATGATTAGACCAATAATAACATTGATCATAGATCCACTTCAAGATATGTTCCTAGTTTGGGCTCTCGTACCATTTATTGGTCCAACAAAAAGAAAGATTCATTATGCAGCGGGATGTACCTTGGATCTCATTGGATACAATGATTCACGTTGTGTTGCCAATAACATTTATCGCAAGTCCACTTCATGATATGTTCTTAATTTCGGTTTTGATCCCATTTGTTGGTCCAGCAAAAAGTAATTTGTGATTTGTTTGTCATCAACAAAGGTTGAATATAATAGTGCAGTCAACATTTCCATGAGGACATGATTACCTAACACTTGTATCTTTTTTCCAATGTTGTATTTTGAAGGGTGTTATTCCCATGCGGTTTTTCCTCTATTCTCTAGTTGCAACTATTTTATATTGTTTTGATGTATTGTAAAATGGGTACTTACATGGATTCTTATTAAGACCCATTCATTATGTTCTCTCTATTAGTGCATCATGGGGTATTGGAGACAACATACACTTAATTATACTTAAGATTAATGAGCGGAGTCATCCATGACAACCTCGTTATTGGGCACTCCACAAGTGCATGCATGCGTTTTAGTAATTTCCACATGCATGAGAAAATAAATTGATGAATGCATGACTATTTAACTTGGTCTAAGAGTCAATTTTCTTCATTACATGTTTACATATTTATAGATTCACTACTATATAAGTTCAGACATGTAAATTAAATTGTTTTGAATTGCATTCTCTCATCATTTAATTTCTTTTTTCTAATTGCTAATTTTGAATTTTTTTTAACTAGATTCAATCTATGTGAGCCTTCAAAAATCTAAAAGAACAATTAAGTTAAATTTATTTTGGCCTTCCAAGACCTAAAAGAACAATTAAGTTAAAGCTACTTTGATTTTTGGTTTGGGTATAAAATCCAAAATCATCTCTTTTTAGTTTTTTTAGTATGTAATATTTTTTTTAATATATAAGATAATTGTAACCCTTTCATCAAATACTTATGAAATCTTAAAATCTAGATTGTGTTGAACTTTTTAAAACACTTAAACAATGTTCTCAAGCTGGCGTCACCTAAGAAACTATAAAGAAAATTCTATGAAATTATGGAGGAGGAGAGTGTTGTGTCAAGAATTTTTTTCTGTTTACCGTGTTTGTGAAACCTGGTTATGCGTTGATTGTATTTAATTTCATCATGCTGCAATGTTCAACCTTTAATGTATTGATAATGATTGCATTGGAGATAATGGAGAAAGCTAAACTTAGATTACTATTATAGTAATGATAGGATTGAGAATCTAATTTCAGATCTTAGATCCTGATATCTAGGGAGTGGTTCAAACCACCCTAATTGTGAGAAAGCCTATATATACTAGGTTGTTCTCCTGATTGTATACAGTGTGTATGTGTGAAGTGCTTGGCCACTCTCCAAGCATCTCACCTGGAGAACCATTTAGCAAATAAAGTTTGATTTTTATCATGGTATCGGAGCTTCAAGTTGTTAATCCTGTAAGCCAAGTGGAGAGGAGATGTTGGGTGCTGAAGGGCGTTGTTGGTGAGGAGGCGCAGTAGTGGAGGCCGAATTGGCTGTTTGGATGGATCTGCCACGAGAGCTGATTTATCAACAGGAAAGTCGATCTCTGTGTGAAGATCGTGGTTTGTGTAGTGTCCAATGAAGTCGAGATCGTGTGGACTGTAACTAAGCATGTGGGACTGTCATCCTTCTTTGTGTTTACCGTGCCTGCTTAGCGGAACCGTGTTGCATCTGGAGAGTTGAGAACTGTTACAGTAGAGACAAGATCTACATTGTGCGGTATTGAGGCTCAAGATAAAAAGAAGTCGTTGAGGAGTTGTCTGTGGAGAAGTGAACGCATCCACTGTGAGGTGTAGGAGCCGCTTCCAATCAGAGTTAAGGGTACCAGTGTGGCCTGACGCCGTGTTTGGTGCATGCTGTAGGGTGTCTACCTCTGTGTCCACATTGGAGATGGCATGTGCTGACTAAGTATGTCTGCGGTGTATGGACCAGTTTGATTGAGGAGTTCGATGTGATAGAGCTTTGGAAAGTTAGCATGTAATCCTTCTCATTCCAAGATAGGATCGAAGTGAAGCTCTTTGGAATGTGCGTGCTACCAAGGGCCATTGGATAAGGGAGGGTCCGCCTTCTTTTCGGCAGTAGTGAAGCTTGTTGGTGTGGTAGACCTCTGAGGAGAATTGAACCAGGTGTGGCAGAGCTTTGAGGAGAATTGAACCAATACCTTTAGTCAAAATCACAATAATGACTTTCAAGATGCCTTTTGGGGCCTGACTTGCGACTCAAAAGATTTGAACCTGCATACAACTGCAAATTGTACTACCAATGTGATAGCTGCAACAAAAGCCTCAGTACTCCTGCCTTCCTCATTGGAAAAAGACCCTTGAGATCTCAAAAACCAACAGTTCTGCTTCTGCGCAATGTTCTGTCATCTCCTTGAACGATTAGCCTGTTTGCTGGTTCCTCAGTGTCATTGCTTTGTTGTGGGTCACTGTACTTTTCTTTTGTTATAGTTGCAGGTTGTGGAGATTCCAAAACCAATTGGGTAAATTTTCTTCTAAATTATTATATGCCACAGAAAATGTGATTTTTTTTCTTGATTTGAACCCATCTTCAGAAATATATGCATCAAAATTAGATACTCATAGTGTTTCTAGCTTGTGAGAGGTCGTTTAGTTGCTTGTCACCAGAGCTGAGGGCACTAAGACCTGCGTGGCACAAAAGCCACAGTCTACGAGGTTTTATAGTTGAAGAGATGCCAAAGGGAGAAGTTTCTTGGAGCTCGTTAGAGGACTGTATGGAGTTGAAAAGGAATCTTGAAGCGAGATAAGATGGAATTTAAAAACATGTCTTTATTTGAAGATATTTTTAATTATGATGATGATATTTTTCTCATGTGGGCATTTGGCATTAACATGGGTAGTATATTTGAGTCAAAAGAAATTTCAGAAAAACAATGTGGTTCTGTTGATGACCATGAGAATCAAGAGGCACAGTCTGTTGTGCAAGATTCACAAGCTGATCTTCAAGAAGGATGTGAAGAGGAACAAAGTATTGAAGATCAACGGGACGAGCTAGATGAAGCTGATTGCAAAGATGTGGTAGAAGAAAACAAAGCCGAAGAAAATTTAAATTGTGATGATCTCATTATTATTTTTGTGTGTGCAGATGATACCAACAACAAGAAGGAAAAAGTATGAAGTTTGAAGAAGAATTGAAATTTATTGAAGCATGGCTTGAAACACCATGTCTTTATGAAATCAACACAGAAGTTGCAGTAATGAATGGTGAAGACATCATCACTGGCATTCAGATGGTTGACACCGGAAATAGTGAGAAGGAAAATTCTCCTATCCAGCCTGCCATAATTCTGAAAAGGGCAAGAATAAGAATTCAAGTTTTCCTTCACAGGGGAAGAAATGAGGTGAAGATACAACACTACCTCATGGCAAAGAAAGTGAAGATGAAGCCTCATCCACAAATGAACAAGTATGGGCTCTACTGCAAGAAGACTAAAATGAAAACTCTGTTACCAAGTTTTTTCATGTTTTTAATTGTAAGCCTAGCTGAGACTAGACCAGCAGGCATATGTTATTGTTTAGTACCCTTTCTCCATTAAGGGGGAGTGTTGGAGATAATGGAGAAAGCTAAACTTAGATTACTATTATAGTGATGATAGGATTGAGACTCTAATTTTAGATCTCAGATCCTAATATCCAGGGAGTGGTTCAAACCACCCTAATTGTGAGAAAGCCTATATATACTAGGTTGTTCTCTTGATTGTATACAATGTGTATGTGTGAAGTGCTTGGGAACTCTCCAGGTATCTCACCTGGAGAGCCATTTAGCTGCTAAAGTCTGATTTTTATCAATTGGTTCTGAATTCTGAAAGAGATAGCTGATTTCTACAGTCTCCGCATGGAAAATAGATTTCTTGCTTGAATCTGGTAAAAAAAATTCAAAAAATCAAAACGTTGGAGTGTTTGAATCATTTTTTGATGGTGGAAATGGATTAGGAACCATCAAGATTATGAGGCACCCATAATCTAGAATTTTGAAAGCTGTTACTAATATTTTCAAAAACAAGTCCCAAATTTTGTCAAAATTTTGCGCGAATTTCCATTATTTTCTAAACTAATTTGTGAGTTATTTAGACTACAGTGATTATACATTTGCAGTTAAAATAAATTAAGGTTTTTATTCCACACGAATGATTAAAATAGTAGAACAAAAAATTGCTAAAACAACAATATTCAGGTTGCTCGATACTGAAGTAGATCGTCAAAAAAGAAGCCATACAAAAATCGTTGTCAAATGCCTTTACTATCACCTGCATTTCCATGGCGTTTAGGTATACGAAAGAAAAGCTACCAAATATCAAAATGTTGTGGTGTACGGGGAATATGGATTCATATATGATAACTTTACAAGCCAACTTGTCTCTATGTTTAGGGAAAATTGAGGTTCTACATAAACGTTTTTTCTATCTTTTAAGAGTCTTTAAAAATATTTTGAAACTGTCATTTCATAAATTTTAATGAGTGATCTAGACATAGGCTAAGTTTTACAATCCGTATAGTTGCGACACTCATTTCTTTTCACCATATTATTGTTGATTGATTGTAAATGAGATTCTTGTAGACATAAAAAAATCACTCAAAAAACCATTATCTCACATCATTACTCATATTCCTGACATATATTTGATAAAGTAGTGACTTAATATGCTTTCTGTTTCTAAGGATAACTAAATTAAAGGCTACCTCCTTTTAAAATAAAAATTGCATATTTACATAAACCTTAAAGTAACAATCATGATAAACAAATGGTTGTAATCAAATTTCCACTCGACGGATAAGTTTGAAATTCTAGTCCTTGAGGCGATCTGCTAAATTATAGATGGTAAATTCGAAACAATAATGATCTTATAGACAAATTTTGATAATGCACACACACATACATTGATCAAATAATATTACATATATACATTAAGTGTTGTCTCAAGATAGGGAAACTGTCTTGGACACACAATCAGTGGGTTGAGTGAATATCTCGACCACACAACAATCTAGAAAATAATTAGATCTAAACAACTCCAAGAGAAAAGGAACATACTCCTTTACATAGAAAGAATCACACCAAAGGCAAGTAGGAATTATATTTTCTAAGTCCCCCCTTTAATGACTACTTGTCTCATTCTCAATCAACCAAGTATAACTTTGGATCTTGGTGTTTACAAACATGATTAAAAAGAGAATATGCCAATGTCCACATAAAGGAACAACAATCTACCAGAATGCATGAGTACCAACCATTGGTCTACTGGGATGTCCATCGTGTACATGGTTCAGTCAACCATTATCTACATACATGTACATGTACCCGTAAACCCCCCTCCATCATCATCATCATGAATTTTATCGGATTACCCATAAACATTCTCTAGGTCTTATCAGCTCACCCTAAACCATGCCTAGGGTTTTTTTGGCTCACCCAAAAACATGCCTATAGAAATCCCTGTCAACTTTAATCGCACAGTTGGTTTCTGGATTACCAGAAACCTAAAATGCAAAGTGGTTTCTAGCTTGCCACAAACCTGCACTTACAAACATTGTCACAAGTGGTTTCTGCCTTACCACAAATATGCACTTACATAGTGGTTTCTGACTTACCACAAACCTACATTTTTAAAGTGGCTTTAAGATTACCACATGAAGTTCATGGGGGTACACATGCCTCATCAGACTTACATTACACACTTAATTCTTGGAGTTACCAGGTCCATACTTTACAAAGACCACTATAAAACATCCTAGACTTGCCAACTAATGTATGTGACACATAATACACCATCATCCTGAGTTTATTCTACAAAGTTACACTAACTCACACAAACATTCACTTTGTTTTCCATCACCCTTTAATCTCTAATGTTACTCCAACATGGGTGGGACTACTACAAATCTATTCCAAACACCAAATTGCCAACCTATATTCTCTAATGTCATTTTCGTTGTTTTTCTATCCTTGTCATACAAATAAACCT
Source organism: Pinus tabuliformis (assembly GCA_031772625.1). Classification (NCBI taxonomy): domain Eukaryota; kingdom Viridiplantae; phylum Streptophyta; class Pinopsida; order Pinales; family Pinaceae; genus Pinus; species Pinus tabuliformis. The sequence continues at coordinate 1,225,655,934 of CM062809.1, forward strand.
GTTTGTCATTGAAATGGCCAATTCCGACACAAACTTATGACAATAGGTGGCCAAAATAATGTCTCTTAAATAACCATGGCATGACAAATTAACAATTAATCATTTTTTAAATCACTTGGAGCATATTTTTCATCAAGATGAAATGAGCTTGGAAGCTACAGAAGTGGTAGCCTCAACACACTTCCCTTTACATAGGGCGCGATTTTTGTTTGTCAACAACTTGTTGTCGGTCAAGAAAATGGATCAGTTATAGTACAAAAAAGAAAGGTCTTCTGCAAAACCTTTTCCAACAAAAAATGGATATGACCGATTATGGAGCAAACGAAGCACAAATTGATTTAGTGTTCTCCCTCTTTCGAATCTTAGGCAATGACCCTCATGCACAGAATTGAAAAGCTACTTAATAGAAGTAGATGCACAGAATTGAAAAGCTCCTTAATAGAATCATATGCACAAGCCATCGATAGCTTTTAGTAAATCTAATGGATTCACCTCTCTAGTTATGCTTTGCTCCGAAAGAACATAAGAACGAACAGAATAATTTTCCAAATGGATGTTTGAGGATCTACTTCTCAACGAAAAACAAAACTACATGAGGACATTGCTTGCAAACCTTGGAGGTAAGTTGGAGGAGCTTAGCCACTTAGCTTATCAGTGTCCTCGGTGAGGATAGACCTGTTACAACTACTCGTTTTGACGACTAAATACCAAAATTTCCACTTAGAATAAATGCTACGACATTTCAACAAGGGTATCTGAACAAGAAACCATGGCGCCACAAGTTTTGTATGCTGAATCTTAGAAGTAAAAGGCTGGGGAGGATGATAATACAGAAGGCTCGTCACGGCTTCGAACAAATGCTTCCTCAGAGGGACTCATAACTAAAGGTATGCCTAAAAATCCCCATATAAATTTTCAAATATAGACAGACTGGTATACTTGTATTCCTCTAGTTTTCCTTCTCAAAGCCTTTTTTTTTTATAAAGTCTTTCATCTGCATAAAGTCTTAGTCCCACATGCCTTCCTATACCGAAGCTAGAAAAAACTTCCCTTTTACAATTCCTGACTGCGAGATATCCATATCTCACCAATTTTGGCATCTCTTGTCAGAATTTTGTATAATCTCTTGACCCTGCATTGGCTTCAGTTTCCAGATAGGAAGTTTTTGGTGCAAATGCAAGGGATGTTTATGCTATTGTATTGTAATTTAATGGCCATCGTGCTGTCTTTCAATTGTCGTTTATGGTCTATTACCATAGTTCTGAGTGTTTTTCTAGGTTTTCTGGGTCCATTGTAGTTTAATGACCATCGTTCTGTCTTTGAAATATCGTGTATAGTCTATTATCACAGTTCTGAGTGTTTTCATGGCTTTCTAGGTTTGGGAGGAGTTTAGAACTTCTTATTCTCCTTGTATTATCATTCAATTACGTATCCTCTTCCACATGACACTGCTAATTTAGAGATAATTAGAAGTTTGCATCCTCGCCTCTCTGGTTCTTTTTCCGCTGAGGTCTGGCCCTGGTTATTCCGGTGGCCAGAACAGTAGCTTAGGGGAAAGTGAACCAATTTATGGTAGGTAGGTAGTATGCGTGTCAATGGAACTGCCCAAAAGTTTGCCTCATGTCACTTGGTTCATTTCCCCACACATTCTCTGACCTCACACATTCCATATCAGGCATATAGGATTGTCGATGGTACATCTTCATATGCCTCCGGATCTAGATTGTACTACGACGACGACTTTCCACCCCCGTGTCATGCGGTTTTTTAAATAATCGCACAAGCCAATCTCCTCGTTATATGGGGTATTGTCTTTTCCAAGATCATATATCCCCTATTTAGATCCCCCACACCTGCACTCATTAATTCGGACCTAACTCATTTTCCCTTCCTGTCAGACGGTATCCACTCAATTGTCTCTCCCTCTGACAGGTCTCGGTTTTCCCTCTCCCGATCACGCTTCCATACAGGTCCAGGGAAAATTTTAAAAACCACCCTAAATTTATATGTATAATAAATGGCTGAATCCCCATGATACATAGGAAAAATTGGAGGTGATTTGAACACTAATATAATATGTGTGTGTATATATATATATATATATATATATATATATGTTTGGCGAATCTCTCACCAAATTATATTATCTTGTAAAGTCATGGTGAATCTTTCACTGAATTATAAAATCTTGTAAGATCTTGGAAGATCTTTCACTGAATAATAAAACATTGTGCAATCTTGGCGAATGCTTTGTTAAAGTATGAAACCATATATGATAATATTAAAACATATTCATGAAATTGTAATATACTAGCATACATGTTTGGAAAAAAGAAACATAATTTTCACTTCCTACAAACAATGTTGCACGTTTAGTGGCCATGTTTGTCATGGTAGGAGAGATTAATGTTTTCTCTATCACTTTTGTCAAGATACCATGTTTGCCAAGCTATCAAATTTCCTTCTTATTCCATAGACTTCAACTGCGAGATTAAAAAAAAAAACACATCAAGTTTGTTTATGCCAACATGCCAACAAGTAGCAAGCCCTAACTATATAATATAATGAAGTAGTAGGTATCCCAAAGGACTGAAGAGGATCTAATGGAAATAAGTGACCGTTGTCAGAAGCCTTCCAATCAATATATAAATATATATTTATTATTATTTTAATTCGAAATATTCAATTAAGTCATAAAATTTAATTATGTCTCTCCCAATCTAAATTTATTATTAGCTTAATTCACTACCTTCATACCATTTTTAACAATGTTGTAACATATGGATTAATTTTCTTTTTGGTGCACAATCTCTGCCTTTTAGGACAATATGGTGCAGTGACCCAACCCCTATAGATCATTACGACATACTAAGAATAGCAGAGAAGATGAAAGGTTGTACAAACCAGCGTATTTTTCAAACAACTAATCCAAGATTAGTACCTTAACTTTTTCATGAAGATATCATATTGAGAATGTTTGAAAAATGGTGGGAAATCTGGGAAGAGACTATCTCTCTTCTGTGAGGGTGATGTGGAAAGAGTTAAGATTTCATTGTTTTGAATTCTTTTTGTTAAATAAAAAAACCCAATATTAATGGAAATATCAATATTTTTTACTAAATTTTGTGAAGTGACTAAATGTAGCTTTAACCATTCACCTTAAGCTTCTTTTTACAATATAATTTCCTAAGTCTATTTAACATCTTCATTGTCATAAAAACCAACCTATATCCATCTTAACTCCACATCTACCACTCTTAGAGGGATGAAATCTATTTATCCCTCCCAGCGCTTGGTAGACCTAGAATTAAGATGGATTTAAGCTAATAGAATTTCCCCTTTAAATAGTATATGCTCACATGAATACCATGGTATTACCATGGGTCAATACCATGGGTTATCATAAACCTGGTTCTTAAAAACTACTATTAGTAATTTATAAAAATTAATAAAAGTAATAATTGATTTTTTTTTTTTTTTATTCTAACCATGTTAAAATGTTTAAGTGACATTAAATTACAAGATCCATTTTTACTCTTGATCTACCAAGCATCGAGAGGGATCAAATATTTTTTCACTCTATGTTAGTTTGCATATCACAATATTTGAACTAGAGTAAATATGGATCTATGCTAGTTTAATTCCCCCCCTTTAAATAGGTTGCATTCCATGTGAATACCATGGGTCAATACCATGTGCCATCTTTATTTTTATTAATACTAATATTAGGGTTAATAATGTTTTTTTGCATGGTATTAATAATAATTTGGCCCATAGGCTTCACCTAAATATAACACATTTTTTAAGTGTTCCTAAATATAAGGTGGCCTATGGAGTAAATATAAAAAATGTTTTATTTATTTACCATACCTCTTTTATAAATATGGTATTTGGCCCATAGGATTCAATTAAATAAAACCTCCTTTTTTAGCCTTCTCAAATAGAAAGAGGGTTATGGACTAAATATAGAAAGAGGTTTTATTTATTTACCATACCTATAGTTTATTTATATTTTTATTTATTTACCATACCTCCACTTTATTTATATTTTTATTTATTTACACTCTTGTGCCTTCATAAATATAAGGTGACATATGGAGTAAATATAAAAAAATGTTTATTTATTTACCATACCTCCACTGTATTTATAATTTTATTTATAACTATCATAAATACATTTTCTTGAAAAATGAGGCCGAATGGAAGATTGTAACTCCTAATTTCAAGGGCTAAATTTACTTTTTTTACCCTCTCCCTTAAAATAAGGTGGGCTAACTTCCATACCTATTTTTTTTTATAAAATAAATTTGACGCAATTTGTGACAATGTACTATGATAGAAAATATTCGCCCAATAAAAATGTTAAACCCCTTAATTTAGCCGAAGGGCAAAAATTCGCCCCTAAAATTTTCCATGTACAGGACCCTTTGATGGAAGTAGAATGTAACATGTCTGCCAACTCAACCTTGATCCGCGCCACTATGGAAGTAGAAATGCTCCATATCGCGATCTTTGGATGTTTGGCATACCACGTTGGGAGAAATACATGTGCCTGCTGTCGTCCTTTTGCCACAATCACTATAGGGTGGAAAACATGCATACTGTGAATGGAAACATAAACATCATCCCATTAAAATCACTCTGCCACCCATGACTATTACCCTTGATAGCGCCACCCTGGTAAATCACATTATCAGTTTACAGAGGCGAGCCCTAGTTAACCGATGGTATTTACCGGACATGGAGGATTCTGAGATGAGAATTTGGCTGGGAAGAAAGTGGAAATCCATGCTTGGCTATCTGCCCAAAATAGTTAGACTCATGAAAGGATGGTACAATTTCCACTTTCTTAGTCATGAGGATCTTGATACAATCAGATCCATCCCCTGGGTTCATGGAAAGAGCTTCCTAGCCCTACATAAATGGTACATTGACTATAATCCCCAACACAATACTCCCATTAACAAAATAATCTGGGTCAAATTACCCAGATTGCCGATAGAATTATGGACAATGCAAGCTCTAATAGACAATGGAAATGCCATAGGGAAATACGTATATGTGGACCCGAAATGCCTTGGTGCAAAAGACAAGAGAGTAGCATGGATATTCATAGAGAAGGAATATCATGGCAGTTTTCTTGACCACATCAATCTCCATTGGGAAGACATCAATCTCCATCAGAGATTGGATTACTGGGGGGTGCCTTTTCGTTGCTCTTCCTGTCACAGAACAGGACACCTACACAATCAATTCTCGCTTCGTCTGGGTGGCCGCCTACATGGAAGAAAATGTTACAACGCAAGAAAGCTGACAAACTCTAAGAAGGAATGGCCAAGCAAAAATGGTCAAAGGATGGCGTCACAATACCAGAAAGCGACACATCTAGGTAATTCTCACAAGACCTTCTCTCGATATCCTCCTTTTGTAGGCTTTATGGGAATTTCCCCAATTTACATTGCATCTTCCCCAAATATTTCTAGAAAGTCGGACTCACCTTTTACAGGAATTCTAGCTCACCCTAGTTTCCCCCCACCACCGGAACCTACCCCCTGCAACGAAATACCCGCTCCTCTTCCGAGTACATACCCTTGTCGTAATATCCCTTCCTCCTCGCACATTGCATACATACCCTCACCTACTCCCTCTCTTATCTCATCCAGTCGTCAAACAAAGGACAAAGGACCTCACCCCTTTGTCACTCCTCCAAACTCACCTATTGCATCCACTTCAAACTCTATAGGAAGTGACTTGGAATTGCTTCTGTAAAAAAAATCTAGATTTGCACTCCCTCTTCAAACTTTATAGGAAGTGACTTGGACTTCCTTCTGCAAAAAAAGACTTTAGATTTGCACTCCCTCACCATACAATAACCAAAATCATATTCCTCTCCACACATCAGCCCTACTTCGGCTGGCAATATAACTATCCGATGGAAGAAAAACCATGGCAGTAGATATTTCCGCGGAAGGAACTTCAATATCCCTTTCACCTATCCAATGGACTTCTTTCTCATTGATGTACCTATTACAGATCTTTCCTTCCCTCGGACTCTTAGAGCAAGACAACCCATTGAAACTTTTCCATGACCCATATTATATCCATAAATATCAGGGCGTTGGGAGCTAAACCAAAATTCATAGCTCTCAAAAATTAGTTTTACTCCTTACATTCGAATATCATCCTCATACAGGAAACTATGCACAATCGTTCTGAGGCTGTTTTATATTTTCGGAAAATGTTTCCGAGTTGGCACATTTATGCAACTAATTCAATTGGCCTCTCACATGGGCTGATAGCCTTATGGGATCCATCTTGGGTCTTGGTTAAGGCTTTCTGTTGTTTTGCAGGCATTCTGCTGGAAACCAGATTTCGCGGAATACCTGGAAACGTCCATATTCTCAATGTATATGCACCCTATAAGGACTGATTCACTTTCTGGAATCATGTTTTCTCCTCTGAAATGATGGAACTATTGTCCCTTATCATTGCAGAAGATTTAAACTACATTTTAAGCAGTGATGAAGTATGGGTTTGCGGCAGGAACGCAGACCCTCTAGCCAGTCCTTTTTAAGATGCTCTACTATAATACTATTTTGTGGACATTTTCCCTGCTAAAATTGCCCCCACTTATGATAATGGCCGATCTAGAACAACATATGTGGCCAAAAGACTGGATCGTTTCTTAGCCCATGAAAAGTTGATTGAATGATTGGGTGATTTCTGCACAGAAATCATCAGTAACTTCATATCCCACCACAGACCCATCTCATTACAATGGAGGAACACTAGAATTCGCAAGGGTCTTCCTTTCAAATTTAACAGATCCTGGCTGGAAGATCAGGAGTTCAATGAGCTTGTGCAGGAATCTTGGGGACGACATATTCCTCCTATAAATTCTTCTTCCACTCAGAATCTCCTTGAAAAATTAGATTCCTTTCGCGAGCAAGTAAAGCCCTGGCAAAACTGAAGAAAAAAGAAAATAGGAAAGAACTAAAAGACATCCAGAAGGAAATGGATAATATATTCTCGAAAATGTCCACTCAATGCCTCCCTATGAAGATCCGGCTTGTATACAAGCACTAGAAATCAAGAAAAAAAATTACTGCCTATTGAAGAATCCAGCTGGAGATTAAAAAGGAGGGCAACCTAGATAAGGGAGGGAGATTGAAATACGAAATTCTTTCACCGTTATGCAAACCATCGCCGAAACATAAATAAAATCCGGGAGATTAGGGATGGGGATGGGAAAACACACCAAACTCAAGATGATATAAGTATTGCGACTGTACTTTATTTCCAGGAAACATATAGCAGAAATGAAAGCATAATGGCAAAAGATATTATCTAGGGAATTGAGCCCTATCCTACAATGTTTAGGGATCAGCAAAATGAAGAACCCTACAGGATAGTTACTGAGGAAGAACTCCTGGAAGTGTTGAAATCCTTCAAGAAGGATAAATGCCTAGGTCCTGATGGATGGACAATCGAATTCTTCCTTCATTTCTTTGAACTAGTAAAGAAGGACCTTGTGAGTATGGTTGATGAATCCAGAACAATGGGTAGAATTCATCAATACATCTCCTCAACATACATTGCTCTTATTCCAAAGAAAAACAATGTTAATATCTTCTCGAATTTTAGGTTGATCTCCCTGTGCAATACCATATACAAAATCATCTCAAAGGTTATTGCTGGCAGATTGCGAAATACTCTCTCGCGTTTCATCTCTTAGGAACAACATGGCTTTCTCAAAGACAGACTCATTCATGATGCTGTTGCAAATACATAAGAAAGTATGCATACGATTCACACCAAAAAATTAGATGCGGCCATCTTCCAAATTGATCTGAGGAAGGCTTATGACTGCCTGGATTGGGGCTTCCTTAGATGCGTTCTTACCAAAATTGGTCTCAGTCCCAGATGTACAAACTGGATAATGGCATGTGTGGACAAGGTAAATTACGCCATCTTGATAAATGGACATCCAACTAATTTCTTTCAAGCTGGTAGAGGATTGAGGCAAGGATGCTCACTATCCCCGCTATTATTCATCCTGGCAATGGACTGCTTAAGCCTGCACATAAAAAGAGCAGTTATGGAGGAACATTTCTGGCAACTGATGATAAGCAACAACAACAACCTATCACACAATCTCTTTGTATATGACACATTGTTTTTGGGTATTCTTTGTCGTTTCTCCTGGTTATGTCTTTTTAATATTCTAAAGAAATTTACAAGTGCTACAGGACTACAGATTAATGAAGGGAAATTTGTAATTTATCATGGGGAATGCGACATGGAAACCATTGAATATATTGAAGGATTATATTGTATCAAGGAAATACCTATTCAAAAGGGAATGAAGTATCTCAGATACCACCTCAAACCTTGTTGCTACAATAGAGCTGACTGGCAATGGATCATTGATCAATATTATGAAAAGATATCTGGATGAGAGTTCAGATGTCTCTCAATGGATGGGAGAGTTATTCTTGCCCAAGCAGTCTTAGCACAACTAACTGTATACTGGGCCCACCTATTCCATATACCTACAAGCATTATCAAGGAGCTAAATCACCTCACAACAAACTTCATTTGGGGAGGCTACCACGAAAGGAAGAAATATCATCTCACCAAATTGGCCAGCATTACTCTTCCAAAAGTATTGAGGGGATGGGGAATTATGGATCTCCGCAGATTTGGAGGAGCTTTATTGATGAAATCCTTATGGAGGGGTTTATTTGGGAAAGGCACCTAGAGTAATACCATCCAAAAAAAGTACCTTGGTAATAAAGACTTCGGATACTGGTACAGGAAAGGCACCACAGGCATCAAACAGGGCTCAGTAGTATGGAAAAGTTTCCGGAAAATGGAGAATTTTTTCTTACAACAACTTACATGGAGATTTCAAAAAGGAAACAATATTCTTATAGCCGTGGATCCAATATTTGGAGCTGGGGAGGAATGCTCCATACTAGAGAACATTAAAAATACCCTTCACGGTTTGGGCATTTCTTTATGGGGTCATGCTATAGCGGGATGGCAAGGCCCTTTACCGATTTGGAAGGAAGAACATCATTGGCCTAAATGGTCAAGCGGCCATACAATGGAACAAGATCATAGCAAATATGAAAAAAATTGGTATCTATCATATGGAACCCCGAGATTATCTCACATGGAAAGGTAAGATGAAGACTGATAACATTATTGTAGTTGATACTTATCTCTCTCTTTCCAGAATACTAGCACTTCAATTAGGATCGCAATTCCCCAAATGTTTTTGGAAAACAAAAATTCAAAACAAAATTATCATCTTTTCTTGGCGGGTTTTTCACAACAAGAACCTCATCTGGGAGAATCTACAGAAAAGACACTGGCAAGGGCCGGGTATCTGTTCTATTTGTAAATGCGAAGCTGAAAACAACAATCACATCTTCTTGCAATGTAAACTCACCACACATGTATGGAAAAATTTATCTAAATATTTTGGCTTTCATTTTATATTGCATTCATCCATTAAGGATTCACTGGAATGGTGGGGTACACATAAGGCCTCCTGGAGACCCATTCCTTTAATCAGTGTATGGGAAATCTGGAAATGGCGGAAAAAATTCTTGTTCCAGAACATGAGAGAGGATTTCCGGCAGGTCTTTCACAGAATTGTAACAAACTACAATGTTTTTTCCCCAGTCCAAACGGCCAAGTAACAATCCCCATGGGCACATTAACTCACTATTAATGTATCCAATGGGTTTTTTGATGGCACTGCACAAAAAGGGTTATGTGCTTGTGGGGTTTGGATATCCATAACTGAACAACTAACCTACAGTATTCTCTGGAATGGAGGAAATGGCACCAACAACAAGGCGGAAGCAATGGCTCTTTGGGGCCTATTGTGGTTCAACAATTTCTTAAATATCCCTTTCCTACATGTATATGGAGACTCCAAGATCATAATCGACCATGTATTAGGAAAGGCTTCCATCAACACCCCTTCTTTACTAGGATGGATGAAGAGAATAGAGGTCCTTTGGCAACTTCAAAATGGCTACTCAATCCAGCACATAGGCAGATCTCAAAATATGCAAGCTGACAGACTATCAAAAAAAGGTATGTTCCAAGAATCTGGTAAATGGTACATGGAAATCAACTGGGAGAACAACACCTATGTCATGGAGGACCTTCTTTTTCCAGGAATATAGGATCTCTCCTGGGCACTACTGAAGTCTGGTTTTGTTTCTGTTGGAGATTATTCGGTTGCCTGGCCACTGGGCATAAAATAATGTCTTCTACGAGGAGGGATTTTCTTCCCCATCGTAGATGGTGTTGTTTTTCAACAAGACCATATAGTATCCTAAAATAGGCATACCACTGCTGGCTATAATCTTGTGTATTTTTGTATCTAGCTTATATCCTTCAGTTCCCTATACACAGTTTAATCAGAGAATAGCTTTATCACTTGCTATCTCTTATTGAGGTTATGAGGTACTTGCAATTACAGCCTGTTTTAATTAACAGACAATGCCAAAATGGCTTATGTTTTGAACCACAACTGACATTTGTAAATTTCTACTTTGATATTAATACAAACTGTGCTTTTTTCGTACTGAAAAGAATGGATCCGACCCAGTTATATCGTTGGCTTTACGCATATATCTACTCTATGATCCAAGACAGTTCAAAGAGAATGGAAAGATAATACTAATCATCATGAGGAATGAAAGACTGCAATATGAATTTTGTGATTAGTTCCCTTGCATTTCCCATATCAACCCCTTTTCCTAGATGATCTCTCACAAATAACGTAGCCTGAGCAAAGTCCAGATTTAGGGCAACCAAACCACTCTTCCCTCGTTTGCCTAACAGTATATCTGGTTTCACAACCACGGTTAACAAGGACATGTAAAAGACAACCACCAATCATTCAAAATGAAATTCAAATTCACTCAATACATGAATTGCCAAGATAACTCGAAGAAATGAAGTTCCAGGACGCTTTTCAAAAGAAAAATTAAACAAACACCAAAATTATAGGGCATGTACTATGAATGCTACGACTTATGTCCCAATTGAATGGATACCAGAATTACCAAAGGGTGTGTACCAAGATTAGTCATGCTTATCTCAATTGAATAAACAACATAATTCAGAAATCATAATTACCATCCCCTGCACCTCTCAACTTGAACCTGTGGCACGAAGATCGTTGATCCATGGATCGAGAGGCTTCCCAACTGATTACACAACAAACCCAATCTTTCTCAGCTTCTGAGCATCGATGACATTATGACCATTAAATATGAAGGCAGGTTTCTCCATATTCTCATAGATCTTACCGTAATTCAGGTTCTTGAACTCCCATTCAGTGAGAATACATACCCCGTGAGCATTCTTGGTGGCCTCATAAGCATGTCAGGATATTATCCTCTGCTTCCACTATTTTTTTATCATGGCCATAATGCTCCAAAAAATGCTCTCTGAATGGAGGGCAAAAATAGAGAGTCCGGGTAACGCTATTGTATTACCAAAATTCTCCAGGCCAAAATACCGCTCGCCCCAGGCGAATTGATCGCATAGGGCCTAGAGAGTTCATTGCACAAGAATTCTTGGAGTGTTTTCCCTATGTTCGGGCATGTGTTGTGTCCAGATACCAGCCAATGTTGGATGGAGCCGTGCTCATATGTCATCCCTGTGGAACCGATCAAGGGATCCCTCATTATATCAAACGTGATCAGACACTTGAATTCCACAGGCATTAAAGTATTGGGCGACGACGATTCCCTGGAATGCCTTAATTTGTTACTATCTGGCTTTCTCACCGCTGCTTCTAGGAATTTAGCAGAGCATGAAGGTGGAAATTGTTGAGATTTTTCTGTTTTAGACAAAATAGGAAAGAATCCCAGTGTGTGACAACAATAGATATCTGTTGCTGGATTAGCTCCAGGTTGTTGGGAGAAAATTAATGCATCCTAAATTTGATGTGAGAGGCAGTTAGATTCTCCCTGCTATAAAATAGGTGGTCATACAGATAGCTGGGTGAGAGAGTGAGAGTTTAATTGATGTAATCTCCTGTTTGATTAATGAGAATTGTCGATGCCTTAGTTTGGTGGACGTAGCCCAGATTGGTTGGGTGAACCACGTTAAAAGCTGTGTCCCTGTGCATGATTTAAATTGCTGTGTCTATATTTTATTGTTTGCTGTGCATCTGATCTCCAACAATTGGTATCAGAGCATGTTGGAGGTGCTGAGATTGCGTGCTGGAGCTGTATTGCTGGAGACGTGGATCGTTTTTACTGTGCGTGGAGGCCTGTACATTGCTGTTGGTGCATTTGACTGGAGAACAGCATTGATACAACGTTGTGCACACCAGATCAGCGTGGACCTGCGTGGAGAAATTACCAGCGTCTGCGTGGTGGATTAAAAGACTGCGTGCTGGCTGGAGAGCTGGCTGCGTGCTGGCTGTTCCTGCAACATTTCAGGAGTGCTGGCTGCGTGCGACCATTGAACGCTGTTTAACAAATCTACGCGTGGAGTTTACACAGTTTCTTGAAATCGCCAGCATGGTATTCGGTGCTTGAAAAGTGTCGAGGTATGATTGCGTGATTGCTGGTTTGTTTTTTTTTGGCACTGCGTGTAATGAAAATTTGGGGGAGTTTTGCTTCTTTTGGTGGCGGATTGCTTATTCGATTCTATTGAAAATTGTTGTGCAATGAGACCGCCTTATATCCAAATCTTTGATACACATTCATTATATCCAATTTCATTAAAATTTATTTAAAACCATAGATCATACTTCACTGGTGGTGAGTTGACAGATTTGGAGACTTAGATCATATACTTTAGTGGTATGCAATATTACAGGTGGACTTAAAAATGTGTACGTATTGCATATACCCTCCTATGAATTATTATAATATCCACTGATATATACTTCATGCATGTGAGCAAAAACCCGACATGTTTATAAGTTTGAAAGGCCTATTACCATCAGCGAACCAATTTGTATTTACTAAGGTGATAATTATATGCTGCGCAGTGGCAGTAAAAGAGAAATTTTGTTTGTTTTTTAAAGCATAGGCATATGGCAGATATATGTATGCGACTTACAAAGGGCAGATAGTGGCTTGTTTTTTAAAGGCATAGGCAATTTCTTCTATTGCTGGTATTTAAAGTTGGATATTGGAGATTATTGTGTTTTTTGTTGATACAAATGGCGAAAACTCAAAGTGCCCGGTTCGAAATCGAGAAATTTAATGGCAAAAATAATTTCGAGATCTGGAAGGTAAAGATGCATGATCTGCTGGTACAGCAGGGCGTGGCAAAGGCATTGTTGGGTAGATCCAAACTGCCTTCCTCCGTGACAGATGATGAGTGGAATGAATTAGATGGCAGAGCCTTGAGCGGAATTCGGTTGTGTTTGGCTGATGATGTTTTATGTAACATCGTGTCAGAGAAGACTGCAGCTGGTTTATGGACGAAGGTGGAGAAGCTGTATATGAAAAAATCCTTGACAAATCGGATTCTCCTGAAACGGCAGCTTTACGGTTTGCGGATGAAAGAAGGTACCTCGATCACTGATCACCTGAATGTTTTTAATACCTTACTGGTGCAATTAGACAGTCTAGATGTGAAATTTGATTCAGAGGATAAGGCAATAACTCTATTGTGTTCATTGCCCGAATCCTGGGATCACTTTGTTACTTCCATAAGCTTTAGTACAGCAGACATTCTTGAGTTTGATGATGTTGTTGGAGCCTTGTTGTCTGAGGAGACGAGGAAGAGGTCGAATGCAGACACCTCTACGTCAGAGGTAATGATGGCCAGAGGTCGCTCAAGAGAGAGACACTCTGGGGGAAAGCATAGCGACTCTCGTTCAAAGTCCAAAGGAAAGAAGACAAAGGTGAAGTGCTGGCATTGTGGCAAGGCAGGACATCTGAAAAAGGATTGCTGGAAGCGAAAGCAGGCTGCTAAAGAAGGCTCATCGACAGACAAGAAGGAAGCCAACACCACAGATACAGGTTCAGTATCTGGTTCAGGTATGAGTGATGAGGTATTGTCTGTTAACGTTTCAAAACATGATCAACATTAGTTGTTAGATTCCGGGGCATCTAACAACATGTGTATTCATAAAGATTGGTTTAAGACATATAGATCAGTTGATGATGGAGTCGTGTACATGGGTAATGATGTCACTTGCAGTATTGTTGGAATAGGAAGTATACAACTGCGAATGTTAGATGGCACAACCAAATTGTTAACTAATGTGAGACATGTACCAGATCTAAGAAAAAATCTAATTTCATTAGGAGCACTGGATACAAATGGATATAAAATTGTAATTCAAGGTGGAGTTATGAAAATCTATAAAGGTATTTTACTAGTGATGAAGGCTAAGAAGGTAGGAAATCCTTTTCAATTAGAAGGTAGAACTGGGTCAGATCATGTGTCGGTGTCTGAACAGGACAGTAGTTCCATTCGCCTATGGCATCAAAGGTTGGGCCATATGAGCGAACGAGGGTTAAAATTTTTGGCTGATCGCAAGTTACTTCCTAATCTAAGATCTGGAAAGTTAGATTTCTGTAAACATTGTCTGTTTGGTAAACAAAGTAAACAAAAGTTTAAAACAGGCAAACATACTAGTAAAGGCATACTTGATTATATCCATTCAGATGTTTGGGGTCCAACCCCTACAGCGTCATATGGTGCCTCGTCATATTTTGTATCGTTTATTGATGACTTTTCTAGAAAAGTGTGGGTCTACATGTTGAAAAGGAAGTCTGATGTTTTTACAGTTTTCAAGCAGTTTAGAGCATTAGTAGAAAACAGTACTAGTAGAACTATAAAATGTTTAAGAACTGAAAATGGTGGTGAGTTTTCCTCCAAGGAGTTTGACAGCTATTGCAAGGATGCAGGGATCAAGAGACATAAGACCACAGTTTATACTCCTCAACAGAATGGAGTTGCTGAATGCATGAACATGACTATTCTAGAGAGAGCAAGGTGTATGCTGAGTAACGCCGGGTTGCAAAAGGAGTTGTGGACGGAAGTAGTGGCAACAGCTTGTTATGTGATAAACCGATCTCCATCAACGACGATAGGCTGCAAGGTTCCGCAAGAGGTATGGAAAGGACACCCTTGTGACTATTCTAAACTCAGAGTGTTTGGTTGTGAAGCATATGCTCTAGTGCCTAAACATCAATGAACTAAATTAGATCCAAAGTCTAAAAGGTATATCTTTGTTGGGTATGGTGATGGAACAAAGGGATATAGATTGTGGGATCCTACTACCCGCAAAATCATCATCAACATAGATGTAAAGTTTAATGAATCCTCTCTTGTACTGTTAGATGTAGATAATAGATTGAAACAGGATGATATATTTGATTTCCAGCACATTCAGTTTGACAGCATTTCTAATGATAGTCATAACGACCATAGTTCAGATTCTAGTCATGAACAGGTTTCAGAATCAGATTATGAACAGGGTTCAGATGGAGGTCATGAACAGGTCTCAGATGGCGATCATGAAGAAGTTCCTACAGATGATAGACAACCAATTGTGGAAGCACCAGAAACATTCTTAAGGAGGTCTACAAGGATCAAACGCCCTCCGAGAAGGTATGATGATCATGTTACTTCAGTTGCTTTGATCGCTAATGATGATGAACCTTTGTGTTATCAGGAAGCTGTGGAAGGTTGAAATAGTAACAAGTGGAAAGCAACCATGAAGGACGAAATGATGGCCTTAAGTAAGAATGGTACATGGGATTTGGTTGAGCTTCCGAAAGGCAGGAAAACTGTGGGGTGTAAATGGGTTTTCAAGCTGAAACGGGGTGTGAATGATACAGAAGACAGGTACAAAGCACGGCTGGTTGCAAAAGGGTTTCCTCAGAAAGCCGATATTGACTTTCATGAGATTTTTTCACCAGTGGTTAAAATTGTTTCAATTAGACTTGTGTTAGCATTAGTGGCTTTGCTTGATTTAGAGTTGCAACAGTTAGATGTTAAGACTGCATTTCTACATGGAGACTTAGATGAGGAAATATATATGGAACAACCGGAAGGGTTTGTTCAGCATCGCAATGAGAAATTTGTCTGCAGGCTCAAGAAGTCATTATATGGCCTGAAGCAGTCGCCTCGGCAGTGGTATAAGAAGTTTGATTCTTTCATGTTGAGTCAGAAATATATTAGAAGTGAATATGATCATTGTGTTTATTTTAAACAGTTGAACAATGGCATATTCATTATCTTGGTATTGTATGTTGACGATATGCTTTTAGCAAGCAAAAGAATTGAAGAAATCAACAGGTTGAAGACTCAGATGGCAAGGACGTTTGATATGAATGATCTAGGAGCGGCAAGACAGATTTTGGGCATGGATATTTTCAGAGACAGGGGCAATGGTAAGCTGTGGCTTTCACAACAAAAGTATATTGAGAAAATACTTGTGAGGTTTGGTATGAACAATGTGAAGCCTGTTTCAGTCCCTTTAGCTTCCCATTTTAAGATTTCTTCGAGTTTATGTCCTAATACAGATGAAGAAAAGGATTATATGTCTCGAATTCCATATGCCAATGTAGTAGGATGTTTGATGTATGCGATGGTTTGTACTCGACCAGATATTCCACATGCAGTTGGGGTTGTCAGCAGGTACATGGCAAATCCAGGTAAAGAACACTGGTCAGCAGTGAAATGGGTGCTTCGGTATTTGAGAGGTACAAGTAGTTATTGTATCACTTACAATAAGAGTAGTGAATTTGTTTGCGGATATGTTGATTCCGATTTTGCAGGTGATTTGGATAAGAGAAGGTCAACTTCAGGGTATGTCTTTACTCTTGCAGGTGGAGCTATAAGTTGGATGTCAAAGCTACAGAACATTGTCACGTTATCCACTACTGAAGAAGAATACATTGCTGCTTCGCATGCTTGCAAAGAGGCGGTTTGGTTGAAAGGTTTGCTTGGTGAGTTTGGTAGGTTACAGGACAACATCAGGTTACTTTGTGATAGTCAAAATGCAATACATTTGGCTAAGAATCCGGCCTATCATAGTAAATCAAAGCATATTCCAATTAAGTACCATTTTGTAAGACAAGTTATCACTGAAAGAGGTGTTTCTCTTGAAAAGGTGCATACAATGGAAAACTGTGCAGACATGTTCACGAAACCAGTTTTGTTAGAGAAGCTACATTGGTGTTTGGCTTCTCTTGGCTTGCAGAAAAAATAAAAATAATAAACAAATAGGGCATCAGGCTAATTGTTGTCAAGATGGAGATTGTTGAGATTTTTCTGTTTTAGACAAAATAGGAAAGAATCCCAGTGTGTGACAACAATAGATATCTGTTGCTGGATTAGCTCCAGGTTGCTGGGAGAAAATTAATGCATCCTAAATTTGATGTGAGAGGCAGTTAGATTCTCCCTGCTATAAAATAGGTGGTCATACGGATAGCTAGGTGAGAGAGTGAGAGTTTAATTGATGTAATCTCCTGTTTGAGTAATGAGAATTGTCGATGCCTTAGTTTGGTGGACATAGCCCAGATTGGTTGGGTGAACCACGTTAAAAGCTGTGTCCCTGTGCATGATTTAAATTGCTGTGTCTATATTTTATTGTTTGCTGTGCATCTGATCTCCAACAGAAATTCGTGCTCCTGTTCATCTATCATGCCGAACATCACGCATTTCATGTACATTACCAAGCCAATCGAACCATTAATCGCGGATGCCACTAAAGCTTCCCCACCTGCACTGGCCTGCACTACAATCTCCTCCCCGCAACTTCCTTATCTCAGAAATCAGTCGTCGTACGGGATTCTCGCCTCTGCATTCATCAAATACTATCTTGTGTGTTTGAAATAGAATTAAGTACCTGGCTTGAACCATCCGATGACATAGAAGGAGTGGAATTCGCTTCATTCCCAGTGCGATTTGAATTTTCAAGATCCAACTTTTTCAATGATTGAGTCATCTCTGCAGTTTTAGTATCTGAGGTCAGTGGCTTTGGTGTTGAAGAAACCAATTCATCTTCAGTATCTGGAATTTCCTTCCAGATTTGGAGCCCCTCTGCTACACTATATCTTATTGGCTTCACCTTATCAAACTGGCAAGCTTCAAATGCTGCAATAATTAAAGACTTGGAATTCGTTAAAACATAGCCTGCATGAGTTGTCATCCGGATCAAAGCATAGTTACCAAATTCGAATCGATACGGAAAAAATTCGAGCCTATAAAATTCAATACAGAAAAAATTCGACATTATACGTCTTACAAATACTTAATATTCCTTTTTTTAATATTGGATTTATCTTTTTTTTTTTCTATTTTTTTATAAGTCTTATCCATTGTAAACTGAATTTTGCTATTTTATAATTTTTTATAATATAGAAGTTACTGTTTTTCTATTTTTTTTTTATAAAAGTTATCGATTTGGAAGCTTACCATTTTATATCTTTTATAATAATGAACTTTTCCATTTTATAATTTTTTGTAATATAGAAGTTACTGTTTTTCTATTTTTTTTTGTATAAAAATTGTGGATTTGGAAGCTTACCATTTTATATGTTTTATAATTTTTTATAATATTGATTTATCTGTTTTTTTTTAATAAGAGTTATTCATTTAACACGATATAGAAATTAGATTTTTTTCTTTTTATTAAAGAGGTACCAATTTGCAACCAATTCATTATTTCATAATTCTTGTTAAAATAGAAGTTATATTTCTTTTAGTTGCAATTATATAGAAATTACTAACTCATCTATCAATATGTATAAGAGCTATTTATATTATTTAATGTCAATGATAATATTGATTTATTTTTAATTAAATTAATTATTTAATAAAAATTTAGATTTTTGTATTAGCAATTTATTTTCTATTATACCATATTATGTGGTAGAATAATTTGTAAATAATGTATAATAAAATATCAAAATCAAACTAAAATTAAAATATTAGACCAATTAACTTAGTTTTATATTTAGAATAGCAAGTAGGATAATAGGTTTTAAGGATTTTTGTATTGATACATTCATCCACCTACACCATAAATTATATGATATTTAATATAGAGTGAATTTCCAAGAAATTCTATATTACAATGAACCACATAAATTCCACATTATCAAGTATTTTATGTTCATAATGAAATGGTATATTAAGTGTGTGCAAGCATTCTTTAAAAATATACACTTATATTATCAATTACTAATTATTCATTTATCAAACCAAATCCACTTCTAATTTATAATTTATAGTAACAACATTTATTATTTTATATAATACAAAATGTTAATCTATGTAATTTAATACTTACTCAAAATAATATAAAATGTCAATATGTGTAGTTTAATACTTATTCAAAATCTCAATAAAAAAAATCCACTTTAAAAACAAAATTCATTCACTAATATAATGCATGCAATATTTCTACTTATTAAAATATGTTTGTTTAAATTTGATAAATCTACAAATTTACATTACTTTATTTTTATAAACAAATAATTACCACATACATTATTAATCATAAATTTTTAAATACTTCATTAAAAATTTTCCTATAAAATTCTTATTGCATAAAATGACATCTTGCATTATCATTTATTAACCATAAGATTTATTAACCATAATCTTATGTCATTTTATAGATCTGAAAGGGCTTTGAACCGTGTATGGAAATCTAAATCTCTAATTACTAAGTTGTTGAGGAATTCCCTGTAAAATTCTTATTGCATAAAATGAGATCTTAACCATAATCTTTGCCATTTCATAGATCCGAAAAGTTTTTGAACCGTAAATGGAAAGCTAAAAATCTCATTACGATTAAAAATCTGCACTGGTCTTAATCCGTTAATCCATGAACCTATAATTGTGAACCTAATATCTAATACACCGTACCGAACTCGAATTGACGTATTAATTCGCAAATCGAATCGAACCGGCGAATTTTCGAATTTTTTTCGGCAGTACGGCCGAACTTGGTAACTATGGATCAAAGTATCAGTTGTCGCTTTACAAGTGGCCCAATCTATACTTTCAAGGGATTCATGAATGCACGACATCAATATCGCCAAAAACTGTTGAGAAAGTGTTCCAACTTGGTCAAGACTCGCAATGACAGGAAGCAAATATGCCTTAACCAAGAAGTTGGGATTGCTCAAATACTTGCAAATACGCGGGCAGAGTCGCTGGAAAGCTCCCATGGACGGTCTTTGGCATTCTCAATGAGCTTCGAGAGGCACATTGCAGATTCTCTCTACACACTCTTGTTATGCTCGCCCAATGC
This sequence comes from Pinus tabuliformis, assembly GCA_031772625.1. Classification (NCBI taxonomy): domain Eukaryota; kingdom Viridiplantae; phylum Streptophyta; class Pinopsida; order Pinales; family Pinaceae; genus Pinus; species Pinus tabuliformis. The sequence continues at coordinate 1,225,676,215 of CM062809.1, forward strand.
TTCAAACAGAGGCTTCACAAACACAGAAACCAGAGATCCCGCCCCATTTCCAATGTCTCCCCTCAGATACTACCCTGAAAGAATACCCATTGTAACCGAGTCTTTGAAGATGGAAAAACATAAACATTCTACCAAACAGTGCATTTCTATTTACTCTCAATGATTCTCGACCCGGGAGGGGCCAAGGCACATGTCCAAACGAGCTCAAATACCAAAATAATTTTGATAATGTACATAGATAAAGGTACATTGATCAAATAATATTACAGATATGAAGTGTTGTTTCACGATAAAGAAATTGTTTTCAATATACAAAAAATTGGTTGAGCAAATATCTCAATCACACACTAATTTAGATAACAATTAGATTTGAACAACTCCAAAAAAATAAGAACAAACTCTTTTACATAGAAAAAAAATCACCCTAAAAACAAATAAAAATTATATTTTTCCAAATCTTTTCATCCAAAATGTAATCACATGAACAATTAGGCACTTTGAAACAATTATATTTTTCCAAATATTTTCATCCAAAATGTAATGGCAAGGGCAATTACGCACTTTGAAACGAATAACAATTTAATGTAAAACAACTTCGCCTCCCAATCCAATTAACGTATGTCCGACATTGACTATCATGCCCCAAAGTTGGCGGTAGTCTTTCAACCGCTCTTCGCGAGGTGCGGCACCACCAAACACTTTCTTTTCACCAATACTTATGTTCGTGGACTACGCCTAACCACTTACTCTTACTTAGTTTGTGTTTCGCAACCAAGTATTATTATGTTATCCTTTATACCAATGAACACCCATACACATTCATTATCATCAACAATTATAAACGAAGACCACAATTGCACGGTATAAAGGGAGGGGCAACTCCCTGAACAATGAGTATGCCCGAATAATATATTATACAATTTTTTACAAAGATTTACAAGTATACTTGGAAACCCCAAGTTTCATACTTAGCCAATTTTACAATCTTCGGCAAACTCAGTTGCCCAGCTTGTCCGTGCCTCTGCACGGTCGCCGCACGACTCACCAACCCTTCGCTCACCTCATCGCACGATCATGTTGTTTTCCCAACTTGGGCGCGCCTCCAAGTCGCCACACACGGGTGCCTCTACCCGAGACACACCTCCGTTAAAAATCTCAACACTTCACCAAGTCACCGTGCACACTTGCACGCTGGGTGGGCGCTCACCCAACTCACCAAGACACCCGCACCAAGTTTTCGCACAAACCGGGTGCTCACCAACATTTCACTATTAGGCGCTCTACACATCATGTCACGCCCCCAAGCCAACTGTAGTCTTTCAACTACTCTTAGCGAGGTGCGGCACCACCGAACACTTTCTTTTCACCAATATTTATGTTCGTAGACTACGCCTAACCAATTACTCCTACTTAGTTTATGTTTCGCAACCAAGTATTATTATGTTATCCTTTATACCAATAAACACCCATACACATTCATTATCTTCAGCAATTATAAATGAAGAACACAATTGCACAGTATAAAGGGAGGGGAAACTCCCTGAACAATGAGTCTGCTCAAATAATATATTATAAAATCTTTTACAAATTACAAGCTTTACAACTATACTTGGAAACCCCATGTTTCATACTTAGCCAAATTTACAATCTTCGGAAAACTCGGTTACCCAGCTCATCAGCACCTCCGCACGACTCACCAACTCTTCGTTCACCTCGTCGCACGATCGTGTTGTTTGCCCAACTTGGGTGCACCTCCAAGTCGCCACACACAGGTGCCTCCAACCAAGACACACCTCCGTTCACAATCTCAACACTTCACCAAGTTACCGTGCACACTTGCACGACAGGCAGGCGCTCACCCGAGTACCCCAAGAAAACGTGCCAAGTCGTTGCACAAACCGGGCGCTCCTCTGTTTCACCATCGGGCACCTTCGCACAAATCGGGTGCCACACACCCATGCACGCCCTCACCCAACCAACGGATGCTCCTACCTGCACCTTCACCCACAACCGCGCTGTCACCGTGCAGCCATGCCCAAGGATGGGTGCATTACTAAACCTGTGCCTCCTCCTTAGATCTGCGCACTAGACCTGCACCTCTAGCTCATAGGGCGAAGATGTTGAGCGAATTAGTGATGTCCAAATGACTCAACACATTACCAACATATACCCATGGCAGGGCGAGTTGACTCACCCGGCCGACTCATCCACCATGCTACACACGCCATCAAATATCATGTCGGACCCTTTGTCAACGTAGGTCGGCATCCATATGTGTACCGCCATGCCACCACGCATATAAACACTCGCTCGCCCTCCACATATGCGCATAACACTATCACATACTCAAGAGAGAGCTCGCACTTCGTCCAACCACAGCTCATTCAAGCCTCAACCGCACTCGTTCAAGCCTCACCCGCGGTCGCACTTCAATTGGTAGAATGCAGGTCGTTACATCTTCCTCCACCTAAAATCGTTGTCGTCCTCGACTACATACCATCCTGGTAGCCATCCTCCAAGATCATCATCAATTTCTGTCTCATCCTCGGTCCATGATGTCAACTCCTCCACATACTGAAAACATCCCTGCAACATATGTAGAACTCCCATCTCCATCATGTGTCGTCCTCATCCTGTGAACTATCATCCTTCCTGCCTGCCTGATGTCAGCATCTCTCCATGCACTTCCGGACCCCATGTTTGAACTAGTTGGGTAGTTAATCCAACTGTCACGCTCAAGCCATGAGAGTGAACATCCTTATGCCTTCACCAGTCTATCTCGGATTCTGCCACATCCTGGACTCACCAAGAATCTCTCCACCATGTTAAGGTCCGTGGAAACTCCATCCCATCTACAACATGCCATGATGCTCGGTGCCAAGCCATCCCTGAACCATCTGCCATACTTGCCCAACCTATTTTAAGGACTCACTGCCATGAGCAGCTAATAATGAGCCCCATCTTCTTCGTCATCTAAGAAGATGTGGAGGGAGTAGAGCCTGAAGGCTCACCCTCACTAATCATCTCAATCCATCTGTCAGGATCTTCTATCTCCATCCCCTGTAGATAAGTAACCCGATATTCTTCCCGGACATTCGACCTCACATATGCCTCATCATCATCATCATCATCCTCAACCACTTCTAACCTTCTTGACAAATCCAAGATACTATCTGAAAGTGTCCTGATGACCGATCATTGCTCGGTAAGCTTTGTCTCAACCGTGGACAACCGCTTACTCATGTCTTCCATTCGCTTCTCATCCTCCATTTGCATCACTGCCAACTTACAATCAGGCCTTGTCACTCCAATGGTTGGTACACCAATGGGTACATCTTCCCTTCCATCGTAAATGTATAGCTTCCTCAAATGTGGAACATTCATAGCATCAAATTGTTTCATGAATTCCATTCCTAGCACAACCTCATAGTGATCTATCCGCACTATAGTGAAGTCGACCTTCCCTGTCCGCTCACCAAGTGTTGTGTCCACCTTTTCAGCTACACCAAGAACATTTTCAGGAGGAGAATTGACTGTCTTCATCTATGCCTTCACTGTACAAATTTCAGCCCAATTCTTCTCGCAGTATCTTCTCCCATGAAGTTGTGGGAGGCCCCACTATCCACCATAGTGAGTATATCAACACCTCCAACCTTCATCCGAACATACTCCAAACTGTTCCTCTCAGGATCCCTCCGAGAGATCACCTCTGTAGCAGCAGCAGCACCAAGTATCTGCATCATCCCCACAGAAGGTTATTCATTCTTCGTATTAGATTGTGCAATCACAGCCACTTTCGGTCTAGAAGGGAAGTTCTTCACTGTATGTGGTCCAGCACATATCCAACACTTGAAGGCTTTCTTCATCTTCGAATTAAAATCCAATTTCGAAGCATCATCCTTCTTCTTCTCTTTCGGCTTATCAGACTTCTTCTTCCTATCATCAGAAGTCTCATCATAATGCTCCACCAACCTGTCCACATCAGCAAAAGCTTCTTCAAGTGTTCTAATCCTCTACCTCTTCACTTCATTGCGTGCCCAAGGCTCCAATCCAATAATGAAATTGAACACCTTGTCCCTCCCCGCCATGTCAGGAAGTTCCAGAGCCGCACTTGCAAACTTTCACTGATATGTCTGAAGGTTCCTGGTTTGCTTTATGAACTTAATTTTCATCCTTGCTTCCCAAGTTTCATCCTAAGGACTGAAATGGGTCTGCAAAGCTTTCTTCATCTCATCCAACGAAGTAATGTCACCAGCACTACCATTGGCAATCTGATCCATCCTCCTTGGCCACCACATCTTAGCATCCTTTGTCAAAAACTTAGCAGCTACCTTGACCTTCGTCTCATCATCAGATAGACCCAATCATTCCAAGTACTGCTCCATGTCCCATAGAAAGTTTCCAAGAGTCCTTGCACTCCTTGTACCATCGTAAGGTTCCAGTTCCTCGACTTTCACATGAGGCACTCCTCCACCTGAGTTATGCCTCACGGCCTTCTTCAACACCGCGATCTCATCTCTTGCTTCGTCAAGAGATTTTCGCAAGCCCACGATCTCTGAAAGACCTTCGTCTCTTGCCTCTTCAACCTCCTTGACCCTTACTTCGAGTTGTGTACACATAAGATAAGTGTACTCGTGTTGAGTCTGGAGTTATTCAAGCTCTTCCCTCATCTTCGAATTGGCCTCTTGATCCCTATTAATCAAGTCCATCTTCCTGGTCCAGAAAGCTTCCAAGTCCTCCATCCTCTCCAACACTTTTTCCATAAGTGCCATAGTAGCATCCTACACATTGTGACTAGACCCAACTTGAGATTCAGCTGGCATTGCTAACGGCTTCCTTCTTCTTTGCAATCTAGTTTCGACCATCCAACAGCTTCACCAAGATGCCTGCAACCTGAACCAGCTCTTGTCCCACTTGTATGTGCAACAACTTCCTTCACCTGCAAGTACCTGCTTCACTGTCTTCAATTTCCAAGTGTAAACACACCTATACTTCATCACGAGCAATCCTGCTCACCAGCTCCAACCGAGCTCTGATACCACCTGTCACGCCCCCAAGCCGGTGGTAGTCCTTCAACCGCTCTTAGCGAAGTGCGGCACCACCAAACACTTTCTTTTCAACAATACTTATGTTCGTGGACTACACCTAACCACTTACTCCTACTTAGTTTGTGTTTCGCAACCAAGTATTATTATGTTATCCTTTATACCAATGAACACCCATATACATTCATTATCTTTAACAATTATAAATGAAGAACACAATTGCACAGTATAAAGGGAGGGGCAACTCCCTGAGCAATGAGTCTGCCTGAATAATATAGTATACAATCTTTTACAAATTACAAGCTTTACAGGTATACTTGGAAACCCCAAGTTTCATACTTAGCCAAATTTACAATCTTCGGCAAACTCGGTTGCCCAGCTCGTCGGCGCCTCTGCACGGTCGCCACATGACTCACCAACCCTTCGTTCACCTCGTCACATGATTGTGTTGTTTTCCCAACTTGGGCGCTTCTCAAAGTCTCCACACACGGGCGCCTCCAACTGAGGCACACCTCCATTCACAATCTCATCCCTTCACCAAGTTACCATGCACACTTGCATGACGGGCGGGCGCTCACCTGAGTCACCCAAGAACCCGTGCCAAGTCATCGCACAAACAGCCTGGCACTACGTCGGGCACCTTCGTACAAATCGGGCACCACACATCCATGCATGCCCTTACCCAACCACGAGGCACTCCTGCCCGCACCTTCACCCACAACCGCACTGTCACCGTGTAGCCCTACCCAAGGATGGGCGCATTACTAAACCTGCGCCTCCTCCTTAGATCTGCGCACTAGACCTTCGCCTCTACCTCATAGGGCGAAGATGTTGAGCGAATGAGTGATGTCCAAATGACTCAAGGCATTACCAACATATACCCATGGCAGGGCGAGTTGGCTCACCTAGCCGACTCATCCACCATGCTACACACGCCATCAAATATCATGTCGGCCCCTTTGTCAATGTAGGTCGGCCTCCATATGTGTACCGCCATTCCACCACACATATAAACACTCACGCACCCTCCACATATGCGCATAACACTATCGCATACTCAAGATAGAGCTCGCACTTCATCCAACCGCAACTCGTTCAAGCTTCATCCGTGCTCGTTCAAGCCTCACCCGCAGTCGCTCTTCAACCGGTAGAACGCAGGTTGTTACATCTTCCACCACCTGAAATCATTGTCGTCTTCAACAACATACCATCTTGGTAGCCATACACCAAGATCATCATCAATGTTTGTCTCATCCTCGGTCCATGATGTCAACTCCTCCACATACTGCAAACATCCCTGCAACATATGTATAACTCCCATCTCCATCATGTGTCATCCTCATCCTGTGAACTGTCATCCTTCCTGCTTACCTGATGTCAGCATCTCTTCGTGCGCTTCCGGACACCATGTTTGAACTAGTTGGGTAGCTAATCCAACTGTCACGGTCAAGCAATGAGAGTGAACATCCTTATGCCTTCACCAGTCTATCTCGGATTCTGCCACATCCTGGACTCACCAAGAATCTCTCCACCATGTTAAGGTCCATGGAAACTCCATCCCATCTGCAACATGCCATGATGCTTGGTGGCAAGCCATCCCTGCACCATCTGCCGTACCTGCCCAACCTGTTTTAAGGATTCACTGCCATGAGCAGCTAACAATGAGCCCCATCTTCTTTGTCATCTAAGAAGATGTGGAGGGAGTAGAGCCTAAAGGCTCACCCTCACTAATCATCTCAATCCATCTTTCATGATCTTCTATCTCCATCCCGTGTAGATAAGTGACCCGATCTTCTCCCTGGACATTCGGCCTCACATATGCCTCATCATCATCATCATCATCATCATCATCATCATCCTCAACCACTTCTAGCCATCTTGAAAAATCCAAGATACTATCTGGAAGTGTCCTGATGACTGATGATTGCTCAGTAAGCTTTGTCTCAACCGTGGACAACCGCTTACTCATGTCTTCCATTCGCTTCTCATCCTCCATTTGCATCACTGCCAACTTACAATCAGGCCTTGTCACTCCAATGGTTGGTACACCAATGGGTACATCTTATCTTCCATCGTAAATGTACAGCTTCCTCAAATGTGGAACAATCATAGCATCAAACTGTTTCATGAATTCCATTCCTAGCACAGCCTCATAGTCATCTATCCGCACTATAGTGAAGTTGACCTTCCCTATCCACTCACCAAGTGTCGTGTCCACCTTTTCAGCTACACCAAGAACATTATTAGGAGGAGAATTGATTGTCTTCATCTGCGCCTTCACCGGTACAAATTTCAGCCCAATTCTTCTCGCAGTATCTTCTCCCATGAAGTTGTGAGAGGCCCCACTATCCACCATAGTGAGTATATCAACACCTCCAACCTTCATCTGAACATACTCCAAACTGTTCCTCTCAGGATCCCTCCAAGAGATCACCTCTGTAGCAGTAGTAGCACCAAGTATCTGCATCATCCCCATAGAAGGTTCTTCATTCTTCGTATTAGATTGTGCAATCGCAGCCACTTTCAGTCTAGAAGGGCAGTTCTTCACCGTATGTGGTCCAGCACATATCCAACACTTCAAGCCTTTCTTCGTCTCTGAATTATCATCCAATTTCGAAGCATCATCCTTCTTCTTCTCTTTCAGCTTATCGGACTTCTTCTTCCTATCATCAGAAGTCTCATCATAATGCTCCACCAACCTGTCCACAACAACAAAAGCTTCTTCAAGTGTTCTAATCCTGTGCCTCTTCACTTCATTACGAGCCCAAGGCTCCAATCCAATAATGAAATTGAACACCTTGTCCCTCTCTTCCATGTCAGGAAGTTCGAGAACCGCACTTGTCTGAAGGTTCCTAGTCTGCTTTATGAACTTAATTTTCATCCTTGCTTCCCACGTTTCATCCTGAGGACTGAAATGGGTCTGCAAAGCTTTCTTCATCTCATGCCACAAAGTAATGTCACCAGCACTGCCATTGGCAATCTGATCCATCCTCCTTTGCCACCACATCTTAGCATCCTTTGTCAAGAACTGAGCAGCTACCTTGACCTTTGTCTCATCATCAGATAGACCCAATCGTTCCATGTACTGCTCCATGTCCCATAGAATGTTGCCAAGAGTCCTTGCACTCCTTGTACCATCGTAAGATTCCGGTTCCTTGACTTTCACATGAGGCACTCCTCCACGTGAGTTATGCCTCACGACCTTCTTCAACACCGCGATCTCATCTCTCGCTTCGTCAAGAGATTTTTGCAAACCCATGATCTCTGAAAGACCTTGGTCTCTTGCCTCTTCAACCTCCTTGACCCTTACTTCGAGTTGTGTACACATAAGATCAGTGTACTCGTGTTGAGTCCGGAGTTCTTCGAGCTCTTCCCTCATCTTCGAATTGGCCTCTTGATCCCTATCGATCAAGTCCATCTTCTTATTCCAGAAAGCTTCCAAGTCCTCCATCCTCTCCAACACTTTTTCCATAAATGCCATAGTAGCATCCTACACATCGTGACTAGACCCAGCCTGAGATTCAGCTACCATTGCTAACAGCTTCCTTCTTCTTTGTGATCTAGTTTTGACCATCCAATAGCTTCACCAAGATGCCTGCAACTTGAACCAGCTCTTGTCCCACTTGTATGTGCAACAGCTTCCTTCACCTGCAAGTACCTACTTCACTGTCTTCAATTTCCAAGTGTCTACACACCTGTACTTCATCACGAGCAACCCTGCTCACCAGCTCCACCCAAGCTCTAATACCACCTGTCACGCCCCGGTGGTAGTATTTCAACCACTCTTAGCGAGGTGCGGCACCATCAAACACTTTCTTTTCATCAATACTTATGATCGTGGACTACGCCTAACCACTTAATCCTAGTTAGTTTGTGTTTCACAACCAAGTATTATTATGTTATCCTTTATACCAATGAACACCCATACACATTCATTATCTTCAGCAATTATAAATGAATAACACAATTGCACAGTATAAAGGGAGGGGCAACTCCCTGAACAATGAGTCTGCCCGAATAATATATTATACAATATTTTACAAATTACAAGCTTTACAAGTATACTTGGAAACCCCAAGTTTCATACTTAGCCAAATTTACAATCTTTGGCAAGCTCGGTTGCCCAGCTCATCAGTGCCTCTGCACGGTCGCTGCATGACTCACCAATGCTTCGTTCACCTCGTTTCACGATCGTGTTGTTTTCCCAACTTGGGCACACCTCCAAGTCGCCACACACGGGCGCCTCCAACCGAGACACACCTTCGTTCACAATCTCAACTCTTCACCAAGTTACCGTGCACACTTGCACGATGGGCGGGCGCTCACCTGAGTCACCCAAGAACCCGTGCCAAGTCGTCGCACAAACCGGGTGCTCCTCTGTTTCACCGTTGAGCACCTTCGCACAAATCGGGCGCCACACACTTGTGCATGCCCTCACCCAACCACCGGGCGCTCCTACCCGCACCTTCACCGAAAACCGCACTGTCACCGTGCAACCCTGCCCAAGGATGCTTGCATTACTAAACCTGCACCTCCTCCTTAGATCTGCGCACTATACCTGTGCCTCTACCTCATAGGGGGAAGATGTTGAGCGAATGAGTGATGTCCAAATGACTCAACACATTACCAACATATACACATTGCAGGGCGAGTTGGCTCACCCGGCCGACTCGTCCACCATGCTACACACGCCATCAAATATCATGTTGGCCCCTTTGTCAATGTAGGTCGGCCTCCATATGTTTACCGCCATGCCACCACGCATATAAACACTCGCTCGCCCTCCACATATGCGCATAACACTATCGCATACTCAAGAGAGAGCTCGCACTTCGTCCAACTGCAGCTCGTTCAAGCCTCAACCGCGCTCGTTCAAGCCTCACCCACGGTCGCACTTCAACCGGTAGAACGCAGGTCGTTACATCCTCCTCCACCTAAAATCGTTGTCGTCCTTGACAACATACCATCCTGGTAGCCATCCACCAAGATCATCATCAATTTCTGTCTCATCCTTGGTCCATGATGTCAACTCCTCCACATACTATAAACATCCCTGCAACATATGTAGAACTCCCATCTGAATCATGTGGCGTCCTCATCTTGTGAACTATCATCCTTCCTGCCTACCTAATGTCAGCATCTCTCTGTGCACTTCCGGACCCCATGTTTGAACTAGTTGGGTAGCTAATCCAATTGTCACTCTCAAGCCATGAGAGTGAACATCCTTATGCCTTCACCAGTCTATCTCGAATTCTGCCACATCCTGGACTCACCAAGAATCTCTCCACCATGTTCAAGTCCATGGAAACTCCATCCCATCTGCAACATGCCATGATGCTTGGTGGCAAGCCATCCCTGCACCATCTACCATACCTGCCCAACCTGTTTTAAGGACTCAATGCCATGAGCATCTAACATTGAACCCCATATTCTTTGTCATCTAAGAAGATGTTGAGGGAGTAGAGCCTGAAGGCTCACCCTCACTAATCATCTCAATCCATCTGTCAGGATCTTCTATCTCCATCCCCTGTAGATAAGTGACCCGACCTTCTCCCCGGACATTTGGCCTCACATATGCCTCATCATCATCATCATCATCCTCAACCACTTCTAGCCTTCTTGACAAATCAAAGATACTATCTGAAAGTGTCCTGATGACTGATGATTACTCGGTAAGCTTTGTCTCAACTGTGGACAATCGCTTACTCATGTCTTCCATTCACTTCTCATCCTCCATTTGCATCACTGCCAACTTACAATAAGGCCTTGTCACTCCAATGGTTGGTACACCAATGGGTACATCTTCCCTTCCATTGTAAATGTACAACTTACTCAAATGTGGAACAATCATAGCATCAAACTGTTTCATGAATTCCATTCCTAGCACAGCCTCATAGTCATCTATCCGCACTATAGTGAAGTCCACCTTCCTTGTCCACTCACTAAGTGTCGTGTCCACCTTTTCAGCTACACCAAGAACATTATTAGGAGGAGAATTGACAGTCTTCATCTGTGCCTTCACCGGTACAAATTTAAGCCCAATTCTTCTCGCAATATCTTTTCCGATGAAGTTGTGAGAGGACCCACTATCCACCATAGTGAGTATATCAGCACCTCCAACCATCATCCGAACATACTCCAAATTGTTCCTCTCAAGATCCCTCCGAGAGATCACCTCGGTAGCAGTAGCAGCACCAAGTATCTGCATCATCCCCACAGAAGGTTCTTCATTCTTCGTATTAGATTGTGCAATCGCAACCACTTTCAGTCTAGAAGGGCAGTTCTTCACCGTATGTGGTCCAGCACATATCCAACACTTCAAGGCTTTCTTCGTCTTCGAATTATCATACGATTTCGAAGCATCATCCTTCTTCTTCTCTTTCGGCCTATTGGACTTCTTCTTCCTATCATCAGAAGTCTCATCATAATGCTCCACCAACCTGTCCACAGCAGCAAAAGTTTCTTCAAGTGTTCTAATCCTGTGCCTCTTCACTTCATTGTGTGCCCAAGTCTCCAATCCAATAATGAAATTGAACACCTTGTTCCTCTCCGCCATGTCAGGAAGTTCCAGAACCACACTTGTAAACTCTCGCTGATATGTCTGAAGGTTCCCGGACTGCTTTATGAACTTAATTTTCATCCTTGCTTCCCACGTTTCATCCTGAGGACTGAAATGGGTTTGCAAGGCTTTCTTCACCTCATCCCACGAAGTAATGTCACCAGCACTGCCATTGGCAATTTGATCAATCCTCCTTCGCCACCACATCTTAGCATCCTTTGTCAAGAACTGAGCAGCTACCTTGACCTTCGTCTCATCATCAAATAGACCCAATCGTTACAAGTACTGCTCCATGTCCCATAGAATGTTGCCAAGAGTCCTTGCACTCCTTGTACCATTGTAAGATTCTGGTTCCTTGACTTTCACATGAGGCACTCCTCCACCTGAGTTATGCCTCACGGCCTTCTTCAACACCGCGATCTCATCTCTAGCTTTGTCAAGAGATTTTCACAAGCCCACTATCTCTGAAATACCTTGGTCTCTTGCCTCTTCAACCTCCTTGACCCTTACTTCGAGTTGTGTACACATAAGATCAGTGTACTTGTGTTGAGTCCGGAGTTCTTCGAGGTCTTCCCTCATCTTCGAATTAGCCTCTTGATCCCTATCGATCAAGTCTATCTTCTTAGTCCAGAAAGCTTCCAAGTCCTCCATCCTCTCCAACACTTTTTCCATAATTGCCATAGTAGCATCCTACACATCGTGACTAGACCCAGCCTGAGATTCAGCTGCCATTGCTAACAACTTCCTTCTTCTTTGTGATCTAGTTTCGACCATCCAACAGCTTCACCAAGATGCCTGCAACTTGAACCAGCTCTTGTCCCACTTGTATGTGCAACAACTTCCTCCACCTGCAAGTACTTGCTTCACTGTCTTCAATTTCCAAGTGTCTACACACCTGTACTTCATCACGAGCAACCCTGCTCACCAGCTCCAACCGAGCTTTGATACCACCTGTCACACCCCCAAGCTAGCGGTAGTCCTTCAGCCGCTCTTAGCGAGGTGCAGCACCACCGAACACTTTCTTTTCATCAATACTTATGTTCGTTGACTACGCCTAACCACTTACTCCTACTTAGTTTGTGTTTTGCAACCAAGTATTATTATGTTATCCTTTATACCAATGAACACCCATACACATTCATTATCTTCGGCAATTATAAATGAAGAACAAAATTGCACAGTAGAAAGGGAGGGGAAACTCCCTGAACAATGAGTCTGCCCGAATAATATATTATACAATCTTTTACAAATTACAAGCTTTACAAGTATACTTGGAAACCCCAAGTTTCATACTTAGCCAAATTTACAATCTTTGGCAAACTCGGTTGCCCAGCTTGTCGGCGCCTCCGCACGATCGCCGCACCACTCACCAACCCTTCATTCAGCTCGTTGCACGATTGTGTTGTTTGCCCAACTTGGGCGCGCCTCCAAGTCGCCACACACGGGTGCCTCCAACCGAGACACACCTCCGTTCACAATCTCAACACTTTACCAAGTTACTGTGCACACTTGCATGATGGGTGGGTTGATAGGGTCCCACCCTAACCCCCTTATTTATGTCATGGGATCACGTCATAATCAAGAGTCAATAAAGCCCATATTAATATTTGTAAGTGGTTAACCCGCAATTAATGACGGGACCACAGTTAGTTGCAAATGGGCGGTAGTATTAGATAGATGGTATTAATAAAACCCATGGTATTGGCCCGTGGTATTGCATGTATGAGTCATATATAAAGGATAGAGACTCCCTGCGAGGAGCATGGTGTCTTGTTTTTGTAATCGAGCTCTGCTCTATTGGAGGTTGCCCCCTCGAAGAGGCCTGTGAACATTTCTCTCTGAATAATAAAATCATTACTATTCTGTGTTCTGGGTATGTTTTGTTCGCATATTCTGTGTTTGGGTATTACTTTGCAGGTTACGAGCATAACAAGTGGTATCAGAGCACCTTCCAGGGCTCGGTGGGATCTCCAATTTTTAGCAAAAATGTTTTTGGCTAGAGATGTGTTCCAGCGTCTTTAAACCATGGGATCTGTCATTAAGCGCATAAACCTGCGGATTTGGGGAGGCATGCACGCGGGAAATACAAGATGTGGTCACGTCTGTTGGACTCCCTTGTAACCCCTGTGGGTACCCCTTCGAGTAGTAGCGCATTAGACAGAACCGCGCACGGACTGTCTTCCACGTACCCTCTGGGTATATAGGAAGCCCCCTAGCTCCCTTGAAACCTCGCCATAGATAAACCTTCAGCCGTCTTGTGGCTACGGTACACCGAGAACAGCACTCGGAGAGATTACTCGCCCGTACGATAGGGCAGTCGAGTTGTACAGCTAAGGGTACGGTCGATCCTCCTTAGTTAGAGCCCTGAAACATTGGGCCGAGTACTACTGTCAGAACCTTATGTAAATTGCGATCTGTAGCACCTGAAACTCCTCAAGACCATAGTTCCCTTTCTATCGGGGGCTCACACATCATCTATTCCAGATCACCAAGTGCAGCAGCAGCAGACATTAGTCCCGCAGCTCCATCAGATCAGCAGCAGCAGTTGTTCCACCATTCAGATCTCTCAGATCCACCAGATCGGAGTAGTTGTGAAGGGTTCCTGTACCTGGATATACTTTTCGCAGGACTTTTGGCGGCATTGACATTTTGAGGATTTGGCGACTGCAGTATTGATCAAGGAGTAAAACTCCATTAGGAGTTTTCCAAAAAAAAAAATAAAAAAAATCTTCCGAAGTGCTTATTTGTGATCTAGACCATCAGCATTAGGACGACGAGCTGAGCACGGTGGTACCATTCAATTTATTAGAAAAAAAAATTCTGGCGGTCCCAATTTTTCATCAAGTTGGTGTATGGTAGAAACTAGAGCTCAAGCGATAGCCAATGAAAGGCTAGACAAAATTGAAGCAGATATGAACGACCTCAAAAATATGATTAGCGGACTAACTAGCCAGGTACGGCAAGCACTCGATAAGGGCAAGGATCCAGCTCTCGAGGAACCGTATAATGGCCATGAACACCATGAGGGTGAGTCTAGCCACTCTCCTCACGTTTGGCACACCCATTCACCACCCAGTCAGCGACCTCCCAAGTTGGATATGCAGAAATTTGACGGTTCTCACACGTCCGCATGGCTAGCACAAATGGACCAGTATTTCAAATTGAATCATCTCGTAGATGATTGGACTAAGCTTATGGTGGGGACCATGTACTTGGAAAATGAACGATGGCAATGGGCGGAATGGCATCAACGTCGCAATGGACCTTTTCAGAGTTGGGGCCACTTTTCCAAAGCTCTTCGAGATCGCTTTGAACAGGGAGACTCCATTTTGGGACGTCTCACTAAGCTCCGACAGACGGGTACAGTGGATGAATATATCACCGATTTTGAAGCCTTAGCCTTTCGCCCTCAGAGTCTCTCAGATGAGTTCTACATGGAATGTTTTATCAGTGGTCTTAAAGAAGCCATCAAAGCTCAAGTTCTACTCCACCACCCTCCCACGTGGACGGAGGCTTGCCAGGTAGCTCGTAAGGTGGAACGTGCCATAACAGCCCAATACAGCCGCCCCAATTTCCCCACTAAAGGTCGTCCCCTACAAGCTCACAACACGACTCAAACACTTAAGGTCCAAAAGATGTCACCTCAGGAAATGGCCGAAAGAAGGAAGCAAGGACTATGTTACTACTGTGATGAAAAATATTCCCCTGGTCATAAATGCAAGGAGCCCAAATTTTTTCAAATAGATGCCACTGACTACAGCTCCACCGAGGAAGATCCACCACTTGAGGAACCGGAGGCGATCGAAGAAGACAACCAAAAGGAGATTGTATCTGACGAACCAGTTATTTCGCTCAATGCGTTGGCTGGAATTTCTTCCCCTCAAACTCTCAAAATCAGGGGTTTTCTTAAACATTGCCTAGTAGTAGTCTTGATTGATAGTGGAAGTACCCATAATTTCATCCATCAAAAAATCGCCGAAGCAGCGCATTGTTTTGTACGGACAGTTTCTAACTTGCAAGTCCAAATTGCAGATGGGGGCACAATGAAATGTGAAGGCTGCTGTGAAAATTTCAAACTTCAAATGGGGGATTATCACTTGAAAACCAACATGTTTTCCGTACACATGAGGGGATGCGACATTGTCCTAGGCGCTGAATGGCTCCGCACTCTTGGGCCAATCACAATGGATTTCCAAGAGTTATATATGAGTTTTAAGCAGAACAACTCCACACATACCCTCTGTGGCCTCTAGGTGGGAGCCCCCTCTGTCATCAGCTCGCATCGGATGGAAAAAATGTTAAAAAAGGGCCATCATGGAGTGGTAGCTCAATTTAATGCCATCCAGGTAGTCGAAACCAGGTCTCTGCCAATTCATCCTGAGATGCAGCAGATTTTAAATAACCATCGAATGGTCTTTGACAAGCCTTATGAGCTTCCACCCTCACGAGGGGAACATGATCATAGCATCACCTTGGTTCCAGGGGCCCAACCCCCAAATGTGCGGCCATACAGATATCCGTTCACTCAAAAGAATGAAATAGAAAAAATAATCAAGGAATTGTTGGAAGCAGGTGTCATTCGTCCCAGCATTAGTCCTTATTCATCCCCAGTGGTCATGGTCCTCAAGAAAGATGGGGAGTGGCAGATGTGTCCCGACTTCAGGGCCCTCAACAAGTTGACAGTCAAAGATAAATTTCCCATTCCGGTGATTGGCAATTTGCTGGACGAGCTCAATGGGGCTCAATTCTTCACTAAGTTGGATCTTCGCTCCGGCTACCACCAAATTCGCATGAAGGAAGTCGACATTTCCAAGACGGCTTTCAGAACTCATGAAGGCCATTATGAGTTCTTGGTCATGCCATTTGGTCTCTGTAATGCCCCTTCTACTTTTCATAGTCTTATGAATCACATCCTCAAACCATATCTCAGAAAATTTGTCCTTGTCTTCTTCGATGACATTCTCATCTATAGTGGCACTTGGGCGGCACATCTTCAACATGTAGATCTACTCTTGCAACTGCTCCGAACGCATAAATTATTTGTCAAGATGTCTAAGTGTTCGTTTGGCATGGAAGAAGTTGAGTATTTGGGCCACATTGTGGGGCGGGAAGGTGTCAAAGTGGACCCAAAAAAGATCCAGGCAATGCAAGAATGGCCTCAACCTAAGACTTTGAAGAGCTTGAGAGGATTTTTGGGTATCACAGGCTATTATCGTAAATTTGTCCGCAACTATGGCCACATAGCGAAGCCCCTCACTCAAATCCTAAAGAAAAATTCCTTCTTCTGGAACGAGGAAGCACAACAGGCATTTACCGCTCTCAAAAACGCCATGTGTTCCACTCCAGTCTTAGCACTACATGACTTCACCAAATCCTTTGTCATTGAATGTGATGCTTCAGGTACAGGTATTGGGGCAGTCTTAATGCAGGAAGGGTGACCATTGGCCTTCACAAGCCAACAACTCAGTGGGAGGAATCTGGGCCAATCGACCTACGAGAATGAAATGATGGCCATCTTACATGCAGTCGAGACCTGGCGACCTTATTTATTGGGGCGACGTTTCCAAATCCGCACAGATCATCACAGTCTTAAATATTTTTTGGAGCAATGCCTATCCTCCCCACAACAAAATAAATGGTTAGCCAAAATGCTGGGATATGATTATGAGATCATTTACAAGAAAGGGAAAGACAACAGTGTAGCAGATGCATTATCACACCAATTTGAGGAGGAAAGTACTATGCTCGCAATTTCCCTTCCCATTCCAGACTGGATTGAAGAGGCTCGCAGGGAATTGTTTTCACAGCCAGGGCTCTCCCAACTCATTTCTCAATTGCAGGTAGATCCTAATTCCAGCAAGGGCTACTCGTGGCAGAATGATATTCTTCGCTACAAGGACAGAGTCGTATTATCACCAACATCTACCCTCAAAAGTAGCATTTTGGCAGAATTGCACTCCTCTCCCATTGCAGGACATTCGGACTTTCAGAAGACGTATGCTCGCACCAGAAGATCATTCTTTTGGAAAGGCATGAAAAAGGACGTCCTTAATTTCGTAGTCGAATGTGATGTCTTTCAATGCCACAAAGGGGAATCCGTCAACACACCAGGCACATTAAAACCATTGCCCATTTCGGCATCAATTTGGAAGGAGGTTTCTATGGATTTCATTACAGGTCTTCCAAAGTCAGGGAACAAGTCAGTCATCATGGTGGTTGTGGACTGACTGTCGAAGTATGCTCATTTCTGCGCCCTACCCCACCCGTTTACACTAACCTTGGTTGCTCAATCTTTCATGGATCATATCTTCAAACTACATGGCATGCCCACTTCTATAGTGTCCGACCGCGACCCGATCTTCACCAGCAATTTTTGGCAGGAACTCTTCAGAATACAAGGCACTCAACTCAAACTCAGTACTTCATATCATCCGCAAACAGATGGTCAAATCGAAGCCGTCAACAAATATCTAGAAACCTACCTTAGGTGTTTCACTTCAGAAAAGCAACACCTTTGGGCACAGTGGTTACCTCTGGCTGAATGGTGGTATAAAACCAACTATCATGCCACCACCAAAATGACTCCTATGAAGCAGTCTATGGTCAACTTCCGCCTTCCCCTACTTCTTATCTTAAGAGATGCTCCAAAGTACAAGCAGTGGATCAACTCCTACAACACCGCGCAACCATGCTCGCCCATCTTCGCAAGAATCTTCATCAAGCTCAGAACTGCATGAAGCAACAGGTCGACCAACATCGCTCAGAGTGCCAATTTCAAGAAGGGGATCAGGTCTTTTTGAGGCTGCAACCATATAAGCAAACATCACTCAAAGACAAGGGGTGTCAAAAGCTCTCTCCAAAATTCTATGGACCATACCAAGTACTTCAGCGCATTGGAGAAGTGGCTTACAAGTTGGCTTTGCCACCTACGGAAAAAATCCATCTAGTTTTCCATGTATTGTGCCTCAAGAAAGTGATTGGGAACAATTGCCGAGTTCAAACCTGTCTACCTGAATTAGACAAAGAAGGGTCAATCTGGCTTCAACCCGAACAGGTTCTAGACACACGAGACAAGCACCTACGCGGCTGCATGATTAAGGAAGTCCTCGTCAAATTTGAAAGACACCTCTCCAGAAGATGCAACTTGGAACCAGCCACTATTCTTCAGCAGTTTTCGCAGCTTCAGCCTTGAGGACAAGGCTAGTCTTAAGGGGGAGGGCATGATAGGGTCCCACCCTAACCCCCTTATTTATGTCATGGGATCACGTCATAGTCAAGAGTCAATAAAGCCCATATTAATATTTGTAAGTGGTTAACCCGCAATTAATGACGGGACCACAGTTAGTTGCAAATGGGAGGTAGTATTAGATAGATGGTATTAATAAAACCCACGGTATTGGCCCGTGGTATTGCATGTATGAGTCATATATAAAGGATAGAGACTCCCTGCGAGGAGCATGGTGTCTTGTTTTTGTAATCGAGCTCTGCTCTATTGGAGGTTGCCCCCTCGAAGAGGCCTGTGAACATTTCTCTCTGAATAATAAAATCATTACTATTCTGTGTTCTGGGTATCTTTTCTTCGCATATTCTGTGTTTGGGTATTAATTTGCAGGTTACGAGCATAACATGGGTGCTCACCCGAGTCACCCAAGAACCCGTGCCAAGTCGTCGCACAAACCAGGCGCTCCTCTATTTCACCGTCGGGCACCTTCACACAAATCGGGCGCCACACACCCATTCATGCCCTCACCCAACCACCGGGCACTCCTGCCCACACCTTCACCCACAACTGCGCTGTCACCCTACAGCCCTGCCCAAGGATGGGTGCATTACTAAACCTGCGCCTCCTCCTTAGATCTGCTCACTAGACCTGTGCCTCTACCTCATAGGGCGAAGATGTTGAGCGAATGAGTGATGTCCAAATGACTCAACGCATTACCAACATATACGCATGGCAGGGCGAGTTGGCTCACCCAGCTGACTCGTCCACCATGCTACACAGGCCATCAAATATCATGTCGGCCCCTTTGTCAATGTAGGTCGGCATCCATATGTTTACCGCCATGCCACCACGCATATAAACACTCGCTCGCCCTCCACATATGCACATAACACTATCACATACTCAAGAGAGAGCTCGTACTTCATCCAACCACAGCTCGTTCAAGCCTCAACCACGCTCGTTCAAGCCTCACCCGCGGTCACACTTCAACCAGTAGAACGCAGGTCATTACACATCAACCCGGGTGCCACACACCCGTGCATGTATTCAACCAACCGTCGGGCGCTCCTGCCCGCACCCTTCACCCACAACTGAATTAAGCGTTCCTTCACCGTGCAACAAGGCCCAAGAATGGGTGCATCCAAATCTGCGCCTTCCTCTCCTTGGTTCTGAGCACTAGAACTGCGCCTTAACTCCTTGAGAAAAGATGTTAATTGAGTGATCAATGGTGGAATGAGCTCCACGCTCTCCCAATATATATCCATGGCAGGGTGAGTTGGCTCACCCGGCTGACTCGTCCTCCAAGCTCCACACGCCATCAAATATCATGTCGACCCCTTCATCAATGTAGGTCGGCCTCCTTAAGGTTTAACTCACGCTCCCATGCGTATAAATAGCTTGCCCCCTTCTCACTTATGCACATTATCTCCATCGCATAACCAAGGAGCTTGCATATCATTCAACTACAATCACACTTCAACCAAACATTCATTTGTTATGTTCTACCCGCGCACACGCACGTTCCACCTGCGCACCCAGAACTGAAGGTCGTTACATCCTCCTTCACCTGAAATCGTTGTCGTCCTCGACAACATACCACCCTGGTAGCCATCCACCAAGATCATCACCAATGTCTGTCTCATCCTTGGTCCATGATGTCAACTTCTCCACATACTGCAAACATCCCTGCAACATATGTAGAACTCCATCTCCACCATGTGTCGTCCTCATCCTGTGATCTATCCTCCTTGTCTGCCTGATACCAGGATCTCTCCGTGCACTTCCGGACCCCATGTTTGAACTAGTTGGGTAGCTAATCCAACTGTCACGCTCAAGCCATGAGAGTGTACATCCTTATGCCTTCACCAGTCTATCTCAGATTCTGCCACATCCTGGACTCACCAAGAATCTCACCCATGCTCAGATCCAAGGAAACTCCATCCCATCTGCAACATGTCATGATGCTTGATTCCAAGCCATCCCTGCACCATCTGCCATACCTGCTCAATCTGTTTTAAGGACTCACTGCCATGAGCAGCTAACAATGAGCCCCATCTTCTTGTCATCTAATAAGATGTGGAGGGGGTACAGCCTGAAGGCTTACCCTAACTAATCATCTCAATCCATCTGTCAGGATTCTCTATCTCCATTATTTGTATATAAGTGACCCGATCCTCCTCCTGGACATTCGGCTTCACATATGCCTCATCATCATCATCATCATCCTCAACCACTTCTAGCCTTCTTGACAAATCCAAGATAATATCGGAAAGAGTCCCGATGACCAATGACTGCTCGGTAAGCTTTGTCTCAATCGTGGGCAGCCGCTTACTCATGTCTTCCATCCGCTTCTCGTCCTCCATTTGCATCACTGCCAACTTACAATCAAGCCTTGTCACTCCAATGGTTGGAACAAAAATGGGTACATCTTCCCTTCCATCGTAAATGTACAACTTCCTCAAATGTGGAACAATCATAGCATCAAACTGTTTCATGAATTCCATTCCCAACACAGCTTCATAGTCATCAATCCGCACTATAGTGAAGTTGACCTTCCCTGTCCACTCACCAAGTGTTGTGTCCACCTTTTCGGCTACACCAAGAACATTATTAGGAGGAGAATTGACTGTCTTCATATGTGCCTTCACCAGTACAAATTTCATCCCAATTCTTCTCACAGTATTTTCAACCATGAAGTTTTGAGAGGCCCCACTATCCACCATAGTGAGTATATCAGCATCTCCAGCCTTCATCTGAACATACTCTAGCTTATTCCTCTTAGGATCCCTCCAAGAGACCACCTATGTAGCAACAACAACACCAAGTATCTGCATCATCCCCACAAAAGCTTCTTCATTGTTCGTATTAGACTGTGCAATCACAGCCACTTTTGGTTTAGAAGGACAATTATTCACCGTATGTGGTCTAGCACATACCCAACACTTCAAGGCTTTCTTCGTCTTCGAATTATCATCTGATTTCGAAGCATCATCCTTCTTCTTCTCTTTCGGCTTATTAGACTTCTTCTTCCTATCATCAGAAGTCTCATCATAATGCTCCACCAACCTGTCCACAGCAGCAAAAGCTTCCTCAAGTGTTCTAATCCTCTGCCTCTTCACTTCATTGTGTGCCCAAGGCTTCAATCCAATAATGAAATTGAACACCTTGTCCCTCTCCGCCATGTCAGGAAGTTCCAAAACCACACTTGCAAACTCCCGCTGATATGTCTGAAGGTTCCCGGTCTGCTTTATGAACTTAATTTTCATCATTGCTTCCCACATTTCATCCCAAGGACTGAAATGGGTCTGTAAAGCTTTCTTCATGTCATCCCACGAAGTAATGTCACTAGCACTGCCATTGGCAATCTGATCCATCCTCCTTCGCCACCACATATTAGCATCCTTTGTTAAGAACTGAGCAGCTATCTTGACCTTTGTCTCATCATCAGATAGACCCAATTGTTCCAAGTATTTCTCCATGTCCCATAGAAAGTTGCCAAGAGTCTTCGCACTCCTTGTACCATCGTAAGATTCGAGTTCCTTGACTTTCACATGAGGCACTCCTCCACCTAAGTTATGCCTCACGGCCTTCTTCAACACCGCAATCTCATCTCTCGCTTCGTCAAGAGATTTCTGCAAGCCCATGATCTCTGCAAGACCTTGGTCTCTTGCCTCTTCAACCTCCTTGACCCTTACTTTAAGTTGTGTACACATAAGATCAATGTACTCGTGTTGAGTCTGAAGTTCATCGAGCTCTTCCCTCATCTTCGAATTGGCCTCTTGATCTCTCTCGATCAAATCCATCTTCTTATCCCAGGAAGCTTCCAAGTCCTCCATCTTCTCCAACAATTTTTCCATAAGTGCCATAGTAGCATCCTGCACACCGTGACTAGACCCAGCCTGAGATTCAACTGCGATTGCTAGCAGCTTCCTTCTTCTTTGCGATCTAGTTTCGACCATTCAACAGCTTCGCCAAGATGCCTGCAACCTAAACCAGCTCTTGTCCCACTTGTATGTGAAACAGTTTCCTTCACCTGCAAGTACCTGCCTCATTGTCACCAACTGTCAAGCTTCTTGAACCCTAAATCAGCTTCAATCACCAGCTCCAACCGAGCTCTGATACCACCTGTCACGCCCCCAAGCTGACGGTAGTCTTTCAACTGCTCTTAGCAATGTGCGGCACCACCGAACACTTTATTTTCACCAATACTTATGTTTGTGGACTATGCCTAACCACTTACTCCTACTTAGTTTGTGTTTCGCAACCAAGTATTATTATGTTATCCCTTATACCAATGAACACCCATACACATTCATTATCATCACCAATTATAAACGAGGAACAAAATTGCATGGTATAAAGGGAGGGGCAACTCCCTGAACAATGAGTTTGCCTGAATAATATATTATACAATCTTTTACAAAGCTTTACAAGTATACTTGGAAACCCCAAGTTTCATACTTAGCCAATTTTGCAATCTTCCGAAAACTCGGATGCCCATCTCGTCGGTGCCTCCGCACGGTCGCCGCACGACTCACCAACCCTTCATTCACCTCGTCGCGCACGATCGTGTTGTTTGCCCAACTTGGGTGCACCTCCAAGTCACCACACACGGGCACCTATACCCGAGACACACCTCCGTTCACAATCTCAACACTTCACCAAGTCACCGTGCACACTTGCATGCTGGGCGGGTGCTCACCCGAGTTGCCAAGACACCCGCAGCAAGTCATCGCAAAAACCGGGCACTCACCAACGTTTCACTATTGGGCGCTCTACACATCAACCTGGGCACCACACTCCTGTGCATGCCTTCAACCAACCGTCGGGCGCTCCTGCCCACACCCTTCAGCCACAGCGAATTAAGCATTCCTTCACCGTGCAACCAAGCCCAAGAATGGGTGCATCCAAATCTGTGCCTTCCTCTCCTTGGTTCTACGTGCTAGAACTATGACTTAACTCCATGAGCGAAGATGTTAAGCGAGTGATCGATGGTGGAATGAGCTCCACTCTCTCCCAATATATATCCATGGCAGGGCGAGTTGGCTCACCCAGCCGACTCGTCCTCCAAGCTCCACACGCCATCAAATATCATGTCGGCCCCTTCATCAATGTAGGTCGGCCTCCTTATGGTTTAACTCACGCTCCCATGCATATAAACAGCTCGCCCCCTTCTCACTTATGCGCATTATCTCTATCGCATAACCAAGGAGCTCGCATATCATTCAACGGCAGTCGCACTTCAACCAAACATTCATTCGTTCAGTTCTACCCTCGCGCATGCACGTTCCACTCGCGTGCCCAAAACTGTAGGTCGTTACATTGATGATGGAGGGGACGTTTGCGAAGAGTAGGAGAAGGCTGCTGATAAAATCACATCAACAATCTCCCAATCCAATTAACGTACGTCCAACATTAACTGTCATGCCCCTACACCTGCAGTATTCTTTCAACCGCATATAGTGAGGTGCGGCACTACCAATCGTTTTATTTTCACCAATACTTATGATTGTAGACTACGCCTAACATTCAACTTATCCTACTTAGTTTGTGTTTCACAGCCAAGTATTACTAATGTGTTCCTTTATACAAGTGAAAGCCCATAACATTCACATAAACAACATTATACAATAGAAATGCACAATAGTATAAAGGGAGGGGCAACTCCCTGCAATATGAGTCTGCTCGAATCAATATATATATATATATATAATCTTCTTTTACAAGTACAATTAAACCTTGGGAAACCCCAAATTTACACAGCCAATTTTCACAACTTCGGCAAACTTGGTTGCCCAACTCGTCGGCGCCTCTGCACGACTCACCAACCCTTTGTTCACCTCATCGCATGATCATGTCATTTGCCCAACCTGGGGCGCGCCTCGTCGTAACCAAGTCGCCACACACGGGCACCTCCGCACGAGTCACACCTCCGTTCACAATCTCAACACTTCACACTGGCGGGCGACTACACCAAGTCTCCATTGTTTACCCTTGCACGACTAGCGGGTGCTCACCCGAGCTACCCAAGAACCCATACCAAGTCATCGCACAAACCGGGCACCCACGCCTTCGTCCAACCGTCGGGTGCTCTATCGCACAACCGGGCGTCACACCCGTGCACGCCCTACTCTTCGGCCGGTGGGTGCTCCTCTACCCGTGCCCTCACCCAAACCAAGACAATGCGTTTCCTTGTGTAGCCTCACCCAAGGTTGGGCTCATCACTATTCTGCAACTTCCCCTTATTTGCTGCGGCTACCTCTTATTCCACGCAGTTCTCCTTTGTTGGATGAGCGAATATGTGATGCCAAATGACTCCAATGCAACGCTAACATATACCAACAATAGGGCAAGTCAAGCTACCCAAGCCGATTGGTCCAACGCCCCTACTCCATTGCAAACTCACCCATGATACATGTCGGCTTTCCCACGTTTGTAGGTCAGCTCGTGGGTTGAGCCAACCGCTCCCCATGCTATATAAACACCTCCTCGCTCTCTTCCTTGTGCGCATTATAACATATCACCGTCGCACATGAAGTCATGAGCTCGCACATCCATTACTCCAACCGTTCATTCGCTGCTGAACGCGGTCGCACCTTGGGTGGAACCGCAGGTCCTAACATCCTCCTTGTTAGGACCTGCAATCCTTTTGTTCTTGCGACGAGCTGGTTCATCCCTCGGGCACGCGGTTTGAATGAAGTGCGAAGCTCAGACTTACATATGCGACGAGTCATGCGCATAATGGAGGAGGGCGAGCTGTTTTATATGCATGGGAGCGTGATGGAACACCCACGGGCCGACCCATACTTGAAGACAAAGCCGACAGGGTATTGCGATGGAGTGTGGGTGCATTAAGGCATGGAGGACGAGTCGGCTGGGTAGACCAACTCACCCTGCCACCCGTATAAACAAGTCATGCGATGGACTCATTTGGACGATCGCTCAAACACAACGACTTTTCTCATCATGTGAAGAAGTACGTAGATTTAAGATGTGGATGCAACAAAGAAGGAAGGCGCAGTTTTGGGGATGCGCCCGTTCTTGGGCATGGCCGCATGGAGGTAAACACACATCTTCGCTTTGGGTGAAGGGCGCGGGTAGAGGTCGCCTGCCAGTTGGAGTAGGGCGTGCATAGGTATGGCACCCAGGTTGCACGAAGGAGCACCCGATGCTGAAACGAAGGCATGGGCACGGGTTCTTGGGTGACTTGGGTGAGCGCCCGCCCATCGTGCAAGCGTGCATGGTGTGACTTTTTGTGAAGTGTTGAGATTGTGAACGAAGGTGCGACTTGTGCAGAGGCGCCTGTGTGTGGTGACTTGGTTATGACGAGGTGCGCCCAAGTTGAGAAAACAACATGATTGTGCAATGAGGCGAATGAAGGGTTGGTGAGTCATTGCAGCGACCGTGCGGAGGCACCGACGCGCTAGGCAACCACGTTTGTCGAAGATTGTAAATTTGGCTAAGTATGAAACTTGGGGTTTCCAAGTATACTTGTAAAGCATTGTAATATTGAAAGTCTGTATAATATATTATTCGGGAAGACTCATTGTTTAGGGAGTGGTCCCTCCCTTTATACTATGCAATTATGTTCTCTTGTATAATTGCTAATGTTAGTGAATGTGTATGGGTGTTCATTGGTATAAAGGAAACATTAATAATACTTGGTTGCGAAACACAAACTAAGTAGGATAAGTGGTTAGGCATAGTCCACGAACATAAGCACTGGTGAAAAGAAAGTTTTCGGTGGTGCTGCACCGCACCAAGCGCGGTTGAAAGACTACCACTCGCCTGGGGGTGTGATAGTTGGTATTGGAGCTCGGTTGGAGCTGGTGAGTAGGGTTTCTCGTGACGAAGTGCAGGTGTGGATACACTTGGAAATTGAAGACAGTGAAGCAGGTACTTGTAGGTGAAGGAAGTTGTTTCACACAAGTGGAACAAGAGCTGGTTCAGGTTGCAGGCATCTTGGTGAAGCTACTCGAAGGTTGAAACTAGGTTGCAAAGAAGAAGGAAGTTGTTAGCAATGGCAGCTGAATCTCAGGCTGGGTCTAGTCATGGTGCGAAGGATGCTATTGTGGCATTCATTGAAAAAGTGTTGGAGAAGATGGAGGAATTAGAAGCTTTCTGGACTAAGAAGATGGACTTTATTGAGAGAGATCAAGAGGCCAATTTGAAGATGAAGGAAGAGCTCGAGGAAATCTGGACTCAACACGAGTACACTGATCTTATGTGTACACAACTTGAAGTAAGGGTCAAGGAGGTTGAAGAGGCAAGAGATCAGGGTCTTGTTGAGATCGTGAACTTGCGAAAAGATCTTGACAAAGCCAGAGATGAGATCGCGGTGTTGAAGAAGGTTGTGAGGCATAACTCAGGTGGAGGAGTGCCTCATGTGAAAGTCAAAGAACTAGAATCTTATGATGGTATAAGGAGTGCAAAGACTCTTGCAAAATTTCTATGGGACATGGAGTAATACTTGGAACGCTTGGGTCTATCTGATGATGCGACGAAGGTCAAAGTAGCTGCTCAATTCTTAACCAAATTGCTAAGATGTGGTGGCGAAGGAGGATGGATCAGATTGCCAATGGCAGTGCTGGTGACATTACTTCATGGGATGAGATGAAGAAAGATTTGCAGACCCATTTCAGTCCTTAGGATGAAACGTGGGAAGCAAGGATGAAGATTAAGTTCATAAAGCAGACAGTGAACCTTCACACATATCAGCGGGAGTCTACAAGTGCGGTTCTGGAACTTCCTGACATGGTGGAGAGGGACAAGGTGTTCAATTTCATCATTGGGTTGAAGCCTTGGGCACACAATAAAGTAAAGAGGTAGAGGATTAGAACACTTGAGGAAGCTTTTGCTGCTATGGATAGGTTTGTGGAGCATTATGATGAGACTTCTGATGATAGGAAGAAGAAGTCTGATAAGCCGAAAGAGAAGAAGAAAGAGGATGCTTCAAAATCGGATGATAGGTCGAAGACAAATAAAGCCTTGAAGTGTTGGATATGTGCTGAACCACATATAGTGAAGAACTGTCCTTCTAGACCAAAAGTGGTTGTGATTGCACAATCTAATATGAAGAATGAAGAAGCTTCTGTGGGGATGATGTAGATACTTGGTGCTACTACTTCTACAGAGGTGATCTCTTAGAGGGATCCTAAGAGGAATAGGTTGGAGTATGTTCGGATGAAGGTTGGAGGTGCTGACATGCTCACTATGGTGGATAGTGGGGCCTCTCACAACTTCATGGGTGAAGACACTGCGAGAAGAATTGGGCTAAAATTTGTACCGGTGAAGGCACAGATGAAGACAGTCAATTCTCCTCCAGATAGTATTCTTGGTGTAGCTGAAAAGGTGGACACAACACTAGGTGAGTGGATAGGGAAGGTCGACTTCACTATAGTGCGTATAGACGACTATGAAGCTGTGCCGCGAATGGAATTCTTGAAACAATTCGATGCTATGATTGTTCCATATTTGAAGAGGCTGTACATTTACGATGGGATGGAAGATGTAACCATTGGTGTACCAACCATTGGAGTGACAAAGCCTGATTGTAGGTTGGCAGTAATGCAAATGGAGGATAAGAAGTGAATGGAAGATATGAGTAAGTGGTTCTTTACGGTTGAGACAAAGCTTGTCGAGCAGTCATTGGTCATCATGACACTTTCTGATAGTATCTTGGATTTGTCAAGAAGGCTAGAAGTGGTCGAGGATGATGATGATGATGAGGCATATGTGAGGCCGAATGTCTGGGAGGAGGATCGGGTCACTTATCTACAGAGGATGGAGATAGAAAATCCGGATAGATGGATTGAGATGATTAGTGAGGGTGAGCCTTCAGGCTCTACTCCCTCCACATCTTCTTATATGGGAAAGAAGATGGGGCTCATTGTCAGCTGCTCATGGTAGTGAGTCCTTAAAACAGGTTGAGCGGGTATGGCAGATGGTGCAGGGATGGCTTGGCATCAAGCATCATGACATGTTGCAGATGGGATGGAGTTCCATGGACCTGAGCATGGGATAGATTCTTGGTGATTCCAGGATGTGACAGAATTTGAGATAGACTGGTGAAGGCATAAGGATGGACATTCTTATGAGTTGAGCGTGGCAGTTGGACTGATCACCCGACTTGTTCATGTCATGGGGGCTAGTAGTGTACCAGAGAGATGTTGACATCAGGCAGGCAGGAAGGATGATAGTTCACAAGATAAGGATGACACATGATGGAGATGGAATTTCTACATATGTTGCAGGGATGTTTGCAGTATGTGGAGGAGTTGACATCATGGACCGAGGATCTGACAGATATTGATGATGATCTTGGTGGATGGCTACCAGGATGGTATGTTGTCGAGGACGACAATGACTCCAGGTGGAGGAGGATGTAAGGACCTGCAGTCCTTCCGTTCATGCGACGAGCTGGTTCATTCCTCGGGCGCGTGATTTGAATGATGTGTAAAGCTCAGACTTACATATGCGACGAGACATGTGCATAATGGAGGAGGGCGAGCTGTTTTATATGCGTGGGAGCGTGATGGAACACCCATGGGCCGACCCATACTTGAAGACAAAGCCAACGGGGTATTGCGATGGAGTGTGGGTGCGTTAAGGCATGGAGGACGAGTCGGCTGGGCAGAACAACTCGCCTTGCCATTCATATAAACAAGTCAAGTGATGGACTCATTTGGACGATCGCTCAAACACAACGACTTCACTCATCAGGTGAAGAAGTGCGCAGATTTAAGGTGTGGACATATCAAAGAAGGAAGGCGCAGTTTTGGGGATGCGCCCATTCTTGGACATGGCCGCATGGAGGTAAATTCACATCTTGGCTTTGGGTGAAGGGCGTGGGTAGAGGTCGCCCGCCGGTTGGAGTAGGGCGTGCGCGGGTGTGGCGCCCAAGTTGTGCGAAGGAGCACCCGACGGTGAAAGGAAGGCATGGGCACTCAGTTTGTGCGACGACTTGGCACGGGTTCTTGGGTGACTCGGGTGAGCGCCCACCTGTCATGCAAGTGTGCATGGTGTTACTTTTGGTGAAGTGTTGAGATTGTGAACGGAGGCGCGACTCGTGCAGAGGTGCCCGTGTGTGGCGACTTGGTTACGACGAGGTGCGCCCAAGTTGTGCAAACAACACGATCGTGCGAAGAGGTGAATGAAGGGTTGGTGAGTCATGCGGCAATCGTGCGGAGGCACTGACGAGCTAGGCAACTGAGTTTGCCGAAGGTTGTAAATTTTACTAAGTATGAAACTTGGGGTTTCCAAGTATACTTGTAAAGCATTGTAATATTGAAAGACTGTATAATATATTATTCGGGCAGACTCATTATTCAGGGAG
This sequence comes from Pinus tabuliformis, assembly GCA_031772625.1. Lineage (NCBI taxonomy): Eukaryota > Viridiplantae > Streptophyta > Pinopsida > Pinales > Pinaceae > Pinus > Pinus tabuliformis. The sequence continues at coordinate 1,225,706,376 of CM062809.1, forward strand.
TTTCCCCTCCCTTTATACTATGCAATTGTGTTCTCTTGTATAATTGCTGATGTGAATGAATGTGTATGGGTGTTCATTGGTATAAAGGAAACATTAATAATACTTTGTTGCGAAACACAAACTAAGTAGGATAAGTGGTTAGGCATAGTCCACGAACATAAGTATTAGTGAAAAGAAAGTGTTCGGTAGTGCCGCACCTCACCAAGCGCAGTTGAAAGACTACCGCCAGTCTGGGGCATGACACTCTTCCACCTGAAGTCATTGTCGTCCTCGACAACATACCATCCTAGTAGCCATCCACCAAGATCATCAAAAAATGTCTCACCCATGATGTCAACTCCTCCACATACTGCAACCATCTCTGCAAACATATGTAGAACCACTGTCTCCATCATGTCTCGTCCCGGCAACCATCTGTCACCAAGATAACCATACCAAGGTAGACACCTCATCGGTATGTCATACATCGGAAATCATCTCAATCCATGACCATCGACCATCTCGTCGCAATATCCACATGCTTCTCTCCATCGTGGAAGGTTGGCCCTTCCATGTCAAGCTACATACTTCCTACAACATCTCGTGTCGACCTCATCATGTGTTGTCCTCATGTGAACTGCTCATGATACTCCAACATAATGCTAACACATTTCTGTACACTGTTAACCCCCATGTCTGAACTAATCGGGTGACCAGTCCAACTGTCACACTCAAACCATGAGAATGCACATCCTCATGGCACCATTAGTTTTTTTTTCAGAACATCCTGTCACATCCTCAACTCAATCAAGAATCCATCTCCATATAAGTGTAAGCCATGCTCAGGTCCATGAAGTAATCTCCATCTCATCTGCAACATGCTGTCCATGATGTCTGGTACTAATGTGCTACATGAAATTAGCCACATCTACCCCAACATCATCATCCATGTGTGTGCCTCCTCAATGTGAAGAGACCATCTCATCAAACTCCGACTCTCGATGTGCCACATCCAGGTCCATGAAGCAACCTCCACCATATCTGCAATGTGGCATTCCCCAAGTCTGCCACAGAAACAAGTATACACCTGTCTCATCTATCCATGTGCTGCCCTGATCATAGATCAATCAGCTCCCATGTGTCAAAAGTGGTCAAGTCTCGGCTTAACCATGCTCAAGTGTTGTCACCAAGGCATCATCATCATTGTAACTCCATCACTCCAAAGTGTCTTGTATCGATCCTCCACATCAAGTCACTCTTTCAAGCCATTCCCATACATGTACTTGAAATTATGCACCCCATTCTACATCAAAGTGTCTGACCTCAGCTCCTCAATGCATCAGATCCTCCAAGTCCACCATATATGAAGTCTCCCTAGAAGTCACAACCTCATGTCATCATGAGCTCCATGAGTCATCTCCAACCAACACTCTAGCAAGCATACAAGTCTCAGCCCAAAGGTCTCTGCAAGATGCCTCATCTCTCCATGTAGTAGGAATGCTCCATAGTCTGCTCACAACTCCATCCAAGTCCATGGCCTTGTTGTACAAGAGCTCACAACCTCTCCATCTGCTCATAAGTAAAACATCTCCATGTCACACCAACAAATCTACCTACACAACATCCCTACCTTTTCACTCCTCATTGGATGCCCATATGACACCTCTATAAGTGCTCCTGCATCATGTCCCTGCATAGACTGCCTTGCTCCATGTCTCCAACCTGATGTCCATGACTAAGTTGCCCATGTAGTCCAACCAAGTAGGCCCATCACAACAATCGGTCATCCTCATCCAAGTTTGCAATTTTCGGTCTAGTGAACTCGGTCACCCAACCATATCATCATCACATGAGTCTCTCCATCATAGCTACCCAACTAAAGGTTCCACCAAGACTATCTCTTGGTCTCGGCCATGAGAAGTCCACCCAAGCATCGTCATACCTCAAGTGTGTGCCCTCCTTAATCTGTCCATGAGTCATGCTAGGCACTTAGCCAATTCTCCATGTGGCTAAAGCATGACCCAATCTTTCGCAATGATCTTAATGTTCCTCCCTTGTCATGGGCCATTGCACCTTCTATCATAAGGTCACAAACAACCCCAACAAGTCCTACAACAATCAACAATCCTTGCTTCTCCATACAAGGTCTCATCATAGACATCCATGGTAAGATCCTTCCTAGCATCAGCAAACTGATTTTGCTCTTCCCTGCATACAATCCATCTACCAAATGTTCAAGTGAAATACAAGTATCAATAATACTTACACCATCCTCATGAGGCTCCTCCATGTGAGTATCCCCATCCATCCATGTCTGCAAACTGCAAAATCCTGGTCCAACTTGATCAATCTCAAGTTCATCCTCCATCGTCGTCATATCTGCAACATCCTCAATCATCACGGCTTCCTCTTCCTTGTCAGCACAATATGCAACTTCCTCCTGCTCCATTGTCCAACCAAGTTGAAGAAGTTCGTCTTCAACAATCCTTTCCAAGACTTCAAGCTTATCTCGAATTTGGGGATTCTTTTCTTTCATCTGCTTCAACCTATATAAGGTAAGCAAGAGCTTCCCTTCGCATTCTTCCAAACCTGCCATGCCTTGTCGTTCAGCTTGGTCCAAGCACTAAGCTTCACCTCTGCTAAACCTGTTTCACCATTCACCTGAATCACCCTGATATTCCACCTATTACCTGCAAAACTTGAGATCCCTGCCAAGTATTTGGTCTTCGTAGAATCAGCTCCTTGATTCAGTTCACCAGCTCTGATACCAACTGTCACGCCCCTACACCTGTGGTTGTCTTTCAACCGCATATAGCGAGGTGTGGCACTACCAATCGTTTTATTTTCACCAATACTTATGATTGTATACTACGCCTAACATTCCACTTATCCTACTTAGTTCGTGTTTCATAGCCAAGTATTATTAATGTGTTCCTTTATACAAGTGAAATCCCATAACATTCACATAAACAACATTATACAATAGAAATGCATAATAGTATAAAGGGAGGGGCAACTCCCTGCAATATGAGTCTGTCCGAATCAATATATGTAATCTTCTTTTACAAGTACAAGTTAAATCTTGGGAAACCCCAAATTTACACTTAGCCAATTTTCACAACTTCGGCAAACTTGGTTGCCCAGCTCGTCGGTGCCTCTACATAGTCGCCACACGACTGACCAACCCTTTGTTCACCTCGTCACACGATCGTGTTATTTTCCCAACCTGGGGCACGCCTCGTTGTAACCAAGTCGCCACACACGGGCGCCTCCGCACGAGTCACACCTCCGTTCACAATCTCAACACTTCACACCGGCGGGCGACTCCACCATGTATCCACCATTTACCCTTGCACGACGGGCAGGCGCCCACCTGAGCTACCCAAGAACTCGTGCCAAGTCATCGCACAAACTGGGCGCCCACGCCTTGGTCCAACTGTCGGGCGCTCTGTCGCACAACCGGGCGCCACACCCATGCACACCCTACTCTTCGGCTGGCGGGCACTCCTCTACGTGCGCCCTCACCCAAACCAAGACAATGCATTTCCTCGTGTAGCCTCGCCCAAGGTTGGGCACATCACCGTGCTACAACTTCCCCTTATTTGTTGCGGCTACCTCCTATTCCATGCACTTCTCCTTTGTTGGATGAGCGAAGATGTGATGCCAAATGACTCCAACACAATGCTAACTTATACCAATAGTAGGGCGAGTCGAGCTGCCCAAGCCGACTCGTCCAATGCTCCTACTCCATCGCAAACTCACCCATGATACATGTCAGATTGCCCATGTTTGTAGGTCAGCCTGTGGTTTGAGCCAACCGCTCCCCACGCTATCTAAACACCTCCTCGCTCTCTTCCTTGTGCGCATTATAACATATCACTGTCGCACATGTAGTCGTGAGCTCGCACATCCATTACTCCAATCGTTCGTTCGCTGCCGAACATGGTCGCACCTCGGGTGGAACCGCAGGTCTTAACATTAACGATGGAGGGGACGTTTGCGAAGAGTAGGAGAAGGCTGCTGACGAAATCACATCAACAATCAATTCAAATGATGGAAAATTAAGCCACAGTCAGGAAAGTTATAGCAATTCCGGTCATATTTTGAAAAAATTGGAAGGGATTTTTTAAAACCAGATTATAGTTATCACATTTTAAGATTTTAGGTGTCTCAAAAATTTTTGATGGGGTTGAATTTATTTCTACCATCAAAATCATGATTCAAATTCTGCCTCTACAAGATTTTTAAAAAAAATTTCCCTGAATTTCAACCACTTTTACACCATATCCATATAGTACTCCAAAATTTAATATGCGGTCTTAGTGAAATTAACGTACTGTCCTTCATTTTGTTCTCCTCGATTACATAGCAAGAAATCTTCGTCTCCAAGCCAAACTCAGTCATTTAAATGACATAGGTGAGCTTTGGATGTAATATGCAGGGATGGAATTTTACATTTTGCCCGTTATAAGGCCTTTTGAACATATTTGATGGGTAGAAAAATTTGAAAACCGTTTCTTAAGACGTGTTTGGAACCGTTCAAAACGTATTTTTGACGGTTACTAATTTGCTGAAAACATCATTAATACCCATTCAGGAAAGCAAAAGCGAAGATAGTAGACTAAGTTGCCAGGCGCTTGTTCTCCTCGATATGGCCACTTGTACGGCCTCCAGCTAGCCATCTTGTCTCTAGGAACGTTGGTATGTTTTTTTCATAGTACTGTTGTAAGTGATAATTCTTATGTGTGGATAATTTTACATCCACCCCATGCTTCAAATTAAGTTCACAACAATGAAATTTTGAAATCCTGGGAAAGGCATCTAGGAAAACCTAAAGTAAATCAGGCCTTGCTTTTATCTTTGATTCTGCACATTATTTTGTTAGCCAAATTGCAGAATGGACTTTTGGTGGATGTTTGGTTGCAGATTCTCTGCCATTTTTGAGGGTGTAAACTCTGAGTTGAACCAAATAAATAATTTGCTGACGTCGGTTAATTTAGTGGATCACCTACAAATTTAAAGGGATTATATTGGTTTGTTTTGTGGAGACAGCCAGAAGTTACCACCCTCTGGATTCATATTCAAAGGGATTATATTGGTCTGTTTTGTGGAGACAGCCAGAAGTAACCACCCTCTAGATTCATCTTCAACTTTATGGGAAGTGCATTCCAAGTGACAATGCACTACCAACAATAGCACCAGTAACGGGTTTGAAGAAATCTTTCCTCTGTTGTAATGAATGGGGGCTTCCGAGAAGCACTGCTTCAGGAGACCCGGGGATAATTTTCAAGAGGTCACTGTAAAATGCATTGAGGTTCAGGGGAAGAAGGAGAGTGATGCCAAAGTCGTTACATCTCAGGCATGTGTCGGCTTTTACTAGAGTGCTCAAACTTTTTCAAGTCGTGGGAATAGAACCTGTTACATACATTGGAAGGCTAACGACAAAAACTCAGGGGAAAAATGTACGAGTAACTCTAACTAGATAAAGAAGGTTATGGTCGGAGTTAACATCCCTGTGATTAATTACAATAAGTTTTAGTGGCTTAAAAAAATGTCGTGCCTAAACTGGAAGACTCACACATTCTATATATATATATATATTCACCAGATAAATACAACTTTACACTGGCCCATGCAAACAATTCACGTGAGCAATTCATTGAAAGAAAAAATTGTTTGGTTGGTTTTGTTTTGTTTTTCTTTCTTGTATTTGTAAATTGTGTATCTTAGGTTTAAGATGAATGCGATTTATTTGAACATTGGTATTCGCAAGAATAATTGATTGTGTGGAGATGTATTTGAAGCAAGATTTTTTTCAAAACTATAAATATTTATATAGATAATAATGAAAATTAGTGTTTTTTAATTAGTATTATATCGCTTATTTGTTTTAATTTGAAAATTTTAATATTTATATTAAAAAAGTTATGATTTTAATTGAATTGAATATAAGAGAAATTATTTTCTTTTAAGCTGTAGATGAAAAAAGCTTATTTTAATTTATATACAAAATAGTGTTTTTCACCCTGTCATACAATTTCAAGCAAGATTATGATTTTTTGTTATTTAAAATAAATTTTGAATGCATAAATAGATTTAACACTCCAAAAATTAAAAATTCTTGCTATATTTTGATTAAAATTAATCCAAAAAACCATAAAAAAATCATTTCATGGATAAGAAATAATTTAATTAGTAATCATAATCATCCTAACATATTTAGATATACTTTCCTAAATTAAATAATCAATTAAAAAACATATATCAATGAAATGGGATATTTTTTTAAATATTGTATTTGAGTAATGATTTTTTCATTTAATAATTTTGTTTTGATGTAAATACTTTTTTTTGTTACAATGTATATTTTAAGACAATGAGGTTTTCCTTATTTTCTAAAATATTTGTGAGCAAACCGCTCTCCAATAGGTAGAGATGTTGTAATTTCTTTTATAACATTTGACTATGTCAAAATAAAATTAGAAAAATAAATAAATTAAATTAAAAATCAAAAATCAAAAAACAAAGTTAATAATTATAATGATAATGATAATGATAATTATAATTAATAATTAAACCAACTTAGATCCATCTTAAATGTGGAGCTACCAAGTGGCGAGAAAGATCAGATCTTAAAAATCCCTTATTAAAATATTTGAAAGGAAGATAATTCAATTATAAAAACAATAATTATTACTTCGATATATTTATTTTAAAAGTAAATATTTATTTTAATCCCAAACCTATTAAACATAGATAAGGATTAAAAATATAAAGAATCTAAAGCATAAACATGTTTATGAAATAATAAAATTGAACTCCAACATGATATATTTTTATCGAGTATAACTAAGGTCAAAGTATTGCATTTGTATGTCAAATTAATCTTAAAAGAATAAAGTTCTATAATATTGAAGGCCTCACTACATTACATATTCGAGAAAGAGATGTTTATTATGTTTGTTGTCTATTTGCATTTCATATACATAGGTGTCCCATATCAAACCAACATTTTTAAAAATGTAGTAAAAGATGTGACACATTTAGATTGGAGCATTTGTCTACTATGGCATAGCATCTTTCCCTTTATGTTTCTCAAGATGCATTTAAATATGAGGAGATTCTTTTGCACATATATCCAATTTCCATCTACTATATTTGGATTTAGTGAATAGCTTGCATGCAACTTGATTCATTTCTTTGCTTACATTATCATTGGAGCAATGAAATTTGGAAACTTGTAAGTTGTGACATCACTTTGAAACAACTAATAATTTGTTGTAAAATGAATTTCTCTTATTATATGGATATGAAAATTGGACGTTGGTGGTATGTTCTTGTGCCCTTTTAGATTGTCATATATTTATGTTCTGTATCAAATCTTATATTAGATAATGTAAAAAATTATCTCCTAATTTGCATGGAACTTAGTCTTATTGGGAACCGAAACTTGCTCGTGGTATAATATAAATTGTTGTTTTTGAGTGACACTTGAAATATATGCAATGGATAACCATCAAGTACTCTACCTAGGATTCATTATATACTTTCAATAGGAAAATTAAACATGTTTCAAATGTTCAATATTTTTTGGTTGAAATCTGCACAATTGCAGTTGTCAAAGTATTATAATTTAAATATATTTAATTTTTAGTTGATATGTTTACAAGTTATATTAAAGGGTATAGTCTCTAAATAATACACCAAGGTGAAAATTATTTTGAATTTTCAAATAAATTATTTTGTCTAAAAAATAAACTAACTAGTTAGTTAGATTGAGTTTTTTATGATTTTATTTAATGTTACTTTAATACACAATGGTTTTTTGTTTAAAAATATTGATTTTACTACAATTTCATGATAAATAGAAGGAAGGATTTGATGAGAGCATGTTTTTACCACATTTAATAATATAATTGTTTGTTCTCTAAGAATGTAATAGTGGAGGAAATCATAACATAATCCTATAACATGATGTTAAGAGATCTACAATGTCCATTTATTATAATTTTTGTCTTTTAATTTTTAAAAGGTTCAAATACTATACATTCATTGTTGTTAACATTAGTGTATATCTCATTATCCAAAACAATGTTAAATAACAACATAAACCATATTAATTAATCTACTTTTGAGTTATTGATAACATTCAACAGTTTTACTATGTTGATCATCTTATATGTCCTATAAGATATCCTTAGTCATATCTCATATATACAAACACTATGGCATGTCTCGGGCAAGGACAATTGATTTCAAGTTCCAAAGACTTTATTGTGAAGGTTCCATGCAATTTCAATCCAAAATTCGAGATTTAACAAGTCATTTGTGTGTTATGGTCATTTTGTTTTTTTTTTCCTTATGATAAATATGTGAAAATTTAACATATAATTATGTTATTGAAAAGTAATTTTATAATAGAGTTTAGGCTTCTGTGATCCATATCAAGTTAGAGAAAGATTTCGGCGAAAATCACATGGAATGTCATTTGCCGACGCGTTTCGAACCAACCAGTGTGGTTCATGGTCAGGACAAGTTGATGGGTGATGGGTTAATTTATTGTAAGAACATTACTCTTAAAGGGGCAAAATTTTGAACATAACGTTTCTTGACAAGGAACATAAGAACCCAAAACGTCAAAAAAGAATTTATATGATGTGTAAAAAGAAATCCAAATTCCAACCCTGGTCGTAAGTTGTAATACCTTAAGAGCCATTATGACACTGGTCGTAAGTTGTAATACCTTAAGAGCCATTATGACACTGGTCATAAGTTGTAATACCTTAAGAGCCATTGTGACACCTCGGACTATCATTCCTTCAGGCAGGTTAATGCTTGATGCGACGCTTTGCACCATCCTATAGAACTCCATCCGAAGGTGCCCATGCGTCCATGCCCACCGTACTCCAAACCCAATCGATTGTTGTCTTCTCTATACAAATTTTCTATTGTCTTCTCTCACACCTATCATATTTAATGAATGGTTGCTTCTTATATAGTATTAATGCGCTTCCCCGAACTTAAAATCAAAATATTCTAGTTGATACAAATGTTCAATCTCATTTTGTTATCATTGTAGAGAGAAATAATATGCTTATTCTTGTTGTGGTTGATGATGAGGAAGACATCACACAAATCCAAAATGACAGTGAGAAACCTGACTGACCGGCCTGTTGATATACAGATAAGGGTAGGATCGATTCTAATCAAGACCTATACACTTAAACCCAGCTACAGTAAGATGCTGAGGCGCAAGAAGATATACAGAAGCTATGCTCCCCGAGCCAAGAGCAATTTCTTCTACGATGGGAGTTCTGAGCCATACGTGTGGATCCACAGTCCCACTCATGCTGCCAAATTTTTTATGTCACCCATGCCAGCCAAGCAGCAATACATCAGTCTTGATGACCTTCGAGAATGCCTGGAGATGAAGATTTGCATGAATGGTGGCAATGTATGTAATGAGACGTCAAGAAGTTGTTACTAGTTTCATTAAGCTTCATTATTGATGCCAATATCTCTCTATATTGATATGTAGATCAATGCCAGCTTTTAATTATAATTTTGTATGTTTAATCTCCTTCTAGCCTTTTTTCCTTCTTGGCACCTTTGCGCATTTACTTCCTTGGGAGATTGACAAATATTTTCCTCTACAACGCGTTAGATGGTATAATTTGGATTTTGAAGGATAATTTTATTTATTGATGTCAAAAGACGGTCGAGTTTAGCTGTATTTTGTAAGTTATTTTTCAAGATAGAGAAAAATTGAGGCCTAGAGTATGTGAAAGGAGTCGGGACTGCAACAAAGATGCTCTACAGTTGTCACTGCTCAATCTCGTATCGTTTTATTATTAATTTATTATTGTTTTTTTTATGATGTTGTATGTTTGAATATTTGTATGTGTTTTTAGCCACAGAAGAAATGAACTCTGGTTTATATGATAGGCGAAACTAACGTAAATTAAGGGAAATGACTCAATTTTGGATTGTTTAGACTTGTGCATTTTATTTTGTTCGAGAGAATTTATTTTGGGTTTTCGCATTGGGTATTGTATGAGGAAGAAAGCTAGCCTTTCTCTCAACTTCAAAGCAAAAGAGAGTTTGTTGGTAGTGGGCCAACTTTCAATATAAGCTGACTTAGAGTCAACATGCTGACTTAGAGCCAACATGCTACTCTATTTCAAAAAGCAAACATGTCAACTTGCAAAACTGTATCTAAGTAAGGAGGATAATAAGTATTCCACCCAACCACTTAATTTAGAAATTCGAATATTTTTACTCAGAAATTAAAAATATTATGATTAACAAAATGGCTATGATATAATGTCTTTTTCCTGGTTAATAACCAATTATTTAGAAGGAAGCTAAAAGTTAAAGTTAACATGTTGATTATTCGAATTCTATTTTTTAATTAATAGAGATTTCAAGAACTATTTTCATCATTGAGTAACAATTAAATAGATTACAATAAAAATGTGGAAACACTAATAATAAATAAAAATAAGGAAACACTAATAATAAATGACTGAGAAAATCCCAATTAATTTTTTTTTAAATCGAAACCGATTATAACAAAATGACGAAACACTAATAATAAATAACTAGAGAAAATCCCAATTAAAATTTAACTAAATCAAAACTGATTATAACACCTACCCAACAGTAATATCAAATAAATTCACCAAAAATTGAGAGGATAACATTAAATGAATGGATTGACTGGGGAATGAGGGGATAACATTAAACGAATCCATATGGATAGATTCACTGAAAATTGAGAGGATAACATTAAATGAATGGATTGACCGTGGAATGAGGGGATAACATTAAACGAATCCATATATCCATATTAGTACCATTATTAAACGAATACCTATTAGGCTGATATTAAGTACCATTATTAAACGAATACCTATTATTATGAAAATGAGGAGAAACTGAATTGGTGCCCGAATTTCTGTGGGGCTCAATTAGATTGAATTTGGCAACTATGAAAAGTGGAGATAGAATCAGGGCCCGAACTTCAGGGATTAATTCTTAAAAAAATGAAGTTTAGTTTTGTTTTAGGGTGATTAATATGATTTCAATTATATTGATTAAATAAGTTAAATTTTAATAAATATCAGAGTATTTATTTTATTATATTTAATTTAATTTAAATTATATAAATAAATTTATTTTAAATGATTATTAATATATATATGTTTGGGAGGATTATATCTTTATTATGTCTAATATATCTATATATCATCTTAATCCTGGTGGGGTGGGGAATTGTCCCAGTGACTTCATATCAAGGAGTCTCTTAACAAAGCACGTGAAGACCAGTGATTTCACATCAAGAAGTGTCTTAACAAAGCACCCAATGACCATCTATCAAAGACCCCCTAGACATATATAATAACAATTTTAAAAATAGAGATTTAATCTAGTTTAGTTATGACGATTCTTATTTTGTAAATAAACCTTTTATAATATCATAGGTTATCAATACCGTACATTCAAAATTCATAACTTATTTAATAGTCAACATATTTAAAAAAATAAAAATTAATTTAATTTTATAACATTTTTTTACTAAAATTGAAAATAAAAAGAACATAATTACCTTTATAATAAATCCAAGCTCTTTATTTTGACTACTCTTAAAAATATTAAATGAATATTTTGAAAATGTTAAATCCCTACCATCTATCTATTAATTATTGATACTTAAATTAAAATTATGGAGATGATATTCCAAAATAAGCATGTCTACCCACTTAAATATGCTGATAATCAATAGCTAATAAAAATATATGCAATAAAAATATACATATCCTATGTATATATATAATGATTCATAAATTTATTTTGGAAAACTTTTATTCCAAAAACCAATTAAAATATTTTTTCTTTTAACCAAACATGGCCCAAGTCTTGTAGATTATTGTTATGAATAAAAATATTCATAAATATCAATTAAATAATAAATATTAAAATAGAAAAAGTAATAATAATAAATTAATTAAATTGGTTAATCTCTCATTAGTTGTGAAGAGACATGGTTCAAAAGTTGTGTTATTCTATCCTTGTGGCTAGTGAATGCCTATATATGCACACCGCCATGAAGATTTGTAAACACCATTAATATTTTTATATCAATATATTTACTTACTTACTTTACAACACGAAATATACACACAAATACTACGATTGCGTACTAGCTCTATGTTTTAGTGGTATCAAAGCTACCAATTCTCTGGCCTGTTCTACACTCATTCCGCCTGTGCTGTCACTCCTCTCCTTGTTCCGTTGTTTGTACCTTATGACGATTCCACTATCTCTTTTCGTGTTGCTCCGCCGTCCCCTTTTTATCGACCGCATCCATTGTTCCATCGTGCTCCCCCACTTCCGTGTTTCTCCATCGTCCCATCTCCGCTAGCCTTTCCCCTGACTGCATCCACTGTTCCATCATGCTCCCCACCATCACACCCACTTTTCCGACAGAGTTCCACGCATTCGTTGTTAGTAAAAAGAAAGGTTGTTGCCACTATCATAGGGTGTGTCCCTGGTCACATGTTGGGTCATACGTACGTGTTCCCTGGTGATAGATCAGATCGATTTATATATGGTCGTGACATATATAGTTGTGATATATACATTTGCGTTGATATAGATCCATCGTATGGTCACATTATAATTAAATTAACAAAATTAAATTAATTAAAATTATATATACATATACATATTATAATAATAATAATAATAATATTATTATTATTAGTATTTTAAAAAATGGGTCCACGAGGAAAAAAAAATGTGGAGTAATAACAATGACGACAATTCAAAAAAATTCAAGAAGAACTCAATAGAATGCACAAGTGCCTTGATGATATCGAGAAGAAGCAAGATGGTTTCTGCGAGAGTCAAGACCAAATGGCAGAGGATATCATAGAAATAAAGAGCATGACGAGCCAATTTATGGAAGGGGCCAATCCATCTTTTAACCCTTAGGCTATGCAAAGTCCCAAGGCTCCAGAAGGTGGAACTTTTCCAAGTCTTGAATTTCTGTCAATGCACGAAAAACCACGAGTATCATATGTACAGTTTGAAAGAAGTTAGTACCATACAAAGTTTTCCAACAAAGAATACCTTAAAATTAAAATAAGATTATCTAAATACGATGGTAAGAACCATAAAGTTGTCATTGTATGGGTAAATAAAATGGACACCATTTTTGGAGTAAACCCACGAATAGGTGAGAAAGGGAAGGTCATGACCACATCCAACTACCTGGAAGTAGAAGCGTATGATTGGTTCCTATAGTGGTCTAACAAATATGCAGCTCGCTCGTTCAATTGGAATTTTTTTAAATGTCGTGTTAAAAAAGTTTCATGATGAAGAAGAGGATGATGTTTATGAAAGATTCATTCACCTCAAATAGAAAGAATCAATAAGTGAATACAATCACGAATCAGAAGTACTAGCTATAAGGTAAAGGGGATTCCCAAATGAAGAGCTATTAAAAATGTATTGTTGTAGCCTTAAGGATTATATTAGGGAAGAATCAAAATTATATAAACCCCAAACCATTAAAGATGCTAGACATGCAGAAATACTTATTGAGAGAAAATATAAGCTCACGATGTCATCATTCAAGGAAGACAAAGACCAACAACAACACTCAGGAAGAAAAGAAACTAATAAATATAGGTATTGTGGAGATAAATGGATGACAAGACACATATGTCTTAACAAGAAACTGTATACTTATGAAGTCGAGAAGGAATTGGACACTTCAAGTAATGAGCCAAAAAGAAAAAGAAAAAAAAGAGAAAAAGAAAAATACTTGTCGCAAATGTGGAGAAAACTGGACGTCAGGCCATAAATGTGAAGAAGCATCCATGCGCTACTATAAAATAGTATATGGGAAGAAAATTGAAGTACAAGAACATGATGAAGGAATCATTGTCACACAGTGAAGATTCATAGTATGAGGAACTGTCATTGGCTGCAATCTCATTGTACTGGAAAAAGCTTGATGAAAATAGTAACTCTTTCGAAGATCGAGAACAACAAGCAACTACACAATATGTTCGATCACATCTTCAGAAGAGGAGCCAATTTCCAAAAAGGAACATTAAACTTACTACTCCATCAAGAAACATGTGGAAGGGTCTATGTCCTAAAACCCTAAGGCTTAAAGGACTCATAAAAGTCAGAAATGTCAATATACTTATAGATTCTAGTAGTAGTCATAATTGTATAAACATTGATCTTGCTAAACAACTTGGTCTTTGTATATGCCCAATCAAGTACCTGACCATGTATGTCGCTACTAGAAATAAAATCAAGGAAATAGGAGAATGTCAAAAAGTTTCAATCCAAATACAATAATTTAAGCTACAAAGAGATCTATTTGCCATACCACTCAAAGAAATGGAAGTAGTTCTAGGTGCATAATGGTTAATACAACTAGGGAGCTCTACTAAAAATCTTGAAGAACAATTCGTGGATTTTAACTAGAAAGGATGAAATTATAAATTAAATGGTGTTAACACTCCCAACTTCAAGGAAGGTACAAGTACTCGTAAAGAATGCACAAATGAACAAACCGATGCCATTCCATCACAACAATGTTCAACTAGAGAAAACCCTTCTGGTTGTCCTTTGAGGGAAAAGCGTCTCTAAAGGGGGTGGTAATGTTATGAATAAAAATATTCATAAACATAAATTAAATAATAAATATTAATAATAATAAATTAATTAAATTAGTTAATGTCTAATTAGTTGTGAAGAGACAAGGATCAAAAGTTGTGTCATTCTATCTTCGTGGCCAGTCAATGCTTATATAGGCACACTCCCACGAAGATTTGTAAACACCATTCATATTTTTATATCAATACATTTCCTTACTTACTCTATAACACAAAATACACACACAAATACTGTGGTTGTGTACTAGCTCTATGTTTCAATTATCCAAGATCTACCCTCCTCACTCAGATTATCTACTTCCTAGCCTCCTCCAAATTGATAATCAAGGTATATCATGTCCCCTTATCATCAAATTAGCATCAATATTTTAATAATATATTTGAATATGTATTGCCAAATTAGCCAAGTGAACCTTCACCACTCACCTCCACTCCATTACAATGAAGTATCCCAAGTCTATTTAAACACTTCAATACATCATGCATTAATGTATAGTAATATATGTGAATTCATGAATTTATCAAAAGATAAGGAATAAGGTGAAAATAAGTTTACAAGATCAAAGATATAAATCTTAAAATTAAAGCTGCATTAATAGTGACAAATAATGAATTATCAGAGGAAATATATATTTTTGGCATATATTTTTGGGCCATATCCATAATAAAAAGAGGTAATAAGATTATGAAATAAATAAATGTAAGTAGGTCTCGTTATAAATGTCCACTAATTAGGAGCCATTACTTATATCATCCTCATGCTTTTATTCACTTAGAAATTATATATAGAGGTTAAAATCATTTAATTACATTGAGAGTCGCGTGCATTCTACAACCTAGTATGAAGGCAATATGTAATTTTGTATGTCATTCTACAACCCAATATGAAGGGGATGTGTAAGTGTGTATGTCCATCCAAAAATAGAAAAAAATAATGTTGGCCGTAAATAAAAATGAAAATAATCATATAGATAAAAAAAACTACAATGCAATTCTTTCATCATATCAGTTGAATTTGAATGGAACATAGATTTACCTTCAACAATTTTGTTTACCACATTAAATTCCAAATTAGGTAAAGTTTTAAACATATTAACTCTTTACTAAAGCCAATTCCATTTCTTAAATCAAAGTAAAAAGTTTAATTCGACACAAAGAATCGAAAATCTTGCTCCAACATCTTTTAATATTTATTTTAATTAAATATTTGTAAAATGAGTCTTTAAAAGGAAAACCATATGCTATGGATATATCAAAATATCTAATGAAAAATATTTCCACGTCAAAATTGTAATATTTGAAGATTTTGATATCTTTCCTTGTAAAAAACATCATTAAATCTAATATTAATGTTAAAGGATTAAAATTCATATTAATATTATTATTAAATTGAATATTAATATTAATATGTTATAATATTAATACTATTAAATTTAGTAAATTTGGATTAATACAATATTGATTTTGTTACAATATAATATATATTAATATGTCATGATATATATTAACTATAGATATATATGGGAGGGAAGAACAAAGGCATAGATGGATAGAGGGAGTGAGAGAAAGGGAAAGAGAGGACCTAAGAGAGAGGAGGAGAGGGAGGGACAGGGAGATGGATTTGGAAGGAGAGAGAGGGAGGGAAGAATCAAGACATAGAGAGAGAAAAGTGGAGAGAGAGGGGGAGTTAGAAGGGAAATATGGAGAGAGTGTGTGTGTATTTGGGGGTGAGATAGAGAGACAAAGAACAACATATGGAGAGAAAGGTGGAGAGAAGAGAGGGAGGGAGATAGTGACAGAGTTGGAGGGAAAAGAGAGAGAGAAAGACAGAGAGAGATATTAGGGGGAGAGACATATGGAGGTGGGACATGAAGGGGGAGAGAGGAAGGAAGAGAGTGAGGACGTGAGAGAGAGAAGCATAGAGGAAGGGAGAGAGAGAGGGAGGTAAGAAGAAACCCACAAAGATAGAGAAAGGTAGATAGAGAGAGAGGTAGTGATAAGGGAGATGGAGAGAGAGGGAGAGAGGAGAGCAAGAGGGAAGAGAAATAAAACAGGGGAGAGAGAGATAGATAGCATGTGTGCTTGGGGGGATGATATAGAGAGACAAATAAGGAGATATGGAGGGAGATATAGATATAGATGGAGGGGGGAGAGAGGGAAGAAGAATTTTTGAACTAGATGCATTGATTTCAATGTAGATGCTGATTTCTAATCTTATTTGATTACTTTAATTCAATGAGATTAAGTGAAGAAGACATGAGAGGAGGAATGAAGACAGAGAGAGAAAGAGAGGAGTGAGAGAGGGAGAAAAGGGTAAGAGATATAGAAGGAGACACAAAGATGGAGGGGGGGGAGGAAGTAGGAGAGAGGGAGGGAGATAGTGACATGGTTGGAGAGAGAGAGAGATGAGGGGAGAGAGATGGATGTAGGAGAGAAAGGGAGAGAGAGGAAGGACGAGAGAGACTTGATAGACTTGAGAGAGAGGGAGGGATAAAAATATGGAATACGAAGGGGAGGGAGGGAGAGAAGAATAAATATATAGAGAGAAAAGTGGGGAGAGAGAGAGGGAGTGACAAATGTATGTTTGGGGGTGATATAGAGAGACAAATAAAGTGATATATATATATATATATATATATATATATATATATATATATATGGATGGATGGGGGGGAGAGGGAAGAAGATTTCTTGTACTAGATGCACAAATTTTACTGTAGATGGTGATTTCTAATCCTATTTGATTGCTCGCACTAGATGCATTGATTTCGTTGTAGATGTTGATTTCTAATGATATTTGATTGCTTGCACTAGATGCATTGATTTCTAATCCTATTGGATTGCTTGAACTAGATGCATTGATTTTAGTGTAGATGTTGGTTTCTAATCCTATATGATTGCTTCCACTAGATGCATTGATTTCAATGTAGATGTTGATTTATAATTATATTTGATTTCTTGCACTATATGCATTGAGTGTAGATGTTGGTTTCTAATCATATTTGATTAGTTGCACTAGATGCATTGATTTCAATGTAGATGTTGATTTCTAATTATAGTTTATTTCTTGCGCTAGATGCACTGATTTTATTGTATATATTGATTTCTAATATTATTTTATTGCTTGAATTATATGCATTGATTTCAATGTAGATGTGACTGGATTAACCTTGTGATTGACTTCAGTGTAAGCAAAAAAATGTTATTGACACTATGCATTTATTATTGTGTTATAATAATTCAACCTCTTAATATTGGAGAGCAATAGAGAGAAGTTATGATGTTCACTACAATATCTCGAGTTAAATATTTGAGTGGTTTATGATTTCAGATACCCTTTTCATATAATCGATATGAAGATGGAAAAAATAACAAGGGTGACAATAAGAATAATAAGATAAAATATTTTGAGATTGATCATATTGAAGAGTATTTGTAATTGACTAAATTCTTATTATTCACATTTTCTACCATTCAACACCATTACAATGTCACTTTGCACTCAAAATTTTATTTCATCATTAAAATTATTAAAAATATCTTCATCTCAACAAACTGAGGTAACTAAGAAACTTTACAATTAAAACTACTCTTCAAGCTATATTTAGTAATACATGGAGGGACAATATTAAGAATTAATTAGTTTTCAAAAGTTGTGATATCTAAAATTAAATGAAATAGATGTGCAATATCAATCCTCTTGCAAACTATTGATAATATTGTCTTCCTTAGTAATCACCAACTAATTACTAATAGACAATTACAAACATATAGAAATATAACACAACAATTGTAACGTTCACAAACATTACCATCCAAATCCAACACATAAACACACAAACCACTGAAAGCATCCAAACAAATACATGCAAACCATTCAGGGAAAGAAACAAATGCTAAATTAAAGAAGAGAATGATATGGTAATGTCAAGGAAGGAAAACATAATATAAATTTCAAGGTATGAATTTTATCTCAAACATATACATAATAATGGTAATCTAAAAATGTGACATTGCTGCTCTCAACTGGAACCAACCTAGATCCATCTAACTCTAGATCTATCATGCACTGAGAGGGATCAAATCCCTTGAGCTGCAAGCCTTTCCTCAAATTGTACACTCCAAAAAGAAGGTTTTCACCAAGATGGATTTGATCCCTCTTGGCGCATGATAGATCGAGAGTTAAATGGATCTAAGTTGGTATTAATTTCAAGTGAATATTATTGTATTTAAAGTACTACTCAATTGGAAGTTTCCCCCTCTAAGAAAAAAGTACAACATATTTCTCTATTCTATATGTGAATAAAGGCTTGGTTACTCTTGTTATTTCTATAACCAAATTCTCTTTATTTGTTTTTTGTCTATATTTTTTTGAAGATTCTCTTTCAACTATCAAGGAACACCATAAGCAGTATATGAGCACTATCCCTTTATTTAGTACGTCATGAGAAATGACCTATATATAGTTTTTCCTTCCATGTCGACTTAGATATATGAAAAAACTTTTAAGTACACCTAAAACAAACCTTACATAAACCCATGAGTCATATTATTGTTATAGTACACCAAGAATAACACTTATGGAGGTTGCCTTCTAGTATCAGCAAGTGGGTAGTATAAAAAAAGGGTATAGTATACCCTCCTTAGTGTTGTGAGAGATTTAGTTGAGTATTATTTTTGGAAACCTATCAATACATCAAAGAGCTATAATACATTTATTTCATCTTCAGACCATACGAACCATAACCTCTACATCACAAGCAATAAAATTCCTACATAAAATTGAATGCAAAGAATTTGAGAATTATGTTAGTGAAGTAATACTCTGATACGGGTTGTTCAGTCAATTTATTGTTCTTAAATTGTAAGCATAAATTATTGACCAGGGCAGGTAAACTGATGAATTATAGGTGCACTGTATGTGCTAGAAGTTAGTTATCTCGTTAAGGTGTTTATGTTATGGTGAATTTATAAACTAGACTCAATATGGAGATGACGTTACTATCTATATTAGAGTATTATCTTTGAGATTTTTTAATTGATTATTCTAGAATTAATCCTAATTGAATTGAGCTTTGTAGAATGGTTGAATAATGGTTTTCACTCTCTTCAATGAATCTACTTAGTTAAATTGTTTTTAATTATTTTTGGATTTTATGTTGCAGCTAAACAAGGCTAATTATGAAAGAATGAAAAGATGTGAAGGAGATCCTATTTTATCAAATTGGAAAATGAAAGATGCTTGAATTCAGATGCTAAGAAAATACTATCGCTCTTAACTACAACAACTTATTTCAATGCAAAAGTAAAACAAAAACAAGATTGATAAGCTATGAAATAACTAAACTATGAAACGAAATGACCGAGTTATACTAGGTAGAAAGCAAATGAAATGATTGATTTATGATAGATATAAAGAAAATGAAATTACTGATGTAGAGATCAATTTAATGGAGAACTCCATTGAACAACATCCTAAACTATAAAAATAGAGCATCCACAAATTAATTCTAAGAAACAAAAGAAAATTTACCTGCAGTGAGTCAAAGACTTGATCTATACGCAGGGGCCCTCCACGAGGCAGTTAGCGGCTTTAATCAACGCAACATAAAATGTATGAAACAAGATCTATTAATCAGAAAATAGTTTCAATAGGAAGTTTTCAAAATTACATATGGTGTCGCGCACCAAAACATAGAGCGACCATTGTTCTTATAACGTTTTCTTAATTAACAACATGAGAAATTCAAGCCTAAGTATCTTCATTACAATCCTTATCAAACCAAATCATACGGCTTATTCATCGATTTTCTATTTGAAAAAGAAAATCGATAATATCTCTTGAAACTTGGACTCTGTTCCGACACATTATCTTGCAGTTGACTATCATGGTTGACCGTGTTGTAGTGTGATCATATTGATGGATTGGATCAAGTAAACAGGAAGAAATCCATGAGAGGATCATTCTTTATCTACCCATATACTCCTTTGCTGATATGGCAGTTTAGCTATAGAATCATGTCAATTATGTAGTTGAATGCAAAATTTAATAAAACAATAAGGCATATAGAAAAAATATGAAAAAGAGGACATATGAGTGCTTACCTTAACAAAACCTTATATTTATTGCATTTATTTGGATGATAGTAATAAGGAAAATGAAGAAATATGGGATAAAAGGGTGTCAAGGTAAACCAGTTCTTGGAATCTACATTCCCCCACAGTGGAGGTTTTGTATGTCCTCATACAAAACAACATTGTCATTCTCCTTTACATTCTTGCTATCACATCCAAGATTCGCTTCTTCTTTCTAGAAGCCACTTCCATTCTTGGTTTCTTCATGAGGATCTTATACTTTAGGTTGATGATTTCTCTTTGCATTGCCCTATTTTCTTTCTTCAACTTATTTTTATTTTTGTACCATAGACTTAAGTGAAGAATAAGGTTGTCACTCTTGGAAGTTTGAATTCCATTCTCTGCCTTCAGTGTTTGATTCCCTTTTTTGAGGTATCTGTTTAATGTATCCAACTCAAATATTTCTTACTTCAAAACATTAGATGCTGAAGGTTTTTGTGGCTCATTAAACTGGTTACTCCCTTCCCCTAGAATTTGGATTGATCCTTTGGTTGCTGCTTCTTTTCTTTCTAATGATTCTATGGAATCATAAAAATTTTGTTGAACAGGATCAATGCATGGACTTTGTACTGGACTTCTTGGAGGTGAACCAAAGGGAGGTGGTGACACCCTTAGTGATAGTCTCAGTGAATCTCTTGGAGAGACCTCAATATCTTCAGTTTTCTCTTTCGACTCAAGATCGATATATTCTGCAACTCCTGGTGCTTCTTTTTGTATTGTGTTCAATCTGGTACTTCTTCTGAAACTTGTGGTTGGAAATCCCTGGGTTTTCTTCTCTTTAGCTTTTGGATTTGATTTATGAGGAAGGATCTTGGTTTGGGGTAAAACCTTTGTTTTCTTGCCATCTTTCTTTCTTCTAAAATTCCCTTTTTTCATTTTCTGTAAAATATCTACAATGGGTAGTTCATCCTATGATAATTCTTGTTGGGACTGGGGTTCCCGTTCTATCACAATTCCATTTTTCTCTTTCTTCCCCTTAGGGTTCTACTACCACTTGGTTGTACAGGGGTTTTCTCTTCAAAATGATTTCTTACTAGAAAATTTCCCCAATTGTCACCTATGCTTTGAAGATGAAACTCAATCAATATTTTTATCAATCCATGATGGTATATTGTATTGTCTATAGGCTGGATTTTCTTTTGAACATTCATTTAGATTTTCTTAAGGCTATGCAAGAGAAAGTATGGAAGATTCATTTAATGTTCTTCAAGGAAATTCATCATGATCCTAATGTGGTAGAAAAACATACATCCAAATCGACCTTCGCAAGTAATAAATTTCTGAAGTACAAGGAGAAAATTGCTCCAATTACTTTTGAGGGCTGAAATATGAATACCTTTTCTGAAGATGGTACTATCCATGTTTGGGTTTTTCAAGAAGATTTTCCAATTTTCCCCTTCGATTCATCTATTTTTGAACCACCTTTCTCCATCTCTAGGTAATTTTGTGGCTTTTGCAGTCAAGGACTCTGTTACTACAAACTTGACATCACCTATTTCAACCTATGTTCCATCAAAATATCGTGAAAAAAGTCTTTGTTACCTCACTGTGTAAACCATCAAAATTTTATATGAATTTTAACCACTGTACTTTCTGTAATAGTTCCCTGGTATGAAGGTATCCTTCCAAGAACTTCTTTCCTGTTGGTTCTGTTTAGACAATAACACCCATGGTGAGAGATGTTTTGTCTCAAGAAATGTTTACTTGACAGGGAAAAATGGTGTTGGTAGGGTTTCGTTCTATGATGGAGAGAGATGGAGAGGTTGTATGAATTTGGAGAAATGAGAGAATGAGTGAATATAATGAAGGCTTATGGAAATGAGTTAGCAGTTGGAATGCATTCAATTCAATGATTCAACGATCAAATCGATGGATTCGAAATGAGGACAAGACAAGAGTTAAAATGGTGGATTATAATGGATTTGACAAGCGACTATCACCCATGATTTGTAATGATTTCGTTTTATTTTGGTAGTGCTATGGAATCGAACCTTGAGGGCCCATAAAACAACCCCTTGAAGGGATGCTTTCGCTCATCGGATGAGCTCCAACGCTCCGGGACAGGAAACTTCCTTTCATGGACCTAGATTTCCCCTTGATTCCTCCTTGACCCTCCGTATTCAGATGGCTACAACTCGGCTCGAGTCCACTCCTTTGGCTGGCACTTTCCTTCATAGGCACCTGATTTTCTTGCTGGGGTGAGGGACTTGACCGACCTTCCATGAGGTCTATGATTTCCCCATATCTAGGAACCAATTCTGACATATGACCGATTATGAAATATGTTAACCCTTATTGTAAAATTAAAGTATCACATACCTTCCACTTTGCTAACCTTTATTTGTCCTTTGATATCTTCTACATGTACTTTTCATTTAAAAGGAGTCAATTATTCTTCAATTTGAGCTACCAAGTGTTCCTATCAAATTGGCTGCAGAAATCTTATTAGAGCTGTAGAAACTTGTCCGAGCTATAGAAAGTCTCTAATTCCATAACTGAGAGATTTTTCTTTTTAAAAAAAAAGGAATTTTCTTTTTGGAAGAAATGGTAAAGAGAGAAAATTTAAGGTGCAAACAAAAGTTGGTTTTCACTTTAAATTTTCTGTATAAGCATGCCAAAAACTTGTTGGTTTTCATGTTTATACATTATTATTTTATTTTATTTTATTTTATTTATTTATTTCTTTTGTGTGTGTGTGTGTGTGTGTATATATATATATATATTGTATGATAGAGAAAAATAAAATTTCGAAGGTGGAAAAGAAGAAGAATTCTTGTCAACCATATTCAATTCTAAATTGTCTTGGAAAATTTTAACAAATTCTTCTTTTGTTAATGGCTTCTGATATAGTCTAAGTCGATGTCCATTTATTAAAAGAGGAACCTTCTCTTCATCAATAGTCCTACTTCTAACTACACCATTCTCAAATACATTTTCAACTTCATAGAGTCCAAGCCAGCAAGTTTGAAATTTTCTTTAGAAGTTTTTGAACTTTCAATCAAAGAGTAATGCCCAATCTCCAAGATAAAATTTCCTTTATTTAATGTACTTGTCATGCCATCTGGATCTCTGTTGCTGAACTAGGCTGGTAATCTGGAAGGCTTAATGTCTTATTTCATCAATCTCATTCAGTTGTCATCCTTTGCTTTTGTGCTTTTGATAAGTCAAGATCCAATTAGACTGCTATTTTTAAGGCCTGGACCTGAAAATCTATTGGAGGTAAGACCTTCTTCCCATAAATAAGTTCATAGGGAGTATGTCATGTAGTACTTCTCCATGTCGTTATATAATGTTGAGAATGCAACAAGATGATGGAGCTTAGTGGAAAGAGGTCACCTTCACTAAGTGGTCCGCAGGCTATTTTTGGCGCAAAGTTTATTTTTAGACTGTCTATTTTTAGACATATGGATCATGGTCTATGAGTTGCAGGATGCTATTTGTGGATGGTTGGTCAAGTTGGTAAAAATAGATGGACTTCTATTTTTAGACATATGGGCGGAGTCTATTTTTAGACTGCCAGGCTAAAAATAGAACAGTCGAATATTATTAGCTCTTAATAATATTTGGACTATAAACATTATCTTATCCTCTTGGAGCACTTCAGTTCGAGCTATGGATGTGGCACATGTAGCTGTCAGAAGGAAATACACTTTTCTTATGGGTCAGTTGAGCTATTGCATGATGGACTTCAGTTAGAACTCAAGTGATTGAGTTTGGTGGAGTTGATTGAGGAGTTGATGGAGTTGTGTTCAGTTTGACTTGGTTGAACTAGTTGTATTTAGTTTAACTACAAATACACTAGTGATGAGTGATGTGAATTAATTTTTAATTAATTCACTAATTATTAACTCATAAAGCAACTAAATAATACATTAGTTAACTCAGTGCATGGACAGTTCAGTGGAAACAAGTGTTAGAGGTTGAGATTGCTATCAGTTGTGACTATAGTTGTGCATGAGATCTTGCACAATGAATGGATTGAGTATTGCCAATGAGGATTGCATGGTTCAGCCAAGGGAAATACGAGTTTGGATCAGCCATTCTCATCTATTCTCATGCAGGATTGCGCAGTGGAGGAGATTTGAACCTGTGATTGATTCAGATCTGAGCTAGTTTGTGTGTAACAGGTGGAGATAGTACTGAGTACTTGTGAGGAGTATTGTACTATGTATTGTTACATGTTCTCAATCATTATAATATACAGATAGTGTGGGGTTTTCAGCTGTATGATTTCCCCGGGTTACATATTGTGTTAATGTGCGCATGCGATTGATGTTTCATTGTTTTTAATTCCGCAAAATTGATGATCAACGTAGAGGAGGTTATGTATTATGCATGCATTCTGCAATAGTGTATAATCAGGATAATCTCGAATAAGTGTCATATTATTCAAAATTTCTACATATAAACCCATAAAGCTTCTAGAAGCCTTTTTGCCCAGTCCTTCATATGTAACTATACAATCTTGGTAAGAATTGCTTCAATCACCTTGTTTTTAGACTCAACTTGTCCATTAGCTTGTGGATGGTATGAAGTGGACTTTCGATGCTTGATTTTGTACTACTCCACAGGCTTTTGCACTAATCTAGATGTAAACTATGTTCCTTGAGCTGTCACAATTTCTCTTGGAACACCAAAGCGAGTGAAAATATCTTCAAAAAGAAATGAAACTACAATATTTTCTATAGAAAAAGGAAGTTCTTTAGCATCTACCCATTTAGTGACATAATCAGTACATACCACCATATAGCTTTTTTGCTTTGAAGGTGGATTGATTGGACCAAAAAAATCTTGTGTGCATTTTTCAAATGGTTCAATGAATACTTGAGGCTGTAATGGCATTTCATTTGAAAAAGTAGGTTTTCCCATTCTCTGACAATTGTCACATATTTTAACATATATTCCTTAGTATCCTTGAAAATGGAAGGCCAATAATATCCTAAAAGTAGGACCTTATAAGTAGTTCTTTTGTAAAAAAAATTCCTCCACATGGTTCATCATGGCATGATTTAAGTATTTCCGGTATCTCATCTTCTCGAACACATCTTCTGATGATAATATCTGGTCCCATTTTGTATAATTCTTCATTTATCCATGAATAATATGTGCTATTGTGAACTATGCTCCTCTTTTCTCTAGGAGACAAATGAAATGATATTTTCCCTGTAGCTAAATAGTTAGAAATATCTCCATACCATGGTGATTTAGTAGATACTGCAAAAATACATTCATCAAGAAATTTATCCTCAATAGGTTGATCATTATTATCATTCTGAATTCTAGATAAAAAGTCAACAATTGTGTTTTGTTTTCCGGGCCTATCTAGAATGGCGATGTTGAATTCTTCTAACAATAAGATCCATCTAGTTATTCTTACATTAGTGAACGGTTTATTCATTAGGTATCTAATGGCAGAATGAACTGAGTGAATGAAAGTTTCATAGCTAGTTATATAATGTCTAAGTTTGTTAATGGAATGAACTACAACTAAAAAATCCTTCTTAGTTACAGTATAATTTAACTCTGTTGGAGTTAAACTTTTACTGGTGTAATAGATTGCATAAGGAGTAAGGTATTTTTTCCCTAACACAAATCCTAATGTTGTATCTAAGGCATCAATTGATATATGCAAAAGAAATTTCCAATTAGGTCCTTTTAAGATAGGTGCTTCAGAAATTTTATTTTTTCAAAGTTTCAAAGGTAGCTTGATAATCAAAATCCTAACTGAACTCACAGTCTTCGGTAAGTAGTTTAAAGCGTGGAGATGAAAATTTTGTGAATTTTTCTATAAATATCCTATAACATCCAGTAAAACCAAGAAAACTCCTAACATCTCATTGACAACTTGGCACTGATAATTTAGAAATGACCTCAACTTTATATGAGTCTACCTTAATTTCATCTCCTGAAATATGGTGACCTAAAACAATTCCTTCATTAAACATCATAAAAAAAATTTCATGACTTAATGAAATATTTGTTTCTTTACATCTTATTAGAACCTTTTCTAAATTTTCAACTGCTTCTTTAAAAGAATCTCCATAAACTGTGAAATCATCCATATACACTTCCACGTAATCATGAATAAGATCAGATAAAATTCCTAGGACTGTTCTTTGGAATGTTGTTGGAGCATTTCATAGTCCTAAGGGGAGTACCTGATAAGCATACATTCCCCATGGATAGGTAAATGTGGTTTTATCTTGATCTTTAGGTGCTACCTGAATCTGATTATATCCACTAAAACTATCTAAAAATGAAAAATACTTTTTCCCTTCTAATGTGTCCAAAAATTGATCTATGAAAGGAAGTGAAAAATGGTCTTTTAATGTTGCTTTATTTAATTCCCTGTAATCGATACATACTCTCCATTTCCCATTTTTATTCAGAACGATTAATAGGGGTGAAACCCAGTGACTTTCTAATATTGGATAGATGAAATTTACATCTAGCAACTTTTGTAATTCCTCCTTAACAATTTATTTTAGATTTGTGTTCATTCTTCGTTGGGGTTTTCTAATTAGTCTTGCACTTTATTCAATGTAAATATGATGCATGCAAGTTTTAGGATCAATTCCTCTCATATCACTGTATTCCCATGCATAAGTAGAAGAATGTTTTTGTAAAATTTCTACCAAATGATTCTTTTGTAATTCTTCCAGGATTTCATCAATATTCAAAGTTTTACCTGGAAAAATTTCCGTTGAAGAATTCCCAAATTTATCCATAGAGAGCAACGATACTTGTCTAGATGAGAGATATTCATTTCGACTATGGTCATAATATGAGGAAGATTCATTATTTTCTAGTAGATTTAAAATTTGGTCCTCCTCTCTTACTTGTTCAGTAGTGAAAACAGGTTGTATATCATCGTCATCATCTATCCATTCCTCATTCTCTATTTTTATTGTTGTTTTTGCAGGTGCGTATAATTCAAATTTATTTGTAGAGTTTCCATCTAAGATAAACATGTCACCTAATCTACAACTGATGAAAGCATCAGCTGTAGCTAACTAAGGTATTCCTAGGATTAATGGATATCCTCCTAGATTATTCTTGGGTGTTAAGACCATGAAATCGACAAGACATTCCCAAGAATCTACAGATACATAAACATCTTCCAACACACCATCAGGTTTAATTACAGAGCTATCTGCTAATTGTAATAATGTTCGTGTATATTGAAGGTTAGGAAGCCTAAGTGAATCCATAATTGGTTTACTCATTATGTTTATGGCTGCTCCTAGATCAATCAGTGTGTTTGGTATTTCAATTCCATTGATGTGAATTTTCACAATGGGCCTCCCTGGATCTATATATTTTTGGATTGTTGTTTTCTGCATCATGATATTTGCAATTTTCCCGACTAATTGAATTATTTTTATGTCTTTTCTTTTTCTTCCTAATCTTTGAGTACTTAATTCCTTAATTGTTTTTGCAAAGAGTATTTGTTTTATGGCTTGCAATAAAGGAATTTTTATACAAAAATTTCTTAATTCATCCAGCATATTGTAATTAGGCAATGTTATTTGTTTTCCTACTCCATCAGTTTTCAACCATTCAGGAAAAGGTGGTCTAATGGATACTGATGGTTGTTACATAATAGGAGTATTTATTGAAACATTTTTTTGTTTGATTATTTTCTTTCTGAGGAAGAGAGGTTTCACCTTCTTCAAATTGATTTTTATGTTTTTGATTTTTTTTTTATTTTTATTTTTTCTAGTTAACACTAACCTAAGTACCCACGGGGGATTTGAACTGGTGACCTATCGCAAGGAGTGCCTTAACAGCGCACCCATTCACCGTCAATCCAAAGCCCCGTGGGCAATATTATTTCTTATTTCCCAAATAATAAGAGGGGGTTTTCTTTGAAATACTCTTCGAGATCTCAATTGAACATTATTTAGATCTAGTGGAGTTATTACATAGGTTTGAGGATTTTTCCCTTCCATATTGTAAACCGGTCGTTGTTGTGACATCTTATTATTCGGATTCAGAAGTGGTTGAGCCGTTAGTTGATTTGATTTTTTTGAAAATGGTAGGGAGAGCTATGGATTTTGATTTGGAACTTGGACTTGAGGTAATTGATTGGATTGAGGAATTTGATTAGACTGGGGTAATAATTGTGGTGGAATATTAGGATATGATAGTCAATATTGTTGATATTGAGCATAAGCCCCATAAGGGTTTTGAAATCCTTGATTCCAAGATTGTGATTATGGTTGAGCCCAAGGCTGCCAAGATGGATTCCAATTATTTTGTGAAGACTGAGCAAATTTTTGTGATTTAAATCCTTGTAGTTGATTTGTTTGAGAGTTCTGCCATGGTCTCTTGGCAATAAAGTAAAGAAGGTCTACTTGTTCTGTTATCCCTTCATCATTAAATACGACCTTGAGACCTAGTAAAGAAGGACATTCCTTAGTGTCATGGTTATCTACACATATGGCACAAGTTTCTATAGTTTTTAAGTCTAAAGGACATTCTCTTAGAGCCTGCAGGATAGAAAATGGATAATGCAACATTTTCAAATTTTTTGCTTGTTCTGTATCTTAAGGGTATCTATTTGTTCACTTAGACTCCTTAAAATATTTGTCTTGAAAGTATCAGGCAAGCATCCTTATTCTGCCCTACTCACTGTCCTAGCTACAAATTTATTGATTCTTGATAAGAGAGGGTCTCTAAGACTTTTTCCAACTCGTGCTTTACCCCTTGAGATATGTACACATAAATCATAGATGTATGTAAATGGTAATTAAGAAATATCTCATTTTATTGTTATGTTAAGGAGATCGATCCACTCATCTTTGATAGCTTTGAGTAGGAGGTTTTTCAAAGTTTCCTCATCCAAATTATCCATTTTTTCTCTATTAAGGTTATAGAAAAATATCTCAACTAACTCTTCAAGGTTCTCATCTTCTTTTTGTGTCATTTTTAAGACTTTGTCTTTAACATTGTGAGGCATATAGTAATCTCTATATTTCTCTAAGAAAGCTTCTTTCATTTGTGCCCATGTCCTTATAGAATTCATCCCTAGACTCATGAAACATTTTAATGTTGAATCCTTTAAGGTAGCAGGTGTAGGAATTTACAGGGTAAGTTCCTCAGAAAGAATACCAAAAGGACACTGCTCACAACCAGATCACAGATCAATACACCAGTATTTTTGACGTGGTTTTGAGCGGTGTCCTTTTGGTATTCTTTCTAAGGAAATTACCCTGTAAATTCCTACATGGTATCAGAGACAAGTTGAGGGCCGCGTCCGTTGGTGATCCAAATCTGAAGCCGGTAGAACTGCATGCGGCTGTCGTTTCCTAGATCTGCTGTTTCTGACTGCTTTCGGGCCGCGAGGACTACTCTGTTGCGTTCGGAGCATCTGTTCCAGTGCGGAACCCCTTTCGTTTCACGCGAAAAGGTTTTCGGTAGCCCTAGCTGCGTCATTTTTCAGATCGGGAGGTATACAGTGTTTTTTGCAGTTTACTGTTATTTTCTCTCTGCTTATTTCGGTTTCGGTTTATTTAGCCTTTTTTTTAACCGGATCTATACCTTTAATTTCTGCGTATGCTCTTTGCCCTGCGACTCTGTGCGATCTGGGAAAATCAGAAACAGAAAGGAAGGATTTTTCTCATGCGTATGCTCTTTTCCCTGCACCTTAGTGTGATCTCGGAAAATCAGAAACATTGAGAAAAATATTTAGTTTTTCGGCTAAAGCTAACTTTGAGATTTTTTTTTTAAAATTTCTAGTTTTTTGGCTAAAGCTAACTTCGAGCCGCAAGGTTCGTTTTTCTTTGCATATTCGTGTTGGGTTTTGTGTTTTTTGTTTTGTGTTTTGTAGGGAAAAAGAGCTTTCTCAAGGCAAGCACGCAAACCAAGGCCCCCCCCCCTCTCTCTCTCTCTCTCTCAAATTTTTTGTATAGATCAATTGGTTCAAAGCTATTTTAAGAGAGTAGAGGTCTTGGGTTCAAGTCTCCATTTTGTGGGGGCGGATTTTTTCATTCCCGCACATTCGCGCACTTTGCCGGCAACGTCAACAATTTTTTTTCAAACAGCCATAACTTCTTCATCCGGAAGCCTTTTTCAGAGCCGTTTTTTTTTAAAACCGCCTATTTTTTTGAGATCTATCCATTGGAACACTTACTTTCAACATCTTCAGCTTCAGTTTTTTAAAAAAAATGGAAAGTCCATGCCAAGTCATTCTTGACAGCACTAACTACTTCCAATGGGTAGCCTACATGGAAGATTTACTTAGAAGTAAAGGTCTCTTCAGAATAGCCAGAGACCAAGAGAAGAAACCAAAAGATGAAGACAAGGTTGCAAAATGGGAAAATAGACAAGATCAAGCTCGTGGTTTGATAGGGATGTCTATTTCTCCTGATCTTAGATTCCACATTGCAGAACTTGAGACTCCTCATGAAGCATTAGAAAAACTCGCTAAAGTTTTTGGGATTAAAAATGAAATTAGAGCCCATCAACTTGAAAATGAGTTGCTTACTTTGGATCCTAATAATTTTTCTTGCATTGAAGATTTCTTGTCCAAATTCAAGACCCTTAGATATCTCTTGGAAGGTGTTAAAGTTAAGAAAGAAGATGGTAACCTTATTTATTCCATCCTTACTAAGTTGGGACCACCCTACTCTGTATTTGTTTCCACTTTCCATTCTACAAGGGAAGCTTTCATTTGTCAAGGAAAAGACTACAAGGCCCCTTCCTTTGACTCCTTTTGTGATTCCTTAATAAGAGAACAAGAAAAACTCTTACACCTTGGTCTTCTTAATCTTGGAAACTCTTCCACGAAAGCGTTAGCCGCCCAGCAGCAACCAAATTCAAAGAATCCTAAGAAGTCATATCCTCAAAAGAATGGTCCTAAACCAACTCAGCCTCAAAATGAAAGATCATTTCAGAAAAATGATAAGACCAATAAAAACAAATGGAAGAAGACTGATAGACATTGTAACTTTTGTAATCGCGATGGCCACTTAGAATCTAAATGCTTTAAGAAGATGGAAGCCTTGGAAGCCGCAATGAAGAAACATAACATCCATGTGCCACCTCTTCCTATCTCTTCTACTTTTGAAAACATTTCTTCTTCAGATGATGAAAGCGAGGATGATAATCCTCCCCCACCTTCTCAGGATCCTCAACTTCCAAGATGGGACCGTGCTACTTGGGATGCAGCAGGTGATCTTGCCGGTGATCCTACAGATCAGCGACGTACACATTCTTAGTTTGAAAGAGCCTCTTCTTTACTAGCTCAAGCTCCAGTAAATCATGATCCTAACACTTTTGCAGAAGCTTCAGGCCATCCACATTGGGAAGCAGCTATGAATGAAGAATATCATTCATTGATGACAAATGATACATGGGATCTTGTTCCTCTACCAAAGGGACGCAAACTTGCTAGATGTAAATGGGTTTACAGAACCAAGTATGGACCAGATGGGAAAGTTGATAAACATAAAGCTCGTCTCGTTGCTAAGGGCTTTTCACAGGTTGAAGGCATTGACTACACTGAAACCTTCTCCCCTGTTGCCAAAATGAACTCTATCCGCCTTGTTCTTTCCCTTGCTGCCTCTTTAAAATGGGAAGTCCATCAGATGGATGTTAAATCTGCCTTCTTGCATGGGGACTTGCAGGAAGAAATCTATATGGAACAACCCATTGGCTTCATACAAACAGACTCCAGCCTTGTTTGTCGACTTAAGAAATCCCTTTATGGCCTCAAGCAAGCTCCTCGGGCTTGGTATGCCAAAATGGATAGCTTTCTTTTAGAATCTGGCTTTTCTAGGTGTCATTCTGACAATATTGTCTACACCAAGAAAGTGGGCAACTCTATTATCATCCTTGTTCTTTATGTTGATGATCTTATTCTTACTGGTAGTGATCCCAACCTTATAAACCATGTGAAGTCCAGCCTTAAAAAGAAATTTGAAATGACAGACTTAGGACACTTACACTATTTTCTCGGTCTTCAAGTCTTGCAATCCAAGGAGGGTATTTTCCTTTCCCAGTCCAAGTATGCTTGTGATATTCTTCGTCATTTTCACATGGAAGACTGTAAGCCAACCCCTTCTCCCTTTCAGTCTGGAGTCAAACTTTCAGTCTCTTGTACTTCTCCTGAAGTTGACACTACCTTATACCGTCAACTTGTAGGAAAACTCTTGTATTTAACCCATACTCGTCCTGATCTTTCCTTTGCTATTGGCCTCGTTGCTCGTTTTATGCAAAACCCCCGTGAAAGTCATTGGAAAGCAGCTAAAAGAATACTTCGTTATGTTCGAGGTACAGTACAGTTTGGGATTCATTACAGTGCCAAAGCAGCTCCTCTGTTAGTTGGTTTCACTGATTCTGATTGGGCTGGTGACCCTGATGATCGAAAGTCTACTGCCGGTTATGTCTTCACTCTTGGTTCAGGACCTATTACATGGGCTTGTAAGAAACAGGCTGCCATTTCTCTTTCGTCAGCAGAAGCAGAGTATCGTGGTGTCGTGGAAGCTAGTAAGCAAGCCTTGTGGCTTCGTCAGATCCTATTAGAGTTTGGCTTTGAGCAGCAGCATCCAACCACACTTCGGTGTGATAATCAAAGTGCCATTCAGCTATGCAAAGATCCAGTCCAGCATCAGCGCAGCAAACACATTGAACTACACATGCACTTCATCAGAAAGCTCATTCATGACCATGTTCTTGAAGTGCAATATTGTCCAACAGATGATCAGGTTGCAGACATCTTCACAAAGGCTCTCACAGAGGCGAAGTTCACTAAACTTCGATATATGCTTGGAGTTCAGGAAGTTGTCACTAAGGGGGGATAGGCTCTAGTGCCTCCTTCCTTCTCCTATTGTGTCATATTTGTAAATCCTTCAATCCTATCCCAAGTTGTTCTTAAGGGGGGATGTTAGGATATTCCGACACATAGGATATAGTTAAGTTCAACTTGGTCTAGTATAGAGTTAGGTAAAGTGTGTTTCTTTACCGTTGTACATTTTGTAACTTACAATCCGACGGTCACGATATGTAGTGATCCGACGGTTCATTCTCTCCTCGGTATTACCGACACTTGATCCATGGCTTGACACCCGATTGGTCCATGAGTTCTATTTAAAGCGCATGGAGGGTCATTGTTCGGGTAATCCGTGCATGAGAGAAGCTTATGTAAATTTTCATTCTTTGATTAATAAATTGCCTGTAGTACCCACGTTGGGACAGGCCGTGGACTGTTTCCCTCTTTGAGGGTTTTAACCACGTCAAAAATACTGGTGTATTGATCTGTGATCTGGTTGTGAGCGGTGTCCTTTTGGTATTCTTTCTGAGGAACTTACCCTGTAAATTCCTACAGCAGGGAACAATTTCAATTTTTAAGCATCATCCAGATAATCATATGATCTGCATAATACTTCAAATTCAAAGAGAAATGTCTCTGGGTCTTCACTTCTTTTTTCATGGAAATTAGGAAGAATAGAAGGTGAAATATTTTTCATTGTGAGGGTTGTATCTTCATCAAAAATGGGAAATCCAAAAGGATCTTGATTTCCTCTACCTCTACCCTCTCCTGTGTTTCTATCTCCACCTCCTCCTCTACCACTAACTCCTCCAATTCTATTTTTCTCACCATTGACATTGTGTACTTTACCTTCTCCTTCTTCAACCATGATAGATTCTTCAGAACTAATGTAAGGTTCTTCTATTTCTTCTGGTTCCTTTATCAATGGATAGCCAAAATAAGTTTCTTGTTTCTCTTCTTCACTAGGAATTTCTAATTCTTCTCCTAGAATTAGTTCACCAGTGGAAGATAGAAAAACAACTCCTGTAGTTGGGGATGTAGGATTTTCTTCAATTATAGATTTAGTGGATGAAGTAGGTGAAGTTCTGGATTGGATTTCTGATCTTGAGACTTCAGGAAGTCTTTGTTGTCCTAGAAATGTAATTCAAGTTTGATTAGGTGGTGTCGAAATTCAAAGTCGTGGTGGAGTGAGTAGATTTGTGGGGATTAAGCTTCTTCCTCGTCCTAAAAATCTACATCTAGAGTCTCTTTCCCTACACATATCATGTTTTTAATTGATGATTTTTTTTTTTTGCACTTCTATTTGTACTTCCCCGACAATGTCACTAAAATGTTTAGTCAATTTATTGTTCTTAAATTGTAAGCATAAATTATCGACCAGGGCATGTAAACTGATGAAGTACAAGTGCACTATATGTGCTAGAATTTACTTATGTCGTTAAGGTGTTTATGTTATGGTTAATTTCTAAATCTAGAATCAATATGAAGATGCTGTTACTATCTATATTAGAGTATTATCATTGAGATTTCTTAATTGATTATTCTAGAATTAATCCTAATTAAATTGAGCTTTGTAGAATGGTTGAATAATGGTTTTCACTCTCTTCAATGAATCTACTTAGTTAAATTGTTTTTAGTTATTTTTGGATTTTATGCTGCAGCTAAACAAGGCTATTTATGAAAGCATGAAAAGATGTGAAGGATATTCTATTTTATAAAATTGGAAAATGAAAGATGCTTGAATTCAGATGGTAAGAAAATAATGTCACTCTTAACTACTGCAACTTCTTTCAATGCAAAAGTAAAACAAAAACAATATTGATAAGCTATGAAATAACTAAAATATGAAACGAAATGACCAAGTTATACTAGGTTGAAAGAAAATGAAATGATTGAGTTATGCTAGGTATACAGAAAACACAATTGCTGATGCAGAGATCAATTTAATCGTAAACTCCATTGAATTGCATCCTAAAATATAAAAACATAGCATCCAAAAATTAATTCTAAGAAACAAAAGAAAATCTACTTGGAGTGAGTTAAAGACCTGATCTACACGCAGGGGCCGTCTTATGCAACCAACTCACAAAATAGAAGAAAAGATAGATGAACGCCTTAAAAATCAGCCTCTTCGAGGGGGAAACCTCCTTTACATTACACAAATGAACAATTCTTGGATGATACAAATGACTAAACCTCCTTTCTATATATAGGAGTCTATGGGGTCACAATATAATCAAAGCTGACATAACAGTAATAACATAAGGGCACAAAAATAACAATAGTGGGTTTCTATGGGGCACACTAATAACAATATGGGGACAAAAGGGGCACAATAATAACAATAAGGGCTATAATGACAATAGTAATGGGGGAATCACTAGTATTATAGGGACCTAACATGCCACTTACCTTCAGAAAAGCATTGTCCTCAACGATTGAGTAGTTATGGATGCTTATGTATAAAATTCTCATCCTCCCATGTGGAATGATCAGTGGATAAGTTCTTCCACTTGATGAGATACTCCAAAATTGATCGATTATCTAGCTATCAAGTTCTTGTTTCTTTGACTGCTTCAAGTTCCAATATGATTTTTCCTTCCTCGTCAAGTTCTGGCAAAATTGTTTGAACTGGGAGCTTGTCACCGATAACCTTCTTTAAACATGAAACATGGAAAACTAGGTGCACTCGGGACGCTGCAGGAAGCTTCAATTTGTATGCCATAGTATCAATTTTTTACAACACCTTGTACAGACCATAATAATTTGGTGATATTTTATTATCCTTATTAGCTTGTTTGAGGGACTTTTGTTTATATGTTTCTGGCTGTAGGAATACCCAATCACCTATATCAAAACTTCTTCACTGCGATGTTGATCTACCTGTTGTTTCACTCTATTCTCCGCCAACATGAGGTTATCCTTTAAGAGTTGGAGAACTTGCTGTTGATGCTCGATGTGATGTTCCACTGCTTGAACCTTAGAATTTTCTCTTAAATAGGATGTGATGGATGGTGGATGATATCCATAAAGTGACGTAAATGGGTTCATGTTTGCTGCAGTATGGAAGTAAGTGTTATACCACCATTGAGCCAGAGGCAACCATTTGACCCATTGTGTTTGTTTATCAGATACAAAGCAACGAAGATATCCTTCCAAACATTTTTTTACTATCTCAGTTTTCCCATCAGATTAAGGATGATAAGATGATCTATGAGATAACTGAGTATCGAGACAAGAAAATACTTTTTTCCAAAAATTTCCAGTGGAAATGAAATCTCTGTCGCTTGCAATAATATTTGGGTTTCTATTTAGCTTTTGAATTGTTTCTGTAAATGTAGTAGAAATTGTATTGGCTTTAAATCGATGCGATAATGCACAAAAGTGTGCATACTTGGTAAGTCTGTCAACTACCACCATGATGACACTCTTTCCTTTGGACTTGGGTAAACCTATGTTAAAATCCATTGAGACATCCTCCCAATGTTGGCTTGGAATGGATAAAGGTTGTAATAGACATGGGGTCTTAATTGTTTCAACTTTATTTTGTTGGAAAACCAAACATTCCACCACAAAATTTTGAATATCCGATTTAAGGCCATCCAAAAAAAATTCCTTCTTAACCCTGTGGTAAGTTTTTAAAAAGCCTGAGTGCCCTCCTAAGGGAGAAGTATACAATTCGATAAGAATCTTTTGTTTGAGTTGGGAATTATTACATAGGTATAAGCAATCTTTATACCATAACGAATCATTTTTCTATCTAAATGTATCAGATGTATGAGGATCTTGTTGTAACTTTTGAATGAGTGCCCACACTTCTTGGTCATTCTTCCATTCATCCCTTTCTTCGTTTATCCAATCTGGTTGGATAATAGAAATGGCACACAAAAATGCTTCCACATCCTCATCCTTTCTTGAGAGTGCATCTGCCACAACATTTTGCTTCCGTTTTTTGTAGATGATTTCAAAGTCATAATCCAACATCTTTGTGACCAATTTTTGCTACTCTTTAGAGGATAATATTTGTTCTAAAAAGTATTTAAGACTATCATGATTCCTTTTTACCTTGAAGTTTCTTCCCATTAGGTAGGGTAGTCATTTATTAAGTGCATGTAGTACTTCCAACATTTCCTTCTCATAAATAGCTTTGTGTAAATACTTTCCTTTGATTGGACGACTTTCGAAAGAAATGGGTCTTTCATCTTGTATTAAAACAACACCAATTCCATTTCTTGAGGCATCACATTCCACAATAAAGGTTTTTGTGAAGTCCAGTGTAGCTAAGACAGGTGCTTGGCACATTGCCTCTTTAAGATCTTAGAAGGCCTTTATTGCTTCTAGAGTCCATGAAAATGCATCTTTCTTCAATAATGTTGTTAGAGGTGCTGCTATTCACCCATAATTCTTAACAAACTTACGATAATACCCTGTCAACCCGAGAAATCCTCACAACTGCTTTATGGATGTGGGGATTTTCCATTCCTTAATGGCTTTAATTTTGCTAAGGTCTACCTTAACACCTTCATGAGATACAATATGACCCAAATATTGCACCTCTTGTACTCCAAAGAAACATTTGGAGCCTTTTGGATATGATTGTTTCTCCTCCAATAGTTTGAGCACCCTGTGAACATGTTGAACATGATCCTTCCAAGACTTGTTGTAGATTAGTATATCATAAGAGATACTAACACAAATTTTCTAAGGAAGGGTTTGAAAATGGAATTCATCAAACCTTGAAATGTAGAAGATGCATTGGTAAGGCCAAAAGGCATGACCAAAAATTCATAATGACCCTCATGAGTTCTAAATTCTGTTTTCGGAATGTCTTTAGTCTTCATTCTGATTTGATGATATCTTGAATGAAGATCCAAATTGGTGAAGTAAATTGATCCATGAAATTCATCCAATAATTCATCAATGACAGGAATGGGAAATTTATTTTTAATAGTGAGCTTGTTGAGCTCCCTATAATCCAGACACATGCGCCATGATCCATCCTTCTTGTGCACCAATACTACTGGAGCGGAGAAATAACTTTGACTAGGTTGAATTATACCAGCCTATAGCATTTCTGCAACCATACGTTCAATTTCACTCTTTTGGGCATAGGGATATCTGTACAACTTGATGTTTGGAGGAACACTTCCTGGAATCAAATGAATAGCATGATCATGATCACGAATGGGTGGGAGGCCTTTGGGAGTCTCAAATACCTTGGAATGATTGTCTAAGACTTTTCCAAGATCTGGAAAAATAGTTGATTTCGACATGGGAACCTCTAGGGAACATAATTGTGCAATTACGCCTCCTTGTTCCTTCTTTAGAAGATTTGTCATACTGTTGGAGCTAATTATATTTCCTGGTTTCCCAGCAATACCCCTTAGTTCAAATTCCTTTCCTTCCGCACAAAATTTCATGAAAAGTTATTGAAAATTAAAAGCTATTGTACCTAAGGATTATAGTCATTGGACTCCTAGTACAACATCAGCACCACCCATTGGAATGGAAAGCATTGGGATATTCAATACATATTTTCCCATGGATAGCTTGATATTATGGCACTTTCTAGAGAAATTTATGGTTCCTCTACTTGCAACCATCACTTGACACTCTAGAGTTGGATATAGGAAGCAATTCAATTCCTTCGCCATCTTACAATGAATAAAATTATGGGTAATTCCCGAATCAATCAACACTATTACCCTTTTATTCTTGATCTGTCCTTCTATCTTGATAGTTTGAGGAGTGGTAATTCTAGCCAATGCGTTACAAGATATTGTCGGATCCATTTCTTCTTTCTCTAAGGTCGTTTCTTGGTGTATATCCTCTTCTTTTGACGTTTCTTGTTCATTTTGTTCCTACTCTTCATAACCTATGCAGAATAATTTCTTCTCAACACACTTATGACCTTTAGCGTATTTGCTATCACAACTATAACAAATCACTTTTACTCTTTTTTCTTCCAATTATTGTGGTGTCAACCTTGTAGGTTGTGGAAGGCTAGCGACAACAACACTTCCATATTTATAGTTGTGAGTGGTAGGCTTCCTAGTTGCAATAATTTTGCTTTCCATTTTTGTTGCTAACCTGAATGCCTTCTCCAATGAATCAGGTTCGCAAAGGCGAGCCTCATATTGGATGTTATCCTTTAAAGTCCCTATGAACACATCAATCCTATGCTCCTCTGGAATATCGTTTACCCTTATGTTCAATTTTTGGAAGTCCTCAATGTGCTCCATCATTGAACCCTTTTGTTTGAGATTTATCAATTGGCTAAAAAATGTGTTTCTTTTTGTATACTCATAATGTGCTATCATTTCTTCCGTAAACATTGCCCAAGTGACAATTTATTTATGAGAGCAAAGCCATTGATACCATACAAACTGATTTGGTTCCAAATATAAAGTTGCAATGCGTACCTTTTGTGTGTTTTGCACATTATGAAGATCGAAAAATTACTCCATCTGTAGTATCCATGTTCTGGGATCCTTACCATCAAACTTCTTCATATCGATATTTCGAACATGGTGGGCCTTCAATCCAACATTAGGGTATATGAAATCATGATTAACATTTATTATGTTTTTATCATGAGTTCCCTTTACTACCTTTTCTCTGTTCGTAAACATATCTTGTGGCAACTTTGTCAAATCTGTCTTCAAATCGTCCATTTTTCCTTCCATATTGGCTTCCAAACCATCCATCTTAGCTTCCACAACATTCACCTTAGCTTCCATGTCTTTCTTTAAACCATCCATTTTATCTTCCACACCTTTCCTTAAAACATCCATCTTATCTTCTGTTAGCTTTTGTGAGAATGAATTTTGTTGCACTTAGTCTCCTAATTTAGATATATCATGTTACATTTCTTCCTCTTCTTCGGGAGTCATGTTAGAGCTTCCAGGTTTCTTACTAGGTGTTTCCATTTTATTTCTTCGAGGCATAAATTAATGCTAATAATGCTTGACTATGCCCTTTAAATTACTTCAAACTAATTTTTCAAACCAATCTTATGCAAAATTTAAAAAAAACTACACACCTTTTTTCACTTTGTAAGAGCTATATATTGAATCTTTTGTATCTCTATAATTGCGGATCTCCAAGATTTGAAATTCCATGCTGGAGTAGCCCTCTGAGTCCTCTTTCTAAGCTCGCAAGTTTGATCAAGATTGGATTGTCCAAGGAAGAGTTGTGCCAAGCCTCCCACGGTGGCCTGATTATAGATAGGTTCAATAGAGTGAATTGGTACGAAATTCCACGTGTCACTTTGTTGAACTTAGTACTTGAAACAAGTTTACCGAAAAATATAACCTGTCCTCTTTTTGAAACTTCTTACGAAATTTCAATCTGATACTTAGAACACAAGTTATGACAATTTCCCCAGGTTACCTGTTTGAGATATAATTCAGGATCCTGCAAAAAATGTAACCTCCTTGGATCCTATCTCCGAAAGTATAGAGATAAAAGATCTGACATTTAGACCCAAGGTTCAAAGTGATTTCAGCTCAAATGGGTTTTTTTGTAGCAAGTGAAATGTCGAAGAAAAAAGTTATAGTGAAAATTCCATGATGACCTGTTTAGAGCAGCGAAACCCTAGAATCCAAAGCTCTGATACCAAATTTTAGGCAACCAACTCACAGAATAGAAGAAAAGATAGATGAACGCCTTCAAAATCAGCCTCTTCAAGGAGGAAACCTCCTTTACATTACACAAATGAACAATTCTTGGATGATACAATGGCTAAACCTCCTTTCTATATATAGGAGTCTAAGGTGTCACAATATAATCAAAGTTGACATAACAGTAATAACGTAAGGGCACAACAATAACAATAGTGGGTTTCTATGGGCACCCTAATAACAATATGGGGACAATAGGGGCACAATAATAACAATAAGGGCTACAATGACAATAGTAATGGGGGAAACACTAGTATTATAGGGACCTAACAAGCCCTCCACTAGGTAGTTAACAACTTTAATCAATGCAACATAAAATGTATGAAACAAGATCTATTAATTAGAAAACAGTTTCAACAAGATGCTTTCAAATTTACATACGATGGCGTGCAACAAAACACAGAGAAACCATTGTTATTATAGCGTTTTCTTAATTAACAACATGAGAAATTCAAGCCTAACTGTCTTAGCTACAATCCTTATCAAACCAAATCATATCACTTACTCATCAATTTTCTATTTGAAAAAGAAAATCGATAATATCTCTTGAAACTTGGACTCTGTTCCTGCACATTATCTTGCGGTTGACTGTCATGGTTGACCATGTTGTAGTGTGATCATCTCGATGGATTGGCTTGGGTAGACAGGAAGAAATCCATGAGAGTATCATTCTCTATCTACCCATATAGTCCTTTGTTGAGCTGGCACACTTGAACCCTGTCAACAATGGAAGTAGCTACGGATATGTGGATTAGCTGCAGAATCGAGTCAATTCTGTAGCTGAATGCAAACTTTAATAAAACAATAAGGCATATGGAAAAAATATGAAAAAGAGGACATATGAGTTCTTACCTTAAAAAAACCTTATATTTATTGCATTTATTTGGATGATAGTAATAGGAAAAACGAGGAAATATGGGCAAAAAGGGTGTCAAGGTAAAGTAGTTCTTGGACTCTATAGGGTTAATGCTCGTATTCATATTAGAGTAAGAAAAAAAATTCTTGGGCTTGTCAATCAATTATGAGAGACCTATCTCAAAATACTCATGCTAAGTTGACCATGGTGTAACTCTCTAGTATGTTTTCTTCTGTACCCACTAGTACAGTTTCTTGTGACCCATCTCTGTATATTCTTTCTCAAGACATTGATCATCTTCGAATAACTCTTAGATATCATTTCCATGGACCTTGTATGTCCATGACACTCATGCACAACAAGTAAACCATTGACAAAGTAAAGAAAAGGGTTCAATATTTGACATTGTGAGCCAACATTCTTGCCTAGTCAACGTGGTACACTAGAGACCAACATGTCTTCCCTTAACATGCAAAAAAACATCTATTTTGGTAATATCAAGAAGCTAGATGATAAACATAAAGAGGGTGGAAATTTCTCTAATGAAGGCTCTCACAAGGGAAAGAAAAACTATGACAAATAAGGTTGCAATAATGATCACTCCCTTTAATACTATTACAACAACTTGATGCTTTTCTTCTCTAAGGTTGATATAAATAAGTCTAATGGGTCAATATGAGAGGTTGGGTTGACCAAATGGACGACTAAATTTCACTCCATGTCATAAAAGGTGACCTATTGAAACTCTAAATTAGTGCCATATATTTTGATAAACAATGTTAGTAGTAGTGGCAATGGCATAAGAAATCTTCTCTAGGGTTCATTACATTAAACTAGTTTGTGAAAGACTTGATTTATCGCTTTATCTAGGATACTAATGTTATGGGTTAAGAAGTAAAAGTATATCAAATATGCATGGTGCAAGGAACATTGATTCTTTTGAGTGTTTTCCTATCAAAATAGAAAATATAATTGATGATATT
Source organism: Pinus tabuliformis (assembly GCA_031772625.1). Taxonomy (NCBI): domain Eukaryota; kingdom Viridiplantae; phylum Streptophyta; class Pinopsida; order Pinales; family Pinaceae; genus Pinus; species Pinus tabuliformis. The sequence continues at coordinate 1,225,749,485 of CM062809.1, forward strand.
TTTAAACAATACTTTATTAATAATATTAAGAAGAAAATCAAGGCCTAAGTCAATATGAACTACCTTGCTACCTAGTTGAAGGCTATATGACTCACTCATCATATAAATGTTATATCTTATTCCTAGTCCAAACAACCCAACTTTGATTGATGCCCACATCAAGATGTGGTGTCTCTTCATCAACGTAAACCACCCATAAAGATCCACAAGTTGAAATAGGCTTAAATGGGGGAAACAAACTCAATGGTTAGTGGGTGCAAGATATGATTGTCCTGCATGATGAGCTGATGGGAATGCAAACATGGGAAAAAAAATTACTAACTTGGAAGGATTATTCAAGCTACTTTTATAATTAATTTGAATATGGTGTTATAAGATGAAATGTATGAAATTAAATTAAATTTAAAAATGTATAATAATTTTTGATAGAATTTGTGTACAACTATGTGAAATTTTAGATCTTCTAATAGCGGTATGTTATTTTCCATGGAAAATATAATTTGTATGTTTTAATGTAGAAATTGAGAATGTTAGTTATGGAATTTCCTTAAAAAAATGTAGAATTCTAGAGAATACATTCTTTAATTCCAAGGATATTTTTTACAAGATTTATAATGTTAATTTTATATATTTTTAATTATGAAAGCCATTGCATTAAGGAAATTACAAAACCTTTCATTAGTGCAAGGTATTAGTGTCTTAACATTATCAAATACATTTTTTATCTTTTATTTCAAAAGGTAGATCTCAGTTTATTCTTATGCAACATACAACTTATTTTAAAAATGGTTGCCCTCATTAAGAGGTAAAAAAAAAGTAAAAGAGGTATCTTCTTCAAGATTCTAATGTGAAGGAAAAAGTATATAAAAAATTGTAAGTAAATTTAAATCTATTTAGGAGTTATATTTTTGAAATCAATATTGTTGACTCTATCCGTGTCTTTAGTTTCATCAATGATACATTTATGTATCCTATACAAAAATAACATAGAAAACATAGTTATAGAGAAGTTATCAGAATAATGGAGGTTTTAATCTATTGTAACCCAAACAACCAAGTTTTTCACTGCAAAAAAAAATCCAAGTAAATCAAATTAATGAACATGTAGATGTTTCCACTTCCACTAAAAAAAAATGAAATTGAAGGAACACCTATAACACATGCACACTCTAGGAGCACGCACAAACTTTTATCACTAACCATTCACAAGTTGAGTTTGACAAGAATGTGTCAAAGAAATCTTGTAGGCATATAGGGTTGTCAACAAAATGCTCTCCCACCAAAAAGAACCTTTCAAATGCATCCTTAGTCGAATTATGGGGATAGTTAGAATGGGTATGGTTTCTAAGGCATTCTAGATGTCTAGGTGAGGAAACACGAGCATTAGGAGGTAAAGGAAGCTTATAGCTATTTAAACCCAACTAGGGTACCTTGAAAAAGCACACATGGCCTCTTGAGCACATGATTGGCCTTTTACTATAGATGTTGGTGCCACCATGTGGTTTTGAGAAGAAAGTATGTGTCTCAAGGCCTTGGAAATGATATACCTATTCTTACCTCATATGACTTTTCCCCTATCGACCCACCACCTCATGCCCACCTCTCATAATCACACATGTCTCCCAATTTTCTCTCACCTATCTCTCCACCCCTATCCATCTACACTTTGCATCTTCTTAGCTCCTCCCCCTTTTCTTTTCATTCATGACACCCTCACTTTGACCTTTTGTTGTCTCACCTAAATCCCCCTCTTGTCATACCTCCCCACTTTGCAACACATATCCATCTACGTTCCCTCTTTACCCAACTCCTCTCCCAATGCCTTCATCCTCTACACTCCCTCTACCTATCAACTCCACCCCCATCCCACCACATACCCCATTTCCTTCTACCCCACCTTTACCTCCTGTCTCCCTCTTCTACCTCCCTTTCATCCTATATTATCATCCATCCCCATCTAGCTTTCACCTATTCTCACCTCTATCCCCTTTGCCTCTTTCTCTTGAGCCCCTCAGGCCAAAATTTCTTGATCTCATATATCTCCCTATGTTCTTCCCTAATTACCATCTACCTCCCATGCCCATAAAAATTTATCTTTTATCGCCTCCTCTCCCAAATCTTTGATGTATGTTTCCTCCTTTTATCCATGCCCACCTCTCCCCCTCTCATATCGATCTACCTTTCTCCTATTCTCACCGCCACCCTCTTTGCTCCATTCTTTTGATCCCTTTAGACCTAGATCTCCTTGTCTCATTTATCTCCTTATGTTTTTCCCCTTGTTGCCCTCTACCTCCCATGCCCATCACTCCTCCTCTTCTGCCCATCATCCCTTTGCCTCTTCAAAAGCCCCACCACATCTCCCCTCACCCTCTCATCTCCATTCACTTCCTTCTCAATAAGAGATCAAACAAGGGTATTATTTTCCTATAATTGGGTATATACATACCACTAGCATTATTTAGCTGCAAGTATGGGTCACAGGGCCTTGGATATAGCCAAGGCATGAAACATGAACATCAGGACCTAAAAGAGCTTCTAGTCATCTACAGTCAAAAAAGATGAGCCAAACAATCATATATTTCCACTTTAGAGCATCAATGGCCTATTATTATGGATGTCAATGACACTAGGTGGTTTTGAATAGAAGATGTGCATTGTATGAGCCTAGAAACTATCTAACACTTCACACTTCCTCCACCTGTATCTCTCTCACCCCATGCCTAGATGCCCACTTCTTCTGGACTCACGTATATCTCATGCTTGTCTCATACCTTCCTCCTCTACCCATCCATTCTTTTCCTCTCTTACACAATGCCCTCATGCCTACATCTCCTTATCTCACATATCTCATTCTCTTCAAGCCCACCCCCGCTCCCTTTCCCACACATACCCATCAAGTTTCCTTTTCCATTTATCTCCTCTCCCAACCCTTTCATCCTGTCAGCCATCTCTACCCCTCATTTCCACCCTCCCTTATCCCACCACATCACCCTTCTCGTCTACCCACCTTAACCTACTCTCCTCTCCAGCTTCCCCTTCGTCCTACCTCCCTCTCCTCTTTGGCTCCTTCCTCCTATCCTTCATCCTGAGCACTCCCCCTCTCTTAGGCATCTAAAATAAAAAATTTATCACCTCCATCCCCTTTGTCCCTCTCACTCCACCCCCTCAAGCCCATCCCTCCTAGTCTCACCTACCTCCTTATCTTCTACCCCTCACCTTTCACCTCCCGTTCACATCTGCATTCCCTCTTATCATCTCCTCTCCCAAACCTTTGATGGTTTTTCCCTCCTTTCCTTTATTCCCATGATTTTTGCCTTCCTTACCCAACATTCCCTTGCCTCTTGTCACCTCCATATTGCACCACATCCACCTTCTTATTTGACAACAAATATCAAATAAGCCAAAAGTAGAGAGAAAAGTAGCTCCACACCTTCAAAAATATATATAAGAATGGGAGAAATACCTCTTTAGAGGTGAAACTATATTTTACATCAGAATACATTTATAAATATGAGATAATTCTAAAAATAAGTCTCCTTGTTCTGTGTGTGTCTATAAGACCAATGGTAGAATTCCAAATAAAAGTCTAGTAGACAACACTAATATAATAATAGATATATAGCTCACTATCTAGGGATTTATGTGGGATTTTACGGTTGATATGCACTTTATCGAGGATTTAACATGCCCTTCTCCTTCAAACTAGTGTTTTCCTCAACACTCAACTAATCATGAATGTTTGTGCATGCATAACTCATCTTCCTATGTTACCTCTTCTAGTAGTACAATTTTCAACTTAATAAATTGCTTCATAATTACTCAATTTAATAATTTCTTAATCAATGTTTCCAAAATCAATTTTATTTCTTAATATAATTATTATATATCTATAATAGCCCATGGGCATAGAAAAGATTGTGTGAGGTGTAGTGTTAAGTCACTCCGTGATGTGAAGGTCACTCGTTCGAAACTCCGTGTGAAAAAATCTAGTCATGCTAAGGCCAGGTGTAGCCTTGGCCGAGTGTCATCCCAAGTGATTTTGACAACTTAAATACCTGCGAATACCAGTTTCTCAAACCAAAAATTTAAAAGTACAAACAAACAAATTTTTTTATCTCCATACTAATATTATTATTATTTTATATTATTAAAATAATTAGATTTTTTATACTTACTCATAATCACTATAATTTACCTTTAATATCTAGGATTTTTTTCCCTACATTTTCATAGATCCTTCCATGTTTTCTAGCGAGCATATGCCACATTCCAAAGTAAGTCTTATGTTAATTTGATAGGCATAAAAATGTCATTAAGAAAGTAGTCATACAGTTTTAGAGTAAACGTCATTTAACTTTATAGCAATTGTCGTTTAACTCTTGGAATTTATGGTAAAGCCTCTCGTGGCACAAATAACATTTATGACGATAAATATTTGCTTTTTATTCATAAAAATGGTGAGATATTATATTATATTTTTATTAAATTTGTGAGAAAAATAAAATTCTTTGTATAACAGTGTATTCCCTTCATTAAATTTTTGGTGCGTATGTTCTCAATGTCCATTAACGTTATATATATTTGTATTCACTATTAAACTTCAATATGATTTTGGTGTGTAGGTTCTCAGTGTCGATCAGTCGTTCGGGATAATGTTTTAATGAGTATTTGAATTCATAAATATCATTTTGATTTTGATTTTGCAGAATACGAAGTTCAAATGTTATCATTTTATGAAATTTCAATTATGAAAAAGAATGAAAATAAAATCTGAAGCAGAGGTTATTTTTTCCAATATTATGGAACAACTAAATAGAATTATATTTGAGATATAAGTAATAAATCACTGCAGTGAGACTAAAATGATCTGAACAGAACTGGACTAAACTAAAACACACTTTGACACATGGATGGATAAGTGGTTGGAATTAGATTTTTCAACACTCCCTCTTAATTTTAACCATAAAAATTTAAACTAAGATGCCAGTTGCTCTAAGTCTCACCGAGGCTTACAATTTAAAAAAAATGATGTCAACTAAAATTGTTTTTCTTCTTCTCTTCTTCCAGATCAAGTGGCCTCTAAATTGTTTTAGCTTTTTCTTTTTGTTGTATCCTTCAAACCTCAGTTTTTTTATTTTCTAGTGTAGATCTTCTATTGTTCTAGGTTGTTTAAACATGTACTAGACTTCTTCAAAAATAATTTTTTAGGTGGACTGCTACCACATGTCATCTTCTGTTACAACGAACCTCTAAAAAATACTCCAAAAAGAAACTTTCTTTGTCCCCCCATTGTTATATAGTGTCACATATATGCATGGTGAAGATTATTACAAGTGGGCGGTGCAAAATACATTTAGTGTATAACAACTTAAATGGAGTTCATTGTTTATCTCTCTTTCATTTTAATTACAAGTCTACCTACACCTGCACATTCCAAGAATTTCAATCCCATTCCATTGTTAATATTTATACCCTTTTTATATTTTGTCCTAACTACCCACCCTTTACATTCAACCCTTCGGCCCTAGCCTTGGCCATTAACGCTCTACCTAAGTTAGGTTATGTGTTTATAAGAGGGCAACCACTACGAGGGCAAACACACTCTTTTCCTTTTGGTGAGTTGGCATGCTATGAGCTCTTCTTCCCACCAATTGGCTTGCATTGGCTGACTGTCCAACAGATCTAACCTCTTGTAAACTAAATGCTTGTCACCGTTGTACCCCTATGCCCATGTGAACCTGGTACATGGGAACAATTCTTAAGATTTATCGTTTCAATGTCATATCGATGGTTGAGATCCACTTGATGCAAATCTATGGCTCTGGCCTTTTAGGCCTAACCCTAACCATCTTTGGCTACCTAATTTTGTGGCCTCACTCCATTCTCTGTTTCAATGAGGGCTTTGACAGTGTGGTGCTCCTGTGTCCCCCTTTGAACCCTCATCTTGATGCCTAACTTCCTAATGTGGTTTTGCTTGCTTCCACTGCAAGGGTTTCGCTTCGCCCTACTACCAGAGCATAACACGACTTCCTCTTCGGTGATGGAAAAATCCATTTCTCCTCTATCTTTCGAAGGAGGTTTTGAATAAAAAGGGACTATGGTGAAGTCTGGTATCAGGTTTGGTCATCATCCACTTCAGAATCATGTAACTTCCTTAGTTTAATGTCTCTATCAATTTTCCCACCATACCCTTGCTAGTTTCCAGATTTCATGAATGGACATTCAATTTATTGCACAATTTGACGATTTCTTGTTTACCAGTGGAGGGGAAAACCCAAAGAGTTGTAGGCACCATCAATTTTTTCGGGTCTAAAGTTTTTTTCACAGCACCGAGGTAAATTTTCTTTACAGTTTCTTTTACATGGTTTTGGGTTATGTTGTTTGGTTCCCTTGGTATCTAATTGGTTAATATTTTGTCCTCTCTGTAGGAGGGTTGACGATTCTTGGTTTTCTTACACTATCTCAGGTAAAATCATTCTCCCAGCTTTTGTTACCCTTGCATATTCTCTTATAAAGTTATTAAGGCTTTTTCTTCAGGTAACAGGTTTTTGTGATACTGTTACATGTAAGCACAATGGCGAAATATTATTCGAACACTCTCGATGTATACTAGGTGCCAATCTTCTAACTTTCACCTTCTTTTTCGAGGTTGGTGATCTCATGGCTTCGACCCCTCCATTCCTTGGGATTTGTTGCTTGCGAATATTATTCTTAACGCCTCTATTCCGCTAGATTCTAGGTGAATTTTTATCTCAGGTTTGCAATTGTTCCTTAAGAATGTTTGCGATAGCCCTTGTGCTTTGCAGTTGTATGACTATCCTTAATTTAGTCATTTGACCCCTGCTTATTTGACAAGCTAGAGGTGTACTGGAATATTATCTGTATATATTTTCTACTCTTCATGAGTGAATTTAGTTATCAATTTTCTTTCATGGTCTCGTGACTGTTTTTAAATCCCTAGAATTATAGAATCTCTGTATAATGTTTTTCGTTCCCTTCTAGCCTCTTACTGGGATGTGTTGGGCCTTAGGTGCATTGGTTGAACTCTAATTGGTATGGAAGACTCTGTGTACAAAACGATGAAATGTTAATGTACTTCCACTTTTTGTTTATTGCTTTAATGAGAAGTGCCTGGAACTATTCGAGAATGGTTTAACTTTCTATACATTTCATAATGGTCGGCTTGTCAATTCTCTCTACATTGCTAACAAGATTCGATCTCTGGAAAAGATAAACTGTAATTTGATTTCTTGTAATTAGGTCTCAAGACAGGGAACTAGATCATACTATCAATCAATTTCCCATACTCGGTTACAGTCACTAGTTTCATTAGGGCATTTTTAATCCAATTATGTAATTTATCATAAGAACCAGTTGGCTTTCATGATTTGATTTCCTTTTACTGTGTATTTTGTTTAAGTATTCACTATTTGAACCATAAGTGTTCATTCATCCTAACCCATCTTGTAACTGTCTGTAATATGCTAAAGTGAATTCACCATTTACATACACAATTTCTTACCCGAGGGCCATACTAGGCTTTCCCCTATTCTTCTCTACATGCATCTATAGTAGTAAGGATGAGCTTTCCAATAAGTACTCAACGTGCATGTAGCCTATGTTTTTTGGCTTGTTGGGGCCTGACCCAGGTTCAGAGTTAATTAGCCAAACAAATCCTTGTACTACTGACCCTTTCAGCAACAGTCCGCGGAGCGCGGACTGGGGTCTCACATAAAGCAGTATGGGGGGGATGCTGAAACCAGGTTTCTGCACCCTTGAGATGTCTGAGGAGTCAATTTAGCCCAACTGTGAGTACCTTTGCGCAAGTTACTTTGTGCGCTTTCCCGGCTTGCGAGGCCTTCACACCCTTGTTATACTTGACTTAGCGCAACCCTAACTAGGAGCCGTGGAGCTTTTGAGCTGCTAGGGTAATGTTCTGTGCTATTTCCCCATGACACGCTACAGGTCTTACTTATATTCTTATAAAAATTAGTTATCTTCATGTACACAGATGCCTTATATTATATTTACTTGTTTAGCACATTCATATAAGTTTGCGCAACAAAATAACAATAAACTTATACCTAATATACTTCAATGCATAAAACAGAAAATGATACACAAAAATATGGTAAAACTTCTCTTTATTAATGCTTCAACCGGTTACAGACTCAACCTGCCCTGCACACTCAGCTGCAAGGGTCTGTGCACTCAGCTGCGGACTACTAGGCCTCTGCGCACTCAGCTGTAGAGCCTTCTCCTACTCTACGACCCAAAGACACGACTTACACTTTGACTCAATGCTTCATAGATTCATTTCTTCATTATTTCTTCGATTAGATGTTGTCTCTTTACACCTGGAGCCTCGCTCTATTTATACAATCCCATGGTCCATGGACTATGGGTAGATATTTTCAAGCCAAAATTACATTACAAAAACAAGGGTGGACAACCCTATGACTCAATTATGACTTCGCACTCCGCGCCCACAAATTGCGGAGTCTTTACAATGGACTTAGTCAAAAATTGGGCTTGAAGCGCCAAAACATGCGTTGGGGGGATCCCACGTACAACAGGCCCCCAACACAAACATCGTGACTCACCCTTGAGTCACTCTATTAGTGCGGAGATCTTCCTACAGAGACCCTCCAACTCTGGTCGAGCGATTGCAAGGTCGGTAGTGCATTGAGCGACTGTCTGCTGAATCTTATGTACTTGTTGTTCCGAGACCACAGTGTCAAAACTACTTCCTTGGATCTATTCCTACATCCCCTACATCTACGTGAGCTTGCCTTCAATTGTTGCTGTGATGACGAAGGCCTTGTCGATCCAAGGTTGAACACGTGCCTTCAAAACTACTTCTCTGTGTCGCGGTACGTCTACTTGCTCTTTAAGTGCTTTGGCCTGTTGCATTCGCACGAGCCTCTGAGTGAGGGCCACCATCTGCGCAGTCCCTTTGACGTTGTCATACTATAGCTATAGCTCACACGCCTCTGTTTCTAAGCACTGAATGTTCGGCTCCTCCTGCAGATTTGTGAGGACCTCGAATGATTCCTCCAACATTCTGGTGCAGTCCCTTACTGCACTGATAATCTCCTCCATCCCCGAAGTAATGGTGCTAGCACACTGTTCCCATACCTTTAAAGGAGTGTACGGCTGCACCTTCAACCACAACTCTGCTATCTAAAGGTTCAGCTCCAGCTGAACCTTGGCCATTTCTTCTCGCGTGTCACACACCCCCACTGCTAATCTATGGATGCGCACCTCTGTTGGTGCTTCTGCTGGGATGGCGAGCTTAGGGACCCTCTGGTAGGCTTCTTCAAGTACCTATACCATCTGCCTATTCTAAGACATGAGCTCGTCGTGCTGCAAGCTCAACTGCTCCATGTTGATCTTCTGCTCACTCATCACCTGCGACACGCAGCTCTCCCTAGCCCATAGTTCTGCAGTAATCCCATCCTATAGAACATAGAGCGTCTCCCATGGGAGCACAACCATGTGGATCCCTAGACCTTTTAGTGTGTTGACCACAGGCCTGTCGGCCTCATTTGTTGTAACCAGTGCCCCTTCCGGCAACACTATTATGTTGGTTGTACAAGTGCACAACATTTCCTCGACAGTAGCTTTCCGTACTGCGAGGCTGGTCGAGAGAGTACCAGCCTGATGAATGCACTCCTACAACTCCTAAATCTACGCTCAGAGGGCCCCCAACACAATCTGATTCTCCTTCGCAAAGTTCTGGAGGGCCTCTGCAATGATGTCGTGCATCGTCTCTCCTATATCGTGCAGATCCTACTTAGTAAGGGTGATCGGGTCGATAGACAACGTAGACACTTTTACCTTCTTGCGCGACCCCATCGGCTCTCTCGAGCACTGGCGCTTTAATAGTGTCGACGCTATCTGTGGGTCCACATCGCCCTCTTCTACCTCTGTTCCCATCTCTTGTTCCTGCTCAGGCGAAGGCGACTTCTGGCCCTCTCGTGCCTTCTCTGCTGCCTTCTCTGCTGCTGCTGCGGACTTTTTTTGCTTTGTGGTTGTCTGCATAGCGTCTCGCGCCTCCTGCGCTTTTGCTGCTACTACTTCTTGCCTTCTCTTTTATGCCAACTAGGCCATGCACAGTTTGGCCTTCTCCTTCTTCTTCTGCGTAGCAGAGTTTTCTATCGGGGAGATGTCTGGGGCACACCATTTCGGTGGCCATGTCTCCAGTACATCGAAGATCACATCATCTATGGCTATGTAGGGTAGCTCGCTCCACTTCTTGGTAGGGTCCTTGCGTGCCCTGAGGTAGATGTGATGAAAGTCCGCTTTAAACTCTGTGAAACTTTGCAAGCTGTTGTAGATAATGGGTGATAACCACGGCTTGCGGTTAATCCCCATTCTAATGTTCATCTCCATGAACACCTAGAATATCTTACTGTCGCGAATCTGGTTCACGTCTTTAGTGGCCCACAGCGAAGCATACTTCGCGGCCTCTGGGAGACCCCTTGTAATTGTGGAACATTTTTCCTTGTTCTTGTGCCTTGCGGCAATTCTCCAGGAACTCTTTGCACAAAAATTCAGACCAGTTAAACTAGACCCCTTCTATGCATTGTTTAGCAAGTGCCACCACCGGTGTGGGTACCTCATCTACGTGGCACTTCCGCATGAGCTTACCTGCCAGTATCTGGGTCACAACTTTGACTGCTTTGTTGTTGATACTGGATATGGCATATCCCCTTTTCTTCTTCTCTAGCTTTTATTTCTTTTTCATGGCCTCTGCAATGGCCAAATCACTGCTCTTTCCCTCCGAAATGTCTGCAGGTCCTCTCCTTTACACGAGAGCTGGGAAATTCGGTGAATGAGCTGGTCCGTGATGGGGATGGGCTCCTCAGCCACAAACACCCACCATGCACCAGGCAGAGGAGTTGCTTGATGACAAAGATAGTCACTAGGGCGTGGTCGTAATGCGGCACCCAGAGTACGTTTACCAATCCTACCTTTTCAACTCCGCGTAAAAACTTGCGTGGCTCCAATTCTATAACCCATGCATTAATTAAACCAAAAGGCATTTTTTGATAGGCACAAGTTCCCCACTTAGTTCTGAAAGTAATCTTGAGTCTGTCATTGGGGTGCACCAAGATTTGGTTATACACTAAAAAACTATCTAAGATAGACATTAATTCAGAACTAGGTGCTGAGTGCAAAGTTTGCTCCATTGTTGGTAGTGGGAAGTTATCTTTTTAACTTGCCTTATTAAGATTTCTGAAATCAATGCAAATTCTAATGTCACCATTCTTCCTTCTCACAGGCACCATGTTGGACACCCAATTTGAATGTCTAAGATGAAAAATTATCTTAACCTTCAAGAGTTTGTTTAACTCAACTTTTATCTGACTTTCAAGGTTCGAATGAATTTTCCTTAATTTCTGCTATACTGGTTTTTCTTCAGATATCATTGGAATTGTATGTTGTATGATAGAAGTATCATATGTTTTCAAGTCATCATAATTCCAAGCGAAGACATTTTTATATCTATTCAATAATCTGATAAATGCAAATCTTTCTTCTGAAGTAAGTCCTAATCCCAGATTGATATTTTGTGGCTTGTCCTCTGTGCCAAGATTTATTAATTCAAATCTTAAAGTAGAACTTTGAAGCTTTGAATTAGTAACTTGTTTAAACCTATCTTTGATGTCATAAAGGTCTTCAAGTTTGACCACTGGTTTAGGTATTGAATTTTCTTCAAGTTTTTCCTTCATTTGAAGATCATGCTCACTTTCATCAATAATTTGATCATCATAGGACTTATCAGAAGTTAAGAAATTTAAAATGTCGTCGTCATGATTGAATACTCACTAGTTAGTGACATTATCAGGAACTGATGGCCTGAAAATTAACTCTACTGAAAATCTATCAGGACTGTAATCTTCAGATGGAAGGAGCTTAGAAGCAACATTGGCTAGTAAATCTACTACTGCATTCTGAGATCTCAGAATGGGAGAAATATTAAATGCTAGAAAATGGGATACAAGGTCTTGTAACAAGGATTGATAATGTTTAAGGTCACTATAAAGGCAATGTATAGTATTTCTGACTTGCTTTATAACAATTTCAGAGTCACCGAACACTTTCAAATACTGCATCTTAAGACCTATTGCTTTGTAAAGTCCTTGAATGAAGGCTTCATATTTAACAGTATTATTTGTGCACTCAAATTCTAATCTACATGATAGCATAGTCTTTTCTCCTTCCAGACTAACTAAAATACATCTGGTTCCTGCACCGTCATTAGATTTAGACCCATCAAAATATAATGACCAAAATAAAGGTTTATCTATAGTTTTATTTACAATTTCCTCAGCAATTTTAACACACCTTGATGTATCTGTTTGGGAAAAAATTTCAATTTGAGATGTGAAATTATTAACTGGGAAAGGTGATTATTGAGCACTAAAATTACCAAAGAATGATTCAGATGAGTAGTTACCAAGAATATTATTGTTGAATGCTATAGGCTGGTTTTCTTGTTCAAACTCTGTTACAGTATGAGTCATGTTTCTCTCGATCAATCTTAATCTGATTTGGCTTCGCTTTATAGGGAAGCCACATGTGAGACCAATCAGTAGAAATGTAACCATGAAGTTTCTCAGACCAGTTTCTGCTTAAAATCAAACAATAAAATTTAGGAATATCAGCAATTAATATATCAATTCTCTGAACCACTCTTGGATCAGCTGATAACCTAATGGTGACTGAGTTGATTTCTACTTGTACCTTAGTTCTATCCAACTGGACAATATGCACTGTAGAATTTTGGAGTTCAATATTCAGTTTAGAATAAACTGAAGCTGGCATTATATTTGATGAAGCCCCTGAGTTTATCAAGCAATTGCGCATATTTCTATTATAAATCTCGTAGGTCAAGAGAAAAGGAGGAGTATGGGAATTTGATCTATCTCCAATTAGAATAGCATCAGTAGCTTCTACTCTACCAGCTAGTGGCTTACTTGTCTCATTAGCAGCTTTGGACAATATAGCATTCGGAAGAGGAGAAGAAGGTACTGCATTTAATTCATTGAGTAGCAATTTTTGTTGATGTTTGAGCTTACTAAGCTCAAACATAGTGATATTTGCTTTCATTTTCTTCATGTCTTCAATGATGTTGTAATCCATAGAATCTGCAGCTACTAATGTTTTAGATGATGAAGGTGGATTGGAAGCTGATGGCTGATTTTGAGTAGGCATCGCTGTAAACTTCTTTGCGGGTACCCTTTCTTTATTAGTAGTACCCTTGTTATTATTCTTTTGAGTTGCTTGAACAGGTTCAGGAGTTCCTTTTCTCCTAGTACTTACTGGAAAAGCTTCTTGTTCATTTTCAGTATTAGAATTGGGCAAAATGAAGTCCCACATCCCATGACATTCTACAGCTTCCTCTTCTTCAGTTTCTTCAGATGATAAGACTGTATCTTCTTCTTCATCATTCTCGAGGTCTAACTCTGCGTTGGATATAGCATTATGGGGTTTTGATTATGGTTTCTTAAAGTTTATAAATGGCTTCTTTGTTGAGGTCTCAGCTACTTGTTTCTTAATTTCTACCATTTCATTTGACATATTTTTTAGAACCTTTTGGAGACCTTCCATATCATATGGATCTTTAGCCATTTTCTTCTTTGAATCATCTTTGAAGGTAAATTTTTTAGATTTTCTATCTTCAAGAGCAGCTTTCTTTTCTAAGGCAATGATACATTTTTCCACAGCAATTGCCTCTTTCATATTCTCTGTTAAAGTAGGCTTTGCAGCTCTATCCACAAAGATAGCTATGTTTTAAGGTAAAGCTGATATGTACCATTCACTTCTAACCTCTTCACTAGGTTTTGATGTAGTAGGAATCTTATTTAAGAGTTTATTAAATCATGAATTGAACTCTTTTATAGGCTCTCTAGATTCCATTTTAAGATTTGAGAGATCATTAATTAATGTTGTTGTGGACCTGTCATCACCGAATTTAGTTAAGAACTGCTCTTGGAAAATATTCCAACTAGTAATGGATCGTCATGGTAACTAAAAGTACCAAGACCCGTCTGATCATTGTAGGGTATACAGGAAAAGTCTGACAACCACATCTACTTCAGTAACTCTTTTTAAATTGACCAACAACATAAAGTTGTTTATGTGTTCATCTGCCTGTATGCCTGCATCTAGGTTGAATTTTGGTAACCATTTCTCAGGATGAGCTGGCAATTCATTCAAAGGTGTAGGCATTATGACTACACCAGGATTGTTCCATGGGTTTTGTGCCATTGTTGAGATACTAATGGATGATAGTGCAGATGAAGTTTCAGATGGTTGAGAATGAGAGGATATTGAAGTTCCAGTACCCTTTTGAATGACAATTTGGAGTGGGGGAGTGGATGGTTGACTTTGCAATGGAGAAGATGAAATGGATGATGATGATGAGAAAGTTTCACTATCAAACCCTTCAGTTGTTTTCCTTGCTCTTTTTATTTTAGGGAAAGGTAATTCAGTAGGTTCAATACCAAGTTTTTCACTCTGAAGTCTAGTAAGGGGATGAGAAGGAATGAATTGCGAAGTCACATTGCCTTGAGATAGCTCAGATTTCTGTGGTGATATTGAGAACCCTTGAAGTTTATGAATCAGACACTGTACTTCAGGAGATTCTAGAGTTGATTTATCTGAGATATTTTGGAATTGATCAGTGGTTCTTGTTTCCTCAACTTCTCGCATAGAAACTGGAGATTTAACATGCGAGGGAGAGGTTGGAGGTGAGGTGGAGGGAGATTTACTCTCAGAATGGATTATATATTTGGATTTGCTTGCAATTCACAGTTCATGCCCTTTTTCTAGTGCCAAAATGTTGATGCCTCAAAAACCGCTGCATCAAACATCGGGGAAAACCACCTGGTCCGGACCTTAAAGTGGCTTCTTTTCCGTTTGGTGTGATGGCTCTGACTGGATATAATGGGACCAATTTCCCAATGATTTATAAGTGGGATGGATAAGTGATCAATTTTCTAATATCTAATGGGAATGATGAATGATATAATCTAAAATGAAATAATATAAAAGTAACTAATCTATCTGGGGAAGTCTTTCTCCCAGTGCAATTTTTGATGGTTCTTATTGACAAGTAAACATATAGATGATTTACTCATAAATAAGAATATTCATTCATATGATAATTACTTTGTTCAAGTAGTTGAACAAAGTAATAATTAAAACGTTATCACACTAATATTTATATATTACTGACACACATACATATGAAATATAACAATTCTTAAACATTCAATAGTGATAAGTCAAAGAATTGTTGTAAGAACATATACATATATCAATAATAGAAAAATAAATAAATGTCGATTCACATAAAAGCATGAAGCAAAAACACAGATAGTAGTACCATATGCATTTGAGTCTCCTCCAATATGAATCGGATTCAAATCCTTCCTTTTAACTTGGAAATACTTTCACAAGAAGCAATAGTGCATATCACATAAAAGAATTCTTTATCAAAACTCAAAATTTAGGTCCAGTTTTTATAAAAATAAATATATCGAAAGCATAGTAGTGCAACTTCCGATACAAGTTTTAATACAAAAAATTGAGGACCCTTTATAAAAACATGAAAGGGTCTATAAATACTACTTAAACTAACAAACTATGAAAGAAATATGCTATGTGTTGATATAACCAAATCACAAAAATTGTGAAAATCATCTGGAAATAGACATGCTGCGGTCGGTCAAAAATGGTTCACTGTATTGGCTGATCATCTTGTGATTGGAGCTGACAAATGGCGAGCATCGACTGAAGTTTTGGTGGATGACTCATGTGCGAGTGTAACTAAGTGGTGTATGTGGCATAATTAAGTTCGGGAATCATATGGCCAATTGCATCGGTGAGGCATTTCATTGTTGTCCGCTGACTGTATGGTTTAACAAGGAAAAACCAAAAGGTTTCCCATGTTAAACTTTGAATACCTGCGATCAATCTTTCCCTCTACTCAAACTCTTGTTTCCACATATGTTCTAATGGTTTTACTGGTGGAAGTTTTCCTTAAGAACACTCTCTTATTAAATTTGATAAACAAAGACTGTTATTAATTAATTCGACCAGGTTGCTTGTTGCCGATCTGCATCTTGATTTTTCTCTTTTACCCTTCATTAGCTGAGATTGCCATTCAGTAAATAGAATTTCTTTATGTGATTCCTGGATTTATGCTAGATTAGCAACTTTTCCCTCTTTAAATTCTTGCAAGGAGAGAAAATTTGTTAATCTTTCATCTGCTTTTTCCAAATCCAGTCTCGCGTCTACTAATTTGTCAACTATGGATGATGAAATTTCACATAGAGGAAGAACCAGTGAGATATTATGACATAGTAGGTTCAGCTGGCTAGATAGTGCCTTGGTAATTTGTAGAGCCTCCGATCTGAATTCTCCCACTTGGGGATACTCTTTGAATCATTTAATCTGAACTGTCAGTAGAGTGATTTGTTCTTCCTTTGATTTACTTAGCTGTTCATTTAATAACTGTACAACTTACTCAGAGCTTGGGATAACTCCTGTTGCTTATGAATTGCTTGCTCATCAATCCTTTGCTTTTGTTTCAGCAGTTGCTCATTCAACTGGTCATTTAGCTGCTTCTGGACTACTAATTGTTGTTCTAGCTATTCTATCTTTTGTTGTTTCTATTGTGCCTGTGCTTCTAGCAAACTGATTGCTTGGTCTTTTTCTTTTAGTAGATCACTGACCTCCGATGCTTTATCCATTGTGGTCGCTGTGTATGCTCTAGCATACTCAGAATGATTAACTTCTTCTCTCCATACCACATTCATCATTTCTGTTTGTGAAGTCAAAAGAAGAGAGTGATCAATTTTCCTCTTTTTCCTTTGTCTTTTGATTACAACATTATGCTTTGGGCTGTAGAAGACATCTAATGGTGGTATCTCTTCTATGTGTAAAACAATCTCATCGGAGGGATTTTCAGGGATT
Source organism: Pinus tabuliformis (assembly GCA_031772625.1). NCBI lineage: Eukaryota > Viridiplantae > Streptophyta > Pinopsida > Pinales > Pinaceae > Pinus > Pinus tabuliformis. Next base: position 1,225,766,477 of record CM062809.1, read on the forward strand.
ATTTCTATGTCCTTATGGATCATGGGTGGGCCACTTGTTCCTTCAGTCGGAACTGTGTTGATTACTGATTTCTGAGTAGTGGTCACCTTAGGTGTACTAAATCCTTGAATGCTCTCAGTATTACTAATGATGGAATCAAATTGTTGCCATTCCTTGATTAGTTTAGGATCAACATAAATGCTTGAATCAAGGGGTCTGCTACTTGTTTCTTGTCTCTGCTCCTGCTCTGGCAACTTTTCCTTTTTGAGAATGTTCTTCACTACAGGAGTATTATTGGAAGCTTGTTGTTTACTTTGACTCTGTGGCTGAACTGTTGGGGTTGTAGCTAATAGATCCAAAGGCAGAGTTTGCAACCTCTAGGCTCTAAGCCTATTGAATTTTTCTAGTCCCTCTTCTCCATATTTGATACTAGCCAATCCTTTAACTTGATAAAATATTTCAGCTGAAGCAAACAAATCATCAAAGTCATCTTCTTCATGATCAAATCTGGTAAGTTTAGCTTGAGAAGTAACATTATAGGAAACCTTCCTTGGGTCATATTGCCTATTCGGAATGGTGGCAAGATTTAGCATCTGAATCTTCTCTGCCTCTTTCTCTGCATGTTTATAATCATGTAAGGTAAAAATGCCACACCGTAGGGGGAATGTAGGCCACATATGTTTCTTGGAATCCCTCAGGGTTTTTGACGTTCCTTCAACTGTTATCTGATATGCTAACTCTCAGGCTAACAGTTTATCAGGAACATATAGAGGAAGAACATGGGGTTTGGTAAGACTGCCAAAAAGCCTTACATAAGTGAATTTCTCCTCTCCGAACCAGCTACCCACTGCTGTTAGGTCAATTGCTACTTCCTGAGATATCCTAGGGGTAGGCTTATTGAATATAGAATAATATATAGGTAGGACAAAACCATTGCAAATTATGTACAAGTGATTCTTATAGTGGGCCTTCCACAACTGTTTGTGATAGATATGAATAGGATTAGGATCTTGGGAAGTCCACTTCCATCCGAGTATAGGGTATTCAGAATTAAAACAAATGATGTCAAGAATATATGCATTGTAGTAAAAAGGAGGAATGGTCCGGGAAGTTGTATACGCTTTCCTTCTGTATTCTAGTATTTCAGTGGCTATTCTATCAGATAGAATATTTTCCCAATCCATAACATAACCATGAATCACAGCTTCCATTAACGAGACCATATCTATAGTAAATCTTGCAAAATCATGTTGTCCCCATAATCTACACATCATAGCACTAGCATAGCAATAAGGAGAGGCTAATGAATTAACAAAATACTTACCTGATGAATCGTGCTTATGTTTCTCCGGGAATTACCTCCAGTGTCTGATCGGGTCGAATTCCAAGTCATTTTCTTTTGCAAATGCTTCCATGAATGCCTTGTTATAACGCTTCTCGGGTGTGTAGAGCTGTAACTAGGGTCTCTCACACCACTAATTATCCCACATTAATAAGTCAATCCGGGAACGTTTTGTTATTGCAAGGAGTAGCTCAATCCGAGGCTATTTGTCCGAGTAATGCTCGGTAGTATAATGTTCTAATAATTTGAAAGGAAACAGATGCTAAGCTGTAACGAAACTAACCCAAAAGATAGAATCACACAAGGCGGTTGATCAGTCAAGGGTACGGAAGCAATAACCCATCCCTTTAGAAACTGATAAAGAAAGGAAATCAGAGCATGGACTTATAGGTCTGGGGCTAAGCAGCGTCTTGCTGAGGCTCACTACAGCCTTAGGCCTGCTCTCACACTAAGAACAACAAAGGCAGGTAAATCAAACAGCGGAAAGTAAAATGGAACAGCAGTCTGGAAATGGAACAGCAGTAATGAAATGGAACAACAGTAATGAAATGGAACAGCAATAATAAAATGGAACAGCAATCCTCAACCGTATGTACACGTTCTATACTACTATAGCAATCTGAGAGTAATGGATGATATGACTATGTTTCTGAATGAAGTAATATTGCTTTCAAGTCTTACAAATACTATTTCACATGGATCTAATAACAATAACATTCATACCAACATTCCGCTACAGAAATAGCTGAGAGATGCAATTCGAATAGATCCACTTATACAATGCAGAGACATGAGATAAAGAACTCATTCAGATATCAATTATAATGAAGCATAGTATATCACATAAAAGATGTATCAGATTACTTAAATAATGGAAATAAACAAACCACACACAAATCACGGTATAATAATACAAAAGCAAGTGTCCTTCGGAGCTGGGCCCTTGGCTGCCAATGGAACACTGCCTTAAGTTACTCCAGATGCAGAGATGAAATGAACACCAAGTCTTCTATATTAATCGCATCAACAAAAGTATAACAAAGTCAGGTCTCAGCGAGACTCAATGATCACAGTTGGTTCTGAAACTTAGAATTACAAAAACAGTCGTCCCCCCGCTCAATGGCGTGGTGCCTTTATATAACAGAAATGACGGAGGTATCTAGATAATCAAAAGATAAGTTAAAGCAGCGATTCCTCAGGATCAAAGATCCTGAGGGATTCGCTAATCGTTCGATTCTTCTCTTTCCCTTCTTGCGTTCTCCGACTCAGTATCCTGCATTCTTTCTCTGGGCTATTCGGCTCTAATTTTACTTGATCTTGTCTGCATCCGGTTCCCCGTTGGAGGGACAGTAGTTATTTTCCCTTTGCTTCTTGCTTTCAATCGCCGATCCTTTGTTCCCACGTCTTCCTGCATAGAAAACGTCAATTATTAGCACTTGAGCTTCCTTTATCTATTGTTGCACATTTTATCAAAACCCTTTATCTTCTTTGAACTCATAATGCAGAAAAGGTTAGAATTATTATTGAAAAACCACTAGATTGCTTGTCAAAAGCATACCTTCCAAGTGCTCCACACACCCCCCTGCTTACCCTGTTTCATGGCCTCATGAAAACGTTATAGTTGACATGCAAGGCGGTGAGAGAATAGGCTGGAGAAGGGATCTCGCGAGGAGGCCGGCAACCGTGATGAGCAACTAGATGGTCAAAGAACTGATCTATTTGATCTGCAGGCATCTCATATAAGGCCTGATATCCGGGTGCAGGGTGCCAAATAATTGGACTGTGAAATCGATATCCCAACCAGGATGGCCCTGCTCGCAGAATCCGTTACCCATAGAGACTCAATCGGCTGGCAGCCAGCTCAAAATTCTCATATCTAAAGGGTTCCCTAAGCTGGATATTTGGGTTAGAGGTCCGATATCGAAATTTTGCAGCATAGAGGGCAAGATCTTTAATAGTCAGGAAATATTCCAGACTATTTCGGATCAAGTCTTCATGCATGGGACCTAATATCTCCTTGACACCTGGGATCCTCATCAGACTCCTATGCTCTCTCCATAGCGTCACTGGGTCTCTAGGTTCAGCTCGTACCCATAAATCTAAGCTATTCTCTTGCCTCTGGAAGGTGTTGTAAGCTTTGAGCCACTTCAGCTGATTAACCGCAAATGAGATAAAGGCTTGGAATTGTATATCGCCAACAAAAGGGGCAGGATTTAAATCAATTTCCTGGTCTAGCACAAGATTGTGCAAGTAAAACTCGCATAATAACCTTTGAACTTTAACTCCGAAGTGCTTGCAACAGTCTATAAAATCATTAACAGTGTTGATATGGATAGGTGCTCCTGCCCTAACGGCTTTTATTTTTAATCTCAGATATCGTTCAAGCAAAAATAAAGCATAATTTTTAGCAGGGGCCCTACAAGTCAAAACTTCATTATATAAGGAACACACGGTGTCCATCTGCTTAACAACACTATCTAATCGACGAGTTACCTTAGCAACCTTTTCCTGCTCCTTCTGCCATCCTTCAAAGGCCTGGCTCTCAGACTGACTGATGTCTCAAAGTTGCTGTTGGAGCTCTTCGTATCTTTCCTTGGGGACTGTCTGTTCTCGCAACTGCTCGGCTTCCTTCATCATTTTATGCAAGGTTCTGGTTTTTGGGTCCTTCTTCCACACAGTCGTAGAGGCTGGAAGTTTAACCTGGACCTTCCTATTACGTTGCTTGGAGTTTAGGACCCAAATTACGCCCGAGGGTGGTGCTTCTGTTTGGACTTCTTTGCTTTCTGTTTCCTTCTTAATGCGAACGAAGGGTTGCTATGGTCTTCCTGCCATCGGAGCCTCTTGCTGTTCCATTGGAATATCCATTTGTTCTTCAAGGCCAGATGGAACAGCAGTCTGTCCCTCTGCGCTATTTGGAACAGCAGTTTGTTCCTCCATGTCATTTGGAACAGCACCCTGTTCCTCATTATTATTTGGAACAGCAGACTATTCCTCGGCAGTAGGTCTCCTGATGGGGTTTTGACCATCAAAGCGAATTCTTGTCCTCGGGGTTCTTGCTATCGTGGTCCTCCTCCTTTTCCCTGCAGTCTTTTGTATTCTCAGACTGGCTTTCAACATTCGAATTTGCTGCCAGAGTCTGGCTATAGTGCCCAGCAACCTCTGCTGCTTCTTTCTTAATTTCTCAATTTCCCTTGTCTCGGCAGAGGGTTTGGTTCTCAAGCTTGCTTCTTCTTTATTTGGGATATCTTCCGGCATCCTGGGGACAGATTGTCCCAGATTGTTATCTTCCATTTCATTATCATAACCAGGCAGGTTTTCTTCCCCTGCCTCTTCTGCATGCATTTCCTCGGGTAATTGTTCTTCTGTGGGACCGTCAGGGACACCTCCTGTGCTGGAGGCCTGGCCATATTCTCCCATATTGGCCAAAACTGCTGCCAATTCCTCCTCACCTGGAGGGTCTTGCAACGGGCTACCCCCTGGCTGTGCAATTTCTTCTTCCTGATTGCCCTGTTTGGTGGCCTCTTCTCCCTCAGAGTGTTCATCTCCTTGGTTGCTTTGTCTGGTGGCCATTTCTTCCTCAGAGTGCTCATGTTCTTTTTCAATTTCTCCTTCCGGCTGGTCAGTCTCGGCCTCCGATTGCTCAGCATTTCCTTCGGAGGGCCCTCCCTCTGGTTCTGGAGGTTCATCCGCAATTTCAATTGGCTGGGCCGTTGTTCCCTGAATTCTTTCCAACCTTCCTCGTATCCGGGCCAGCCGAGCTGACTTCCTTGGCCTCTCAGGTTGGTCGGGTGTACCAGCAGGTTCTGTGGGTTCCTCTGGTTGTTCTGGCATATTGGGAGGTTTTTTCCGTTTTGAAGCGGCATGTCTCTCTGCTGCTGACTTCTTGCATTTCTCTAATCGTTCCGGCGTGCTAGAGGACTGTTCAGGCTTTGGGGGTGGTGCAGCCGATCCTCCTTCGACTATTGCGACCAGTTCCTCCCAAGTGCTTTGCTGTTGAGTGAGACCGTGGCTCACTATCAATCGAATCAGCCCATGGTGGCTAACGACTGTATCTATGTGCTGGGCCTTTTTTAGGCTTTGGGCCGTGTCATGTAGTAGCGAATTTAAAAGTGCAGGGAGATTTACATAACATTTTCCTTTTAAAACAGCTAAAAGTTTCAGGTGACGAGGTCTTACCACGTCTTTTCTCCCTTCGTAGGTGATATAGCTTTGTACTGTCTTCGCTAGCTCGGTCCAGGGTTCCCCTAGTGTTGCCGGCAGAACTCCTTTCCCTTTGACTGTCAAGCTTTGGCCTTCGTCCTGGAAAATTTCCATAGCTTTTTGTAATCTTTCCTTCTTCTGAGTCCATATGGGTCCAGCACCTGGTAATCCTGAGACTTCTGCGATGATACCCTCTGTAACCTCTATCCGCTTTCCTCCTACTACGGAGTAGTTTTCCTGCAAATTCTGCAGGAATTCCAACGCTACTGCTTCGTTTGATTCTTGCAGGCGGTTGAAGTAATTCAACCATCTTGCGTTTTCCAGGATTTTGCGAGCAGCAACGGAAACTGTCAGCTTGTGAGGTTCGCTTCGGACCGTCTTTCCGCCCATGATTCAACTCAGAAATGGAACAGCAACTATTTGCGATATTTGCGACACAGAGAGGATGATCGATGCCAATTTTGGAAAGGATCACACAGAGCATGCAACAAAAAGAAAATATCGTGGACGGCATTCTCCGTGGGATGGAATCATCATACCGTTAAACCATGCCATTCCTTCGTACATTATCTTGCCCGAATGGTATGTAGCCACGTAATCCATGGAGTAATGAGGTTATTTCCCCCCCCCCCCCCCCCGCGATCTGATAGGCTGCCCACAGCCGTCAAAGAGAGGAGCAGCAGCCAGTCAGGAGTGCAATCATCAAGTACAGCATATGAAATTATGCCATGTTGTAAAAAAACAACGAAATGCCGAAACCGAGGCAAAAAGGTGGATCACGTTTTATATAAGCCTGCGTGATATAATGAGGAACCGGGGGATTGGACGTCTGTCAACTGTACGAAGTCTCCAGTAGTCATTGTCAGTTCCGTTGCCATGATCGGTGGTAATATTCATGCGATAGATATATCGGGGTGTGACATATGATACATGCAAAGGATATAAGAGACAGAAAGATTTAATATCATACCCGTTGGTGTAAATATTATGACTTCTATGCCATTAACAGAGCTCTGCTGCCAACAGGTGTTCATAACCTTGGCAGAGTTGTTTATTTCACCCTCCAGAACCATGATCCTTTGTGTATATTCGAAAGAGTGCTTTGTCAAAATGCGGGCCATTATGCTGGCTTGGTGACCAGATAGCCATAATGCCATTCACAAGGTAGGCGCGAAACGTGGTTAGGCTGGCTCGCGATGAGACCCCCTGTTCCAAGGTTTTCTTGTTAATTTACCTTCGGACCATATCCCTGGTGTGGTGGCCGTTATGGGAATGCCACTTCGCTTCCATCCTTATGATCATGGTAGGCCGGCTCTTAATGAGACCCCCTATCCTGCATTTGACAACTTTCATATTTTGTTTTTGTTTTCTTTTGCAGAGCACCTCTCTTGTTTATTTTCACATAAGGGTGGTTCCGCACTCCTTAAGAGCGGGGAATGGTGGAAGAAGTCTTATGATCCCAACAGATAGATATAAATCGTTCGTTCTTACTCCCAAGTAATGATCAAAAAAAATATTTTTAGGGGAATCGTCATGATAAAGATCACCAATGACAATGGCACCGGTAAATGATAATGACAGCGAAGATGAAAAGTTCACGTCCCTCCTCTTGTCCTTTTATACATACTGGCTTCATAGTGATAGCGATTTATGATGTGCTGATTTCGGTATCTCATGGTTTATGTTCACCGCATAAGTTCATTGTTGTATCTAAAAGATTGAGGAGACCATGGTCGCAAAGCATCCTCCATAAGGGCAAAAACATGTCAATGGCATTCCTGAGAGAAGAATTCATTCGTAGGATACCATTTCTTTAAGAGGAAGAACGGAAAATCGCAAATGGTGTTCCTTTTGAGAAAGGAATAGCAAAGGCATTCAAATGTTGTTCCTTTTGAAAAGGAACAGCAGACACACTCAAGTGTTGTTCATTTTCGCAAAGGAACAGAAAAGACACTCAAATGCTGTTCCTTTTGAAAAGGAACAGCAGACACACTCAAGTGATGTTCCTTTTCGCGAAGGAACAGCAAAGACACACAAGTGCTGCTCCTTTTCGCAAAGGAACATCAAAAACACACAAGTGTTGTTCCTTTTCGCAAAGGAACAACAAAAACACACAAGTGTTGTTCCTTTTCGCAAAGGAACAACAAAAACACACAAGTGTTGTTCCTTTTCGCAAAGGAACAGCAAAAACACACAAGTGTTGTTCCTTTTCGCAAAGGAACAGCAAAAACACACAAGTACTGTTCCTTTTCGCAAAGGAACAACAAAAACACACAAGTGCTGTTCCTTTTCACAAAGGAACAGCAAAAAGCACAAGTGTTGTTCCTTTTCACAAAGGAACAGCAAAAAGCATAAGTGTTGCTCCTTTTCGCAAAGGAACAACAAAAACACTCAAAGGCTGTTCCTTTTGAAGAGGAACAACAAAATCACACAAGTGCTGTTTCTTTTCGCAAAGGAACAGCAAAAAGCAAAAGTGTTGTTCCTTTTCACAAAGGAACAACAAAAACACACAAGTGTTGTTCCTTTTCGCAAAGGAACAGCAAAAACACACAAGTGTTGTTCCTTTTCACAAAGGAACAGCAAAAAGCACAAGTGTTGTTCCTTTTTGCAAGGGAACAGCAAAAACACTCAAAAGCTGTTCCTTTTGAAGAGGAACAGCAAAATCACACAAGTGTTGTTCCTTTTCGCAAAGTAACAACAAAAAGCACAAGTGTTGTTCCTTTTCACAAAGGAACAGCAAAAACACACAAGTGTTGTTCCTTTTCGCAAAGGAACAGCAAAAACACACAAGTGCTATTCCTTTTCACAAAGGAACAGCAAAAAGCACAAGTGTTGTTCCTTTTCACAAAGGAACAACAAAAACACTCAAAGGTTGTTCCTTTTGAAGAGGAACAACAAAATCACACAAGTGTTGTTCCTTTTCGCAAAGGAACAGCAAAAAGCACAAGTGATGTTCCTTTTCACAAAGGAACAACAAAAACACCCAAGTGCTGTTCCTTTTCACAAAGGAACAGCAAAAACACTTGGAATACAAGTAAAAAAAATCAAGGAAACATATATACAAGATGTTATGTACAAATTATAAAAATGAATTTCTTAAATTATAGGTGAGGAAGATTTCGCTTCCTCTCCTAAGATTTCCATATCAGTATCTTGTCGCAGCTGCTGACAGAAGGATTCTCGAGTGAGTGGCTTTCGATAAAGGCGAACTCGGTGGCCATTTACTTTGAATGCATATCCAGAACCGTCAATTGTGATCAGGGTAAGGGTCCCATTATCATGTACCTTCTGGATTTCGTATGGTCCTAACCATCGAGTCTGGAGTTTCCCCGGGAAATCCTGAAACCGAGAGTCGTATAACAGAGCCCAGTCTCCTTCATGAAAGACTTTATTCTTGATAAGTGCATCATGCCATTTAGCTCGCTGTTGTTGAATCAATGCTGTATTTTGTAATGCAGAGAGCCTGATTTCGTCCAATTCATTAATCTGTTGTAATCGATTGATTTGTGCCTCACTCAGGTCTAGGCCGACTTCCTGTGCAGTTCGTAGCGTTCGGATTTCGAATTCTATGGGGAAAATTGGCTGCTTTCCAAACACTAATTGATAAGGTGAATAGCCTGTAGTACTTCTCCATGTGGTTATGTAGGCCCACAGTGCCTCGGGTAGTCGAGTAGCCCAATCACGCCTATGCGATGCAATGGTCTTTGTTAAAATTGATTCTATTACCTTATTACTACTTTCTACTTGCCCATTTTCCTGCGGATGGTATGGGGTAGTGATCTTATGTTGGACATGATAATTGTTAAGTGTTGCAGCTAATTTATTTCCAACAAATTGTGGTCCACCATCGGTGATTAATTCTCTCGGAAGTCCATAACGTACAAACAAATGGAACAAGAATTGTATCACAGAGTCTTCTGTAGCCCTAGGTAATGGTTCGACCTCGACCCATTTAGTAACATAGTCTGTCGCCACCAGAATGTATGTCCTCTGATTTGATGATGGATTGATGGGCCCAACGAAGTCCAGAGCCCATCGTTCAAATGGCTCAATGACCAATTGTGGTCTCAGAAGCATTTCATCGGCTTGGCCAGGTTTTCCTGCTCGCTGGCAGCTGTCACAGGCTTGTGCAAATTTTTTCGCATCCTTGAAAATTGTAGGCCAATAGTATCCCGTCTACAATACTTTATGTGTTGTTCGTTTTTCAGCGAAATGTCCCCCGCATGGCCCGTCATGGCAAGCTTTTAGAATGTCGAAGATTTCGTCTTCTCGAATACACCTTCTGATTTGCATGTCTGCCCCTGTATGGAACAAACGGCCTCTAATCCATGAAAACCGAGTGCTCTTCTGAACAATCTGCTTGTGTTCCTGAGGGGTTAAGTGTTTTGGTAGCTTACCGACTGCGAGGTAATTGGCGACATCAACATACCAGGGTGTTCGAACAGCAACAGCAAACAAGTGCTCGTCAGGAAATTGATCTTCCACTGCTGCTGTTTCAATTGCTTTCGGTATTCGTGAGAGGAAATCAGCTACAGGGTTCTCCTTGCCAGGTCGATCCTTGATTGTGATGTCGAACTCCTGCAATAAAGTCAACCACCTGATTATTCTAGCATTCGTAACAAGTTTATTTTCCAAATATTTGATAGCAGAATGATCTGTATATAACACAACAGGATAGCCTGTAATATAATGTCTAAATTTGTTAACAGCATGTATTACAACCAGGAATTATTTTTCAGTAACAGTATAATTGAGTTTGGCAGAGGATAAATTTTTGCTGATATAGTAAATAGCATATGGCTTCTTATCCTCTTCTTGCCCCAGGACTGCACCAATTGCTGTATCCGAGGCATCGGATGAGATTTGAAATGGCAAATTCCAGTTTGGTCCTCGAAGGACTGGGGCTGTTGATACCATCTTTTTCAATTCCTTAAAAGCCTGATCACATTGCTCTGTCCAAAAGAAATCAACATTACCAGATAGAGCATATAGAGGTGCAACAATGCGTGAATAATGTTCTATAAATCGTCTGTAATATCCAGAAAATCCAAGGAAACTGCGTACCTCTGTTTGAGTAGTGGGAGTAGGGATGAGCAAAAGAATCTGAATTTTGGCAGGGTCTACCTGGATGCCAGCTACTGAAATATAGTGCCCTAGAATGAGCCCTTCCGTCATCATCATGTAACATTTTTCGTGGCTCAGGCAAATTCTGGTAGCAATACAACATTGTAGAACTTTTTCTAGGGTATCCAGAGCTGGGTCAAAATCATCTCCATATGGTGTAAAGTCATCCATGTACACCTCAAGTCCGTCGTTTATTAGGTCTGCAAAGATGCCGAGAACAGCCCTTTGGAATGTAGCAGGGGCATTGCATAGGCCGAAGGGTAGTACTCGATAGGCAAACGTTCCCCAAGGGCAAGTAAAGGTAGTTTTATCCTGGTCTTCAGGGGAAATTTGGATTTGGTTATATCCGCTGAAGCAATCCAGGAAAGAAAAAAATTTCTTCCCTGCCAAAGTGTCCAATACTTGATCTATAAATGGGAGGGGAAAGTGATCCTTCTGTGTGGCCTTATTTAACTCCCTGTAATCCATGCAAATCCTCCATTTCCCATTTTTCTTGGGTACCACCACTAGGGGAGAGACCCATTTACTGTCAGAGATGGGGTAAATAAAATTAACATCTAAAAGTTTCTGAAGTTCGGCTTTTACTATTTCCTTTAGATGGGGGTTGAGTCTTATTTGTGGCTGACGAACAGGTCTTGCATCGTTCTCTATATAAATGTGGTGGGTGCATAATTGAGGATCAATCCCCTTCATGTCAGGGTAATCCCACGCAAATGCTCCCTTATATTTTTGTAACAGATTAACAAGTTTCATTTCTTGATCTGGTGTAAGGTTGGCGTTAACATTTAGAGTCTTACCAGATTCAATTTCCACTACTTTACTATTGGCAACAACAGTTACTGGTATTGTTTGGTCATGTGGATCTTTTAAAGGGTCTTCTTCTAGCTCGCTATCAAACGCTGCTTCTATCATGAAACATTGCATATGCGTTCTAGATTCAGTTTGACTAATGAATTTGTTGATGGCATCATCTTCTGTTTGATCTTTAAAATCTAAATCCTTCTGTACAGTCAATGGAGATCTGATATTGTTAGTAAGATATGACACGGGATAGTGACTAGTTTTAATCATCGGCAGGGTTGGCTGTGCTGGAGGATATAGAACTAGATTTTTAATGTCTGGTCCTTTAGTTATGGTCATGTTTCCCTGCCGGCAACCAATGTAGGCATCGGCAGTAGCAAGCCAAGGTCTTCCCAGTATTAGCGGATGTCCATCTAGTCGGGTTTTTGGATTAATTACCAGGAAATCAGTTGGATATTCCCAGGAATCTACGGAAACCATGACATCATATAGAGTACCTTCGGGTCGAACTACAGATCGATCTGCCAATTCTAACAAAGTAGAAGTAGGTTCTACTGATGTGATGCCAAGCTTTTGGCAGGTGGAAGTTGTCAAAATATTGATTGCATCTCCCAAGTCGACTAAAGCGTTAGTCAGGGTTTGACCATAGATTTGGACAGTTACAATTGGGTTCCCGGGATCTTCGTATTTGATAGGTGTCTCTTTTCCTGATAACAGGTCGGATAAAGTACCAACTACTTGGACTCTAGGGTTAGTAGTTATATTCCTCCTTGATTTTTTTATGCACAGTTCTTTTATAGTTTTTGCGTATATAGGAATATCTTGAATAGCTTGGAGGAATGGAATCTTTATGTACAGATTTTGTAACTCTCCCAGAATGTCAAAGTCTGGAGTTTGTACTGGTCGTGGTATGACTAATCGTTCCGGGAAAGGAGGAGAGGATGTACTTGCTTGTTGATGGGTCTGCTCTTTATTTTCATCCTTTTGTTGTAGCGGTTGTTCTATTGGTAACTGATCTTCAATGTGAACTGTTTTGTCTCCCTTTGTTTCTATTATACGTCCAGATCGTAACTGAAGATCATTGCACTCCCTTAGGCCAGGTCCAATTCCTGATGTGTCTATGATTTGGATGGATTGGACTGGTCTATTATTAGGATTGGGATTGGGTTGGGCTGGGAGTTGCGGTCTTAGATTAGACTGGGGGTTTTGTTGTAAGGCTCGCAGAGTTGGTTGAGGGAGTGGAATAGTTCCTGTTGACTGATATGTCGATCTTGGCCAATTGGTCTGCCAGGGTGAACCTTGTGAAGTAGGGGGAATCCATTGCGGAGGATATGAATTGTTCTGCCAATATGGTGGGGTATAAGGAAAATTTGGCCAACCAAATTGGCCTGTCTGATTCATCCATGGATCCGGAGAAGGAAACGGCTGTGATGACCAATTCGGGACTGGGGGTGTAGATTGGTTTTTCCACATACCATATTGCTGAGCATTATACTGTGGAGGTGGAAAAGAAGAAGCTGGGTCCGAAAACATACCTGATTGCCTAGGTTGCCATTGGCGATGTTGGTTAACAAAGTATGCTGGTTCTGATTCTTCTTCTGCTTCCTTGTATACTGCCTTCAATCCAGGAAGTGAGGGGCAGCTCTCAGTAAGGTGGTCTTTCGTACAGATAGCACATGCTTGCACTGTATCTAGCGGACATTCCTTGTGGCTGTGTTTTCTTCTGCATCGGGGGCAGAAAATTGCCAGATTTTGCTCCGCCTCCATTTGCTTCTGTTTAGCCTGCACAATATCAAGTTGTGTAGTTAATGTCCCTAGAATATCAGTTTTAAAATTTTCTAATAAATTCCCAAGTTCTACACGTGTTACTCCTTCTGTTGATATTTTGTTATCTCTAACAAACCTATCATATTCTGTTGGTTTTATCCTTGTGCTACCTCTTGAACTCCTAATGCATAAATTAATGATATCAGCAAAGTTCTCTTGGTAAATATCCCCTTTTCCCATGATATTCAATGTTTCAATCCACTGTTCTTTCATACCTCTAATTAATGCAGTTTTCAACACATTATAAGGCAGAGGTAATGATGCATAGGGGGATCTCTGTAAATTGTACTGGAAGCGTTCTACATATTCCTCTAGAGTTTCATTTGGTCTGGCCGTCATTTGGAAAATTTCATCTTTCAGTTCTCTTGACCTACAGTAATCCTGATATTTCTTGAGAAAGGACTCTTTCATTTGTTCCCAATTGTTTATGACTCCACCACCTAGACCCATAAACCATCTCAGAGCTGCTCCCTTCAAAGTAGAGGGGAACAACTTTAGTTTCTGGGGGTCAGTGGTGTAATCATACCCTCTACATAACACATCGAATTCAAATAAGAATGCATCAGGGTCTTCTGATGTGAGTCTGTGAAACGTTGGGATGTGTTGAAGAGGAATCGCCTTCATGGGGGCATTTGCAGCAGAATCTACTATAGGATATTGTAATGTAGAAGTTTGGGTATTTGGCTGATTCTGCGCCATGGGGTCGAATATGTGCCAATAACCTTCCGGAATTTCTAGGAGGGTGTTCCTAGGTTGAGAAGGGGCGGCCTTGGCATGGGCTGTTTTAATGAAACTTCCCTTATCTGGGATTTCTATCTGAAGGAATGGGGTTCCTTCAGTATTAATTCTAGCCGCGCTCCCCTTATCTGGGCTGGTTAACAGCTAGATTATCCTAGAAGGAGATTTTGGTTCCTCTATTTCCCCTGTTTCCCCTTCTCCTTCACAAAGGTTGCTTAAGTTCCCTTCTTGCAGCCATTCTGACACAGGATTTTCAATTTCTTGGAAGCCCTGTTCATCAGTCTGACTATGCACCTCAGCGTAGGCTCCAGATGGTGATGCTGTAGCCTGAAGGGAATTAGTAGGCTGCTTAGAATGAATCTTTCTGAGGCCTACTGATGGCTGAGATTCAGTTTTCTTATAGATTTCGTCTATGAAGGTGGTTCGGCCAAGGGTCACCGGTACTTTGGCTTTTTCAGGTTTGGCTGGGGGTTTGATATTCTTTTCTAGCTTTTTCTGCTTAGTCATGCACTCTAAAAACTACTAAATCCTATCAACCAACAATTCTACTAAGAGAGCGGACGGTGGAGCAGGGCTTTTACATGCTCCGTACGCAGGTTCTTACCTTTCATTTTTAAAATCCAACTCCCCCCTAGCAGATTTGCGCACTACTCTGCAAAGGGCAAATGGCTATTACTCCTCCCCGGCAACGGCGCCAAAATGTAGAGCTGTAACTAGGGTCTCTCACACCACTAATTATCCCACATTAATAAGTCAATCCGGGAACGTTTTGTTATTGCAAAGAGTAGCTCAATCCGAGGCTATTTGTCCGAGTAATGCTCGGTAGTATAGTGTTCTAATGATTTGAAAGGAAACAGATGCTAAGCTGTAACGAACCTAACCCAAAAGATAGAATCACACAAGGCGGTTGATCAGTCAAGGGTACAGAAGCAATAACCCATCCCTTTAGAAACTGATAAAGAAAGGAAATCAAAGCATGGACTTATAGGTCTGGGGCTAAGCAGCGTCTTGTTGAGGCTCACTACAGCCTTAGGCCTGCTCTCACACTAAGAACAACAAAGGCAGGTAAATCAAACAGCGGAAAGTAAAATGGAACAACAGTAATGAAATGGAACATCAGCAATGAAATGGAACAACAATAATAAAATGGGACAACAATCCTCAACCGTATGTACGCGTTCTATACTACTATAGCAATCTGAGAGTAATGGATGATATGACTATGTTTCTGAATGAAGTAATATTGCTTTCAAGTCTTACAAATACTATTTCACATGGACCTAATAACAATAACATTCATACCAACATTCCGCTACAGAAATAGCTGAGAGATGAAATTCGAATAGATCCACTTATACAATGCAGAGACATGAGATAAAGAACTCATTCAGATATCAATTATAATGAAGCATAGTATATCACATAAAAGATGTATCATATTACTTAAATAATGGAAATAAACAAACCACACACAAATCACAGTATAATAATACAAAAGCAAGTGTCCTTCGGAGCTGGGCCCTTGGCTGCCAATGGAACACTGCCTTAAGTTACTCCAGATGCAGAGACGAAATGAACACCAAGTCTTCTATATTAATCGCATCAACAAAAGTATAACAAAGTCAGGTCTCAGCGAGACTCAATGATCACAGTTGGTTCTGAAACTTAGAATTACAAAAACAGTCGTCCCCCCGCTCAATGGCGTGGTGCCTTTATATAACAGAAATGACGGAGGTATCTAGATAATCAAAAGATAAGTTAAAGCAGCGATTCCTCAGGATCAAAGATCCTGAGGGATTCGCTAATCGTTCAATTCTTCTCTTTCCCTTCTTGCGTTCTCCGACTCAGTATCCTGCATTCTTTCTCTGGGCTATTCGGCTCTAATTTTACTTGATCTTGTCCGCATCCGGTTCCTCGTTGGAGGGACAGTAGTTATTTTCCCTTTGCTTCTTGCTTTCAATCGCCGATCCTTTGTTCCCACGTCTTCCTGCATATAAAACGTCAATTATTAGCACTTGAGCTTCCTTTATCTATTGTTGCACATTTTATCAAAACCCTTTATCTTCTTTGAACTCATAATGCAGAAAAGGTTAGAATTATTATTGAAAAACCACTAGATTGCTTGTCAAAAGCATACCTTCCAAGTGCTCCACAGGATGGAGGTAGATGGTACATTTTCCTGAGATCTTCAGGTTTAAATGACCCGAATATTCTTCCATCAGCCAATGTTCTATCTAAAGTTGGGATTTTCTCGACGATCAATCTTACCACATTAGTGTATGGCAAAAATTTTTCCCGCATTGCTATCCTATGAAGGTACGAACAGGCCAGTTCTTTGAGAGTTCCTTCTGATTTGCTGGTGGAATCGGCTGTGGCTTCCTCTTCCAATACATCGGGCTCCTCCGCTTCTATCAAATTGTAGATACTTTCCCAGCTTGCATTTCCCAGACTGAGGGATGTTGTATCTGATATTAGTCCCTTTTTGTTCAGTTTTGGTTCTTTAGCTACAGGAGTTGCCTTGGCCTTCTTAGATTTCTTCCCTATCTTCTTCGGATTCATGAGTTCAAAGAAACGCTGCACAGGCAATTACAAACTGTAACACAGGGATATTATCGTTGAAAGCCAATATGAAAAGGAATATAATTAAGACAATTGACATATGATAAGTCGGACGCAGTTAAGAACCATCACGAGTGAAATATTTGAAGGATTTACTCTTAATTGTGAAATTAATAGCCATTCGAGCCGCCAATTGTGATTAATAAAGATCATAACTACCCATCTCATCGATCATGTATTGAATGATTATCTCAAGTGTGTCTTTGGATTTTACCGATCGGCGATCTACTATAAATCACAAATCGCAATCGGGAGTTTCAAAAGGGCGAGGCTTCGTCACTTAAGATGAATATCTCCACTTGCAATAAGGTGATATTATAATAAGGTGGAGTATGTTTTCATTGAATTGGTTTGATTTTTTTTTTTTTTTAAGACTTATGCATGAAAACTATTTCACAAATGTTTTCCTCTTGAGATGTGTGCCCTATTTATTGATCGTAATTGGGTTTCGGCTTGTGTTTTAGCTCCTTTGTTATATGAAACCTCCGATTGTCGATTGCGATTACTTTTATCGGATTAGAGGATTTGATGAGGATCTTTTTAGGTGTATCCCTTTGTTATTGCGATATGCGATCTCCGATCGCTTTATCCCAATGTAGAATTATTTATAATATTTTTTAAAGGAACACTTTATACTTTATTCAAAAGGCTTTACAAAATGAATTACTTACATTGGGCCTTTTGATAAAGGTTTTTCTTATAATGAGGTTAATACCAGTTTTATTTATCAAATCACAAATCTCACTAAGTTTATTTTAAAGGGGACCCATTTCTTATTAAAAATTTTGTGTAAAAGTTTTTAGAAATGGGGGGTTGTTGTACAACACAACAATTGGCGATTCACTGGAAGAAACAGTTATCTCTGAGAAAGTAATGTAATATTTTAACCTTCTTAATCTGAAAACCTTAGTGGATAGAGAAAATCTAATATAACTAAGTAATCATAAACTCCAAATATAATGAAAACTATTTGTGCTATCTCTTTCTCATCTCAAAATTAAATACATTCTAAGTTTAAGTAAACCTTATTTGGTTGATAATGATAAAACAAGAGACTTCTCCAGCTTAGCTTATATAATGTTTCTCTTATCACAGGTAGAGCCACTACTGCTAGCAAACGTTTATAGTCTCGACAGGGTTACCTTTTAACCATTTAATCATTCATTGTCCCATCCATTTCAAAGTATAATTTAAAAGAATGAATCCAAAATATATGTTTCCACATATTTTGTAGCGAATTTTTCTTTTTTCCTTATTTCTTTATTTTTGTAAGATAAAAGGCCATTGTCCTAGTTTGGTGGCCAGCTGTTTAAAATGCCATTCACTAGTTGTAATTTAACTGAACAAGTTGGCTCGTGATGAGACCCCTTGTCTTATATTTATAAGCCATTACCCTCTTTTGGTATGCAGTGTTTCTAATGTCAGTTAAACTAGTCCCCTATGATCATGGTAAGCAGGCTCATGATGAGACCTCTTATCTCTTATATCAAATATATTTTAGAATTACACTATGAAAAATCATAAACTTTGATGGATGGGGTGAATAATTTTCTCCTTAAGAGAACATGGATGACAATTTTAAGAGTTGAAGATGCTAAGATTGGATCAGTCTTTGCTTTCTATTGATAACCTTTTTTAGGCTTTTAAAACTTAGAATGATTTACAGTATTTTCAAGTTTTGAGAAGATTTTACAAAAATAAAAAGGGTTTTCAGAGTTTAATTATACCTAATTTCCTAGAACTTTCTTCTTTTCCTTCAAGGCTTCCATCTATCAAAAGTAAATATTAACACCATTTTTCTTTTAAGTAACCTTTTCAAAATAGTAAAAACCAATAGAGGGCTATTTACAACTTTATTTTTCAAGAAACAAACTAAACTAATTATTCACACAAATATAGCTGAAAATTGAATATTTACAAAGTGAGAAGGGGTTACCTCCTCAAGTGAAGAATTTTTTCAAAATAAGCCCATTGACAGGAAGAGAATCTCTCTTTCCTGATAGATCTTCCAATATGAATGTTGATGGGCCTATCTTTTCATTGATTTTAAATGGTCTTAGCCATATTTTCTGAAATTTAGTGTGTTTTCTTTTATCTTCATGGGCTTTGTCCCATTTCAAAACAAGATCACCAACTTGTAAAAGTTTTGGGCCAGTGGAAGTTGTATCAAAAGAAGACTTAATAATTTGTTGATGCTTCACATGTGTAGTTCAGGCTTTCTCTCTTTCTTCTTCTAATTTCGGGATCTGATTATGTCTCAATTGAATAGAAAGTGAGGGTTTTTCTTCAATAAATTGCATTAGGGCTAGTGATGGAAGTACTAAGTTTGCTGGTATGACAGCCTCCTTTCCATACATTAAATTAAATGGATAAGTGCCTATTGAGGCTTTTTGTATTATACGGTCTGCCCATAATGCAAATATCAAATACTTATGCCAATTTTTATGATTCTGATCAATAGTTCTCTTAATGATTTTGATAAGATTTTTATTGGTGGATTCTACTAAACCATTACCCTGAGGGTAGTAGTTTGCAGAATATTTCAATTTAAATCCTCTTTTGATAGCAAATTCAAGTATGGAATTACCAGAGAAATAAGATGCATTATAAAAAATAAGAGCGTTTGGCACACCAAACCTGGTAATGATGAATTGGTCTATGAATTCAATGATTGCCTCAGAGTTTGCTACCTTCAAAGGAATTGCTTCTACCCACTTAGTAAAGTAATCCGTAGCTATAAGGATGTACCTGTGCTGTTTGGATGAATGTGGAATAATTTCTCCAATGATATCCAATCCCCATTGTTCAAAGGGTTGCTCAATGTTGACTGGTTGCAAAGGAAAAGCTGGCTTTCTTTGTCTTCCACTAGCAGTTTGACATGTTTTGCACTTCCTTACATACTTATGAGTATCTTTAAATAAGGTGGGTCAGTAATACCCAGCATAAATAATTTTGTAAGCTGTTGTGTCAGCTCCGAAATGTCCTCCTATGAGACCATCATGTAATTCCCGCAAGACCTTTTGCACTTCAGGTTTTTCTAACCATCTTAACAAAATTGAATCATAATTCCGTCTAAACAACACATCATCAACAATCATGAAGTTTTTTGCTTTCAGTCTTATGGAACGTTTATTTTTATAGGAAAGATTAGAAGGAACATAGCCATTTTTCAAATAAAATATCAAATCTACGTATTAGGATTCAGGATTGATGGTACTTATCTTGTTGATTTCATCAATATTGCTAGTACCTTCATGTTCCTGAATATTAGAAGCTCCTGCTAACAACCTGCAAAAACCTTGGCCTGTGACAATCTTTGCTGGTTTAATGTCCAAATCATATTCTTGTAATTCCATAACCAAGTTTTCTCTTTTTTCTCCCAATTCCCTTTGCACTAGTAACTGTCTTACTGCTAAAAAAGGGACTATAACTTTTGTGTGAGTCTTTAAGAGAAAGGGCCTAAAGTGTTTAATGGCTTTGAATATAGCAAAGGCTTTCTTTTCAACTTCAGAGTAATTAAGCTCAGCACCTTGAAGATTTGAACTATAAAATGAGATTGGTGCTTCCAAGTTTTGATCATTGATTTGTGTTAATACTACTGCATAAGATGAATCAGATGCTAGAGTATATAAAATAAAATGATTTGAAAAATTGGGAGTGTTCAATGCAGGAGCATTTATGATTGCTTGCTTGATTGAATCAAAAGCCTCCTTTTCTATATGTCCCCATTTAAACACTGAATTTTTCTTGATCATGATTTGTAATGGTAAAACAATCTGTGAAAAATCTGGAACAAATCTTTTTACAATTTTTATTTGACCTAAAAATGATTGCATTGATTTTTTATTATGTGGAACTGGAATATCAGAAATCTCTTTGATTCTATCTGGATCGATATAAATACGATCTTTTGAAACAATGAACCCCAAGAGTTTGCCTTGGTCAAAAGCAAAAAATGACTTCTTAGGATTCAGTGAAATCCCATACCTTTTACAGCGTTCAAAGATTTGTTTCAAATCATGTAAATGATTTGCTATTTTCTTAGTGAAGACAGTAATGTCATCCAAATAGACAACTACTAATTTATTAATCAGAACTTTGAATGCTATATCTATTTCTCTTTGGAAGGTAGCTCCAACATTAATTAAACCAAAAGGCATATTTTGATAGGCATAAGTTCCCCACTTAGTTCTGAAAGTAGTCTTGAGTCTGTCATCGGGGTGCACCAAGATTTAGTTATACCCTAAAAAACCATCTACGAGAGACATTAATTCAGAACTGGCTACTGAGTGCAAAGTTTGCTCCATTGTTCGTAGTAGGAAGTTATCTTTTTGACTTGCCTTATTGAGATTTCTAAAATCAATGCAAATTCTAATGTCACCATTCTTCTTTCTCACAAGCACCAAGTTGGACACCCAATTTGAATGTCTAACAAGAAAAATTATCTTAGCCTTCAAGAGTTTGTTTAACTCGGCTTTTATCTGACTTTCAAGGTTCGGATGAATTTTCCTTAATTTCTGTTGTACTGGTTTTTCTTCAGATATCATTGGAATTGTATGCTGTATGATAGAAGTATCATATGTTTTCAAGTCATCATAATTCCAAGCGAAGACATTTTTATATCTATTCAATAATCTGATAAATGCAAATCTTTCTTCTGAAGTAAGTCCTAATCCCAGATTGATATTTTGTGGCTTGTCCTCTGTGCCAAGATTTATTAATTCAAATCTTGAAGTAGAAATTTTAAGCTTTGAATTAGTAACTTGTTTAAACCTATCTTTGATGTCATAAAGGTCTTCAAGTTTCACCACTGGTTTAGGTATTGAATTTTCTTCAAGTTTTTCCTTCATTTGAAGATCATGCTCATTTTTATCAATAATTTGATCATCATAGGACTTATCAGAAGTTAAGAAATTTAAAATGTCATCGTCATGATTGAATACTCGTTAGTTAGTGATATTATCAGGAACCGATGGCCTGAAAATTAGCTCTACTGAAAATCTATCGGGACTGTAATCTTCAAATGGAAGGAGCTTAGAAGCAACATTGGCTAGTAAATCTACTGCTGCATTCTGAGATCTCAGAATGGGAGAAATATTAAATGCTAGAAAATGGGGTACAAGGTCTTGTACCAAGGATTGATAATATTTAAGGTGACTATAAAGGCAATGTATAGTATTTCTGACTTGCTTTATAACAATTTCAGAGTCACCGAACACTTTCAAATATTGCATCTTAAGACCTATTGCATTGTAAAGTCCTTGAATGAAGGCTTCATATTTAGCAATATTATTTGTGCACTCAAAGTCTAATCTACATGACAGCATAGTCTTTTCTCCTTTCGTACTAACTAAAATACATCTGGTTCCTGCACCGTTATTAGATTTAGACCCATCAAAATATAATGACCAAGATAAAGGTTTATCTATAGTTTTATTTGCAATTTCCTCAGTGATTTTAACACACCTTGATGTATCTGTTTGGGAAAAATTTTCAATTTGAGATGTGAAATTATTAACTGAGAAAGGTGATGATTGAGCACTAAAATTACCAAAAATGATTCAGATGAGTAGTTACCAAGAATATTATTGTTGAATGCTATAGGCCGGTTTTCTTGTTCAAACTCTGTTACAGTATGAGTCATATGTTTCTTTCGATCAATCTTAATCTGATTTTGCTTCCCTTTATAGGGAAGCCACATGTGAGACCAATTAGTAGAAATGTAACCATAAAGTTTCTTAGACCAGTCTCTGCTTAAAATCAAACCATAAAATTCAGGAATATCAACAATTAATATATCAATTCTCTGAACCACTTTTGGATCACCTGATAACGTAATGGTAACTGAGTTGATTTCTCCCAATACTTGTACCTTAGTTATATCCAACTGGACAATATGCACTACAGATTTTTGGAGTTCAATATTCAGTTTAGAACAAACCGAAGTTGACATTATATTTTATGAAGCCCTTGAGTCTATCAAGCAATTGTGCAGATTTCTATTATAAATCTCGTAGGTCAAGAGAAAAGGAGGAGTATGGGAATTTGATCTATCTCCGATTAGAACAACATCAGTAGCTTCTACTCTACCAGTTGGTGGTTTACCTATCTCATTAGCAGCTTTGGACAATACAACATTCGAAAGAGGAGAAAAAGGTACTGCATTTAATTCATTGAGCAGCAATTTTTATTGATGTTTGAGCTTACTAAACTCAAACATAGTGATATTTGCTTTCATTTTCTTCATGTCTTCAATGTTTTTGTAATCCATAGAATCTGCAACTACTAATGTTTTAGATGATGAAAGTGGATTGGAAGCTGATGGCTGATTTTGAGTAGGCATCACTATAAACTTCTTTGCGGGAACCCTTTCTTTATTAGTAGTACCCATGTTCTTTTTCTTTTGAGTCAATTGAACAGGTTCAGGAGTTCCTTTACTCCTGGTACTTACTGGAAAAGCTTCTTGTTCATTTTCAGTATCAGAATTGGGCAAAATGAAGTCCCACATCCCATGACATTCTACAGCTTCCTCTTCTTTAGTTTGTTCAAATGGTAAGACTATATCTTCTTCTTCATCGTTCTCGGGGTCTAACTCTGCGTTGGATATAGCATTAGGGGGTTTTGATTCTGGTTTCTTAAAGTTTCTAAATGGCTTCTTAGTTGAGGTCTCAGCTACTTGTTTCTTAATTTCTACCATTTCATTTGACATAGTTTTTAGAACCTTTTGGATACTTTCCATATCATATGGATTTTTAGCCATTTTCTTCTTTGAATCATCTTTGAAGGTAATTGTTTTAGATTTTTCTATCTTCAAGAGTAGCTTTCTTTTCTAAGGCGATGATACGTTTTTCCACAGCAATTGCCTCTTTCATATTCTCTGCTAAAGTAGGCTTTGTAGCTCTATCCACAAAGATAGCTATGTTTGAAGGTAAAGCTGATATGTACCATTCACTTCTAACCTTTTCACTAGATTTTGATGCACTAGGAATCTTATTTAAGAGTTTATTAAATCTTAAATTGAACTCTTTTATAGGCTCTCTAGATTCCATTTTAAGATTTGAGAGATCATTAATTAACGTTGTTGTGGACCTGTCATCACCAAATTTATTTAAGAAATGCTCTTGGAAAATATTCCAACTAGTAATGGATCCTGATGGTAACGAAAAGTACCAAGACCCAACTAATCCTTGTAGGGTATACGGGAAAAGTCTGACAACCACATCTTCTTCAGTAACTCCTTTTAAATTGACTGACAACATAAAGTTGTTTATGTGTTCATCTCCATGTATGCCTACATCTGGGTTGAATTTTGGCAACCATTTCTCAAGATGAGCTGGGAATTGGTTCAAAGGTGCAAACATTGTGACTGCACCAGGATTGTTCCATGGTTTCTATGCCATTGTTGAGCTACTAATGGATGATAGCACAGATGAAGTTCTAGATGGTTGAGAAGGAGAGGATATTGAAGTTCCAGATGGTTGAGAAGTAGATGTTGAGGTTCCAGTACCTTGTTTAATAACAATCTAGAGTGGGGGAGTGGATGGTTGACTTTGCAATGGAGAAGATGAAATGAATGATGATGATGAGAAAGTTTCACTATCAGACCCTTCAGTTGTATTCCTTGATCTTTTTATTTTAGGCAAAGGTAATTCAGGAGGTTCAATACTAAGTTTTTCACTCTAAAGTCTGGTAAGGGGATGAGAAGGAATGAATTTTGAAGTCACACTGCCTTGAGATAACTCAGATTTCTGTGGTGATATTGAGAATCCTTGAAGTTTATGAATTAGAGACTATACTTCAGGAGATTCTAGAGTTGATTTATCTGAGATTTTTTGGGGTTGAGCAGTGGTTGTTGTTTTCTCAACTTCTCACTTAGAAACTGGAGATTTAGCATGCGAGGGAGAAGTCAGAGGTGAGGTGGAGGGAGATTTACTCTCAGAATGGATTATAGATTTGGATTTGCTTGCCATTCATAGTTCATGCCCTCCTTCTAGTGCCAAAAATGTTGATGCCTAAAAAATCGCTGCATCAAACATCGGGGAAGCCCACCCGGTCCAGACCTTAAAGCAGCTCCTTTTCTGTTTGGTGTGGTTGCTCCGACTGGATATAATGGGACCAATTTCCCAATGATTTATAAGTGGGATGGATAAGTGATAGATTTTTTAATATCTGGTGGGAATGATGAATGATCTATTCTAAAATGCAGTAATATAAAAATAACTAATATATCCCAGGAAGTCTTTCTCCTAGTGCAATTTTTTATTGTTCTTACTGACAAGTAAACCTATAGATGATTTACTCATAAATAAAAATATTCATTCATATGATAATTACTTTGTTCAAGTAGTTGAACAAAGTAATAATTAAAATGTTATTACACTAATATTTATATATTACTGACACATATACATATGAAAGATAACAACTCTTAAACATTCAATAGTGATAAGTCAAAGAATTGTTGTAAGAACATATACATATATCAATAATAGCAAAATAAATAAATGCTAATTCACATGAAAGCATGAAGAAAAAACACAGATAGTAGTATCGTATGCATTTGAGTCTCCTCCAATATGAATCGCATTTAAATCCTGCCTTTTAACTTGGAAATACTTTCACATGAAGCAATAGTACATATCACATAAAAGCATTCTTTATCAAAACTCAGAATTCAGGTCTAGTTTTTATAAAAATAAATATATTGGAAGCACAGTAGTGCAACTTCCGATACAAGTCTTAATACAAAAATTTGAGGACCCTTTCTAAAAACATGAAAGGGTCTATAAATACTACTTAAACTAGCAAACTATGAAAGATATATGCTATGCGCTGGTATAACCAAATCGCAAAAATTTTGAAAATCAACTGGAAATAGACATGTTGCGGTTGGTAAAAAATGGTTCACTGTATTGGCTGATCATCTTGTGATTGGAGCTGACAAATGGCGAGCATCGACTGAAGTTTTGGTGGATGACTCATGCGTGAGTGTAGGATGACTCATGCGTGAGTGTAACTGAGTGGTGTATGTGGCATCATTAATTTCAGGAATCATATGGCTAATTGCATCGGTGAGGAATTTCACTGCTGTCTGCTGACTATATGGTTTAACAAGGAAAAACCAAAAGATTTCCCATGTTAGACTTTGAATACCTGCGATCAATCTTTCCCTCTGCTCCAACTCTTGTTTCCACATCTGTTCTAATGATTTTACTGGTGGAAGTTTTCCTGGAAAACACTCTATTACTAAATTTGATAAATAAAGACTGTTATTAATTAATTCAACCAGGTTTCTTGTTATCGATCTGCATCTTGATGTTGCTCTTTCAGCCTTCATTAGCTGAGATTGCCATTTAGGAAATATAATTTCTTTATGCGATTCCTGGATTTGTGGTAGATTAACAACTTTTCCCTCTTTAGATTTTTGCCAGGAGAGAAAATTTGTTAATCTTTCATCTGCTTTTTCCAAGTCCAGTCTCGCATCTACTGATTTGTCAACCATGGATGATGAAATTTCACACAGAGGAAGAACCAGTGAGATATTATGACATAGTAGGCTCAGCTGGCTAGACAATGCCTTCGTAATTTGTAGAGCCTCCGATCTAAATTCTCCCACTTGGGGATACTCTTTAAATTATTCTATCTGAACTGTCAGTGGAGTGATTTGTTCTTCCTTTGATTTACTTAGCTGTTCATTTAATAACTGCAACTTACTCAAAGCTTGGGATAACTCCTGTTGCTTATGAATTTCTTGCGCATTAATCCTTTGCTTTTTTTTGAGCAGTTGCTCATTCAATTGGTCATATAGCTACTTCTGGACTGCTAATTGTTATTCTAGTTGTTCTATATTTTGTTGTTTCTCTTGTGCCTATGCTTCTAGCACACTGATTGCTTGGTCCATTTCTTTTAGTAGATTACTGACCTCCGATGCTTTATCCATTGTGGCAGCTGTGTATGCTCCAGCATACTCAAAAAGTTTGGTGAGATCTTTAGAAGGATTAAATTCCTCTCTCCATACCACATTCACCATTTCTATTTGTGAAGTCAAAAGAGGAGAGTGATCAATTTTCCTCTTTTTCCTTTGTCTTTTGATTATAGCCCTATGCTTAGGGTTGTAGAAGACATCTAATGGTGGTATCTCTTCTATGTGTAAAACAATCTCATCGGAGGGATTTTCAGGGATTATTTCTACGTCCTTATGGATCATGGGTGGGCCGCTTGTTCCTTCAGTCAGAACTATGTTGATTACTGATTTCTGAGTAGTGGTCACCTCAGGTGTATTGAATCCTTGAATGCTTTCAGTATTACTAATGATGGAATCAAATTGCTACCATTCCTTGATTAGTTTAGGATCAACATAAATGCTTGAATCAAGGGGTCCGCTACTTGTTTCTTGTCTTTGCTCCTGCTCTGGCAACTTTTCATTTTCGGGAACCTTCTCCACTACAAGAGTATTATCGGCAACTTTCTGTTTACTTTGACTCTATGGCTGAACTGTTGGGGTTGTAGCTAATAGATCCAAAGGCAGAGTTTGCAACCTCTGGGCTCTAAGCCTATTGAATTTTTCTAGTCCCTCTTCTCCATATTTGATACTAGCCAATCCTTTAACCCGATAAAATATTTCAGCTGAAGAAAACAAATCATCAAATTCATCTTCTTCATGATCAAATCTAGTAAGTTTAGCTTGAGAAGTAATATTATAGGCAACCTTCCTTGGGTCATATTGCCTATTCGGAATGGTGGCAAGATTTAGCATCTGAATCTTCTCTACCTATTTCTCTGCATGTTTATAATCACGTAAGCTAAAAATGCCACACCGTAGGGGGAATGTAGGCCACATATGTTTCTTGGAATCCCTCAAGGTTTTTGACCTTCTTTCAACTATTATTTGATATGCTAATTCTCGGGCTAATAGTTTATCAGGAACATATAAAGGAAGAACATGGGGTTTAGTAAGACTACCAAAAAGCCTTACATAAGTGAATTTCTCCTCTCCGAACCAGCTACCCACTGCTATTAGGTCAATTGATGCTTCCTGAGATATCCTAGGGGTAGGCTTATTGAAGATAGGATAATATACAAGTAGGACAAAACCATTTCAAATTTTGTACAAGTGATTCTTATAGAGGGCCTTCCACAACCGTTTGTGATAGATATGAATAGGATTAGGATCTTGGGAAGTCCACTTCCATTCGAGTACAGGGTATTCAAAATTAAAACAAATGATGTCAAGAATATATGCATTGTAGTAAAAAGGAGGAATGACCCGGGAAGTTGTATAGGCTTTCCTTTTGAATTCTAGTATTTTAGTGGCTATTCTATCAGATAGAATATTTGCCCAATCCATAAAATAACCGTGAATCACAGCTTCCATTAACGGGACCATATCTATAGTAAATCTTGCAAAATCATGTTTTCCCCATAATATACACATCATAGTGCCAACATACCAATAAGGAGAGGCTAATGAATCAACAAAATACTTACCCGATGACTCGTGCTTATGTTTCTTCGGGAAATGCCTCTAGTGTTTGATCAGGTCAGATTCCAAGTCATTTTATTTTGCAAATGCTTCCAGGAATGCCTTGTTATAGCACTTCTCGAGCGGAGGTAGATGGTACATTTGCCTAAGAAATTCAAGTTTAAATGATCTGAATATTCTTCCATTAGTCATCGAAAATGTTCTGTCTAAAGTTAGGATTTTCTCGACGACCCATCTTACCACATCAGTGTATGGAAAAATTTTGGCCCATGCTGCTATCCTGTGAAGGTATGAACAGGCCAGTTATTTGAGAGTTCCTTCTGATTTGCTGGTGGAATCGGCTGTGGCTTCCTCTTCCAATTCTTCGGGCTCCTCTGCTTCTATCAAATTGTAGATACTTTCCCAGCTCGCATTTCCCAAACCGAGGCATGTTGTATCTCATATTAGTCCCTTCTTGCTCGACTCTGGTTCTTTAGCTACAGGAGTTTCCTTGGCCTTCTTAGATTTCTTCCCCATCTTCTCTGGATTCATGAGTTCAAAGAAACTCTACACAGACAATTAAAAACCATAACACAGGGATATTGTCGCTGAAAGCCAATATGAAAATGAACATAATTAAGGCAATTGACATATGATAAGTCGGACATAGTTAAGAACCACCAAGAGTGAAATCTTTGAAGGATTTACTCTTAACTGTGAAATTAATAGCCGTTCGAGCCGCCAGTCGTAATGAATAAATATCATAACTACCCATCTCATCGATCATATATTGAATGATTATCTCAAGCATGTCTTTGGATTTTACTAATCGGTGATCGGCAATAAATCGCAAATCACAATTGGGAGTTTCAAAAAGGCAAGGCTTCATCACTTGAGATGAATATCTTCGATTGCGATAAGGTGATATTATAATAAGGCGGAGTATGTTTTCATTGAATTGGTTTGATTTATTAATTTTTAAAAGACTTATGCATGCAAACCATTTTGCGAATGTTTTCTTCTTGAGATGCGCGCCTTATTTATTGATCGCAATCGGGGTTCGGCTTGTGTTTTAGCTCCTTTGTCATATGACACCTCCGATTTCCGATTGCGATTACCTTTATCGGATCAGAGGATTTGATGAGGACCTTTTTAGGTGTATCCCTTTGTTATTGCGATACGCGATCTCCAATCGCTTTATCACAATGTAGAATTATTTATAATATTTTTCAAAGGAACACTTTATACTTTATTCAAAAGGCTTTACAAAATGAATTACTTACATCAGGCCTTTTGATAAAGGTTTTTCTTATAATGAGGTTAATACCAGTTTTATTTATCAAATCACAAATCTCACTAAGTTTATTTTAAAAAGGGACCCATTTCTTATTAAAAATTTTGTGTAAAAGTTTTTAGAAATGGGGGGTTGTTGTACAACACAACACAATGTCAGCTACCAAGATGCACTGTACAATTCGGAGAGCAAGGTTGGTTGCCCTCTAGTGCTACGTAGTTTTCCAAGTCAAAACAAGAATCGATTTGAGAGCAAGTCACGGGAGGTCAACTTGCGGGTGAAAGACAACAAGTTAGCGAACACAAGCTGTTAAGCTAAAGAAACTCAACTGAAATCATAAGTACTTGGGCAGTGCAAGACATGCTACTAAGGACCTTTGGTTCTAAGAATGCTAATTGGAACTGGCCTTTTTCACTATCAAGGGCCGAAAATAATTTGGTCTGAGTTGAGGAAGAATGCTTCCAAAAATATGCATATGTTGAAGTCTTTAAGGTCTCATTTTTCTTCTTCATTTCTAAGAACTTGGCAAAAATACTTTGTTGTTTTGGAGAAGAAGGAGAAGAAGGGGATTCTAATGTGTCTTCAGAAATTTGTTGTAATGAAAAAGGAGAATGTGTTGATATTACCACTATAGTAAGTTCTTCAGAAGTTTGAGCTTCTGAAGATTCTTCTTCAACGGGTACAAATTTCCTCCTTTTGAATGTTGATCTTTGTAAATCTGACCCTACTGGTGATATACTTTATGTTGGTCTCTTTAGTTCTTTCTCTGTGATCCTTGGATTTTCCAGCTTTGTTCGACTAGAAACTAGCTTTTCAATCTCCTGCAATGTATTCTTTATCTAGTCTTCCTTTTTGGCATAGTGTTCAATTTCAGGTTATGCTACATGCATATATGGTTCATATTTCTAAGCAATCATCATTGAGTATATTACTCCTAATGGATCATATGACCAAGTAAAACTTAATTTAAACTTCATCTAGCTCAATAAATCATTGACCTCTTTCTCTGTAGCTCTAGTATTGACTATAAATGGACCAACTTGCGCTTTCAATTTAAACTAAGCCTTTTGTTTTCTAGAAACAAAATGAACCTTATCCATATTTAGCATTTGTCTGATGTACTCTAGTGCAAAAATAATCATGGGGAGAAACAATGGAAATTTGTATGGTTGAGGCTCATAGACATAAATGTTCAGTGAAATTTTGGTATAAATACTGGTCTCCAACTTTTGTTTGTTCACTTAGATGTATTAATCAAATTCAAGCTTCTGTGATCCATATTTGGATATTTGAAAACAATATAGGAAGAAATCACATTGGTAGATTTAGGTCTACATGTTTCAAACCAACCAGTGTGGTTCATCATCAGGACAAGATGATTAAATAGATCATAGCGGTAAGTTAAATAGAGAGTCAAGACATTCCAATGGCTATAGGGAAAATGACTAAAAAAACGGTTGTTTTTGCCAAGATAGGAAAAAGGGACAAATTATTTTCATTATTATTGATTAATAATACATTAATAAATCAAATTAAATATTAAATATAATATATAGTTATATATATAATCAAATACAACTAACATTACCCTCAATTTCTAAAAAATAAGACAAAGGACTATAACAAACTCTAAACTAAGGAAAAAATAATTTAGTAAAAGGGGAAAAATAAAAGGGAAATAATATTAGAAATATTATTAATTAGTTATAAAATAGCAAAAATAATTATCATGGTTATAAATTAAATTAAAATGTAATATGTTTAATAAATTTTATTTTGATTCTAATTATTCATTATTTTAATATTTTATAGTTATTCGAGAAAAAAGAAATTAATATTCAAAAAAAAAAGATTGGGGTGGGGGGTAGGCTATGGGGAAAGAGTAAAAGAAAAACCAGAAAAAGGACAAAGGGAAAAGAAAGAAAGGGAGCTAAGAGGAAAGGGTCAAAATCCAACAGATACTGATTTTCCAACCATCGTCCCTATTAAGATTACTTGACATCCTCTCAATTTCCATGGCTTCCCTAAATTTACAGTGATGAAAGTGAGAAATCTTAGCAATGAACTTAGTCTCCTCAATGCATATCTGATGTTTGGCCTTCTCAGCATGCTCTGCTAAGGCCGAAGAGCGGTTCATTCCATGCTTGATATCAACAATGTGTTCCTTAATCCTCTTATTAATGGATCGTGCTGTTTCACCAATGTACGAGGTTCCATATGAACATGGGATGACAAAAACACCTTTCATATCCTTGGGGTCCAAAAGTTATTTTCTTGATTTTAAGGAACTTCTTATGGTGCTTAGGGGATGAAAGGTAGAGGGAACATTGTGCTTCCTAAGGATTCTTGCAATAATGTTAGTCGTCCCTTGGATGAAAGGGAGGTGAACTCCAGAACTACGATAATTAGGGTCTTTCTTAACCTTAAGACTTTTGCTAGCTTTTAGGAATTCTTTAAGGCCTTATTTCTTACTGTAACCATTATTGACAAAAACCTTCAAGAGATGGGATTTCTATTTATAAAAATGGTCAACATCAGAGACCGTCAAAGCACGAGTAGCTAGAGTGCAGAGAACACCCAACTTTTGAGCAGGGAAATGGTGGGTCCTGGCATGAAGATACTGCTAAGTATGATTTTTCTTCTAAAACTCCTGATGGGAAAATGAGCCATCCCCTTTCCTACAAATGAGGAAATCTAGGAAGGGAAGGAAACCATTAACTTCTTTCTCCATGGTAAACTTAATGGAGTTAGATTGATTATTAAGATGCTAAAAGAAGAGATCTAACTTATCCGGACCATGTTGCCAAATAGAGCAGGTATCGTCTACAAATATTTTCCAAAGCTTAGGTTTAAAAATAGCTGAGGCCAAAGCTTTGGATTCAAAATATTCCATAAACAGGTTAGCAACAATAGGGGACAGGGGTGAGCCCATGGCCACACCACAGGTTTGTTCATAGAACTCACCTTCGAAATAGAAAAAAGTGGAAGTAAGGTAGATCTCGACTAATCTAGCAGTGTCGGGATCAGTAAGGCGAAAGATGACATCCAAGGCTTCTTTGATGGGGATATTAGTATACAAGGAAACCACATCGAAGCTTACTAGAATGTCTCTAGGATCAAAATTCACATCCCTTAACTCATTGACAAATGATGAGGAGTCTTTAACAAACGACTCAGTTAGGCCAACAAGGGGCTTAAGCTTCGAGGCTAGATACTTAGCTAAAAGGTAGGTTGGCCCACCTATGGTGTTGACAATGGGTCTAAGGGGGACTCCCTCCTTATGGATTTTCGGAAGTCCATAGATCCTAGGAGTGATGGGGCTACTCTCAATAAGCTTATGGCTAAAGGAGCTAACCGAGCTACTGGATTTTATAGCGAGAGCCACTGATTTAGAGATCCTTTTTAAGGGATTCTTATCAAGTTTTCTATAGCTACCATTGTTCTCCAAGTGATCCAACATCTTCTTTCGATAATCGACCTTATCAAGGATTACAACGGCCCCACCTTTGTCAGCCTTCAAGACAACAATGTCTTGGTTCTTGTTCAAAGATTTGAGGGCCTCAAACTCCTCCTTGCTGATGTTATTCTTCGAGGGTTTAGCTTTCCTAAGAATAACATCACAGTCTTGCCTAATAACCTCTTTGGTATTATCTAGTAAGCTTCTTTGTTCTCTTTCTAGTTTTTCTTTTACTCTTCCCCCCACCTTTTTTTAAATATATTTTTTTCACGAATAACTAGAAAATATTAAAATAATGAATAATTAGAATCAAAATTAAATTTATTAAACATATTACATTTTAATTTAATTTATAACCATGATAATTTTTTTTTCTCTTTTATAACTAATTAACAATATTTCTAATATTATTTCCTTTTTATTTTTTTCCCCTTTGATTAGATTATTGATTTTATTTTCTTTTTCTTTTTCTCTAATAACTACAAAATAATAGAATAAATAATAATTAAAATTAAAATATAATTTAATTAAACCTATTATATTTTAACCATGATATTTATTTTTCTCTTTTTATTTTATAGCTAATTAAGAATATTTTTAATATTATTTCTATTTCCATTTATTAATTATTCCCATTTGACTAAATTATTTTTTCCTTAGTTTAGACTTTGTTATAGTGCTTTGTCTTATTTTTTAGAAATTGAGGGTCATGTTAGTTGTATTTGATTATATATAATTAAATATTATATTTAATATTTAATTTGATTTATTAATTTATTATTAATCAATAATAATAAAAATAATTTGTCCATTTTTCCTATCTCGTCAAAAATAGTTGTTTCTTTAGCCGTTTTCTATTTAAATTACTACTATGATCTTATTTTTCATCTTGTCTTGATGATGAACCACACTAGTTGGTTCGAAACGAGTAGACCTAAATCTACCAATGTGATTCCTTCCGAAATTGTTTTCAAAAATTCTCTTAATCTTTGTGGAAATTCTAGGGATTACATCATTGTTTAAAAAATAGGTAGCTATATCCAAGGATTGATTTACAAAATCACTGAAAGAAAACTCTTAAGAGATTTCCCTCACCAAATATGTCTAATGAATTATTAACAGAGGTTTACCTTTAGCATCCAACTTTTGCAAGGGAAAGTTGAATCTTTCAGATTGATAATATAAAAATAGGTAAACCAAAGCTGACTGGTGTTTAAATCATCCTTTTGTGATGAAATTTAAAAACTGCTCATGAATAGTATCAAACATAAAATCACTGTAGTTTAACATAATTGATGGTTTTTTACCAAAAGAAACCACTGATAGAAAGCCCAAAATGACTTAATCAACCCATTGGTCACTAGGATATTCTAACATATAAGACACTGTGGAAATAACTTGCCTAGACATCTCAGGAAACATTGCAGAGCGATAAGGAGGGTTAGTTCTAGGTAATTCTGAGTTTTTTTTTTGGCAAAAATGATTAAAAAATATGAGCTTTATGTGGGAAAGTGAGTTTCTGGTAGATTTCCATTAAAGAATTAGAGGAAAAAGGGTGTAAGGAAGCATGAGGATTTAGCTGAAGGGATAGGAAAATTGACTCAATTGTAATATAAAAAAGGGTTTCATTGTTCTAAGAAATTATAGCTCTTCGAATGGTAAGGTATAAGGATCCACACCAAGATATAAATTCTATGAAATGATGGGTTTGAGGGAAGCAGAACTGGGGCAGTAGAGATTAAAACTGAACTGATCACCAGCATCTTTTAACTTCTTGTATGGCCAATTGTGAAGTTCATATAGATTTAACTCACAATAAGTCTCTACAATCTTAAATTGTGTGTCAACTAGTGGCAATTCATCTAGATTGATAACAGGGGAAAGCAAAGGAATATCTACAGGGTCTTTTACTTTATGGGAAACCATTAGGAAAAAAAATTACTGAGAAATTGAAACATAGTTACCCGGAAATATGGTGGCTGGAGGTCGTTGCTCACTGGAATACTGCTAGCAGTGGCATTCTAGTGAATTGCAGTAACAAGTAGAGTTGGAAAAATGGAAATTTGAACTGGATAGCAACGTTTATGAGGAATGAATAACAGTTTCTTTGGGGTGTAACCCTTATTGGTGCAGGGTGTTAAATATGATTGAACATTGGCACGAGTTTTAAATGTACAACAGTCATGTGCTAAATGTAGTGGGAGGGATAACGTCAGCTAAAAATATTGAAATGCTAGCAGGCAGTAATAATAGCAGAATGTGGATAGCGAGAGAGTGAACATGCAGAGGAGCGGTTTGTGGGCAATGTGTACTATGGTAAGTGGTATATGGTGGAGGGTGGCTGCAATAGCCACGGAGCTACCACATATTAAAAGTGGTACAAATCGAGTCCACTTTACAGAACCCCCCTGTTAACGTCTGAGGATGCGGGGGATCCCGCTATTAGGCACGGATCATTGATCGAAGTGGGATTGAGCTCCGTCATCGTTTGTTGCACTTTCATTAATTACTAATGGGTAGTGGTCAAATCAAACAATTTATTATATTAAATAAAAAACAATTAAACTATGAGGAGAGGCATTTAAACGTGAAGCTTTTTGCAATTCTATTTTATATATTTTCTATCCCTTTTCATTCTTTTGATTTTTGATTTTTGATTTATTTTTTCCCCTTTTTTTTTCTTTTCTCTTTTTATATTTTTCTTTTTATCTCTATTTCTTTTACTTCTTCTTTTACTTTATTTTCATTTTTTTAATTGAACATAAAGGGAAAACTAGAAAATATTAATAGGGTAAAAATAAGTTACAACAGAACCCATAGTTACAAGACAAGTGGCAATGAAGTTGGGACATAGAAGGAAATAATCTTGGCATTAGGGGCCGGTGACGTCACCCCAAACCCCAGAGATTTTAAATGAAGGGCATACTAGAAATCTTAGGTTACGAGTCTCAGGGTGACTTGGCGTGGTGGGGCTAGTCGAATGATCTACGAAAAATAACGAAGGGGAAAGCCCAAGTCAAATGTAACAAGAATTATGGGTTTCATAGGGACCGAGAGCCTTTAGTGGGACCCAAACCAAGAAGGAAATTAACAGAGATTTGTGCACATGAACTAACAGGCAAAATTTTGTCCCACTCCTAAGACCCCGACGATTTTAAACATAGTTGAGGATGAAATGTCTAGGAATTCTACCACAGTGACATGGTCGTTGTGGGATCGATGAACGAAGACCAAGTGAAATAGGTCCACACAATCTCATTTGAATTTAAATATATGAACAACATAGATCTAATAACTATTTATCAAATATTTGTTTTTCCATTTTTGTGTGAACAAGTAACAGATCTGAGAACTATTTCTTTGATTTGTTAACTAAAATTTTATTCTAAATTCAAGTTGGTTTATGTTATGATATCTTTCTCTTGATTAGGATAATGAGTATCCTTTCCTAATCAAGATAGATTTACATTTAATTTTGTTGTTTGCATCCTAGATTAGTTTGCATTTTCATTTATGAAACATTTGTAGAAGTCTCCTTTCGCAGAAGAAAACCCATTGGTGGCTTCGCTAAGCCCTTATGTCATTTTAAGGACTATTTTATTGCAAGCTAGTTGCAAGAGGGTAAGTTTGATACCTCTTCTTGTTGATAAGTAATTAGAAATGTCACAAGTCATTAGGGAGATTTAGGGGTAACTAGACCTATTTTAACTAGTTAGAATCACCATCCCAAATTGATAAATACCTAATTGGGTCTATAACTAGACGATCTCCCCAATGTCGATTATGGTCATTTTTGGCCATCAACATGGTCCAAGACCTTTTAAAGCTTACATGAGGCCATAAAAAATGCCATTATTTTGTTGACAACTTTGTGGGCATAACTATAGCCTCTTAACATTGTTCTACTCATCAATATCATTCCCATGGCGTAAAAATCACTTCAATTAAATTTCATATGTAGAATTTGTGCCTCCTATAAGTTAATCTACCTTGTTGATCACCATGGTACTAATAAGTAAGGAAAATTTTAAGGATGGAAATTTATCTTAAAGTTTAGAAACCTTGGTGAATCTTCCTAGTCCCTAATATGAAAACTATAAACAACATAAACTTTGAAACGAGAGTTGATACTACTACTCGTTTTATAGAGATAGCAAAAAATTGACTGGATTTTGAAAAAGGGCGATGCAGAACACACATATTTTTTTTAGAGAATAGTTTTTGGCAGTTTAAATAACCGATACGATTACCCGTTTTGTAGGGGTAGTAAAATCGTGACCTGATTTTGAAAAGTGGTGATGCAGAATACACTTCTTTTTTTTGGGAGCATATTTTTGACACTTTAAATTTACTTATGTATCAAATATAAATATTTGTTTTTAAATGTTAGTGATTTTCATGCTGGTTTTGATATGTGTCGATGCAACATACCTTTCTTTTAGAGGACTTATTTTTCACACTTTAAAATTTATTATGTCCATTATTTTTTAAATTATGATTACTTAATGAATTTCCAAGTAGTTTTATTTTTCTTTTCTTAAATGTTGATTACTTAAAAAAACAAATATAAAAATATAGTGATTGTGTCATTGAGACAAATTTTCTATCTTCAACTAATAATTAAAATATCTAAATGTATGTTTAATGTAGTTCAATTTGAAGTGTTGGTGTGCAATTGGTTTCTTATTTAAATCTAAACCATAGTTATTGGAATATATATCAACCATTAATTACAACATGTTCACACATGTAAAGTACTAGAAAAAATATAGATTAAGTATATTAGCTTTTATAATATTAGTATATATTACGTTTCATAATATCAGGTATATAAAAATTGAAAAATAATACTTATCAACGTATATCAACCATATTCATTAATGTAATTGTGTTGGTTTTTAATTATTCAATAAAAACTAAATCTTAAATATTTATACCCAATTTAGATGTTACAACAAAGAAAACTACGTAGAAAACAAAAAAAATTGTGAAGATTAAGAACACAAAAAGATTGTGACACTCACCCATTAATGATGGGAAAGGATCTGTACCATTCCCCTATGGCAAAGATAAGACATTAAATATTAAAAAAAACACAAGTTGATTTTAGATTATTTTATTATAAATAATATAAATTTTAGTTTCAATATATTTTATAATTGTTTTTTTAGCCTACGCTTTAAAAAATAATTAATTTGAAGCCCATCTTCATGAACCCAAAATTATTTATCTAATTTAAGGAATATATATTTCTCGCAATTTCATAGAAGATATTGACTTGTTCTGGTTTGTTATTCTTGATTTTCTTTATACGACTTCTTTCATATAGATATATGACACTAGAAACTAATGCTTAATAATTGTATTTGAGGGCCACCGTGATCACCACGTCTAGTAAAAGTGCCACTGTGTTCTCTTCTTCAAATCAACGTGTAAGCATTCTTGTTATTCTGTGTAATTAATTCAAATATGTAAACAATATTATTCTTTTATTGTCATGTGAATAGCTATGATTGGAACCGTATGGTTTGAAAAGCATCATAAATTATTGAAATGTTGCAGCTACTAGGTGAAACAAGTCCTTTAATTAGTCATTGGAATGGTCTATACATTTCTCCACATTCTAATGTAGAGAACTTAAAGTCCTCGACATTCTATCTTCAAGGAAAAAATCAGGTAACATCCCTCTTACAAATTTTCCTTTTAATTTTCCAGTACAGACCTTAACACATACTCAACAATATCCCTTTACCTCTTCATGAAAGATAAGTAAGCATGGATTTACGTTCAATGTCATCAGAACTCATTTGATTATCAGTCCAGTGCATTGATTAGCTTTTGAATTCACTGTTCGCTGCTATTGATCCTAATGATGATGGTTAACATCCACTGAGACCAGACTTTGTTCTATCAGACCTAAAGAAACAGATTATTTAGTTTGATTTAAGATTTTATTCCTATGCTCAAAAAGCTTGGAGAGAAGCGTCCCAAGCTCACTATAATTTTGACATCGTAAAAGGCTAGGAAGGTCAGTATTGCGACAAAGATTATGAAACTAAGATCTAAAGTGGTTATTCTTGGGACACTCTAAGAGGAAGTGGTTTTCATCCTCAATGTTCCTATTCTCACAGAGATGGCAGATCCTTTACATCCATGGTGTTTTAGGAACTGCCCAGCGACCTGTTTCACTATGGAGCTCAAGTGAGTTCATTGTAATATTCGCTATATTAATTTTCTTCTTTATGCTAGCTAAAATAGAGAGATACTTTTGATCTTCTAGGGTGGGGTTGATGACCTTCTTATAATAACTTAATTTTCTTTTAGCTGCTAAATATTTCTCACACCACATTTTTTCTTTGAACTTCGAAGTAACAATATTTTTAATGTTATTAATGTTTTGCATTGCATCATTCTCATTGATCTCCCAATGGTTGCCCTCGTGTCTTTATACCACCCCACTTGAGCCTTAGGTGGTTTTGGCTGGAATTTAAATCTATCTTAGGAAGTCTATGATTTCCTATGTTATTGAGCTTGTGCTTGTACAACAAAAGCCTAGTCATAGCTAGGCTCTCGATAGGGGAAAGACCTACTTCTATGAGGAGAATAGGGTAGGGTGTATTGCTTTTAATTTTCATGTTATACGTTATAAAGCACTTCTGGATTTTCTCTATATTTCTCCAGGATTCTCTAGAGATATTGCAACCCCAAACCTCACATCCATATAAGATAACAGGAGTGACTAAAGTTTCAAAGAGGAACTTCTTTTTATCCCACATTACGAGGTTTACCATTTTACAATTATTTTTAAGACCAAAGTAAGCTTCCCACCCGCCATTAATCCTTTTCTCAATGCTATAGTTCTAGTTGAGCTTGTGATGAATATCAATTCCTAGGTACTTGTAAGAATACACTTCCTCCAAGTTATTATTTTCATACATAAAATTAGCGTATGTTTCCTTCTTGGATTTGATAATCATAAATTTTGTTTTGTCAG
Source organism: Pinus tabuliformis (assembly GCA_031772625.1). Taxonomy (NCBI): domain Eukaryota; kingdom Viridiplantae; phylum Streptophyta; class Pinopsida; order Pinales; family Pinaceae; genus Pinus; species Pinus tabuliformis. Next base: position 1,225,806,313 of record CM062809.1, read on the forward strand.
TGTTAACAGTCATACCCATGGTAGAGCAGAAATCCTTAAGAAGCCTAAGTTGTTTATCAAGATCAGATGGACACCTTGCAAGGAGAACAATATCGTCAGCATAGAGAAGAAGGATGACGACTATCCCAGCTAATATCGTGCCAACACATCTTGCTTCCTCTAGATAACCTTTGAGCTTGTCAATGTAAATGCCAAAAAGGGTAGTTTGGCAACATTCTCATATAACCTAATAGCGGGAGCTCTCAACTCGAAAGGAACCTTTAGCTCTTCTAATCTATTCCAAAGGTTGTTTCTAGGAACCGTATCAAAAGCCTTTCTAAAGTCCACAAAGAAACAAAAGAGATTGGATTTATCAACATGACATTCCTCCACAATAATCCTAAGCGTAATGAGGTGGTCTGTTGTTGAGTCATGCTTCTAAAATCCGCTTGGCCTTTAGCCTGCTTACCTTCACTTTCAAGCCATATGTTGAACTTCTTTTCCAAAATATTTCCATATAACTTAGCTAAGAGAGGGTTGATCATAATTGTCCCATAATTAGAGGGGTTATTTGTATCCCCATTTTTAAAGATAGGGATAATAAGGCTCTTAGTCCATAGCTTAGGGAACCCTTGCTTGACTGCTTGATTGAAAAGCTTGTGGATGTGGGGGATGAGGACAGCCTCCAATTTTTAAGATTTCTGCTTGGTAACCTTCAATGTCCTTAGCTTTCCCATTAGGTAGGCGTTTAACCCCAAAATAAATGTCTTCTAGAGAGAAAAATTCTTTTGTTGCGAGCAGGTTTTCAAAGTTATCCATGACATTTGGAGATTCATAGAGTTTTTTAAGATGGGAATTCCAATCGTGTAAAGCAATTTTATTATTATCTTTAATTTTCCTAGTCAGAATATGCCTCCAAAAATTCTTTGGAGCTACCTTAGAGAGGTGTAAGATATTCTCTTGTCTTTTATGAATGTACTTCCTCTTTTTCCTTTTAGTTAGGGTTTTGTATATTTTTATCTTGCCCATTTTAAGAGATTCATCAACAACTTCCTTAATTGCTCTCCTCCCCATTTTACAATCTTTGTCATACCATGGGTTCGTTTTGTTATTTCTTTTATTATTTGAAACTTCAATTGAGAACTTGTTCATAGAATATGAGAGGGTTGTGGTAAAATTATGATAGAGGTCTTCTATGTTGTCTATACTAGATAAAGGAAGCAAATTAGTTTTTAACTCTTTTAGAAAGAGATCATTTTTGTTTCTATCAAATATTAAGTTCTTTTGGCTATAAGAATTATTTTCTATGGGATCTCTATGCATGACAAGGTTGAGAGTTATAATTAAAGGCCTATGATCAGAGTTAGGCTCGTGGTCGTTTAAGATGTCAATCAACATACTTGTGTCCTACTCCATCACTTTGGAATTGATGGAAGTTTGCTGAAGGTCATGGTACTAATTAAAATTTGTGCACGTACTACCAATACCTTGTCTGTATTTACAACATTTATAAACATGTAGTCTAAAGAACGAGCATACTAGTCCAGAAAATAATAGAAATTTTCGTAAGATTATGACAAAATTCTGCATAAATTTTTGAAAATTTGGGTTACAACTATGAAAATTCAGGATTTTGGGTGCCCTAGGGTTCTTAATGGTGGTGAATAAATTTCCATAATCAAAAAAATTATTCAAACACTCTAGCATTCTGATTTTTTGAAAAACATTTTAGCGGATTCTAACAAATAAATCTATTTATAGCATTGGTAAAAACTGAGAATTAAACTGAAACTCCAAAAAGTTTCACTTAAAACACCTTGTTTTAAAATATATTAAAAAAACATACCAACACATTCCTTAAATTAAATAAATAATTTTAAGTTTCAAAGTAATTGTTTTGTAAAACATATGTCAAAATAAAAACATAATATTTTTATAAAATTAAAATATTAAAAAACAATTATAAACACATTAAAATTAAAGTATCAATAAAATAAAATAAAAATACAATTTTAATTTTAATATTCTAATAATAATAATAATAATAATAATATCCATTTTTAAGGTCACAACCAAGCCAGACACCAAATTGGTGTATGAGACCCCCTTTTTTGTGGGACAAGGGACCCACCTCCATGCAGCGATTTGACTGCTAAGTCTACGAAGGCATACATACTCTACCCCCCTCTAGTTTTGAGCCTGTGACCTCTTAGGAGGAAACACATTCTCTTAACCATTAGGCCCACTCAAGTTGTATCCATATATTATCATTTATGTTTATAAAATTAAAATATTAAAAAACAATTATAAACACATTAAAATTAAATTATTAATAAAATAAAATAAAAATACAATTTTAATTTTAATATTCTATATATTATCATTTCTATATATAAATTTAAAATATTAAAAAACAATTATAAGCACATTAAAATTAAATTATTAATAAAATAAAATACAAATACGATTTTAATTTAATATTCTATCTATTATTATTTTTGTACAATTTAACATTTAAATGTGTATCCTGTCGATCTTAGAGAAATGTAAATATCAAATTTCTCCTATGCGACATTGAACATATGACATGTCAAAATGCTGCTATGTGACATTGAACATATTTCAAGACTAAACATTTAATTCCCAAAATAAAATGGTTACATTGAACATATGACATGTCAAAATGCTGCTATGTGACATTGAATATATTCCAAGACTAAATATTTAATTCCCAAAATAAAATGGTTTCATGAGGGATATGACATTAAAGAAATTTTGAGATCTAAAATGGACCTCTTAATAAATATTATAAAATAATAATGGAAATAAGATTATATTACATCATCAAATTTTACAAGGAAAAGAGAAAAACTATTTTGATATCTCGTATTTTCAACTTATCTCCCTACAATTTTACTCAAATTTCGAGTGGGAGCACTTGTTGGATGTGAAATTTAATTCTTCATCCAAAATGTCCATGTTAAATACTTTCGATGCACCATGCTACATGAAAAATAAGAAATACATAAAAAATATGATTGCAATCATGTTTTTTTTTATGTATATCTCATTTTTCGTGTAGCAGAGTCCATCAAAAGTATGCATCATTGGTACTCCTTGGATTAGGAATTAAATTATGCATCCAATGAGTGCATCCAATGACATAGCACATGCGTTCATGACATACTAAACAATACCCTTAATTTTACTACATACATGGAAATACCTCTAAAAATCACATTAATTAACCCCCTACCAATACAGATCAAATACACCTTCCTGATTTAAAATACCCCTACTTCACTAGATATTGTAGGTATCCATTTTTTCATTAACATTTTTTATACCCCTTTATATTTTTTCATTAACTTTGAGCTCCATTTTATACATGCCAATATAAAAACCCTTTAACCCCTGTTATATGCTCAATATATTATGTCATTTTTTCCTCAATATAAATCCCCCAATATGAATGCACGCGGTATGGTATTGCTCCCCTAGTGAAGCTCCTGTGGTTTTGGCCCTTGTTGGATGTTATGGATTTTTTCTAGTCATCAATGAGTAGGTGCCCCACCCTTTTTGTATTTCTAATTCTTACATTTTCTTTTCCTCTTTCAATGATGGCATTGTGATGCAATGTCTAAATAGTTCATTTTTTAAGATATGGTTTTAATTCAGTAATTGAAAATTTCTTTTATAAGTAAAATGAGAAATTCTATCAAGATGACACATGTTTAAATAATTCAAAATGAATTTCAACATGGTAATAAAATTGATTATAAATTTTATTGCAAAAAGGATTAAAGATACAAAATTTCAACTACATGTTATGAAAAAAGAGTATATTTCATCACATCTTCCAAAAAACTATCTAATTAGGAATATAAGTACAAGCATAAATAGTGAGATGATGAATATTATTAAGAAGAGTCTCCTAGACTTAGATCTATCCACATGGTGTCAAATTTGAATTTGGAGGAATTGAAAGAAGATTATGTTGTAAAAAAGGAATATCCATTGTCGAAACTAACAACAGAGTTGCATCCTGACATTCAAGCTAAGGTGATCAAAGGGGACGAGGTAGAAAAAGATGAAAAAATAATTAGATTCACTCGATCAAGACAAAAGGGGAATAGAGGGCTCAATTATAACTACATCATAGGTAAAGAAAGCTTGGATGATGATAATGAAAAAGATAAATCTTCGATATTGATGCAACAAATGATTACACAAAGGCAAAATCATAAATTAGATTAGCCCTTTTTTTTTATTTTGAAATCAATTTGTAAGTGTTTACACATGTTCTATTAAATCTAAATAAAATGCAGTTGTAAGAGGAAATGTTAGATATTCCCTTCTAAAAACTTCAAGGGAAGAAGAATCTAAAATTCATGATAGAGGTCCTAAAATTAGATATTATGTTGTTGTATGAAAAGGCCACAACTTTTTAAAATATAATATGATGAAAATGATTTTTGGGGTTCTTTCACTTTCAAGGTTTTTAATTGCTCGTGATCCTGGACTTGTGGGTTATGGCCCTGTTGACACGCAGAATTGACCTACTCATCAATATGAGGGAAAAACCTAGTCTAGGGTTCTTTAAGAACCCAAGTCATTTGGGATAGATTCCCTTGATGAGTTTTATGGCTCCATTAGCCTAATGTTTCTTTCTCTTTCGAGAACAAAAAGTTTACGGCTCAACTAGTTTTCCTATTATACATATGTACAACTGGTTAGGGAAGAGTTTTTTCTTATACACAAAGCTACAATGAATGGGAAAACACCAGAAGGATAACTCTAATTGGTCTAAAATAAATTATTAAAAGAATTAGTTATATTTTACACAAAAGGAATACTAATACAATTGAATTCCAATGTAATGAAAATGTAAAGATAACAAGCAAGAACACAACTATGTGTGTTATTACTTGGAACAAATGAAATAGCAATCACCAAAAATCTAAAGATAAAATGAAATGTGAAATTATAAATATGCATTCGGCAAGTAAAATATATATTATAATCTAAGACTGATACAATTTCCTATTCAATTCAGATTCACCATTCACTTAACACTAAGTAGAGGCATCCCTTAATGATAAATGAAAGATAGTAAATGATTATAGAAAATAAGACAATCTAACTAATTCACTTGTGTTTCATACACATATGTCTAACAAATTCAACTCATTAAAAACATAGTCCATAAATTCAAAGAGCACAACACATGTAAATTAAATTATTTCCTTGCAAAAAACAATCGTTAGAAAAATAACTTAATTTGAAGCATGAGAAAATAGAATTAATTTATGGCATACCGAAAAATAGATATATCAATATCATCTCAAAGGGACATGTTCATATGAGAGATATTTTTTTTAAAGTACAAGATTCCTTGAAACATTATTGAGGAAATCTATGAAATTCTGAAAAAACAACAATGAACTTAATTAAATAAAACTTCAAATTATATTAAAATCATTCAACATGTTCTTACAACATGAAATTTGAAGTATCAATGTCACTCCAAAATAAAATTCATCTATCTACCCACCGTGTATAGCACTTGGGTTCGCCATCCTCTTTCTCATATGTTTTTAATGTATTTATACCAAAAAGGATCTCCATACAAAAATAATTACAAAATAACATCAATATTTGTGTTCCCAATATCTCGGCACTAAAATGCATCCTACAGGTATGATGCATTGGTCATGACAATATTGTTTTCTTTAAAAATAAACAAACATAATGACTCAACATGCCAAGTCAATAGGCAATGATAACCCATAACACCAAACATGAAAGGGATATGTGGAGGTGCAACTGTAGACAATACATGTAGGATAGAAAAATGCATATAATTAACAAATCATTACCTAAATTAAATAATAGCTACAAAATCAGATATATTGTAGCTATTATTATCAAAACTTATTCAAACAACCAATAACAATTTGTACCTCATTATAGATATAAAACAAAGAAAATATTGGATTTCAACGTTTATTTGGAAATCCTTGCAAATATGAAGTGATAATAACATTAACACCGAAGGCCTTGATAACTACTTTCTTTTCAGTTACCTGTAACGTTTCCCTAAGTTTGATTGTTTGTTTGTCATATCTTTCTTTAAGGGATTTGTTATGTGACCTCAACTACATATTTTATTTCTGTAACTGTTGAAATTGGTCTTTTAATTGAGAAACTACACGTGAAGAATTTATATTTCTAATACCACATCCAAAAGAATTTAAGATAATCATTATTTTTTCCATGTTCAATATTGATATTGCTTTCAGGTTTACAAAAAACAAAATTGTCTACACAACCCTCAGGCAAAGACATTTAAGCAATCTTAATGTGAATAAGTGGAGATGATTTGGTTTTATGTCTATTTCATTTAACTCTGGAAATCATCCTAGCAAGTTTCTTTCTTTTGACTTGAGTTGAAAAGACAGCATTTTTCCCACATTATCTTATGTCTTTTGTAGGTTCGCTTTGGTCATCATGCAAAAAGTTGTTCAAATAAACACCAAAGTTATCTTCCAATGCATAATCAGGCTTTCAATCAATAGCCCCGACCATAATCCTTTAATCCATGTTGCTGGTGATTCGGGCAAGAGCCGAGTCAAAGTAGTTTTCATTAAAAATAAATGGTGTATCCTAATATCTATGGTTTTCAATTCGAGATAGAGAAACTAGGCTTTTTGAAGTTCCTTCACAAAAACCCTGTTAATTTTCCGTTGCTAGCGGAGGTATTACCTCTCTACACTTGTCTGAGGGTTTGGTTAAATTCTTTGAACACAAGAAACTATCCAATATGTCTCCCAATTAATTGATTTGAAATTCAAGCAACATGTGAAGCAAGACATAATGAAAGAGATTGCACTCAAGGTTTTTCAAACCCCTCTCATACAATTTGGCCATTTTTGTGAGGCTCTTTTGAAAGCAAAAGGGAAAATTGAGATTATAGCTTAATAACATCATTAAAAATCTAAAGTGATAATAAAACACCTAGCCATATCGGCCTTTGCATGTCACATATATTTTAACAATCAACACTAAATCACATCACTTAGGTTTGAGTAGGTTTAAAAGAGTATATTTTATGTTATACATTGTTTTCTTTGACAAAAAGAACTTATCCCACATGACATCCTTCATTATGCAATTATTTAACCAACTTTCACCCTCAACAGAAAATTTTGTAACCACCGCAATGAAGGATTCATTCATTGCAAACTCGATATCTCCAATTTGCACAATTTTCCCATTAAAATAATGTGCAAATTATTTTTCTACTTCTAACTTTGGTGCCTTGAATGACTGAATGAAATCCCACCAATTGACTTTCTTGAATAAGGCAAGGTACTCTTTGTATTCCTCAACAATTTCCCCTAAAATTGGCTCAGTTCTCACAATGGGAGACATGAAAAATGCATCAAATTATTTGTAGGGGAATGGAAATGGTTCAAAATAGGCTATTAGCAACAAAGCAGTAGAAAACTTAGTTAGGGTTTAAGTGAATGTAAGTTGGAAGGAAAACATACCAAGAGCCTCAACTAAACAAGAAGGGTTTCAAAATAAATGACAATAAACAATCTCTTATAGGTTTTTGTGAAATGATTTTAGATGACTAGATGGAATGTTAAGCATGGAACATGGTAACCATTCAAAAACAAAAAAGAAATAGAAGAGAAAATAAATTGCAACTAGGAATGGACCTTGATGCTTAGAAAAATCCAAAGGTAAGAAGGTTGAATTATTACTATGTGAGAAGAAAAGGCAGTGGGACCAACTAGACAATTTACTTACAATGATGGAAAAGGAAGAATTTCATCTATGTCGAATTCCTCCTCAATTTACATATTGGATGTAGATTGAATACCTAACTGCCAAAAATGTTTATGAGTCACTTTGAAGTCACTTAACCTTTTAGAGCATATTTGAGCCATTGTTCATGGTAATATTGTAATGGTGTAATAGTCACTTCTTGCTTTACTAGGGCATCAAATAATTCATCTTGAGTCTCCTTTAAATCATAGTTCTCCTGGTGTACTATTTCAAATTAGACTTCATTTCTATTTATGAAATGAATTAACCATTTATCAATTTCTTCTTTGGAAGAATCAACAAGTCCATTCAAGTCATTTTCCCATGTGATATTTAGTACATTGACACATTCTTGCATTTTATCTTGGGTTAATAACATTGTATCCATAATTAAATTGGGACCTTTCATCTAGGCTTATCCGCCTCAATTAATTTAAAAATAGATCACCCCTTCTTGTCTTAATGTTATGGCATTTGGAAATTAATTCTCAAAGCGTATTAAAATTTTCCTTTCATCAATCCTTTAATTACTTCATTCTACTTTGGGATGGAAAATTTTATTTTTTTATTTGCGCTTCATTCATATCTGACACTTTCATAATAATTAATTATGATAAACAAGTTGGATGAAGTCATAGCCACTTTTCACACCTCTAAGATTATGTCAATCCTTCCATTTCTACTATTTTCTATGTATTCCCTTATTTCAATTAACAAAATTGAAGTTATTATGAACAAATATCTGGGGTCGCAATGGGTTCCCCTCTATCACCAATTGTCGCAAATTTATACATGGGGTATTTTGAGAAAAAGGCCCATGACTCATACCCTTTGAAACCAGCATGGTGGAAGAGATTTGTTGACGACACCAACTTAAAATGGACCCATGGTAGGACTGAACTTGAGAATTTTTTTAATCATCTTAACTCCATCTCATCAGAAATTAAGTTTACTATGGAGCTTGAAGAAAAAGGTAAAATTTCTTTTTTAGATGTCCTTGTTATCTGAAAATAGGATGGTACTTTGGGACACCAGGTCTTCAGGAAGAAAACCCACACTGAAAGCTATCTTCATGTTGATTCATAACATCATCCATCCCAAAAATTTGGGGTCCTTAACACTCTTGCTGTTAGGGCCCTTAGAATTTTTGACGCTGATCACCTTAATGAGGAAATTAAGCACTTAACTTCTGTTTTTAAAGATATGGGATACAAGGAAAAGGATATTAAGAAAGCTATAAAAAGAGTTGAAGGAAAGGTCCTCTCCAAGGGCCCTCAAGAGAATTGTGGAAAATTTTACCTCCCATTCATTCAAGGAGTCACGGATAAGATCACCAATATTTTAAGAAAGAAAGACATATTCACTCAGTTTACGACATGTGGAATAATTAAACAAAGAATGAGGTCTGTCAAGGATAGCATCGATCAACAACAGCTTAAGGGAGTTTATAAGATTGATTGTTCTTGCGACAAAAGTTATATTGGAGAGATAGTGTGCTCTTTAAAAACAAGACTTAAAGAGCATGGAGTAGATATCAAGAATGGGAGATCACGCACTTCAGCCCTTGTAGAGAACTCCTCGAAAACCAAGCATCATGTTTGTCTGAATAACGCCAAGGAGAGGGCTTTCTTCTCGCAGTAGAAGAGGAAGGTCTCGAGCCTCTGACTCTCGACCCGGTCCGATTCCTGCCACAGGCTCCGCCATTTTCACCTTTGACAGTGCTCTCAATAGGCCCAGGATCACAACCTATTTTACAGTGGTGTTTCAGGAGGAAGGTTTAGCTGTTGATTTAAGGACACAAGCAGAAAATTCGAGGGCTATCCAGGACCCCTCTTCATCTTTTCAGCTGGCTACGGAGAACATGCCTCAGCGGGAAACAAATGAGCAAAGAAGCAGCGCGCGGGAGCCGATGATGGTAGATCTGGGCACTGATGCTCAGAATGTGACACAGTTAGAGGAACCACCTGATATGGGCTGGTGTCGAATTACTGAAGAGCCCATTGATGAATAGGAAGGCCATCCATGCCTCTCTTTTTGTAGAATGCCCCTGTCCACAGGGCAAGGTTGTAAGGCGGCTCGGTCATGGGTTTCTGTTATTGTCTTGTGTTTCAGTGATCATTCTCCTCTGGTCTTTTTTTGAGTTTTTGACTTGTCTCATGTTTCAGAGATTATTCCCCTGCGTGGGAAACAAAATCAGACATTTTTCAAACATGCATGTTTTGGATAGAACTGCCTCCCGCAGGAGCAGGGTGCTTGACTACGGTCATGATGTAAATTTACTACCTCTTTGTTAATATAATAGATTTAGCATTACGTAGAAAAAAAAAAGATATTAATATCAATTTATTAATAGTAATAAAATATTTATATATTGCAACAATAAAAATAAAATTTATTAATTTTATTTAATGGATTAGGTTTTTAGATTTTTTCTAAAATTTTTTATAATTCATTATTAATTTTATTTATAAATAAAACTATTAATTACTTATATACAAAAAATTTAATTAATTATTAATTATTTTATATTCATTTTATTAATGTAGGCTTAGTTTTATTTTGGAATTCGTTGGCTTTTTTATTTTTGTTCATGCATTAGGTTTTTATTTATTTATTTTGGTTGGATAACTCTTCCTTCAATCTATCTCTCAAATTTTTGTCCTGAAGATGGATCCCCTTTGGGGTTCGAAATGTCGACAAGATGTACATAATACTATGGATAATCTGAATCACAATTTTCCAAAAGAAGGTCAAATCCTTGAACTACTTTCTATTTTAGAAAATCTATCTTTTATTGATCGTGGATATTTGTTCAATGATTTGTAAACTATCATGGATATTCCACTTGACAATTTGTCACAATAGATCTATTAATATAAACCAATATTTATACTATGAAGGGTTAATTCCTTTAGATTGCATATTTATTATTACTATTGTGTTGTTTATGAGCGCAATAGATAATATGTGGAAAATAGAGAACAAGTAACTACAATAACTCACAAACCATGATGAACACCAAGATATGCTCTCAGAAACCATTACTAGAAGGTGAGGCTACTTCACTCTCTTTTATCCATAATGAAAATGATGCAAGTATAGAGAATAAGGCACTCTCTATAGAGTTACATGAGACCTATGGCCTGTGAGTTGCTATGGAATACAAGCCCCATCTAGTACGATATTTGTTTATCTACACTTAGCTACTTTGCTTTGTTATGGAACAAAATGAAAGAAAATATATTGTAACCCCTTTTCATCCTAGTGGTTCGATTAGAACATAGCCTAATACCTAACTAGGTGTTAAGTTTGACCCATTTAACCCTCAACATGAGTTATAACCAAACCTTCATAGATTCTTCTTCATATTCCCCGTGTGTCTATCTAATATTCCATGAGTAATAAGGGTTGACATTGCATCCTTTCGAACTCTTGTGGTCAATAATGATAGGTCAACTTCCAAGATGCATAACTTTTTCATATGAACTTCGATTAACACATTTATTGCACCATTGTAAATATTTTTAACTATAGAATAGTGCCATGGGATTCAACACCTAAAATAGAAATCATTACCCCAAAAAAATATCATTTAAGAACTAAAACTAGCTCCAAAAGGTTTCAAACCCACATTCTCTAAACTCGGTCCCATAGATAAAAATTCTCCTCTAAGATAATTCCTCATATTTTCCACATCAAAAGCATTGATATGGATGGAAAATTATATGTTGATCCAATATAGGTCATACCTCCCCATTTTGTGAGGATATTTGTCCCTAAAAGCTTTACTGAATGAGGTGAGGAGATTTTTCCTTTTCCTTCTCCATGGAGTACCATTTAGCACTCCTTGGAAGCTTTCCTTTCAATTCATTTTACCATTATTTATCATGCCTCAGTCTTGTAGTTGTATACATCCTTTGAAAATTGTATCCTTTCTTAACTATGCCTAAGCATTTGGTGCTAAATCATTTATGTAGGGTTGGACCTTCCACTCTTCTTAGTCTGACATGGAGGATCATATAATTTTTGATTTCCACATTCACCATTGAGTAAATGTACATATATAGGTAGATTGAGTATGTAGGAATTATCTCCCTCCTTTTCTAGTATCTCGAAAGGACCATATCATATTTCCTTGACTTTATTAATAGGACCCTATAACCTTTCATTTTTAAACTATATACATACTATGTGTCCCATACTAAATGAACTCTCTGTCTTCTGTTGATTATGCATGGCCTTGTATTTTTCTTATGACCTCTTGAGATCCTCTTGTACCTATAAATGGATTTGTCTAATCTTATAAACATTTGTTTCTACTCTTAAATTATCCCCTATTAGATCCTCTATTATTCCTCCTTAATTTACATGTAATACATCCAAAGGTGAAGATGGAAAAGGTCTAAAACAAGCCTCAATGTTGACCTACCAGTTGAAGTGTGAATTTCTCTATTGTAGGAATGATGTAAATAGACGATATTTTCATCACAGGTATTGATATACTTTTGAGTCTAACCCCTCAAAATACAAACCAATCTTGTTGACTACTTTATTTTCCCATCTTTCTGGTGAGCGTCAGTATTGCAGCAAGAATGCTGCAACACCTGGGCTACCAACTTTACTTTTATCAACTCGGTAGTTCGTAACAAACTTGGAAGCGTCGGTGCTATATGCACAAGTACTAGTTCTCACTGCAGTTTGTTACTTTGTCAGCCGGCGCGAGATCACTAGGATCTCAAGCCAACTTCTATAGAATTTAGAAGAAGCTCTATGTGTGATGAAAGGAAAGAAAGATTACTCTACAAATGCTATTCTAACTGTAGAAAGGAGAAAGACTCGAATGTAAAGCAAAACCTAGTAAATCCTAATTAACAAGTTAATTCTATATTTGCCAAAACATTATGAAAACCATGAAAGAAATGCAATTACCTAATCAAGCAAATAGAAAACATCTAGTCATGTTATTTCTAGAAGTAAATCAGCAGAAAACATATTTTTGGATTTTTATGTGTTTTTATACGAATTTAACGTGCATCTAATTTATTGTGTGTGAGTGGCAGCGAACAGGTGGCGTTAGAGGGAAGTTTTGGAACTTGGGAGGATGTAGGATAGTGTGGATGGTTCCTAGGAGGTCTTAGATGGCCTTATGGAGGCTTTTCCCACACTCGGCCTTCAAAAGAAAGCCTACAGGAAAAACTACAGGTGGACACGGGAGATCTATAGGAGGAAAACAGGGAAACTACAGGAGGCCTATAGGAGGAGGCCGAGAGCAATTTTTGCTGTTTTGAGGGTGTGAGAGTGGGTGGAAAAGGTGGATGAAGGTTGGAATGAGGTGTTAGGGCACCTAAGATCTTCCATGAATCACCGGGGGAGAGAAGGATGATTGAATTTGCTCAAGGAGAGAGGAAGAAGTTCTATAAAAATGAAGGACACTAGGGCAGAATTGAGGTGAGGTTTTGGAGACCTATATGGAATGGATCAAATGGAGGGTGTGATTTTTGGTAAGCTATCCTACTGCTAGAAGAGATCTTCTGCATAGAAACTAACAGTCAACCAAGAAAATCAAGCAAACAATTAACTGAGTGCATACTAGGAAAAACAAAGTTTTGAATTAAAATGGCCTAGACTATGATGCATAGAAGGAAATGCTGGGAAATCCTATAAGAAAGGAAAGCATGCAAAGGACGATTATAAATCAGGAATGGAACATGATAAAGAATATCTAAAGCAAAGAAAAACTGGACTATCAACCTCCTAGAGCACTGCAAACACGAGAACTCCTAGGAATGAGGAAACTCTGTGTTTTTGGGGCAGGAAGAGAGTCTTTGCCTCAAATCATGGTCCCAGAGGGAGGAAGTGAGGCCAGGGCACTACTACTAGCCTTTTGAATCTTTTCTGTTCACTTCTTAACCTGCTATAGAAAGTACAATTGGAAGCAAGCTACTAAATCATCAAAAGCAACCTATTCTTAACCATTAAAGAAATACATCTAAGAGAAAACTAATCTACAACTGAAGTAAAGCATACAAATACAATTGAAGAGAAGTTTGGCTACTTGGATTGGACCCTAACCGAAGAGCTTCAACCCTCTGAGGTAACTCAGTGCTAGCTCAAAAAGGATTCCATCTTTATTATAAAAAAATAACAAGATTACATAAAATTGTCACAAAAATAAGCTCGAAATTTGAGCAGAGTTTACATAAGCAAAAAGTCTAACCGTAGTGAGGCCCTAGGCCTCTCTACTTATACATATGAAGCTACCAATAGCTTCCTTAAAATCAGGGAGGCTTGGCTCCCAAAACTCGAGATAACTAACAATCATCTTCCACTTGCTTGGCTGCCTTCTAGTGCATGATTCAACTGCTTGTACTATGAGCTGAATGAAGTGGAACTCGAAGTGAGGAGAAATAAATGAGGGGGATTCCCTCCTATAAGCCCTCTCCTTTTTCTATTTCAAGTTATTGCTGTAGTTTTACCACTAGATCCTTGACTTTGACCTCGAAATCTATCAATAATCTGCATTAAATACATGTTAGACCACATGGCATAATAACTAACTCAATTCACGCTATAAGCATAAACATAATCAGAAAATCATACAATAAGCTAAGAGAATGGTTGATTTGACTAGGTTAGGAGGTAAGATGAGCCCATATAATTACCCATTTATGAGGCTTATCATCACCCCCCTATTGATGGTGTTTTTCATCCTCTAAGCAACCTAGTCAATCTCTTCATCTTTTATGGCCCTAAGTGGCCTCCCTAGCATTCCAAGCTTCTGATGTGGTCTGCTCATGTTCTCCATAAAATCCTGCATTCCTTTCTATGTCCTTCCATGATCCGAATCTTGGGCGGAGACCCCCAAGATCTAAAAAAAAATTGAAATGGATCTTGGGGGGAGAGACCCGCAAGATCTGAAAACTTGAATTGCTAGAAGAAAAATAGGAGAATGCCCAAAGGACAAAGCCAAGGTGGGGTGACCCAAGACAACCTGTCAAAGCCGCAAAAAAAGAGAAACACCACGAAGTTGAAGAAGGACACAGGAAAGTGGTGTGAGTTCCACAAGAGTCCCACTCATAACACAAGTGAGTGTTGGACCAAGCAGACGCTAGTGGCCGAATTGAAGGCTTCTGAATCAGATGCATGTTCCGACCCTGAGCCAGAACCTGAAAAGGGGAATGGCAAAGGGAAGCAGATCATTGATGCGGATCCCAGCGCCACTGTTGCCACTGCCAAGATCCAGAAGAATGAGCCTGAAGACCTAGAGGAGGGGGAGCGCCTTTTCCACTCACAGATGTGGGTGAAGGGTTCGTCGCTGCAATTCATTGTCGACAGTGGTAGCCAAAAGAACCTTATTTCAGTAGAGGTCGTGAAGCAGTTGGGCCTACCGACTACACCACACCCACAGCCGTACAGTATCGATGGCTTCATGAATGACGAGATCTCAAAGTTCGCCAGCATTGCCGCCTTCCCTATAGCATCAAGCCCTTCACAGACGAGGTATTGTGTGATGTTACACCTCTGGGTGTTTGTAGTGTACTATTAGGCCAGCCATACTTGTGGAGGCGACATGTTGTGTATGAGTCAAGGCCTCATGCTGTCATTATTTATTTGAATAATTCATTATACAGGATACCAGAGGTAGCCCCACCTA
This sequence comes from Pinus tabuliformis, assembly GCA_031772625.1. Lineage (NCBI taxonomy): Eukaryota > Viridiplantae > Streptophyta > Pinopsida > Pinales > Pinaceae > Pinus > Pinus tabuliformis. Next base: position 1,225,821,782 of record CM062809.1, read on the forward strand.
CCGCCACTTCTTTGATTGCTACTAAGCAAGGCGACAAGCTCATCTCCCAGACTAGGAAATTCATTTTCTGTCTGGTTCGCTCCCAAAGTAAGGGAAAGATCATTGCTACATCCATGACCCCCGTAAAGGGTTCCTCCACGCAGCAGCAACAGCAATGGGATACAGTCATGACAGAACACAGGAACAACTTCTCCTCACCCACAAGGGTACCATACAAGTTTCAGGTGGGCAAGAAATTTTGGTTACATCTACAGAGAGAACGCCTTACCAGAACCCATCAGAAACTCAGACCACTCTGACATGGTCCTTACACCAGTACCAAGGCTATGGTCAACAATGCTTCGAAGCACAACATTCCTCCATTCCTTGGCTTGTACCGAGTGTTCAATGTGGACCGTCGTCAACCATGCTTCCCACCATTTCTGGACACATCAGAGATTGCAGAGCAACTCACCAGAGACCCATCTCAGGAGAAGCTTCCTCATCTCAGGGAGGAACTCAACGCAATGGGGACCATTGCTTCCTAAGGGGGGAGGAATGATCCAGGTGGATGTTGGTGGCCACCCAAATATCCCATTTGGACCCCCACAACTGTCTCTTTTAGCATTTTCAGTTTCCTTAATTATAGCACAACTTACTATTTTTAGCAGTTTTTCGGGTCCTGAACTTCCAGAGCCGTTTTGAGGCCCTAAACGACGTTTTTTGGTAAATCTGGGGGCAACACGGGTCCATGGACTAATGTTTCCCTTCCCAAAGTGGTAGTTCTCAGATAGATCTTTCTAACGAGCTATTGTACACATCAAATGGAGATCATATGCCAAAGTTACGACCCGGGAAGTTGATGTACCAATTTACCCAAACGGGGCCCACAGTTTGGTGTTTCATCTTCTAGGGTTAGGTTTTGGAATGTTAAGGGTTTTCCATTGTTTCTCAACAATAAATAGGCCTTCGAGCCTCATTGTAACATAGTTCAGAGGCATGTAGCCACTACATCTCTTCTCATAGATAAGCTACCATCGCCCTAGCTAGTTTATTTCCATTACTGTTTGTAAGCATATTTCAGTATTTTACATTAATGAAATGAAGTATTATTTCCACTACATATCTGTGTTTATGGTTATCTCTGTAATTTTTTGTGTTCCTGTTTAAGTCTGGATCATTCCATTGCTCCTCCTCTCCTTCTTCTCTTCTGCCTTCTAGCATAACTAATATGAGTGGAAGACTCAATTTGAGGCCAATCTAGTTGACCTTCAACCTTTGCATGGAGCGCTTGTACATTGGAACTCTTTTTAATGCCTCCTTCAACTTCATGGGGGAATGGTATTCCCTAATCTGCAAACTGTGGGGTAGGGTGTTCCATCATCTCATGCATGCATGCACACAGTCCTCCCCAAGTAGCCTAAACATATCTTCAAAGTGTGCAATGGCCTATTCTTGATTGGCCAAATATTTATGGGCAATCTGAGGGTCATTGGAAAGCAGGTTGTGTTCGTTGATGAGTGCCATAGGATCTAATGGCCCAGCTCTTATCATCAACAGTTCATTCTTCTCTATTATTAACAATCTTTTCATTTCTGCTGCCCTCAATTCTTCATGGTTCATCCATGAGGCCATGGCCATTAATTGCAAATCCCATAGCTTGGCATTGGGGTCCCACACATTCATGTCTATGAGGGCCATGTTGTTGTAGGTAGAGCTCTACCATATTTGCTTTATCCTCTGAGGTGCTTTAGTCACACAAATCCATGAACTACCTATAGTCTTGGAAAGGCATTGTGCCTGTTTGTGCCATAGATTTTATTTGGAATTGAAGCCATTGATCTTTCAGATAGAGGCCATAAGATTTGGCTGGTGTTCTGCATTGTAATGCTTCCATGGATAAGATGGCCATGTATGCCAAATGAGGCTCTTTCTCCTGCAGCTACCTCCTTAGTAATTCATTTTCATTCTCCAGGTGGCTTCTTGTAATGGCTTCTATGTCTCTGAGAGCACTCAATTCTTTGCCCATTTCCCTGAGTTTGTTTTCCATATGGCCAACATCCTCAACCCCTTTGGACTTGGCTATCTACATCCACCTATGTGTTCTCACTCTCTCTTTCTCTAATTTGAAAAACAATGGAATGGAAAATTTTTGTGGGATTATCCTGCCTACCTCAAGTAGATTGTAATAAGAGGAAAGATTAAGTTGGGGGCCAGGTTCTTGTAGCTCTTGTGATTCCTCCTTCACCTCTGGCTATCCTCCTATCTTTTTCTAAAGCTTTTCTGCCTCCTGTAATTTGGACAGTGTCTCTTGTAGGACTGTTTCGCGATCCTGCAGAACAGTCTTTCCCTTCCATGTAGAAGATCTTGGAGTTCCCCTTTCATAGGTTATAGGTGTCTTGGAAGGAGATTCTTTCACCTTGGCAGAGGGTGAATCTTCAATGATAATGGGAATCTTTGAGGAGCGCTGAGGTTTGCTTTTTTTAATTCTTGTGCCCTTCCTTTCCCTAAAATACATGGAGGTTTTTCTTTTCCTCTTCTTCTTTGGCTTAACTGGTGTACTGAGGGCAGTGAGGGCAACTGTTGCTTCTCTTTCCAAAGTTTCAGGGGACTCTTCTCCTTGCTCTACCCTCTCTGCCTCCTTTTCTCCATCTTTTGTCTCTTTTTCTTCCTCCTGCTCTACCCCTTCAACTCTCTCCTCCTCTATTTCTTTTCTTTCCTCCTCCGTGATAGTAGTACTGACATCATAGGTTAATGCGTTGATGTCATCCTCAACTGTCATATTTTTAAAAAATTCCCATTCTATAGGGATTGTAAGGGTATGGAGGGCATCCTCTACTGGGATTTTGATTAGGCCATGGTGAGCTAGCTGCTATGAATTTCCTTCTTGTACCTTGGTGCTGGAGTCAATGAGGGACTGAAGGAGAAAGTAAGGGATACTAAGCTTTTGATGCGCTGGGGTATCGATGCCATATCTCAATTATTGGAGGATTCAGAAATGATATCCATAAACAATGATGTACCTCCCCTCACAATAAATGCATTTGATTATTTGATAGCTAACCTCATCCCACGGATATGGTATACTAGTCCTCCTAATTCCATTTTTGTCTTCAACAGGGGTTTCATTATCTTGGAAAAATTTCTTCTTGGCAGCCAGGAAAATTGGTTTCTCATCTTTACTCCAAGGCAACCCAAGAGGAAGGGTAGTGACCCTACTGATGAATTTAGGGGTTATTTCCATGGAGAGGCCTCTAATGGTTACAGTAGCATGAGTTCTTGTGTGGGGGACTAGAGAGAGAGAAAATTCATGGGCAATTTCATCATCAAACCTTCTAAACTTCTCAAAGAAATTCACCCAGTTTGCCCTTGTGAATATTTCCACCACTTGAGGAGTGAATGGAGTCTAGTGGAGTTAGTGGGCTCTTTCCTCATAAATCCCCCTATCATATTGCCTGTACTTCATTTGAAAAACCAAATATGGAGGTGGAGACAAAAAAACAGAGAAACAGAGGAGACTGTGCTTTTTTTAAAACAAAAAGAATTTTTTTATGTATTTTCTTCCCTCTTAAAGACTTGTTTTATCTTCAATTTGAGGCCACTCTTTCACATTTTGATATATAATCAGAGGGCATTCATGAACCCTACCTCTTCAGACTACAATTCATGCCAAAAATCACGTTTTCTCCCTTCAAAATGACTCACTGCCCCTCCTGTAGAAGCCCACTGTCCCTCCTGTAGAAAATGCCGAGAGCAAGAATATGGAGGAAATCGATGGAGGATGGTGGTGATGAGGTTGTGGGGGCACAAGAAGACTGCTGTTTGGCTGATTTACGAGGAGAAAATGAAGAAAAAGTGGTGAGAATGCGCGGGGAGGAATGTTCATTACCCTTTATGGATATTTTCGGTTATGAGTGCTGAGCTGGAAAGGTGTACGTTGCCCGAATTAGGACCATTGGTCCCCACCTACTTGTTCATCATGGCAACTCCTTGTAATCATCACTCATTATTGCATCGGGGTTAACTCTTCCTCCCACTACCTGTCCTTGGCATCTTTTGTTGGAGTTGACTATGCGCACGTGTGGGTGACATCTCGGTTAAGTGGAGTCAACTAAATGAAGGTGGCCAAGTTAACTAGCCACCTTTCAATTTCAACCATCTCATTGCCTTCGTATGATTCCTAATTACACAAATGGAGATAGAGGAGTGATTTAGTTACTTACCTGTGATCTGAGTGTATTTGCTGCCATTGACTGTGAGGTGTTGCTACATGCTTTCATTTTCCTTCATGCATGTTGTCTCTGCTTGCTAAGGTGTTGTTGTGTGGTTTTATAGGTTATTCTTTTGCTGGAGCTAAGCTGCATGTGCCTTTTCAACCAGCAGATGTGCAATCTTTTATTGTTGGTGCTGGACTTCTATGGGATCAGCCGCTACATGAATTCCTACAGGAGCTCCTGTAGTTGCTTCTCCCCTTGAAACTTCAGCTTTTTCCCTATGGTTGGAGCTCGAGAATGATGCCAGAGGTGTAGAAAAATATGGAGGGATAGTAGGTAAGCTTCAGCTGAAGTTGATGGTGCCTTTTCTCCTTTTTTTTTTTTTTCAAAACTGAAAAATTATTTTTCTATGTTTTTTCTTGGAAAGGAAAAAAACCGATACTGATGCTTGGAGTGTGATGTAGTCTTGGTAATGATGGAAAATAGGTTTGAATATGGTAAGAGGGATTATAGGTTCCTCATGCAGCTTTTCATGTCCCTCAAACTGCCTCCATGAAACACTTGTGGCTCGCTGTAATTCCTACAGGAGCCTCCTGTAGAAAACACAGTTTTGGAAGAAGAGGTACAATGGGGTGAAAGAGATGCCAAAAAATGATGGAGGAAGGTGTGGAGAAGATGAGATGGGTGCTGGTATAAGTGTCGGGGTTCCCTTGGCATCTTCTTCTACTCCCTGTAGTCCTCTTGCAAACCTGCACTGCACTAAAAATTCATTTTTTCTTTGTCTTTATATATATATATATATATATATATATATATATATATATATATATATATATATATATATATATATATATATATATATATATATACATTTTTTAAAACAACTAGGGCGCGTTAGAGAGGTTTTCACCTTAATTGTCTGCCTTGGGCGCCTCCAATGGAGGTTTTCACCTAGGGATCTTATTTTTCCTTCTTTTTTTTTTTGACATCACTGGGCCACCTCAGAAGAGGTTTCCAACCCAATGACAGTACTCAAGCACCTCATGGAGGCTTTCACTTGAGTCCTTTTTTTTTCTTTTTTCTTCAGTGAGTGGGTGAAGTGGAAGCTAAGACATGCTCCACTACCATCACTATTTTATTTGAATCTTAAATAAAATCTTGCTTGGAGAGGGGTTTCTTGTAGACTTTCAACCGATGTCCATTGACAAGCATTGGGATGGCTTCATCATCAATGGTTATGATCAGAATTGAACCATTGTCATTGCATTTCTCCACAGTGTAGGGTCCCAGCCATCTTGTCCTCAGCTTGCCTTTGTAATCCTTATATCTCGAATCATAGAGTAATTCCCAATCTCCCTCTTGGAATTTCTTCTCCCTAATATTTCTGTCATGCCATATCTTTCTCTGAAGCTGAACTACTTCTGTATGGAGAAGGGCTTGCAATTTGTATTCATCCAATCCATTGAGCTGAAGTAATCTCTCCTTCTGTGCATGCTGAGGTCTAGGTCTAGCTGAGCTGCCATCCTTAGGCTATTGAATTCAAACTCTATTGATAGTAAATCATTCTTCCCATAGACCAGTTCATAGGGTGTGAACCTAGTGGTGGTATTCCATGTTGTGTTGTAGGCCCAAGTGGCCTTAACTAATCTGTCTGCCTAGTCTTTTCTGTTGCTGCTCACTACCTTGGTCACAATCCCTTCCAATGCTCTGTTAGTGACCTCCACTTGCCCATTGGCTTGTGGATGGTAAGGGGTGGAAGTCCTGTGCTTGATCTTATGATGTGTGAGCAGGTCTTCAATCAGGTTGGAAGTGAACTGGCTGCCTTGATCTGTGACCAACTTTTTCAGATACCCGAACTTGTAGAATATGTTTTCCCTAAAAAAATTTGCTACTTTTTCCTCTGTCGCTGCTTTGATTTCTTTTGTCTCCGCCCACTTTGTCAGGTAGTCGGTGCACACAATGATGTACTGCTTTTGCTTTGAGGGGGGATTGATAGGCCCCACAAAGTCCATGCCCCACTTCTCAATTGGCTCCAAGGTCACTTGAGCCTACATGGGAATTTCCTCCTTTGGAGTGGGCTTCCCCATCCTCTGACACTGATCACACTGGCTCGTGTATCTCCTCACATCCTAATGAAGAGTGGGCCAGTAGTAGCCTACTTGCAATATCTTGAAGGCGGTTCCTTTTGCTGCAAAATGACCTCCACAAGGCCCATCATGACAGGTCAGGAGGATGTCAAAGACTTCCTCCTCCCTGACACATCTTCTCAAGATCTAATCTGGGTCACGTTTGAAGAGATTGCCTCCAATCCAGGTGAAAGGGGCACTTTTCCTTACTATCTTGCTCTTCCTTTTTGAGGATAAGTGTGGTGGGAACTGTGCTGAAACCAAGTAGTTTGTTATATCAGCAAACCATGGAGAGAGTACTGATATAGCAAATAGGTTTTCATTTGGAATTTGGTCATCTACCATTTCTTCTTCACCTGTAGGCAAATTTTTTCTAGACAAAAAATCAGCAACAACATTCTCTTTACCAGGCTTATCAATAATGGTCAAATCAAACTGCCGCAGTAAAAGAAACCTGCTAATAATGCGAGCATTTACATCTAGTTTGTTCATTAAATATCTAATTGCAGCATGATCAATGTGCACAAAGGTTTGATAGCCTCTGATATAATGTCTGAATTTGTTTAAGGAATGCACGATAGCTAGGAGTTCCTTCTCGATCACTGTATAGTTTAAGTCTACCTTTGAAACGTTTTTGCTTATAAAGTGTATGGCATAAGGTAACTTTTCATCAATTTGTCCTAGCAGTGCTCCTATTGCTTTGTTCGAGGCATCTGTGTGAATGTAAAAAGGTAGGGTCCAGTTTGGGCCTCTAAGAATTGGGGCAGTCACTAGCTTGCTCTTCTAGGTATCTAGGGCTTCTTGACAGTTTTCTGACCATATGAACTCAACATCTTTGCCTAGGAGTCCAAACAAAGGAAAGGCTAGCTTTCTGAAGCCTTTAATGAATCTCCTGTAATATCCAGCTAAGCCTAAGAAACTTCTGACATATCTCACCTTTTGAGGAGGTGGGACCCTTTGGATGACGGAAATTTTGTTGGGGTCCACCCGTAGTCCTTGTTGAGATATTGCATGACCTAGAATGGTCCCTTCAATCATAAAAAATTCACATTTTTCTAGACTGAGGGACAGGTTCATCTCAATACACTTATCTAGAAATTTTCCTAGGTTAAATAAAGCTTCCTGAAAGTCAGATACATAAGGAGTAAAATCATCCATGTATACTTCTACTGCATCATGAACCAGTTCATAAAATATACTCAATACCGCTCTTTGGAAAGTGGTTGGAGCGTTGCACAAACCAAAAGGAAGGACCTGATATGAAAAGGTACCCCAAGGACAAGTGAAAGTGGTCGTATCTTGGTCTTTCGGGCTTATTTGAATCTGATTGTACCCGCTAAACCCATCTAGGAAGGAGAAAAACTTTTTCCCCGCCAAACCGTCTAACACTTAATCTATGCAGGTAAAGGAAAATGGTCCTTTTTAGTGGCTTTGTTTAATTTCCGATAGTCGACACAGATTCTCCACTTACAATTTTTCTTTGGAACTAGCACCAAGGGAGAGACCCATTCGCTGTCAGAGATGGGATAGATGAATCCCGCATCAAGAAATTTCTGCAGTTCTTTCTTACTGATATCTTTGAGTGCTGGGTTCATCCTCCTTTGAGGCTGCCTAATTGGCTTGCAATCTTCCTTGATGTATATATGAAGAGTACATACTAAATGGTGCACTCCCTTCATCTTCTTATAACTCTAGGCAAAGGCATCTATATGTTTTCTCAGTATGCTACATAGCTCTTTCTCCTGGGAAGTAGATAGGGATGGATTGATTTTCAATGTTCTTTCTGGGCCGAACTCTATATTTTTAACATGGAGAGAAGTGGGATCGGCCACACAGAGATCAATTGAGGGATTGTTTTGGGTTTCTCTTATGATGTCTTCTAATGGTGATACACTAGGAGGTGTATTATGAATCAAATTTTCAATCATATCTTCCTCATATTGCAGTTTTTCCCCCATGGCGATTTCTAATGTACAAAGTGGTGCATAATAAACTTCATCCTCATCCTCCTCCTCCAACCAGAGAGGTAGATCATGTTCTAGCAAAGGTTGGGTAGGAGGATATAGGATTAACTGCTTGGACATGTGCTCATTCTTTATGGTCATGTTCCTAGGTCAGCAGCTGATGTAGGCATCAACTGTAGCCAACCATGGTCTTCCTAGAATGAGAGGATACCCAATGATCTTTGCCCTTGGCTGGAGAACTAAGAAATTAGCAAGGTACTCCCAAGAATCAATGGAGACCATCACATCTTCCACAGTCCCCTCAGGGGTCACTTTGGAGCGGTCTGCTAACTGTAGCACTGTCATGTTCTTCCTCAAGGAGCCCGAGAGGTTAAGTTTGAGCATTGTGTCCTTTGTCGTCACATTAATGGCAGCTCCCAGATCAATCAAGTTATGTGGAACCATTGTGCCATTGATGTGGACACTAACTACTGGGCTTCCAGGGTCCAGATATTTTGGACAGATTATTTGCCCCAACATGAGGTCAGACAGTTGTCCTATAATGTTGATGGTTGGGGCATCTCTCTTGTGCCTTCCTGGATGCCTAAAGCACTTCTCTTTGATCAACATATTGTAGATAGACATATATTTTATGACTTGGAGAAGTGGTATCTTCACACATAAATGCTTCAATTCTCCCAGGAGTTCAGACTCTTCTAGGGTAGGATGGATTGTCATGGATAGTCTCTTAGGAAAGGGTGGATTTTCTTTCGGTTTGTTTTCCTCTTTATCTTCCTCAACCTTCCTGGTGGGAGGCTGGCTATCTGGGAGAACTTTCTCGGATCACAAGTTAATTTCTTTAATCTCCATAGCAGAAGTTGGGCATGATGGTTCCCCACAATACATTTGTTGATCTTGTCTATTGTTCGAGTTTTGATTTGGCTGGGCAGACATTTGGGGTTGTCTTGGTGGAGCAGAAGGTAACGATTGTGGTTGGGTAGGTGGTGGAGGCATAAAAGTAGGAAGAGAGTTGTACTGGGGACTCCACCCCTGACGAGATGCATTCCACTGAGGTTACGACTGAGCATAGGATTGAAATGAATGGGTGGTTGGTTGGGAATGATATTGAGATGTGAAGGACCAAGGAGAAGGTGTGGACTAGGAAGGATGAGCAGGGGGGCCCCAAGAAGGTATGGAGGTGACTTGGTTGGGGTTGTAGTATGCATGATATGTCCCTTGCATCCCTTGCTGGTATGGTCTAGGTCAATATGGCCTCCTTTGGTTTATGTAATAGATTTGTTCAGTGAATCCTTTGGCCCCTTGGTATACAGCTTTAAGTCTAAGCAAGGAAGGATACTTATCTGTAGAATGATCTTCTTCACAAACTGAACAAACCTCTATAGAGTTCAATGGGCATTCATTCCTATGTTACCTCCTGGTGCATCTAGGGAAAAAAATGGCCAAAGCCCTCTCTGATTCCTCTTGTTTTCTTTTGATATGTAAGGTATCCATTTGCATGGCAAAGGTCTATAGCATTGCACTCTTGAAATCTTCCAACATGTTTCCAATTTCACCTTTAATGGATGAATTGGAAGAACAGGTATTGGCTATGGGTTGACTCCCCCTACCTTTCTTTCTAGCTGCTCTAGAATGGTTTCTAAAAACAGTCTCTATGTCCTCATAGAATAGTTGGTAGATGTCTCCCCGACCAATAGATGGAGGGTGTCTAAAAGGTCTTCCCATATTCCCCTGAGTAGGACTAACTTCAGAGACTCAGGGTCAAGTGTACACCTGACCCTTTTGTATCCGAGATGGAACCTCTCTTCATAGTCTTCGAGGGACTCATCACTTCCTATGGCCATTCATAAGATTTCTTCTTTAGTATCTTTTGACCTACAATAGTCTCGATAATTGTTGTTAAAGGCCTGCTGCATCTGAGCCCAAGCTGTGATGCTATTGCTAGGTAATCCCATGAACCAGTGCAATGTTGCATCCTTGAGAATAGAAGGGAACAATCTCAACTTTTGCTTGTCTTCTGCATAGTCATAAGCTCGGAAAATGATATCAAACTCGAACAAGAAGGTGTCAGGATCTTCTGTAGGTAGACCATGGAAGTGGGGTAGGGCTGAAGGACTTATATTCTTCATTTTGGTGTCCCCATTAGTTTGTCAAATGTTATAGATCTAACCCGAGAATATATGATAATAGAAATAAATCCAAGAAATAATAAGATAGAAATAGATAGAAATGCTTCTCTTTATTAACCAAACCCTTAAGGTAGGGCAACACTATACATTCACTCCTTAAGGAAGGAGAACACTCCACAAGCCATATGCCTGTTCATACAATAATCCTTGACATCTCTCAATGGAGAGTCTCTAGTCTCTATATAGGCGTCATACATACAATACCATGGGTCATTACCATGGTTCCCTCAATACCATTTATCTAATACCATGGGCTTATTACATTATTGCTAACTACTTGTGGTCCCTTATATGATACAGGTTAACCACCTTATTTATTACTATGGCCCATCCCATTATTACCTTATTCCCTTGGGTACCTCCCTTTGTACCCCATATTATCCCCCTTAGGTATACTACATTCCACCCCCTTTAACATGTTTCGTCCCCGAAACATGGGAAGAACACAAATAATAAGATCTACTCAAAAGAGTAGTCCACTGGTACCATGCACGTGCATCTAGCCATCCAAGAGAAAGGTGAACTCTCGATCTAGTTGGTGCCTCGCTCGCTTGAGATGGAAGTTGACCCTGGTGGCTCTTTGGTGTTGATGTGTAGTAGGTGCATCGTTGCTTCTCTCTATCTATCATGTGGGGGTTATTGTCCTTGTGGCTAATTGGTTGCCATCTTGTTGGTTGTTTTCTTGCGGGGTGATGTGGATGATGATATGTTGAAGTTTTAACCCACGGTGTGCTTTTTTTTAATTCACCCCTTACTGGAGCCTCACTGTTATTTGGTGCATGTTGTGGTGCCTGCTATGGTGTCTTATCTTCCAATATTACTTCAACCACTGAGCCCTCATTTGATGTATCAACACTTGTAACCTTTTCTGCTTCAGCCTCTATTTGTGTTTGATTTTCGACCATCAAAGGCTCATCATCTGATGTGTAAGTTTCATTAGAGATTTATGCTTCTACCTCCATAGTCTCTACTTGAGCCTTAATGGAAATATCCTACAATGTAATTTTCTTTTTTTTATCCCAGAGCTTCAGGAATTTCTTCTGCACATTAATATTGACAGTACCCACAGATTCCATCCAAGGATATCCTAAAACAACATCCATGTTATCCATATCTGAAGTGTAAAAATCACAATGAAACACATACTTATCCATCGAAAGCTTCAAATCTTTATAAACTTGCACATCCTCATCATTAACCTGTGTGTTTTCAATGTGTTTTGTTGGCACTTGTAAATTTTTTGCCAAATTGATGTTTATGAGATTTTTCTTGCAACTAGGATTTATAGACACAATGATCTTCTCCTTCTGAATGAATCCATGAACCTACAATAAGGAGATACCAGCAGAAAATAACCCTTTAGGTTTCTTGGTTTCCTTCTTTCCTATAAAAATAAAATCTTTGCTAGGTTGTGTGCCTGTCTGTGTGAGCTTAGTAAGAGGACCCAGAAAATTATATTTACGGTCAAAGTGGTCGCAAATAAATTTTGTGAACATCTGCCAAGTAGTTGTCCTTGGATGGCATTTTTTATGACACTGCCACCATTGCCATCTTTCGTGGTCCAAGTACATGATTCCCACACTCAGCTGAGTCGCATCATCTATGATGTGATTCAATGTGAAATATTTCTCCATTTGTGCTAGCCATGTGGTTGGATGAGAGCCATCAAATTTATACAAGTCCCTCAAACTCTTATCTAGGCCTGCCATCACAAAAAAAATTGGCGAAAATTTGAAATGGCCACAATTCCATCAATATTGCTCAGAATCCCTATTATGACCTATTTTCGGAAATGGAACAACCATTCTGCATCTTCTCATGTGGTAAGGATATAGATCTAGGCACTGGAATTTTAGATCCATGCTGCAAATATCCTGTCGTCACAAAAAATATCTGAAAAAAGAGCTAATTTTAAATCATCGATATCTCCCTCATCCAGACTCCGATTTGACTGGTTTGTTTTTTGAAATTGGGTATTTTTTCACAAGTAATCCAGATCTACAATTAGATTCTACATATTTTGCACCAGAACATACAGATCTGTGCTGCAAACTCGCCGCCACATAAAATGTCTGCAACAACACTGATTTTTAAATCAACGAGATCTCCTTCATCCGGACTCCGATTTGACTGATTTTTTTTTTTTAAATGGAGTATTTTTTCATCAAAAACCAAAATCTGCAATTACATTTTGTAGATTTTCCCCCAAATCATATAGTTTTGATATGCAAATTCGTCGCCCTGAAAAATGTCTGCAACACCACTAATTTTTGATTAACGATATCTTCTTCATCCAGACTCCGATTTGGCCGATTTTTTTTTGAACTTGGGTATTTTTCAGAAAGAATCCAGATCTATAATTATATTTTTTAGATTTTTCCCCAAAACGTAGAGATCTGATCTGCAAACTCTCCACCTCAGAAAGTTCCTGAAAAAAATAAAAAATAAAAATTATCCCCCTTAGGTATACTACATTCCACCCCCTTTAACATGTTTCATCCCCGAAACATGGGAAGAACACAAATAATAAGATCTACTCAAAAGAGTAGTCCACTGGTACCGTGCACGTGCGTCTAGCCATCCAAAAGAAAGGTGAACTCTCGATCTAGCTGGTGCCTCGCTCGCTTGAGATGGAAGTTGACCCTGGTGGCTCTTCTGTGTTGATGTGTAGTAGGTGGATCGTCGCTTCTCTCTATCTATCACATGGGGGTTGTTTTCCTTGTGGCTAATTGGTTGCCATCTTGTTGGTTGTTTTCTTGCGGGGTGATGAGGGTGATGATATGTTGAAGTTTTAACCCACGATGTCTTTTTCTTTAATTCACCCCTTACTGGAGCCTGACTGTTATCTGGTGCATGTTGTCGTGCCTGTTGTGGTGTCTTATCTTCCAATATTACTTCAACTACTGAGCCTTCATCTGATGTATTAGCACCTGTAATCTTTTCTGCTTCAACCTCTATTTATGTTTGATTGTCGATCATAAAAGGCTCATCATCTGATGTGTAAGTTTCATTAGAGTGTTGTGCTTCTACCTCCATAGTCTCTGCTTGGGTCTTAATGGAAATATCCTGCAATGTAATTTTCTTCTTTTTATACCAGAGCTTCAGGAATTTCTTCTACACATTAATATTGATAGTACCCACAGATTCCATCCAAGGATATCCTAAAACAACATCCATGTTATCCATATCTGAAGTGTAAAAATCACAATGCAACACATACTTATCCATTGAAAGCTTCAAATCTTTATAAACTTGTACATCCTCATCATTAACCTGTGTGTATTCAATGTGTTTTGCTGGCACTTGCAATTTTTTTTCCAAATTGATGTTTATGAGATTTTTCTTGCAACTAGGATTTATAGACACAATGATCTTCTCCTTCTAAATCAATCCATGAACCTACAATAAGGAGATACCAGCAGAAAATAACCATTTAGCTTTCTTGGTTTCCTTCTTTCCTGTAAAAATAAAATATTTGCTAGGTTGTGTGCCTGTCTATGTGAGCTTAGTAAGAGGACCCACAAAGTTAGATTTACGGTCACAGTGGTCACAAATAGATTTTGTGAACATTTGCCAAGTGGTTGTCCTTGGATGGCAGTTTTGATGACACTGCCATCATTGCCATCTTTCGTGGTCCAAGGACATGATTCCCACACTCAGTTGAGTCGCATCATCTATGATGTGATTCAATGTGAAATATTTCTCCATTTTTGCTAGCCATGTGGATAGATGAGAGCCATCAAATTTATACAAGTCCCTCAAACTCTGATCTAGGCCCGCCATCACAAAAAAAATTGGCGAAAATTTGAAATGGCCACAATTCCATCAATATTGTTCAGAATCCCTATTACGACCTATTTTCGGAAATGGAACAACCATTCTGCATCTTCCCATGTGGTAAGCATATAGATCTAGACACTGGAATTTTAGATCCACTCTGCAACTATCCCGCCGTCACAATAAATATCTGAAAAAAGAGTTGATTTTAAATCAACGATATCTCCCTCATCCAGACTCTGATTCAACTGATTTTTCTTTTTTGAAATTGAGTACTTCTTTACAAGTAATCCAGATATGCAATTAGATTCTACATATTTTGCACCAGAACATACAGATTTGTGCCACAAACTCGCTGCCCTAGAAAATGTCTACAACAACACTGATTTTTAAATCAGCGATATCTCCTTCATCCAGACTCCAATTCGACTGATTTTTTTATATATTTTAAATGGAGTATTTTTTCATCAGAAACCTAGATCTTCAATTATATTTTGTAGATTTTTCCCCAAATCATACAGATCTGATCTGCAAATTCGCCGCCCCGAATAATGTCTGCAACACCACTAATTTTTTATTAGCGATATCTCCTTCATCCGAACTCCGATTTGGCTGATTTTTTTTTGAACTTGGGTATTTTTTCACAAAGAATATAGATCTGCAATTATATTTTGTAGATTTTCGTCCAAAACATAGAGATCTAATTTGCAAACTTGCCGCCCCAAAAAGTTCCTGCAAAAATTAAAAAAAAAAAAGATTCTTCACTTTTGCCCAAGAAAGTGCTATGATTCCACTTGTTACAGAGCTAACCCAAAAATATATGATAATAGAAATAAGCCCAAGAAATAATAGGATAGAAATAGATAGAAATGCTTCTCTTTATTAATCAAACCCTTAAGGTAGGGCAACACCATACATTCACTCCTTAATGAAGGAGAACACTCTACAAGCCATATGCCTGTTCATACAATAATCCTTGACATCTCTCAATGGGGAGCCTCTAGCCTCTATACCATACCATCTATCTAATACCATGGGCTTATTACATTATTGCTAACTACTTGTGGTCCCTTACATGATACAAGTTAATGACTTTATTTATTACTATGGCCCATCCCATTATTACTTTATTCCCTTGGGTACCTCCCTTTGTACCCCCATATTATCTCCCCTAGTTATACTACACCGAATGGGGAAGGTACCCTCTATTCTTTCTCCATTTCCCCTAGCATTTCTATTTTCAGCCATTGGCTCTAGAGGAATGTTTTCTTCTTCTTCTTCTTCCCCTATAGTTTCTTCAAATATATCTGGTTGTTGACCTAAGGGTTCTTGTTGATTGCAACCATCGAAGAAGAGAGAAGGTTGGCTGTGTGAAGTAGTGGGGGTGTTGGGCAAAATTTTTCCTAAGTTATCTCTATTCCTAGGAGGCATGAAAGGAAATATTTTTGGTTGGTTTTTTATTTTTCCCCGCACTGAAAGTACCTGCAGAAACTGAAATTTTGAATTGAACAAAACAAATTCCAACTAGCTGAAATGAACTTGCCAAATGGAAATTTATAGAATTGAAATGCAAAGCAAGGAAATTCAGAACTGAAAGAAAAGAAATGACTAGTCTATTTTTGCTGAAATAAACTATTAGCATAATGTTGCAATAGGAAATAGAAGAAAGCAGTAATCGTAGAATACTTTGACGCTTCCCCGATAATGGCGCCAAAACGTGGTGAGCGCCAGTATTGTAGCAAGAATGCTACAACTTCTGGGCTACCAACTTTACTTTTATCAACCCGGTAGTTCGTAACAAACTTGGAAGCATCGGTGCTATATACACAAGTACTATTCTCACTGCAAGTTGTCACTTGGTCAGCCGGTGCAAGATCACTAGGAGCTCAAGCCAACTTCTATAGAATTTAGAAGAAGCTCTATGTGTGATAAAAGGAAAGAAAGTTTACTCTACAGATGCTATTCTAACTACAGAAAATAGAAAGACTACAATGTAAAGCAAAACCTAGTAAACCCTAATTAACAAGCTAATTCTACTTTTGCCAAAACATTATGAAAGCCATAAAAGAAATGCCATTACCTACTCAAGGAAATAAATAGCATCTAGCCATGCTATTTCTAGAAGTAAATCAACAAAAAACATATTTTTGGATTTTTATGTGTTTTTATGTGAATATAACATGCATCTAATTTATTGTGTGTGAGTGTGGCAGCGAACAGGTGGCATTAGAGGGCTGTTTTGGAGCTTTGGAGGATTAGGATGGTGTGGATGGGTCCTAGGAGGTCTTAGATGGGCTTCTGGATTCTTTTCCCACAATCGGCCTTTAAAAGAAAGCCTACAGGAAAAACTACATGAGGACACAAGAGATCTATAGGAGGAAAATAGGGAAACTATAGGAGGCCTACAGGAGAAGGCCGAGAGAAATTTTTGTTGTTTTGAGGGTGTGAGAGTGCGTGGAAAAGGTGGATGAAGGTTGGAATGAGGTGTTAGGGTGCTTAATATCTACCATGAATCACCAAGAGAGAGAAGGATGATTGGATTTTCTCAAGGAGAGAGGAAGAAGTTCTATAAAAATGAAGGACACTAGAGCAGAATTGAGGTGAGGTTTGGGAGACCTATAAGGCATGGATCAGATGGAGGGTGTGATTGCTAGTAAGCTGGCCTACTGTTGGAAGAGATCTGCTGCATAGAAACTAATAGTCAACCAAGAAAATCAAGCAACCAATGAAATGAGTGCATACTAGGAAAAGCAGAGTTTTGCATTAAAATGGCCTAGACTATGATGCATAGAAGAAAATGCTGGGAAATGCTATAAGAAAGGAAAGCATGGAAAAGGACTATAAAAAATCAGGAAGTAAACATGATAAGAATATCTAAAGTAAAGCAAAACTGGACTATCAACCTACTAGAGAGCTGCAAACACTAGAAGTCCTAGGAATGAGGAAAATCTGTGTTTTTGGGGCAGCAAGAGAGTCTTTGCCTCAAATCATGGTCCTAGAGGGAGGAAGTGAGGCCAAGGCAATACTGCTGGCCTTTTGAATCTTTTCTTATCACTACTTGACCTGCTACAGAAAGTACAAATGGAAGCAAGCTACTAAATCATCAAAAGCAACCTATTCTTAACAATAAAAGAAATACATCTAACAGCAAAATAATCTACAACTGAAGTAAAGAATACAAATAAAATTGAAGAGAAGCTTGGATAATTGGATTAGGCCCTAACCCAAGAGATTTAGCTCTTTGAGGTAACTCAGTGCTAGCTCAAAAAGGATTCCATCTTTATAATCAAAAAATAGAAAGATTACATAAAACTGTAACAAAAATAAGCTCGAAATTTGAGCAGAGTTTACATAAGCAAAAAGTACAACTCTAGTGAGGCCCTAGGCCTCTCTACTTATACATCTGAAGCTACGAACAACTTCCTTAAAGGCAAGGAGGCTTGGCTCCCAAAACTCAAGATAACTAACAATCATCTTGCACTTGCTTGGTTGTCTTCTAGTGCATGATTTGACTACTTATACTCTGAGTTGAATGAAGGGGAATTCGAAGTGAGGAGAAATAAATGAGGGGGATTCCATTCTATAAGTCCTCTCCTTTGTCTACTTCAAGTTATTGCTGCATTTTGACCACTAGATCCTTGACTTTGACCTCGAAATCCATCAATAATATGCATTAAATACATGTTAGACGACATGGCATAATAACTAAATCAACTCACCCTATAAGCATAAATATAATTATAAAATCATACAATAAGCTAAGAGAATGGTTGATTTGACTAGGTTAGGAGGTAAAATGAGCCCATATAATTACCCATTTATGAGGCTTATCACTTTCCATGTATGCAGTGTTTTACACATCTTCAATTTCATGTCTATATTATCCCATAATGCATTCCAAAATGCACAAATAAATCTAGTGTCCCAATATGAAATGATGCTCCTTAGCATTCCAAAATGCACCCAAACCTATCCAAATAATAAGTTTGTTATTTATTTCCCCTAATACTCCTTTTACAAGGCATGCAAATGCACATCTTGATGAACCTATAACCTACTATGTACAAGTAGTCATGTCCCTTCCTCTATGTTGCTAAACCTCTCATAAAGTCCATGGAAATTATCTCCTATGGATTAGTGGGCATAGGTAATGGGTGATATAGACCCTATTTCCTATTTTTTGGCTTGATGGTATAATAGAGTATACATCCTCTAATGAATGTAACTACATATTCTTGACTCAAGGTTTTATTTAGGTTTTTGAGGCCTCATGGGCGACAGGAGTGAATAGCGGGGGCGAACAACGAGGGTTTCAGCTAGTTGCAGTTGGTGATACATATGGAGGGCCGCAGAGGAGGGAGCTCCACTCCCTCCTATAAGGAGGCTGTAGCTAGTAGAGGCAAGAAACCTCTAGAAAATGGTAGAGGTACTGTGGAGGATGGGAAAAGAAACATCGAAGAGGAGATAGAAGAGGCCATAAACAAGGAAAATAATGGCACAAAAGACAAGGAGGTAGAAGAAAAAAAACAGAGAACTAAAGACAAAAAACAAAAGGGACCCTGCAAACCCAAAGTAGAAATCACACCCAGAGTTATTTTAAATGATCTAGCTCTACAGGTGCATAGGGATCACATGCGGATGTATGCCATCATCTATAAATTCATGGGATTGTGGCCTACTTAAAAAGCTTTACAATCGTGGATCAAATACCACTGGAAACCTAAAGGTAGCATTGACCTACATCTTGCGTCAAAGGGTTTCTTTACTGTGGTGTTCATGAATATTGAAGACAAGGACATAGTATTTGAAGGAGGGCCTTACTTCTATGTTGCAGTTGGACTCTACATGCAGCCATGGATGATGAATTTTGTTCCAGAACATGAAACGTTTACTTCAGTACCGGTCTAGGTAAGGCTCTATTCTCTACCTCTTGATTATTGTCAAAATGAATCGTTGACGACTATAAGCAACCAATTAGGTCGTTTTTTTTAAGCTTTTGAAGCCACAAGAAGGGGAAAATATACTTCCTTTGCCAGAATATGTGTGGAAATGGATCTATCAGGAGCTCTACGGATGAGGTGATCTTGGAAGTATTTGATGAAGAATGGGTGCAAACAGTAGACTATGAGCACATTCTATTTAGATGTCGCAGATGTCATGAACATGGACACCTTTTCAGAGATTGTCTACTAAGTAAAGTAGTAAACAAGAGCAAAACTAACACAATGAAGGAAACAGACAACTTTCAGAAAGTGGTGAATCGAGGAAAAGGCAGCAAAAGAGGACAAAAACAACATCAAGAGGAAGGACAATAGATCAGTCAAAATAAATTCCAGGTGCTTGAGGAAGATGAAGAGATCTCAAAAGAAGATCAAGCAATGGAAGGAAGTCCTGTGGATAATGAGAAAGAAGAACACCGGGAACAAACACAGGATATTGATTATCAGAAAGAAGCTATAATGAGTGATGCAGAACTGGAGATGGATCAGGAAATGACCCAAAATGAGATGGACTTGGAGGACCATGAACTACAAGAAATTCTTGATAAAGAAAATCTAGATCTGGAAGGGTTCTTGATACAGGGAACCACGAGAGGAGTAGATTCATTACCTCAAGAAGAGCTCAATAGAATACAACAATTGTTTTTATGGAAAACGCAGGCTAAGGCGTTGGAAAAAGGAAAATCATCGACAAGCAGGACAATAGAGGCGTGAAAACAATAAAAACGACTCCGAGATTAGCTACTAGAAACCTAGGTAAGAAAAGAGGCCGAAAAAAGCAGAATGAACTCTTGATGGAGTGTGGAAAGCTAATGATAGATTCAGGTAAGATGAAATATCTAGCCAGCTACTCCTTTACAAATCTTTAACTATGAAGTTTACATCATGGAATATTAGAGGTATAGGGAGTAAGAGAAAGCAGAGAATGCTTAGTAATAGAATGAAACAAGAAATGTCGGATATTATCTTCATCCAAGAAATGAAATGTTCCATTCAAAAAGTAAGACAAATTCATAGCAAATGGCTCAGTAGATTTGAGTTTCTAGAAGTCAAAGCAGAGAACACAGCGGGGGGCATACTCACTCTTTGGAATCCCCAAAAAATTGACATTTTAGATGCTGAGGCTTCCAGGAATTATTTATCAGTAGTGATTCAACCAGTAGGAGACAGGGATACCTTTCTGGTCACAAATGTTTATGGACCTCAGAGAACAGATGACAAACTTAGGTTTCTAGACTCTCTTGTGGATCTTAGGGACAGACATACAGAAATACCCTGGATCATGGGAGGTGATTTCAACATGATCAAATCTCTTTCAGAGAAAAAAGGGGGAACTAGAGCTCTAAGTAAAGACTCTTTAGCATTTCAAACCTTTTCAGACAATATGAATCTTGTTGACACTAACAGGAACACTGGTCTCTACACTTGGAATAATAAAAGAGGTGGAGAGTCCCATGTTGCCTCAAAGTTAGACAGATTTCTAATCTCTGAAGATCTTATGCTAGTAGATAAGGAAGTAACAGCGAGAGTTCTCCCCTTTGGAGGCTCAGATCACTGGCCGGTTCAATTGGAAATTAAGGGCATTGGAACTCCCAGGAACAAACCTTTCAGATTTGAGAATATATGGCTGTCCCACCCAGACTTCTTTAGCAACATTGAGAAATGGTGGTCAGAAGATTTGCAGATACAGGGGACAAGAATGTTCCTACTTCACAAAAGACTGAAGCACATCAAGCTTCGACTTAAAGATTGGAACAAGAAGGATTTTGGCAATATTTTTGTGGAGAAAAAATTTGTTGAAAACAAAATGCAAGTTCTCAACCAAGCTCTGATCACGAAAGGCTTTGATAAAGCCATAAATGATCAAGTGGATAAACATCATCAAGAATGGGAGAATCTATGTAGACAAGAGGAAATATTTTGGAGACAAAAGTCTAGAGTTCAATGGCTCAAAGAAGGAGAGCATAACACCAATTTTTTTCACAGATCCACCATTGCCAATAGAGCTCACAATAGAATCTCTTCGATCAAGAATGAGGAGGGGGAGCTTCATATTTCCCATGAAGCGATAGAAGTTGTGTTAGTCCAGCACTTCCAAGGTATAACTCAGGAGAACAATTCAGATAGAGAGCACTTCATCAGGGAGGTAACTAGTAACATACCGAAACTGGTATCCAGAGAGGATAATTTCAACCTTAATAGGCCAGTAACAGAAGAGGAGGTTAGTGAAGTCCTCAAAGATATGCAGAATGGAAAAGCACCAGGCTCGGATGGTTTCAATGTGGATTTTTTCAAAGCTTGCTAGAATATTGTTAAACAAGACATTTTGCAGGTAGTGGAGGACTCCAGGTTGAACAGAACCATTCTGAAAGCGCTCAATACCTCCTTCATCTCCCTAATCCCCAAACAAGACATTGCACAAACACCAGATAAATACAGACCCATAGCCCTATGCAATGTGGTCTACAAGATAATATCCAAGGTAGTGGCTAACAGACTCAAACCTTCCTATTCTGGTTTTAGGGGAACAATCAAGTTATGTGGAAGGCAGACAAATTCTGGAAAACATCATTCAAGCACAAGAGGTGGTTCACTCATTAACTAGAAAGAGGCAGGCAGGCATGATCATGCAATTGGATATTGCCAAAGCTTATGACAAGGTGAACTGGTCCTATATCAAAAAAGTTCTTATTGCTTTTGGATTTGATCACAACTGGGTCAGATGGGTCATGGCACTGGTGACTTCCTCCAGTTTTTCTATTTTAGTTAATGGCTCTCCCTCGAAGATTTTCAGTCCTTCAGAAGGCCTTAGACAGGGAGATCCGCTCTCCCCCTTTCTTTTCATCCTTATGATGGAAGGACTGGGCTGTTCAATAAAGCATGCTAAAGTAACAGGAAAGATTAAGGGTCTACAACTAACTGAGAATGGTCAGGCCCTAACTCACCAACAATTTGTAGATGACACCATGTTATAGGGAGTCCCTACAGTTAAAGAAGCTTCAGCCTACAAAAAAATTCTGAATCTCTTTGCCTTAGCTTCAGGTATGGAAGCTAATCTCTCCAAATCAAAAATATTTTTCTTCAATACCAATATTGCTATTCAGAAAAACATCTCTAGAATTCTTGGCTTTCAAAGGGATTCCCTTCTGTCCAAATATTTGGGAGTTCCTCTAACTGCTAAACCACTTCTCAAAAGCATTTGGGAACCCTTGATCAATAAGTTGCAGGATAAATTCAGTAAATGGACCATCAGATCTTTAAATCTTGCTGGCAGGCTGGTTCTTACAAAAGTTGTTCTACAAGAAATCGCTAATTTTATGTTATTAGCCCTCCCAGCTCCAAAAGAAGTCCTTCACCAATTCAAAAATATCCAAAGAAACTTCCTTTGGGGTAAGGAGGAAACAAGGAAAAAATGGGCCTTAGTGTCTTGGGAAAAAATTTGTAGACCCAAAAACCATGGAGGGCTAGGCTTGGATGATCAGGAAATACTCAGCAAAGTTTTAGGAGCCAAACTATGGTGGCGTTGGGTTTAGAATCCAGAGAACCATTGGGAAAATATCTGGAAAGAAAAATATGCAAGCTCCTGGCAAACCAGGGATCTCATAAGAATGTCAGGAAATATAAAGGGCTCATACATCTAGAACAAAGCCTGGGAGAATAGAAGCCTAGTTCAAGAGAATAGTTTCTGGGAAATCAGAGAAGGGGATCTAGCTCTTTTTTGGGAAGATAGGTGGCAACAAGAGCCAATTCTGTTAAAAGCAGACTTCTTCAACCTTAAGCATGAGACAGATTCCCAAGGATTAATTAAGGTAAAAGACTTATGGGATCATACTCAGCATATGGATAAGTGGAGAATCTGGAGAAATATTGATTGCAGGAATAACAATCCCTTGAAAACAAAAGCAGAGACGCTCATGAAAATGGTGGAACAGAGGAAGATCTTAGTTTCAGGGGGCAAGACCAACTAAGATGGGGCAATAACAAAGAGGGCACCTTTAATCTTAAGGAAGAAAAAAGCATTCTCCTTGAGTTGGATTCCCAGGTTCCTGACAAAATCTGGCAGAACCTTTGGAGGCACCAATGGTGGATGAAAATAAAACTCTTTATGTGGTTGGTACACCACAAGAAAATCTTGACTTGGGACAATATTAGGAAGAGGGGTGTTCTGGGGCCTTCAAGATTCCAGCTCTGTGAAGCTCAAGAGGAAACAATGGAGCATTTACTCAATAGTTGCTTTTTCACCTTCTCGTTATGGGACATATTTGCCACAATCTTTCAAAAATCCGACAGGGACAGAGGGAACATCATTAATACCCTCAATAATTAGAGAAGAAATTTTTTAGATTTTGAAATTCTCAAGTCATCTTGGGCCCTTAGACCAAGTTTCATTATATGGAACGTTTGGAAGGAGAGAAACAAAAGAATATTTAAGGATGAAAAGAATCCCCCACACCACCTACTTGAGATAATCCTAAAACAGCTTAAGGAGATAGTAGGAATCACTGTTTGCTACTACCCTAAAAACCCTCCCTCAGATAGGGATTCCAAAATTCTCAGGTAGCTGGGGATGTAAGGGCTCACTCCTCAAGGCCTAGATAGGAAGGTTATTTCAATGGACATGGAGAAGGATTTTTGGCATCCTCCCTTGGAAGGATTTTTGAAATACAACATTGATGGGGCTTCAAAAGGAAACCCGGGAACTGCTGGGTATGGAGGAGTCCTTAGGGATGCTGAGGGAAGTATTATCTTCATCTTCCATTGTCACCTAGGGAAAGCCACCAACAACATGGCTGAACTAATGGCTATGGAGCAATGCCTGGATCTTCTGAGTCAAGATAACTATTGCAATGTGATAATAGAAGCAGACTTTGAGTTAATCATTAACTCAGTGAAAAGAATAAATAGTGGAACAACGCCGGAAAAAGTCTCCAAACACTGGAAATTAATCCAGGTTTTCCAAAGAATTCAGGGTCATCTCCAAAACCTTCGCACTGTCAGTTTCCATCATGTTCGCAGAAAGGCCAATAAGCTGGCAGATCTTCTTGCCAACTAGGGGGTCAGCTGTACAGAGGATAAGGTTTCGATGGAGTGGCAGGAGTTGAGTCAAAGCAGACTGAGGGCTCTTTGCTTTGAACATGTGGAAGAGGATAGGAGAGTGTTTAGACACAAAGCCATTGAGGCAAGCTCTTAAGTTTTATCCTCTGTATGCGTCATCAGTATCTAGCAAACTGGTCTTTGGCGGGGGGCAGAATACGATTGGCCGCTAAAATTCCCGGAGTCAGTGAGATGGATATCACTGTTCATCAGGGTGAGCGAAACGGACATCACAGTTCCTTCATTAATGGAGAGTCTCTCTTCCTTTCTGGGTTCCAGGTTCAGGCGAGGAGGAAAAGCAGGGGTAGGAGGAATCGTAGTTCTTCAGGTAGCCAAAATATTCCAATGTTTGGGATTCAAAGAGTAAAACCGCTTCCTAGGTGGTTTTCGGCTGATCGCACCGCTCTCAGACGAGAAACAGTTTTTGCGTTTTTGCAGCGATCACAATCAGCATCCTACACGTGGCAGGGAGATGGTTTTGGAAACCGCCCTTCATTGCACACTAACGTAGGGTCAGCTTGTTCAGTGCGATATAATTCTCAACCATAGGATTTAGCAGTGTGGATCAATGATCAAGTTTAATCATGCAGCTTGGAGGAGTGGTACCGTTAAACTTCGGTCGTCTTGTTGGAGCGATGTCAACCTCAGTCGTTGGTTTGAATGCAGAAATGAATGGCTCAGATCAATGGGGTTCTTTCGAGGGTTGGGCAGCGGGAGTCTTGTGGGCTTTTCGAGGGCCAAGAGGCTAATGTGGTTTATTTTCCTTGGGTTAGATGTTTTTCTTTGTAAAGCTAAGAAGTTTTTCCCTAGGGGCTTTTTTCTAATTTTTTGTCTCCTTGGCGTCGGGGAGATGCTTGTATTTATTGTAAACTATTTTTCGAATTAATGAAATAGAAGGATCGACACTTGCTACAAAAAAAAAAAATTGTAACTACATATTCTTGAATCTAAGGCTAATACACACACCTCTCCAATTTGGAAATAATCTTCCCAATGCCAAAATTCCCTGGAGCAATGAAGTTGTGGTCTTCCCTGTTTAGCTACAGTCACTCACCTTTAGGAACACATAGCTTGGTGAACTTGAAGAGTCACCCATTTTGGAGATGGAATTCAACTGTGTTATCAACATTATTCACATGAATCTAGCCTTATAGTTTTTGATAAACCTCCCAAAGTCCTCATCTTCTATATACGCCTCTCTATATCCATCATGGGTGGAAGGATCCATGTGCACTAGAGTTCCCAAAGACATGAATTTTGACGTGGGTGGCCATGAAAGCATG
Source organism: Pinus tabuliformis (assembly GCA_031772625.1). NCBI lineage: Eukaryota > Viridiplantae > Streptophyta > Pinopsida > Pinales > Pinaceae > Pinus > Pinus tabuliformis. Next base: position 1,225,847,405 of record CM062809.1, read on the forward strand.
TTATTAAACTTGTTTGTGCTTCCCTTCTTGTACTTGATCACTAAATGATTTTTTTGTAAAGCCCCCATCAACTTGTAATTCTTGGTATGTTGTAACTTACTCTAGGCCTATAGGTACTATAGGAACTAGTGATCATTATGGATGGCTATCTCCTTTCCCATATGATAGTGTTATTATTTTTCATAACATCCATCAGGGCATATATCTCCTTGTTTTAGGTAGGGTAATTGTGATTGGCCCCATAAAATACTTAAGAATGGTAACACACAAGCCTTCCTCCTCACATCAATACCTCTTCGATGGCATTACCCATTCACATTTGTCTCTACTTCGAAGGGCTGCTACAAGTTCGATAAGGGTGTTTTGTCATATTTCATGGACTAATGTGGTTAATATGTAGGCAAAAGAAGAATTTTATGAGATATTTACTATGCAGAGGCACGTTGGAGGCATCTAGAGAGAATATAGGAGTCTTGACCACTACATTAACTCTCCAACTCGGCTTGAGTCCCAAGATTCCTCACTAACAACTAAATTTCCACTAGTAGCCGAGGAACTCAAGTGCATGTGAAGATCTAAGGGAACCAGGTCCACAAATTTCAAGATTTTGGAGGGAAGCAATCCTCCTCTCAAGGGACCTACCGCTCAGTCACTTTTTGTATAAATAAACAAGCCTAAGAGCTCATTAGGATTCAAAATTTTCTTGGACATAGGGATAGCTATTGGGAGACAAGAGCTTAACATTGTTATTTTCATATTTCATATGATGTATGTGACTCTTATTTCTTGTTAATGGAAAGCTTATTGTTGGTCTAAATTTGAGTTAACTTTGGAGGGTTGAAACCCTTGGGTTTGGGACCAACCCAAAGGCTTTTGTCCCTCTCATGTATTATTTCCTTGTTCTTATTCAATTTATTGTGTTTCTTTCCTTGTTTAGGTAGGAATTATATTGCAAAAATTGTAGTTGCAAGTTGGACCACCACCTCTCTTGCGGGAAGTGTGGTTGAAGAATCTACAACAAGAAGCCAAAAACATGTGTTTATAATTTCTTGGAAATTACTAAGTTTTGTATTGAGATTCGTTTACATGCTTGGTTTTTGCAACTTAGAAATTAGAAGCATTGATTTGGCAATTATATTAGATGCATGTTGTAGGACAGAGTAGATCTTGAA